>JAPVLO010000659.1:0-600000 GCA_027257055.1 Cephalopachus bancanus | reverse complement strand
TAAGTGACAGTCTTTCTGAGCCAATTTGGCCCATCTGTGAGAGGTATTTCATATCTGTAACTTCAATTTTGAATATTTGATTTGTTTTTCTCTCCAAAGTCATATCAGCCTATGTCATTTTATAAAAAGAACAGTCCCAGTATCAAAATGTTGAGACTTAATTCATTTTCTTAGGATCTTAAGATTGAGAGTGATGCTCAAGAACCAGCTGAACCAGAGGATGACCTTGACATTATGCTTGGCAATAAAAAGAAGAAAAAGAAGAATGTCAAGTTCCCAGATGAGGATGAAATACTCGAGAAGGATGAAGGTACTACTGGGGACTCAGCAGCCTGTTTCTAGGTTATCCAAGCCTCTCCTTGGCTGGGCGGAGACCTTTTAAAAAATTTTTTCCTGCTTCTTACTTTCCACTGCCTGATAATGGAAGCTGAAAGAAATAGTATCTAACTTGGTAGCGGCAGTTAAGTTCATTGGGGAAGAACTTTTCAATTGTGAGTACATCAAAAACATTATCAATTTGGGCTTGAAAAAATTGTTATAATTGGTTTTTAAGTAATTTAAAAAATGTTTAAAGTATACAGTTTTATTAGTTGCTAAATGCTGTAGGGTCTTTAGGGAACTTTAATATAGTCAGTTAGGTTTTTATGGATGTGGATGTATCCTAAGTGTTTCAAACAGTTTGACTTTTTACTCTGATTATCCTAATACATGATTTTATCTTTTGTTAACTCAAAAAACATTTTGATATCATAAACTCCCATAGAGAGGTCTCTATTATCATAAACTCCCATAGAGAGGTCTCTATTAAGGGTCTTTCTTGAAAGTCACAGCATGTCTGTCTTTAAGGAAAAAGGGCTTGTTTTTAAACCTTGGTACCTTCATTCTTGAAGCTATTGTGAATGCAGATGTGCAAGGAAGACAAATATCTTTGAAGCTTTCCTTTCTCTAGATCTTCCCTGCTTTTTGTATTATCGCAGGGCCCACCCTTCATTCTTACAGTCTTTGTTATCTGTAGCTCTAGAAGATGAAGACAACAAAAAAGACGATGGTATCTCGTTCAGTAACCAGACAGGCCCTGCTTGGGCTGGCTCAGAAAGAGACTACACATATGAAGAGGTAAGACAAAATCTGTTGTGAGAAAGTGCTAAGCTGTTCACTAGAACCCAAAGAAGAGCAAGATTAAGTCTTCCTTGAATTGGAATGGCCATTAAGGTACAGATTGATGGCGAAATGGGTGCAGAGAGGTCACATAACGAGTGCAGAGCATTTCTTGATAGCCACCTGTAGGGCAGCCTGCCTGGAGTGCAGCAGTCATTGTAGTACTCACTGTCTCCACCTGAATCTTTGGACTTCCGAGGGCATGCAGCCCTCTAGGAATTGGTGGGGGGGCAGTTGTGACAGTTGCTAATTTGGGGCCAAGGTAGTCTGGAGTTACTTGTTTGGGCATTCTTGAATCTTACTTTTCTATGTGTCATATACTTTCCAGTAGAAACAGCAGAATCAGTAGGGGCTTGTTCATTCATTTAACTTTGAACAAGGAGTCGCTGAACATCCATAATGGAACAATTTCTGGTTGGGGATTGAGTCCCTGCCCTCAAAGAGTTCCCAGACATGTTAGTAATGTGTGTGTATATTTAGTAAAAAGTGAAGTATTATCTGTTAAAGCAAAGTGACTCAAATGGAAACTTTATACTCCTGCTATTACTAAGAACGTTCATGAATACCATTTTATAGCTACTGAATCGAGTGTTCAACATCATGAGGGAAAAGAACCCAGATATGGTTGCTGGAGAGAAAAGGAAATTCGTCATGAAACCTCCACAGGTCGTTCGAGTAGGAACCAAGAAAACTTCCTTTGTCAATTTTACAGATATCTGTAAACTGTAAGTTGGTTAATGGAGAACCTTCATCCCAAATTCTAGATTCTCAGTGAAGTTTTAAAGATGTTTAATGTCCTTATTGTGGACTTTATTGTAGACTCTCAGTTGAGGGAGGTCATAGTTCAAGTCAGTCAGTTCTTTCAATTCATAGGTCTTAGGGCTCATTTTATCAGGACATTCAGAAATGAGAGAAGTCAACTCATGCTGGCCTATGAGGGGAGTTTCGAACCCAATGGAGTGAAGAATGAGGAGACTGAATGGCGTCTGGGGAGCCCAGAGAGTGGAAAAGTTCATTAGTCAGTCTGAGGTGGTCCTGCTGAGCAAGTAGAGCTCTGGGAAAGCAGCTGAATTTGGTGTGCTTCTTCTTTGGATGGTCATTGCCAGGACACAAATCGATGAGATTTCAGTTTTGTTAACTATCACATTCCATGCTGGTGTCACTCCCAGGTTACTGTCTGGGCCTATTTTCTCAGAGCTCCTTGGTTATACGTTTTCTGGCTCGTTCCTTAGGTCAACAAACCTTATCTACTATTTGTTCTTCAGTTTTATGAGTGATACATGCTTGTTGCAGAAAAAAAAATGGTAAACAAAAAAAGAGCTAATAGTCACTCAAAATTCTACCCAGAGATAACCACCTGTTTTCATTACTTATATGTATTACTTAAGTTAAGACTTTTTTGCTGATGACAACAGTGGTATATGCTCATTGTACGAAAATTAGAAAATAAAGGTTTGCTAAAGAAAATGAAAAACCTGAAAAGTCCATTATTAAGAGGTAGATAACCATAGTTTATATTTAGCCAATTTTATGCAAAAATTTTTGATATTGGTTATATTGGCTTAACCTAGTTTCTCAATATATTATGAACGTTTTACTCATTTCAGTAAATATCTTGATAACTGTTTTAAATAGCTACATAACATTCTAACAGTTCCTTAAGTTGGACATGGCTGCTTCCAGGTTTTTATTACCAGAACCAAAACTTCAGGGAACAGCTTTATACGTATATGTTTGCAGTACCTCAGAATAAAGCCTTAGGGCAAAAATTCCCAACATTAAATTGCTGAATTAAAAGGGATGGATATTTTTATGGCAAACATTGGCACATAATTTTCTAGCAGATTTGTGCCAGCTTACACTCCCACCAGCAATGTAGGAGCTTACTTGTTTTATTATATTTTCACCAATTGTCACTCAATGCATTTTGGGAAAAAATAACTTAAAAGTTATAATAGTAGTACCTTCTTATTGGAATAAGCTCAAACTGTGCTGAAGTGTGTAGATTTAAAATGTGAAAATACTGAATGGCATAACTCTGTATTTGCTTTTTAAAAATTTATATGTGTGTGTGTGTGTACATGTATTTTTTTATTTATAGAGCTCTATCTTATTCTAAAAGCAGGATAATATACCATTGAATGAATGTACCATAATGTATTTAACCACTCTTCTAGTTGGTAAATATTTGAGCTGTTTTCATTTTTTTACTGTTGTGGTAACCATGGAATACTTGTATATACATAGTTCCATATTTTTAAAATGAAATATTACAAATGGGAAATATATAAGGACCAGCATAACAAATATCCGAGTATCCATCTTCTAGGTTTGGTGTATATTGGCCTTTTGACACATTTGCTTCAGATCTTTTTAGTTCTTTAAAGAGGGTTTTACAGTTACAGTTAAGGCCACCTTTGTTGTCTCTTTCTCATCCCTTTCTCTTTCCTTTGCAGAGGAAGATGTTATTTTCTAAAGCTGGTGTTTATCTTTTCCATCTGTTTCTAGACATTTACTCATTTGTATTCGTCACAAAATGTAATACTGTCTTAATGGGCACTGAAATTGTATAATATATTTTATTTTATTTATTTTTATTTTATTTTATTTAAACTTTATTTTAAAGTTTAAATAGACTGTGTAATGAAATTCACCTATATATCTGAATAAGCAGATCAGAATGATGGACAGAACGATACTTAGTAGTTTGGTCAGATTTCCAAATGATAAGGTTTATATATTTGATTTTCTTTTTAGATTACATCGTCAACCCAAACATCTCCTTGCATTTTTATTGGCTGAATTGGGTACAAGGTAAGAAACTGTATTCACTTTTATGTATAATACTACTGGAAATTTTCATAAGCGTCTCTCAACATGAAAAGGGTATGTAACATGCTTCTAAAAAACACTCACCTATGGCCAGGCCCGGTGGCTCATGCCTGTAATCCCAGCATTTTGGGAGATGGAGGTGAGAGGATTGCCCGAGTCCAGGGGTTTGAGACCAGGCTGGACAACTTAGTGAGACCATGTCTCTATAGTGAATAAAAAAAGATTAGCCAGTCATTGTGGCACACACTTGTAGTTCCAACTACTTGGAAGATTGAGGTAGAAGGATCACCTGAGCCCAGCAGATCACGACTGTGGTAGCTGTGAATATGTCACTGCACTCCAGCGAGGGTGACAGAGTGAGACTATGACTCAAAAAAAAAAAAAAAAAGGGTACCTGATTATTAGGGGAGTTTTTAGGCCAGTGGAGGAGTGAAATTATTTCTTTGGGAGAACTTGGTTGCTTAAGAAGAGGGGACAGAGTTGACAGGCTCATCTGAAAAGGCCTGCCGTTGTACTAAACTGAGTACCACATTACTGCTGTGTTTAGTTTTCTGTCATTAATTGGAACTCTTTTTATGGCACAATTGTTAAATTTTAAAGGAAACCATTTTTTTAAAAGTCAGAATTGTTATTTTCTTTTTTCTTTTAAAGATGTGGGGTACAATTAAGGGTTAGGTATAAAAATGTTCATTATGCAGACACCCCAGAATTGTTTTTCTTTTTTTCTTTTTTCATATTATGTTGATATTATTATTATTATTATTATATATCCATATTTTTTATTTTGATATTGTGGGGTACAGCTAAGGGTTAGGTATACAAATATGCTTCGTTCAGGTACCCTTGTTGATAAGGGCTGTTTTCCCCGTCCCAAAACAGATATTACTACCATTAATCCCACCTCCCTTTCCCCCCTATAGTTTCCCACCATTGTCAGTCTTTTTCTTACAGCATTATGATGGATATTCAGGGTCTGCTATGTGAGTGAGAACATGTGATACTCAGATCTTTGCTTCTCTGAGAAGTCACTCAGTATTATAGACTCAAGTTCCATCCAGGTTGCTGCATAATTCATGATTTTGTTTTTTTTTATGGCTGTGTAGTATTCCATCGTGTATTTTTACCACATTTTAAAAATCCAGTCCTCTTTTGATGGACACCATAGTTGATTCCAGGTTCTTGCTATTGTGAACAATGCTGCGATAAACATATGTGTGCAGGTATCTTTTTCATAGACTGATGTGAGTTCTTCAGGGTATATTCCCAGTAGGGGGATTGTGGGGTCATATGGGAGGTCAATATTTAGAGCTTTTAGGAATTGCCACACTGTTTTCCACAGAGGTTGCACTAGTTTGCACTCCCACCAACAGTGTAGAGTGTTCCCTTTTCGCCACACCCTCTCCAGCAACTGTTATTTTTAAGTTATTGATAATCGCCATTCTGACTGGAGTTAGGTGGTATCTCAGTGTGGTTTTGATTTGCATCTACTTGATGATTAGTGAGGTTGAACATTTCATGTGTCTGTTGGCTGTTTGGATGTCTTCCTTTGAGAAGTGTCTGTTCATATCTTTTGCTCACTTTATAATGGGGTTGTTGGTTTTTTTCTTTTCAGCACGCTTGAGTACCTTGTAGATCCAAGATGTTAGGCCTTTGTCAGACCTGGAGTTGGCAAATACTTTTTCCCAGTCTGTGGGCTGTCTCCCTGCTCTCTTGATGGTTTCTTTGGCTTTGCAGAAGCTTGTCAGTTTAATGAGGTCCCACTTACGTATCTTATCTCTTATGGCCTGTGGGTTTCAGGTTTTGTTCAGGAATTGGATGCCAGTTCCAACTTCCATAAGGGTATTTCCTGCATTTTCTAAGGTTCTTCTGGTTTGAGGTTTTACATTTAGGTCTCTAATCCATTTAGAGTTAATTTTTGTGTTTGGGGATAGATAGGGGTCTTGTTTGAGTCTTCTGCATGTGGTTAGCCAGTTTTCCCAGCACCATTTACTGAATAGGTTCTCCTCTCCCCAGTAGTAGGTGGTGGAGACTTTACCGAAGACGAGTTGGTTGAGAAATTGAGGTTTTGCTTCTAGAATCTCAATTCTGTTCCGTTGGTCTATATGCCTTTTCCTGTACCAATACCAAGCTGTTTTGATTATTGTAGCTTTATAGTAAAGTTTGAAGTCTGGCAGTGTGATACCACCTGCTTTGTTTTTTTTTTTTTTTGCTGATGATTGTTCTGGCTATTCTTGGTCGTTTGTGTTTCCATATGAATTCCTGTGTTGTTTTTTCTAGCTCTGAGAAGAATGTTCCTGGTAATTTGATGGGTATTGCATTAAATCTGTAGATTGCCTTAGGTAGGATGGACATCTTCACAATGCTGATTCTTCCAATGCATGAGCATGGGATATTTTTCCACTTGTTTGTGTTATCTTTGATTTCTTTGAGCAGTGTTTTGTAGTTTTCATTGTAAAAGTCTTTCACATTCCTGGTTGGGAAGATGCCAAGGTATTTCATTTTTTTTGTGGCTATTGTGAATGGAATAGTGGTTTTTATTTGGGTTTCTGTTTATTTATTATTGGTGTAAAGAAACGCGATTGTCTTTTGCACATTTAATTTATACCCTGAGACTTTGCCAAAGTCCTTTATCAGTGTAATAAGGTTTTTGACAGATTGTCTTGGGTTTTCAAGGAACACAATCATGTAATCTGCAAAGAGAGATAACTTGACTTCCTCTTTTCCTATTTGGATACCCCTGATTGCCTTCTCTTTTCTGATTGCTCTAGCTAGGACTTCCAATACTATATTGAACAGGAGGGATGAGAGTGGGCATCCTTGTCTTGTTCCAGTTTTCAGGGGAAATGGTTCCAATTTTTGTCTGTTTAGGAGTATGCTGGCTGTGGGTTTCTCATAGATGGCTTTTACTATTTTGAGGTGTGTTCCCCATATGCCTAGATGTTAGAGAGTTTTTATCAATAAGGGGTGGTGGATTTTATCAAAAGCTTTTTCTGCATCTAATGATATAATCATGTGGTTTTTGTTTTGACATCTGTTGATGTATTTAATTACATTTATGGTTTTACTAATGTTGAACCAGCCTTACATCCCAGGGATGAAGCCTACTTGGTCATGATGGATGATTTTTGAGATGTGTTGTTGAATCAGGTTTGCTAGGATCTTGTTGAGAATTTTAGCATCTATGTTCATCAAAGATATTGGCCTGTAGTTCTCTTTCTTTGTTGAGTCTTTACCTGACTTGGGTATCAATGTGATGTTAGCTTCATAAAATGATTTAGGGAGAGTTCCATCTTTCTCAATCGCCTGGAATACCTTTGGTAGGATTGGTATCAGCTCCTCCTTAAATGTCTTGCAGAATTCTGCTGGAAAGCCATCTGGTCCAGGGCTTTTTTTTGTAGGTAGTTTTCTTTTTACGTAGTCAATTTTCTTGATTGTTATTGGTCTATTTAGGGTCTGAATTTCTTCTTGTTTCAAATTAGGCAGGTTGTGTGATATCAGAAAGTCCTCCATTTCCTTAACATTTTCAAGTTTGTTTCCATACAAGTGTACATAGTAGTCTCTAATGATCTTTTGTATTTCTTCAGGATCAGATGTGACTTCATCTTTTGAGTTTCTGATTGTGTTTATTTGAGCTTTTTCTCTCTTTTTCTTGATCAGTCTAGCTAGGGGACCATCGATCTTCTTTATCCTTTCGAAGAACCAGCTTTTTGTTTCATTGATTTTTTTTGTATTATTTTTTTGTCTTCTGTGTCCCGGATTTGGGCTTTTATTTTGGTAATCTGAGTTCTTCTGCTGACATTAGGGTTTTGGTAGTCTTGCTTTTCTAGCTTCCTTAGGTGGCTTGTTAGGCTGTTAATTTGTGATCCTTCCATTTTCTTCATGTGCGTTTGTAGGTATATAAGTTCCCCTCTTACTACAGCTTTCATGGTGTCCCAGAGATTTTGGTAAGATGTTTCTTCATTTTCATTTGTTTCCAGGTATCTTTTAATCTCTGTTTTGACCTCATTGTTGACCCAGGAGTTGTTTAGCATCATGCTGTTTGGTGTCTATGTCCTTGTGGGTTTTGGGGGGACCTTGTTTGTGTTAGTGTTTATTTTTATTCCACTGTGGTCTGAGAAGGTACATGGAAAGATTTCAGTTCTTTTAAATTTGCTTATGCTTGATTTATGGCCAAGTATGTGGTCGATCTTAGAGTACGTGATGAGTAGAATGTATATTCTGTGGTCTTTCGATGGAGTGTTCTGTAGGTATCAATTAAGTCCAATTGGTCGACATTGAGGTTTCGTATCTCGTTGCTGATTTTTTGTCCTGATGATATGTCTAGAGTTGTGAGTGGGGTATTGAAGTCCCCTGCTATGATGGTGTTGGAGTCGATATCTCTTTTTAGTTTACCTAGAAGCTGCTTTATGAAAGTTGGTGTTCTTATGTTGGGTGCATATATGTTTAGGATGGATATTTCTTGTTGATGGATTGAACCTTTTATTATTATGTAGTGGCCTTCTGTATCTTTTTAAATTTTTGATAGCTTAAAGTGTATTTTGTCTGAGATTAAGATCGCGACTCCTCCTTTCTTTTGTGTTCTGTTCACCTGAAAATTTGTTCCTCATCCTCTTACTTTGAGTCTGTGAGTGTCCTTTCCAGTGACGTGAGTCTCTTGAAGGCAGTAAATTGTTGCCTGGTGATATATTATCCATTTTGCCATTCTATGTCTTTTTTTAGTGGTGCATTTAGTCTGTTAGCATTCAAGCTAATTATTGAAATGTGAGAGTTGATCACTGTCCTGATGTTCTTACAGAGTTGTTGTTGTTCTTCCTGTTCGTGTGTTGTCTTTCTTTTGGTTTTGGATTTGGTTCATGTGTGTTTTTAATCTTTTGCCGGTAATCTTGTGAAGAACGTTGTTCTTTTTTCCTTTTCTTCTGTGTTCAGTACTTTCTTAAGTGTTTCTTGTAGAGGTGTTCTGGTGGCAGCGTTGGTCCTTAGGGATTGGTTGTCTGGGAGATTTCAATTCTCTCTCACCGATGAAGCTTAGCTTGGTTGGGTAGGTTATTCTCGGTTGAAATTATTTATCTTTTAGAACTTTGAAGATAGGGCTCCAAGCTCTCCTAGCCTGGAGGGTTTCTGTAGATCAATCTGCTGCTATTCTAATTGGTCTTCCTTGGTAGGTAGTCTGACCTTTTTCTCTTGCTGCCTTCAGGATTTTTTCTTTTATACCTACTTTGTTTAGGGAAATTATTATGTGTCTGAATATTCTCATATGTTGTCTTGCAGGGATTCTCTGAATCTCTTGTGTTTGGATTTTTGCATCACTGATGAGGGAAGTTTTCTTGAATGATTTCTTGAAATGTTTGTTCCAGTGTGGCCTCTGTTTCTCTCTCTGCCTCAGGAAAGCCAATTACACTTAGGCTCGGTCTCTTGAAGTGACCATTCATCTCTTGAAGGTTTTGTTCTGTCTTTTTGAGCTTCTTTTCTATGTTTTTGACAGTTTGGGTTAGTTCTGTGTTTTGGTCTTTGAGCACTGAGAGTCTTTCTTCTGCTTGGCTAATTCATGCTTATTAGTTTGTTATTTATTTCCATCACAGTATCCTTTACTGCTGTTATTTCTGTCATCAGCTCCTTCCTATTTTCCTCTTGTCTCTCCTCAACTTTTTTATTGTCTCTATTAATGTCTTGATGTCTGGGTTTGTTGCATGTGACCAGTCATTCTGGGGACTCTTAATTGTTTGTATTCTGGAGTCTGTTTTCTCAGTGTCTGACCTCCCAGGGGTCTGTGTGAGACCTATATTCTTTTGGTTTTTCTTCATTTGTGCAGGTTTTTCCTCCCTACTTTTTCCTTCCCTCCACGTCACCGTCTTCTGTAATTCTGTTATTCAGGGGTGGAGGGGTTGCTTTTACTTCTGTTTATTCAATCTCCTATTTTTCTTTTTGTATATCCTCTTACTTTGTTCAATTCTGGAGTTGTACTGTAGGTTGGGGTGGTCCTTTTTGTAGTTTTGAGATTTACTTAAGGGGGGAGCTGTGATTCAAAATCTCTCTGCAGGTCCTGGTATTCGCCGACAGGTGTATGGATAATCTGAAACCTACTTCCCACTGCCTTGGAATCTGTCCATGCAGTGGGGTTGTAGGTTTACTCCCTGAAATAAAATGAGGTTAAGAGGGAAGAGAATGGAGCAGACATTGGGGGGAAGAAGGGGTGGAGAGAGAGAGGAGTAAGGGGAAAACAGACGAGTGTACCAACAAATGGAGAGAGAGACAAAAACCGAAACAGATAAGAACAATAGACCATGGCTTCAAACTAACCAACTCCCATACAAAAAAAGCTAAAACATACAATGATGCTAACATACAAGCTAACCAATCTCCTTATTGGTGTGCTATTCGTGTATACAAAGATATGGTTGACAGAGAGAATAAAAGAAGGAAAAAAAAAGGAATGGAATCAAGTCAGTAAACTAACAGAACCAATGAAGCACACTCTGAGACTTTTCATTTAAGTCGAATGTCTTTTCAGCTCTGATTTCTAGCTGTGTTTTCAGGGTGGTAAATTTGTTCGTAGTAAGGATCTGTTGCTCCTGGCCTGCTGTGAAGGACAGTTCAGATCACCACTCAGTTCACCACTGCCCAGTTCACCACTCAGATCTGGCCTTTGTCTATTTATCAAGCTTCTTTTACCTTTCAGTGTTGTTACTTGAATCTCCAGAAGGTAGTGCTATCTCATGGCTCCACATGGTCTTTTTCTCAGCTGCTTGCCCCACAGGGAAGGGAAGCCGGAAATGGGAGCCACCTCAAGGCACACGGGAGGAGACCCATGGCCTGGCAGGACGTCATGGTGGCAGTAGAGGTGGCAGCCATCTCAACAGATCTTGCTTGCAGGGGCTTCAAGGTCTGAAGGTGTGGATCGCCTCAGGCTTGGACAGTGCGATGTGCAATGGCTGCCGTGGCGGTGGCTACTGCTGCAGTGGCTGCCCGGACTGCCGTGATGCTTCAGCGGTGTCAACGGCCGAGCTCCGTGTGAAGAGCAGGCTGCCAATGATGGAATCTGCAGCCCCTGGGGAGAGAGCCAGAGTCTTTTTGTGTTCTCTTTTGCGGAGGTCTCATAGACCAAGCTGCCCTGTTGCCATCTTGCCGGAAGTTCCCCCGAATTGTTTTTCTTAATTGATAGTAGGCTAGTGAGTTGATGAGTGGTACAGGAGAAACCACTGAAACAGGGATCCTTGATGAAATAACTGTTTTCCCTGTCTTCAGGGATCACCTGTTGAAGGAACTGAGCCAGTCCATCCCCAGTCAGGAAGGCCAAGATGTCATGGAGCCCATACCAATGAGTTTGACTACTATAAGTGAAGGAAGACTAATGTCCCTTTAAAAATAAATAATGTGCTGGGCTCTGTGGCTCAGCCTGTAATCCTGTGCCTTTGGGAGGCTGAGGTGAGTGGATTGCCTGAGCCCGCGGGTTCGAGACCCGCCTGGGCAGCGAGACCTCATCTCTACAATAAATCAAAAAATCAGCCGGGCGTGGTAGCGCATGCCTGTAATTCCGGCTACTTGGAAGACTGAGGTGGAAGGATTGCCGGAGCCCAGCAGGTCGAGGCTGCGGTGGCCGGGAGCGGCCACTGCACTCCAGTATGGGCGACAGAGTGAGACTCCAACTCAAAAATAAATAAATAAATAATGTGTATTAGGTCTTGATAGTGATGATTAAGGTTTATGGAACACCTATTGTGTATTGAATACTATGCCAAGTGATTTGTTTTGGGGGGGAGAACATCAGCCTTTACAACAGTGGAAAGTAATATTGCAGTCTTCAGATTTGTTAACAGTTTTAGTGAAGTTACAGTTGTTCACAACTGTAGCGACCACTGTAGTGGCACAGTCAGGGTATAACTCAGGTCTGCCTCTCTCTGGAGCTTGAGCTCCTAACAAGGTTAATACCTGCGCCTTGCCAGCAGGACAGAGATAATTAAGTGTTCTGTTCTCTTCTACTCACTCTTTTAAAAAAAATGTTTATAGAAGTTTGATATGTAATGTTCCCAATGGGTAAACTGCTCATGTCCTTCCATAGGTGAATGACTGAACAAATTGTGGCATATTCTTACCAGGGCATACAAGTCAGCAATCAAAAAGGAACAAACTCTCAGTGCACACAACAATTTGGATGCTTTTTCCAGAGAATTACACTGAGTGAAAGAACAAGTAGTAGAACATACCCTGTATGATTTCATTTGTATTATATTCTTAAATCACATTGCCCAAGCTGCCTCATGATTATAGGATTCCTACTGCAGTCCTCCAGCATATCAAGCTCTCATAATTTTTTTTAATTAAAAAATTTCAATAAGCCGGGCTTGGTGGCTCAGCCTGTAATCAGCGCTTTGGGAGGCCGAAGTGAGTGGATTGACTGAGTCCGTGGGTTCGAGACCCGCCTGGACAGCAAGACCTCATGTCTACAATAAATAAATAAATAAAAAAAAATCAGCCGTGCGTGCTAGCACGTGCCTGTAGTTCCGGCTACTTGGAAGGCTGAGGTGGAAGGATCGCCGGAGCCCAGTGGGTCGAGGCTGCGGTGGCCGGGAGCGGCCACTGCACTCCAGTCTGGGTGACAGAGTGAGACTCCAACTCAAAAAAAAAAAAAAAAAAAAAATTTCAATAGCTTTAGGTGGTACAAGTGTTTTGGTTACATGGGTGAATTACACAGTAGTGAATCCCTGGCCTTTAGTGTACCTGTCACGTGAATAGTGTACATTGTACCCAATAGGTAATCTCCCTGCTCACCCATCTTCTTCTGTTCTAAGTCTTGTGTCCATTATACCACTCCGCTATGCCCTACATACCCATAGCTTAGCTCCCACTTAAAAGTGAAAACATGCAGTGTTTGGTTTTCTGCCTTACTTAGGTTAATGGACTTCAATTCTAAGTTGCTGCAAAAGATGTTATATTGTAAATTTTCCTTCTGTCTTAAAACATTTTTAAAAAATTTGCTACACATGTTATGGAGTTAAGGCGTAATTTACGTGGTCATGATGGATACATAGACTCTGTTGTAGAAGAATTGTGTTTGAAACATAAATTTGTGGCCAGGCCCAGTGGCTCAGCCTGTAATCCCACTTTGGGAGGTTGAGGCGAGTGGATTGCCTGAGCCCGCGTGTTGGACACCATCCTAGGCAACCTGGCGAGACCTTGTCTTGTACTATAAAGTAAAAAAATAGTCGGGTGTGGTAGCCTGGATCTGTAATTTCAGCTATGCGGAAGGCTGAGGTGGAAGGATCGCTGAAGCCCAGAAGGTAAATGCTGGGGTGGCCGTGAGTGTGCATGCCACTGTACTCCAGCTTGGGCGAAGGAGTGAGACTCCAACTCAAAAAAACCCCCAAAAAACATAAATTGGTTACAATCATTATTTTTAACTTGAACTAATGATAAACAAAAGCCAGCAGTTTTTTCTACTTCTCAGAATAATCTATAGTTATGTAGAAATAGGGTAAATCGTAACAAGTTGTGACCAGTAAACTTGTGGTCAGTGGGTTAAATATTATAGGGATTTTGAGAAAATTAAATTTCTTTTGACAGTGAATGAAAAAAATTTATACATCAAGCACTGGAATCACTGTAGTCTGGAGAGTAAGGGTTATAGTCTGTGAAGGATATAAAACCCTTATGGTTAAAGGAGACTCACAGGAGAGGTTCTTGTCAAAATTAGATGTATGATGACATATGGAACAAATATAAATTTAACTCTGCCTGGCTGAATTTTGTTGTTTCACCTTGTGTTACTTTTTTTTTTTTTTTTTTGAGTTGAAGCCTCGCTGTGTTGCCCAAACTGGAGTATATTGGCATACTCATGGCCACTGCAGCCTTGACCTGCTGGGCATTCCTTCTACCTCAGCCTTCTAAGTTGCTGGAACTACAGGCATGCGCCACCATGCCCAGTTAATTTTTTTATTTATTGTAGAGAGGAGGTCTCACAAATTTATCCAGGCTGGTCTTGAACCTTTGGGCTCAGGCAATCCTCTCACCACCTTGGCCTCCCAAAGTGCTGGGATTATAGGCGTGAGCCACCACACCTGGCCTGTGTTGCATTTTTTGACAAATGGTAACGACTAGCCCCAAAGCTTTGCTTTCTCAATAGTTGCTTGTCAACAGTTTCTTCTCAAAAAGTTTATCATTAAGTACCATTAGCAATTTGTGGCCAATGTTTTTCAGTGTTACTTATTTATTTAGTTTTTGGTGGTAACATTTATTTGTATTTATTTATTTAGAGTCAGAGTCTTCTAGGCTGGAGTTGAGTGACACAATCTGTCACTTAAGCTGGAGTGCACTGGCACAATCACAGCTCACCACTACCTCCTGAGGAACTGGGACTACAGGAGCGTAGTAACATGCCTGGCTAATTTTTTGATTTTTTTTGTAGAGATGAGGTCTTGCTATTGCCTACGTTTGTCTCAAACTTCTGGGCTCAGCGGTCTTCTTGCTTCAGCTTTCCAGTTTACTGGGTTAAGGTGTGACCCAGCATGCTCAGTTGTGAGCCAGCATGCTTAGATTTATTGAGCTACAACTTGCATATTTAAAGTATACAATTCAGTGGTTGTTAATATTATCATATTAATATTTATAACTACCACCACAGTTTATTTTCAACAACTATACTTTTTAACCATGACTGAATCAAAATATTTGGAGCTTAGAATTTTAAAATATTTTTGTATTTATAGCTCCCTCCCTTGCTTTGTACAATGGTATGCATTCAGTAAAAGTTTGTTTTCCTTTGTTGGATGAATGGACTGTCATACACAATTAAGGAATCAACTTGTTTTATACTTAAAATCAATTGTAAATCTGTTGTTACTGGACATTTAATGGATTGAAATTGAATTTTTATTTAGTTATTTATTTTTCGAGTTGGAGTCTCACTCCCTCGCCCAGGCTAGAGTGCAGTGGCATGCTCATGGTCACCCCAGCATCAACCTTTTGGGCTCCAGTGATCTTTCTGCCTCAGCTTTCCAAGTAGCCGGAACTATAGGTGTGTGCTACTACACCTGGATAATTTTTGAATTATTGGAGAGATGAGGTCTTGCCAAGTTGCTGGGACTGGTCTCAAACCTGCAGGCTCAGACGATCCACTTTCCTTGGCCTCCCAAAGTGCTGGGATTACAGACTGAGCCACTGAGCCTGGCCGAAATTGGATTTAATGTTAGTATAAGTAGGTCATCAGGCACCAACTACTTAATTAAAAATAAGTTTTGAGAAACCAGGTAGTATGGCACTGATCCTAGGATTTATCCTACACCACTGAATATATTGTAAATTCATTAAGTATAAAGGTACTGGAAGTTGGTTCTTTTGGGGAAAAAACAATAATAGAGTTTTTTTTTTCTTTTGTAGTGGTTCTATAGATGGTAATAACCAACTTGTAATCAAAGGAAGATTTCAACAGAAACAGATAGAAAATGTCCTGAGAAGATATATCAGTAAGTGTATAATTGGATTTAATTATATTGCTCTGAAATGTTCTCATCAGATTGCGGTGTTTTGGGGAGAGTCATTTGTTTGTGATGAGCCTGCAAGCTGACCTTATATAGTGAAGGGAATATGTGGCAGGGAGGTAGCTCTTTCTTGACTGCTGACTAGGGATACAGGGACAGGGCGACTGGATTTTTTAAGAAGGCCCAGGTGATTGAGGCTCCTGGTTGATTCTAGGACTGAAGGCCAAGTCAGAGAAACCTACCTGTGATTCATGCCTGGCCTTGGCCCCTTTTTGTTGCCTTCCTAATTACTTAAAAATTTGCATGTGTGTTAACACATCTGAGTGGCTTTCTTAAAGACAGAACCAAGAATAGGCAGCTGGCAAGCTTCCCTGCATTTTGGGACATTTGGATGCATCACAGCAGAAAGCTTTCTTACCCCTTGAATAACTAAGCTTCCCTGGTCTGGATGCACAGGTTAACTATCATCTCAACCTGGGTTTTTGGAGGTCAGTGTAGAAAATGTATTTCAGAGGACAAAAACTTTTGCCTCATTGGCTACCAGGTAATACTGTTTGTTCCTTTATTTGCAGAGGAATATGTCACTTGTCACACATGCCGATCACCGGACACAATCCTGCAGAAGGACACCCGGCTCTATTTCTTACAGTGTGAAACTTGTCATTCTCGATGCTCTGTTGCCAGTATCAAAACTGGCTTCCAGGCTGTCACGGGCAAGCGAGCACAGCTCCGTGCCAAAGCTAACTAATTTGCTAATCAACAGTGATTTTGCAAAGTGTGTTGTGGAGATTTGGCCAGAGGTTTACCATCAGAGTGGATACATGACTGTATTAAAAGCAAGATAAAAAAGCTGCCAAGTTCCTTGGCAAGTGGTTGGTTGGTCTGAAATCCTTGCAAGATGCCGATGCTCAAGCTATTGACATACTCATTGCCTACTTTAACAACTGTCAGAGAAACATGGGGTAAGGAGGTGCTTTTTTAAAATCGTTCATAGACTTCTGTAAAATGCAAGATAAATTAAAGTTATTATAACAGTGATTCTTTCAATTTGGATTGTCCTTTAGTTTTCTTTTCTATAGAAATTGTGCTTGGTGCCTGGGCTCTGGCAAGATCTCTGTATCCTTGTCTGAAAACTGGACATTTGCAGGAACTTCAGCTGGGCAGCCACTTCCCCTTCTCAGCTTCTCTTGAAATACATAAAGCAGACATGACTTCCCATATCAGTGCAGTGGGAGTGTGATAGGGGAAGGACTACCTGTTTCAGTGTCCAGCAAATGACTACATATATTTGAATTATTTTTTTATGTGAGAATTGTGGATATTGCCAAGTCCTTCTCTAGCTGTTATCACACGAGGGAATAAAGGTGCTAGGTACCCTCCTCCTTTTAAGTCTTGTAAGTGGCACGCTAAGAAAAATCCTAGTTGGGCATTTCTGTTGGTGAGGAAGTGATGTGTGTGCAGTACAGGGAACTCTTGAGAGTCCAAGTGATGATGCTAGAGGAAGCTTTTCTTTTTCTTCACCGACTTAGTGTTCTGAGTTTGAAAAAGGCCCGCTGCAAATGCTTTTCTGTCTTTTTTAATTAAGTAACTTTTGGAAGTGGCCATGAGAAACCAAGAGATGATTGTGTAGTGTTCTGTCTCCTGAGGATTTGACTAGAAAGGTATTTCTTTACTGGCACATGGGGAGAAGGCCATTTTATGTATCTGTGCTGTGATTTGTCTTGCTCTTACTTGCTGAGGATAAGGGCATAGATGTTGCTTCCCACTTTCTTCTTGCCAGACTGTTTATACCAAGTGGCCCAGGAGCATTCAACTCAGACCTGAATGTCTTGATCATGTTTTTAATCACTGATCTTTAAAATACAAAGTGTTGTCAAGTACCTTGGCTATGAAGTGGTAGAGGGCACTTTCCCTCAATCTACTAGGTCCTCCTGAGGGGACCACACTGGCTGAGATGCCACCAACTGACACGATGAACTCAGCTCTGATGACCCCCTTTTCCTTTTTTGTATCTTGTGCCCACACGATGCCCAATGTTGGATATTACTGTGTGAATAAAGCAAGGATCAGTGCCTCTTGTATAATTAGCACTCTCCTGCTTTTGTGTATGTATGTGTTTTGCTTATTTCTTTAGTTGGACCCCTTAGGGGAATGGTACTTTACAGTTTGGTGACAGGTTGACCATAGTTATATTGGTGATTTCATCCCCACTTCTTTTAACTTCATTCTCAAAACAGATTATCAGGACTGATCCTGCTCCTTTAAGATAATCCATTTGAGATACCGTTTGATTAAAATTGGATTGACAATATACTGAACCCATTGAAAACAATGGATTGCCCTATAACTAACCCATGCACAATAGTATATCAGCCTCTTGTATTTCTACTGTCTCTTACTAACCACAGCCCAGCTGGAAGGAACCTTACTGTGAAGTGACAGAACAAAGGCAGTCAAGTTTCTGGTCAAGAGCCACCTTCTAGTTGTGAGAAGGGAACTAGATCATAATTTTCAAAGTGTCTAGGAAACAACATTGAGGACTGTTCCTAATTAAAGGAGAGGGGTTCCATGTAAAGAAAAGTTTGAGAATAAGTTAAGGAAGTCCTTAGTATGGTTGGTGACTTGCATTTTTGTTAGCACATAAAAACATGGTTATACCTCCTCTTTAAAATCCCTCTTGATTCTAAACCTCTCAGCCCTACCTACAAAAAAGCTTAAAAAGCTATTCCTGAGGTACCACCTGGCTCACTCCCACATTTCCTTAGGTCTCTGCCTACTGTATGTAAGATTGTTTCCCTCCAGCTGACCATAACGTTAAATGTTGGTAGCAGAGATTTTTGTTTTGGTCACTCGTGTATCCCAGTACTGAGAGAGCACGTAGTGCCTAGAAAGGTGTAGGTGTTACATAAATATTTGAATGAGTTTCTTTAAAAGGCATATAGAAAGCCAGGCACAGTGGCTCATACCTGTAATTCCAGCACTTTGGGAGGCCGAGGTGAGAGGATTGCCTGAGCCCATGGGTTCAAGACCAGTCTGGGCAACTTGGTGAGACCTTGTCTCTACAATAAATAAATAATTAGCTGGGTGTGGTGGCATGTGCCTGCAGTTCCAGCTACTTGGAAGGCTGAGGCGGAAGGATCGCCTGAGCCCAGCAGGTCGAGGCTGCGGTGGCCGTGAGCGTGCCACTGCACTCCAGCCTGGGTGACAGAGTGACTCAAAAAACAATAAAAAACAAATAAAAGGAGTTTAGAATATGTAGAACTTTGCATTCCCTCTCTCCTCACCTGCCAAACGTCTTGTAGAATAAGTTCTGCAGAAAAAATAATGGGCTGAACAATCTGGAAAGAAGTGCTGCTGTGGTGTGTGAGGCCCCAGCCCCTTCAGGATCCTTTGCCCTGACAATGCTGAGATTTCACAAACGAACATTATATTTTGCAGTGTGTTCTTAAAAGTTGGACTTTGTAGCATGTGGTATTCTTTTTAAATTGAGAAGATGAAATTGTAATTAGAAGTGTTAAAGTCTCATACTCCTACCACCATACAACTTAGTATCATGACCATTTTTCCAAGTTATTAGTCTTCATAATTTTAGAAGACTACGTAAAAGTCCATCCATGTTATGCCATATGAGGAGGGGACCCAAAAAACCCTGAATTTATAAAAAATTGTGTATTTATTCTTACATGTTTAAACTTCAGTCACCTCCAAAGTAGTCTCCATTTGCTGCATTATACCTTTTGAGACACTTTTTCTACTGCTCAAAACAGTTTTTGAACTCACATCAATTTTTGATGCCTTTTAGTTCATCTGCCGTTTATTCCACCTCTTCCACATTGGCAAAACGTTTCCTTTTGAGAACTTTTCATCCGAGGAGACAAAAAAAATGTTGCTTCGGGTGTGATTGAGTCAATAGGGAGGGTGGGGCACAGGGGTCATGTCATTTTTGGTTAAAAACTGCTGAACACTCAGCTCGGTGTGGACAGGTGTGCTCCTAAAGCATGCATCATGAAATAGGCAAAATAATCTCCATAAAAAAATTCACTGAAGCCAAACGCAGCCTCAACAATGCTAGCTGGTACACTTAATTATTTATATAAGTGACTAACACTGGCAGAGTCCTTACTGTACCAGACCCTACATACATGCATCATGACAACATTTTGGTTAAGGATGGACTGCATATGTTAAGGTGGTTCTGTAGAGTTTTATGGAACTGAAAATTTTTTACTTCTTAGTGACGCCATAGCTTCTTAATGTCATAGCACAATGCATTATGTTTGTGTGATGCTTGTGTAAGCAATCCTTTGCTGCCCAAAGGGTAGCAAGTACAATTATGTACAGCACATAATAATTGATAGTAAAAGGCTGTGTTCTTGATTTATATATTTACTATTTATCATTAGAAGTATGCTGCTCCTACTTATAAAATCAAAGTTAACATAAAAAACAGCCTAAAGCAGATTTTTCAGGAGACACTCCAGAAAAAGGCATTGTCATAGGAGGTAACAGTGTATGCTATTGCCCTGAAGACCTAGTGGGATAAGATGTTCTGCAGAAAAGATGTGAAGGTAGAAATGATGTTGATGATCCTGACCCTGTGTAGGCCTAGGCTAATGTGTCTTAGTTTTTTTTGTTTTTTTTTTTTTGAGTTGGAGTCTCACTCTGTCACCCAGACTGGAGTGCAGTGGCCCCTTCCGGCCACTGCAGCCTCGACCTGCTGGGCTCCGGCGATCCTTCCGCCTCAGCCTTCCAAGTAGCTGGAATTACAGGCATGCGCTACCACACCCGGCTGATTTTTTGATTTATTGTAGAGATGAGGTCTCGCTGCCCAGGCGGGTCTTGAACCCGCGGGATCAGGCAATCCACTTACCTCAGCCTCCCAAAGGTGCGGGATTACAGGCTGAGCCACCGAGCCCAGCTTGTGTCTTAGTTTTTAACTAAAAAGTTAAAAAGAAAAAAGCCAGGTGTGGTGGCACACTCCTGTAGTCTCAGCTTTCCCAGCTATTCCTTCAAGGCCAGAGGACCACTTGAGCCCAAGAGTTTGAGTACAGCCTGGGCAACAAAGCAAGACACCATCTCAGAAAAAAACCCAATAAACAAAAGTTAAAAAAAAAACCTTAAAAAATAGAAAAAAGCTTATAGCATAAGGATAGAAAAAAAAATTTGTACAGCTGTATGATGTATCTGTTTTTTATGCTGTTATCACAAATAAGTAAAAAAGTTTAAAAGTTTACAAAGTAAAAGTTACAGTAAGCTAAATTTACTATTGAAGAAAATTAAAAAAAAAAGTTAGCATAGCCTAAGTGTACAGTCTGTATAATGTTTACAGTTAGTATTCAGCAAAGTCCTAATGAAGCATATTTGTATACCTAACCCTTAACTGTACCCCACAGTATCATCATAAAAAATATTGATTAAAACAAACAAACAAACAACAAAAGAAAACATTTTGGGCAAGGCTTGGTGGCTCAGCCTGTAATCCCAGCACTTTGGGAGGCCGAGGCTAGTGGATTGCCTGAGCCCGTGTGTTCAAGACCAGCCCAGGCAACTTGGCGAGGCCTCATCTCTACAATACAGTCCTGCAGACTCCATCCATGTTAAGTTTTCTATACCATTAAAAAAAACATTTTGTGGGGAGACACCTCTTATCAACAAGGGTGCCTGAATGAAGCATATTTGTATACCTAACCCTTAACTGTACCCCACAATAATCATCATAAAAAATATTGATTAAAACAAACAAACAACAAAAAAAAAATTGGGGGCCAGGCTTGGTGGCTCAGCCTGTAATCCCAGCACTTTAGGAGGCCGAGGCTAGTGGATTGCCTGAGCCCGTGGGTTCAAGACCAGCCCAGGCAACTTGGTGAGGCCTCATCTCTACAATACATAAAGAATTAGCTGGGTGTGGTGGTGCGCACCTGTAGTTCCAACTACTTGGAAGGCTGAGGCAGAAGGATCGCCTAAGTCCAGCAGGTTGATGCTGGGGTGGCCATGAGTGTGCCACTGTACTCCAGTCTGGGCGACAGACTCCAACTCAAAAAAAAAAACAAACCAACCTTTTATACCACATTTTTCTCTGTACTTTTTTCTGTGTTAAGATACACAAATACTTAATCACTATGTTACAATTGCCTACAGTATTCAGTGCAGTAACACGTACAGGTTTGTAGCCTAGGAACTGTAGGCTGTGCCACATAGCCATGGTGCATAGCCAGGAGAGACTTGTCTCAAAGATCTGAGAAATTTCAAAGAGAGTTTGTTCATGACAGGGTGGGGAAAGTTTATTCACTTATCCTTTAAGTGATAAGGTCTTGAGCAAATTATTCAATCTTAAGTCTCAGTTTCCCAATCATGGAATGATATCTCCACCTCTGGGGTAATTACTGTGAGGGATAAATAATGCAATCTGTGTAAGAAACTAAGCAGAGCACCCAGTAAATATTACACACACACCTCTTTTCCTATAGAGCCAAATGCTGGAGAGGTAGAGTACAATTACGAATACAAAGGTTGTTTGTATTTGTTCCGTAATAATTTAGTTGACCAACACAAATTCATTTTTAAGACTTAATGAGCAAGGATGAATGAGGAGGCAGTCTCTGGCATTAGGCAGTTTCATTGTGTGGTCAGGGAGATGGATGTGGGGGTGTACAGGAGGGGAGAAGACAGTAAAGGTGTGGAGTCTGAGGAATAAGGGGGCTTCTTAGAAGGGGCTAGGGGAAAAGGGGCCCAGGTCAGGGAAAATGGGTGATTCTGCCGGTTTCTGTTCTGTGTACCCAGAAGAGCCAAACTCGTACACTTGCCCAAACAAAACCTAGATACTGCATCTTTGTGGAAGGGCACGAGTCAGAGGAAGGAGGTGTCCATTCACTCAAGTGTGGAGGGCTGGCTGGGCTGGCTCTCACAGGCCTTAGTGACCGGACAACATACTACTCTTGACTACAGTAACTCAAAGGTGTAATACCAAAAAAAGAGGCCTTCTTGCTGTTAATCTTCTTTTACCTCATTTTTATAATATCTTACTCATTTTCTCCTTGTAAGACGCCTGAAATACTTTCTGGAAGAAAGTAGATATGAATAAGTAAAGAGATGGAGAGGAAATTATGGCCTGTTACTTTTTAAGAGAAAAGTCTCCTGAATCTGGATTGGATTAGGTAATTATCATCATTGCTTGCATTTGTTGTCGTAGTAGGATGTGCTCTTTTAATTTCTATTTTTTTGAGTCAAAGTTTCACTCTTGCCCAGGATGGATTGCAGTAGCATGATCACAGCTTACCACAGCCAGGCGATCCTGCCTCTTCAGCCTCCTAGGTAGCTGAGACTATAGGCACATGCCACCATGCCTGGTTAATTTTGTAGCGACAAAGTCTTGCTATGTTGCCTAGCTGGTCTCGAACTCCTGGTCTCGAATGATCCTCCCATCCCAGCCTCCTGAAGTGCTGGGATTACAGGTGTGAGTCACTACCTCTCGCTTCTTTTCTCTTTTTTTTGTGATGAGGAAGATGAGGCTCAGAGAGTTTAAGTTACTTGCCTAAGGCCACACAACAAATAGCTTGGGTAGGAATTTGGTTCAACACAGTTTATATACTCTTAACCTATTCCCCTAAAGTAGAGCAATCTACTTACCCTTTTTGACCTTGGTTTGTTTTCTGGTTATCTATTGTCGCATAACAAATCATTCTAAAACTTAGTGGCTGAAAACAATCATTTTATTATTATTCCTCATGGTGCTGGGCTTTGAACACAATCAGTGAGGCAGTTCTTACTCGGTTCTTAGTCAGGCTGGGCTGGAGTCATCTTGAAGGCTTCCTCTCATGCCTGACAGTTGATACTGCTGACAGCCGAACATGTACACGTGGCCTCTCCATGTGGCCTAAGCTGCTTCACAGCATGGTGGCTGGGTCCCAAAAGCTAAAGTCCCAAGAGACAAGAAGTGGAAGCTGCTAGTTCTTAAGTCCTAGACTGGGAGACTGGCATAGAACCACCACCACTATATTCTATTGATCAGTCGCAGTCAAGATAAAAGTGAAAAGATGGAGACACCACCTCTCCATGGGGCCATGCTTTAAAACCTCCCATCCATAAAGCTAGCATAACCACACAATGAACACCTGTTGTTTTTTGCCAGCCAAGCCTGGTCTTTTCCTTTGTAGATCCTCTCTACTCCCCCTCTACCCTCACAGGTCCCATGGTCATGTTCTACCTCCATGTAGAACCTGCCTGAGACTAAACAGATTTGTGGTGGCAGCTTTTGAATCCAAGTCCCCTTGTGTCTGAAGATCTACCCTTGGACTTCATAATTCATGAGTCAGAAAACCTTATTCTGCTGAAATGAAGCAGGTCTGACTTCAGTTTCTGTAAATTAAAAATCCTCACTGTGTCCACTATGGGTGGTTGTGGAGATTAAACATATGTAAAAATGTGCCTTTAACACAGATGTTCGGGGAAGTGGCTTATTGTTATGGAATAACTTTATTATGAAAAATCTGGCTTTAGATGGGGAGATTTTGATTTGCCCAAAACCCCAGTGAATTCAACCCAGGATGCCTGCCTCTGAATCTTTTGCCCTGCTCTGCCTTCTGTATTTTTGGTCTTATCAGACAGGCCTACTGCATATGATGTCCTTATGGGACAGGATATGATCTTATGGGCCAACCTGGCCAGGTCTGGCAAATACCTGACACTTATGTACTCACATTCAAATTCCTTGCCCGTAAGAGACATCCCCCCAAACTATTGTGTATTTCCAAATAGTCTGTAATTGCTCCAAATCCTCAACAAACACTCCAGGCAGCCACTATTAAATGTTCTGAGTTGGCAAGTGAAATGAGGCCCAAGGTAGATTAAAAACAGATTGTGGCCGTATTTTGAAGCTCCTCCCATTAAGAGGAATTTGGGCTTAGAGGTGACTTGCTATGGCCAATGGAACCTTACAAACATGACACAGCACACTTGCATTTTGGGGTCTGTCTTCTTTTGCTGCTTTTGGAACTCAGCTATGAAGTGAAGAATCCCAGGTCAGCCTGCTATATGCTGGTAACATGTGCCCCTGTTGCCCCTGTTGTCCACTTAACATGTGGGTGAGGCCATCTGAGACCAAACAGCCTAACTGATCTGCCAGTTCACTTCAGCCACATGAAAGCCCAGATGACATAAGGAGAACCGCCAAGCTAAGTGAGCCCAAACTGCCAAGTCATAGAATACAGAGCTAATAAGTGTTGTTTATTAAAGCTACTAAATTTCAGGGTGGTTTGTTATACGACAGTAAGGTCCACTTACTATCTCTGATCTAGACCAACCCCTCCTTTTACAGCTAAGAAAACAGACCTAGCAAGGACAGAGACTTGGCCAGCTTCACAAACCTTGTTGGCAGCAATTCAGGGGAAAGTCCAGGCCTCTTAGCTCACAATCCAGTATACCCACTGGCTGCTATATTCTTTCAGGATGGCTGTGAGGATCACAAATGAGGCTTCAAATCTTGAAAACATCTAGAGAAGATCGATCCTTTGGGAAGAATCTGGTATCACATTTCTTCACCATCTCCTTTTGGAGTTTTCAAAGGTTAGAAAGAAAAATGACAACTGTTGAGCAGCAGAATGGGAGATGTCTTTGCTGCCCTGACTCAGGGAGAAAGGGCACGTACATGTAGGGCTTTGGATGCCCACCTCCTACTCAAGGGCCCAACTGTGAGCTTTCCCAGGTGCTTTTCTGGGGTGCCAGTATGGAACTCTCATTCTCCCTCTGTCCAGCACATGTCTTGGTGCCAGGAGGATTAGGCAGGGCCTTGTGGGTAGAAGTGGGTAGGACAGAAGCCTTCTGCCCTTGAAGTGTCTTCCTTGCTTTTCTCACTTCTAGTCTACCTGCTCTGAAAAGCGAGTGCCTCAGTAAAGCACTTCTGGGTAGGGCCTGCATGTAGCACTAGACTATAGAGACACAGGGACACAATACCTAGTGCTGTATGCTCAGTGTGTGGTTCGCTAGGCTCCAAACCATTTTCTTTGGACTCTGCCCAAGTTCCAGTCCAAGGCAGCTGTACCCCATGTTGTACAAATGCAGATATTAAGGCCCAAGAATAGCAATAACCTGCCTGGGTATACGAATGCTAGAACTGGCTCTGGCTTGTGGGCGGGCAGTGAGGAAAGATGTGGGCTCGGGGATTGGTGGAGTGTGTTCCACTAAAAACTCTTCAAGGGGCTGGGGTACTCTTTGTGGATCCAGCCCCTTTCTCTGCACATCTTCTTCATCTCCCCGGACTGAAGCCTTTTGATGGGATTCTCTTGGCCTGAAGGCCTCAGTTTTTGCCATTAAGCTCTTTATAAACCTCTACTGCCTACCTCACTGCTGCCAAGGATCCTTGGCAGGCACTTATGGGGACTAGGCAGTAGAGGTTTATAAAAATCCCACTGGGTAGCTAACACTCAAACGCAGAAATGCTGCTCAAATCATATCAAGAAGCAATGGCCAAGCAGGGGACTGGGGCCTTTGGCTCAGGTTTGAGCTCTTGCTGCCTTAGGGCATGCCTTAAGGCCCCTGCAGAGCTTAGAAATGTTAAAGCCTAGAGCCACACTGGGGCTTCAGAGTGCTGGTAGGCAGAAGGGCTGCCCAGTGATGGAGAATTGAGACAAGACACACTTTGCTGAGGAGTCTAAGCACTGTCCTAAATCTCTACTCTCAACCAAAACCTAGAGCCAAAGCCCACAGGGACGCTTTGATGGAAGCTAGAGAACTGGTGTGAAATGGAATTTTAAATAAGCATTCCAGTAGGCCTGCAAACTTTGAGGAACATGTGAAGATAGAGGGAAAACTCAAACCCTCTTCTGATGATAGGGTTGGATTTCCTAGGTTAGGGAAAGATGCTCAGAGGAGGGAACAAGCAGTTATTGAAGGACAGTCAGCTGATCTGGAAGACTGTTCAGAGTTGGTGATACTAGAACAGCAGCTTCACAATGAACGGCTCTTTCTCAGGTGAGAAAGTACATTCCAGACTTGGAACAAAGCTACCCTCCCACAGCCCCAAACCAATGAGACCAGCCTAAGTGGCCACATTTGCATCTCCCAGTTCACTGGACCACAGTGAGTACTTGTAACCTATGAGGGATTCAAAAAAATCTGGTGGCAGCTGAGTCTCTCTTGAGAAAGTGAACATGGGAAAAATCGATCAATTCATGGTAGGAAACGGGAAAAGGCGTGAAGGTAGGAAGACACAATGGACCACGTGTAAGCTGTGAAGAAGCACAAGTTTGAAAGAATCTGGCCAGTTGTTACAAAATATAACAAATGTCTAGACAGGTAGCTCAAGACAGGGCAGACAGGCCACATGTATCCAGATGCAAACTTCCTACTGCTGGATGTCACTGCAGTGTGGCTCTATTCCTTGCTACCAAAAACTGCCTCGAGTGTGAAAAACTTGGATGGGCTGTAAAGCAGAGGTGTAGGGTTTGTGTGAGGGGAAGGAGAGAGGTGGTGACAAGAGACAGGACACACCAGAGTAAACAGCATCTTGTATCGCACATTCACGAGGTGGGATTTTGTCCCAGTGATGAAGGCTCAGTTGGTATTTATGCAGGGAAAGGATATGTTTCAAAAAGAACACTGGTGAGTGGTGGCTGTTGGGAAATAGTACAGGGGAGAAGCTGGAGACTGTGAGGCTGGTGAGAGGACAAAGTCCGAGTGAAAAAAAACGTAGTGTCCTAAGTCAGGATGGAGAAAGTGGTGGATTCGAGAATCATTGTAAGAGCTGGAAAAGACCAAAAGAGAGAGATGAGGCCTCAATCATCTACTAGGTAACCATGTGGGTCAAAACTGTTTGCCCTTTAGCCATTAAGATGCTCATAGGCCAGCATATCTGACCCTCCTCAAAAGCCCTACTGGCCATTTTTATTACCACTTTAGCTGAGGAGACTAGGTCCAGATAGATCAGTAACAGGCACTCTAGACAATGTTCTCTGGCAAGGAGGAGTGAAGGTGAGGACAGAAGGGACAGCAGATCCACTTTCTGGTGGGCAAAAGGCCAAGATTCCTTGGAGAGAAAACAAATCATCCCATCTCAGAGCAGGTTGGGATCTAATCTCTATTGTCAGCGTTCCCTCCCTGTGGCATCCCCTCCAAACCTATAGGAAAACTCCAAGCCTGGGAGTGTCCTGGGGAGAGGGCAGATTGTGGGGAAACCCCTGTGCTCTGCCCTCTGGCCTAGGCAGTGCAGACAGGGAGGGTGCATGGGGAAGGGGTTGGCTGGTAACTCCATCTGCAGAGGATGTGATACTGACTGGGATGCGTGAGGCGAGGAGGTCTTGCTGCCAGCTCTCCTCTGGGGTATGGCATCCAGGGGTGGGTGCCTGGCTTGAGGCCTGGGACAGCAATGCCCTTCTGCAGGTGACCATTGTTCCCATCAGTTGAGAAGGAGGGAGAGAGTGGGGAGGGGGCGGAGAGAGAGACACGAAGAAACTAAGGCTGAGAAGAAGAGATCCTGGTGCTCTTGATAATAGGGGTAGGAAAGAAGAAAGACTGGAAATGTCTACAGATATATGCTGCCTGCACCCTGTCTCTGGCCTCACACTTTTCTGACCGTGTAAATCTTGGGCAAGTCTTGTTCCCTTCCTGAGCCTCCATTTCTCACCAGAGCCCCTGTAACTGTTAACTAGCTTAACAATGTAAAACTCAGCCTCCCAGTAAAAACTATGAAGTCTGAAGAGGAAAAGACTACATATGTAAAAATTTTCTAAGCCTAACTGTCCTGGAAGCCCTTGCTGGTGGGGCATTTTACAGCATGACTGTGTCATTTATCAAGACACTTCCCTGGGAACACTGATGTTTGAGACCCTCCTCCACCCAATCCTGTCTTACTCTGAACATGGCTCCAAGGGAATGGGTCAGAGATAGCCATAGCTAACTGTGGTCTGCCTTTCCTTTAGGGTAGGGCAGAGTAGGGTAGTAAACAGTGACCAGAGAGTAGCCTTTGAGGCCACACACCACTGGGTTCAAATCTAGGCTCTACCAATGACTACCTTGAGATCTTGTGAGATATGTGGTATTTCCCTGCACCCGTTAGTGCCTCAGTTTTCACATCTGTTATATTGGTTCATTCATAAATTTGGGGGTTGGTAGCTGAAAACAAATAAAGCAGGTGCAGCTCCTGACACACAGGACATTTCCTCCCCACGAAAGGATCAAGTGCAAGCCCCTACACTGATGATGGGCAAAATCTTCTCCTGACTACGCACAGCTGGAACTGCAGCCATAGCAGGCTCTTGGCCTCACCACGTACCTGCTCTGTGCCTCTGCTAAGACTGTTCCTTGATGTGGAATGCTTCTCCTTCAATCATGAGTAGGCTGCATTGCACATCATCTCTCCTACCACTTGGGCATCCTTCTACTGTTATCCTGCTTACACTAGGTGGCAATGGTTTGTATCTTCCTTTAACAGACTAGGAGCTCCTCAGGGGTGGGGACAGGTGACATAGCTTAGAGTGTGCTGAGAAGGCCTGACTAGCCCACCCATGGTACCCATTCCCTTACTTAACCTGCCAAGCCTCTGACACAAAAGGGTGTGGCACAATGGCTAGACAAAGAGGAGGTTTCATTGTTAGGCACAGTGATACATTGTCAGGTGTGCCTCTTGACACTTCCTTCCCAACCCAGAGGAAAGGCAAGATCTCTACTTCACTGCTCAGGACCCCTGTACCTGCTGCTTACTGCAAGGCCCCGTCCTCCACGTCTGTGTCCTGGCTGTGCTCCTGATAGGAAGGAGGTAAAAAGAGATCGTATCACTCACTGCGAGCTCTGAGTCCTGCCGTGGGCCATTTATCCAGAAAGACCACAGGGGCAAGGGTACATCTAGAGGACACAGTTGGAAAGGGGCAGGGACAGCCCAGGGGACTGACTATGGGACCAGCCAAAAAGGCTGGCTTGGAAACTTGACGAGGGTGGTCTGAGGTCCCCATAGGAAAGAGATGGGGTCAGTTAAGGGAGTTCTGGGGATGGTGAGGGGCATCTTTCTGTGCACAGAAGGAACTTAGATTAGAGCAGGCTGAAAGCCTTATAGATTGATGACCTCCTCATTTTTGTGGCAACTAAGTCTTCCTTAGGGACTTTATAGGACTACTATATCTGAGAGAATAGATGAATTATCAGGCTAGGCTCAAAGAATGAGATGAGATGGGTGTGAGAAAGAACCTCTTGACTGTCATGCCATGAGCCCATCTCTCCTTATGCTGAACCCAGCAGTGATGAAAAGGGGAACTCGATGAAGAAATCTGGGTTTCAATCCTGTCTCAAATCTTAATAGCTTTGAGGCCCTGGACAAGCTACTTGACCCTCCGAGTCTCAGTTTCCTCACAGGGTAAAATGTGGGAACAGCAATACTTTGCATAGTACAGGGCTGTTAAGGTTAAATGAAATTAGAAAGTATGGACTACAGGGTCTGGTGCTCAGTAAGTGTTCATTAAGTACATGAGTAGCAAGTATATAACAGCTGTCTCACAGACTCAGTCTGTCAACTTCCTACTCAACATTAAGCTCCCTGTCAAATGGCTTCCAGTCTCAGCCTGAGTCATTCCAATAATAGGCAGGGTGCTCACTCCTTTACCAGACAGCCTTTTAGAGAATCCTCACATGGAAGTGCCACCCATCTCCCAGTGGCTTCCTTAGGCAACCCAGTCCTGCTCTCTGAACTCTGTAGACAGTATGTGCCCCTCGTGCTTGATTTTCCCCTTCTTCAATCCATGTGGACAGTGGAGGCCACAATGGGGTCTAAGCTTGGAAAAGGTCTGCCCCAGTCCTCAGTGGGACTGCTGATGGTGTCTGATGAAGACACCTGCCCCCTGCTTGTTCTCTCTTTCCCACAGGACTAGAACCCCTGGGAAAGAGGGAGGTGGGATCTCACATGGGGGCCGACCAGCTCAGAGGTTCCCCTTCTCCTGTTGCCCTCCTGATACCAGGAGTGCAAAGCCCAGCCCAGCTGTGCCTCTGTCCAGGCCCTCACCAGCTCTTCCTCACTATGCGTCAGCAGCCCCTCCTCATCACCGTTGTCTCGAGTCTGTGCTTCTCCCAGTGGCATGCCTGCCTTGGCAACCTTGTCTTCTTGGGGAGCTTGTGGTTGGCTGTTGCTGCTACTACTGCCACCACCACTGCTGCTGTCGCCGCCTTTCTTCTTGCCATCTTGAGGGGGAAGGAGCAGAGGAGGGGAGAATAAAACAGCTTGGGGCAGCGCCTTAATGGAAGCTGGCTTCAGCGCGGTGGGTCCAGGTGGGCCACCCCAGCTCATCTCCCCCATGTACTGCCTTACCACGCTCTGCCCTGTGCCCTGGTCATGGAACTGGGTGAGGATCCTCAGAGGCTGACCTGGATTGGCCTTTTGCTCCTCAGCAATCTGTTCCAAGCGGCCTAGCAGGGCATCGATGTTAGACTTGATCTGTGTCAGTTCTGTCTTGATGGCTTGCAGCTCACTGCTCTTTACTGGGAGTGGAGCGGGAAAGGGGTGTCACCTAGGGGCTGGAAGCTTGACACTAACACAAAACCCCAGCCCCATTCTGTCAACTAGGAAGGCAATTCTTTTTTGGTTCCTTCTAGAGAAAAGGCCTCTTCCCGAGACTTCCTGGAGGTCACCCCTACAATGATCAGTCCATCCTTCTGAACCTGGCTGTCTTTTCCTGAGACCACTCAATCTTGAAAGGAACTAAGGATGAACAAGATGCACATTGTGTGCCTCTGAGCAAGATATGTGTCTTTGTGTTCCAGGATGGGGCTAGTCTTTTAAGGTGTATAAATGTGGGTCTTTTGGTATCAGATTTCCTGGGTGCTTGACTGCAATGTGTATACACCAGAGTGAATGTAGAGTAGATGGACATGTGTAGACCTATCCTTATTCTTACTAGAGGAAAGGTGACGTTATCTCACTGGGCACCATGTCATAGTATTGAACTCTGCCTAATCCATAACCCTCCTCCTCAGATGACAGCCTTTTACCCTTAGAAATGCATGAAAATCCTCACTTGTTGGGTTGTGTTAGAGCTGCCAAACTGGGAATTTTGTTCCTTTATCTATTTTCCAATGTAAAAAAATGTGATTCTATTATTTTGCTAATGATAAAATACAAATTATCTAGGAAGACGCGACACTCACACTTGATCTTGGCTGAGCTGGTAGTGATGGCTGTGGAGCGGGCAAAGAGCTTGACGGGTATGGTAGTCTTGACACGTCGGACCAAAGGGACTGTGACCCGGGGTCGCTTCACAGGGACTGCCCTGGGCACTGGCCCAGGCGACAGGCAGCCCCGGTAGTCGAAGAGCCTGTGAGGGAAAATGAGCCAGAGGCTGTGGCATGGGCCATAGCCATGAGGGGCAATGTGGGCTCTAGCCCACATGTGTGTGGCTGGTGAGGGGTTGGGAGGCCTGGCCCACACCTCAGCCTGCTCCCAACAAACCCTGGATTGAAGAGGAAGGGCTTTCTGTACTCTAATGGCTGCTGGGATCCTCACTACATCCACCTGTTTTATTATCCAGGACAGGTAAGAGCAGGAGAAGCAGCAGGTGGTAGTGGTTATGCTCCGTTCAAAAGAGGAGCAAAGTGAGACCAGTCCAACAAAGGAGACTTCCTTGGTCACTCTGACACCTAGGCCTGCTCTATTACGTGACTTGGCTTCTGCTCAGTAAACTGCCACCTCAACCTCTGGTTAAAGTCTGCAAAACTCAAAGCACCACAAATTCCCAGCTAGGAATAGAGAGGTGTGAGAGTAGGGCCCAGTCCCTGAGCCTGCTTGAGCTTCACTTTCCCTACTTGCCTGATGGGAGTGGCTACTCAAATTCAGTGTCTACCCAAGTTTGCTGTGAGGGTAAAGCATGAAAGAATTTGGTTAAAAACACACTTAAGAAGGTGTGACGGGGAAAGGTCAGGGTACAGAGACCTTCAGCTCAGGAGCCTATGACCTCAAAGACATGAGGCTGAACTCTAAGCCGTTTCCTCACTCTGGGCCTCCTTAACCACCTCACCTTTCTTGTTCCACCTCAGAGATGAAGGCCAGAGGTCCAGTATGATATAAAGGTTGGGTATCAGACATCAGGGCTCCCAAGCTGTGTGCCACCCCCAACCCTAAGCCATCATCCAGCCCTCTCCAGGAGGGCTCCTTTTCCTGCTGACAGGCAGAAACTCAGTAGGCTGGGAAAAGGTCTCTCCCACCATATCTGTTGCTACCACTTTCTGCAGGGAACTGCAGCCTCAGGGGATACTCACCGGGACAACTTTCCTGATGACAGCCAAGAAACCTGCCATCACTGGGCAAGTCAATGTCCCATTCCTTGATGCTCCTTTGTTCAGAGAGTCCCTGACCTAGAAGTGGTGATGGCTAGAGATGGAAATTCTTTGGAAATGAATCCAGTCCCAGACCTGCATTTCTTCCCCCAAGGGGAGAGGACAGCTCTGGCCTTGGTCAGAATCACTGAACCAAAGAATCTCAGAGCTGGAGGAATCCTGAGACATGACTTGGTGCAAAACCGTTTCACAAACTGGGACAGGGATTTGTCCAAAGTCATGTAATCCATTCAGTGGCAGAGCTGAGATGAGCACCTAAATCTTCTGACTCCTAGGCTAAGGTACTTTCCACTATGTACCACACAGTTTCCTGAAACCATTCACAAGTGGGAAAACTAAGACTCAGAGATGTTCTGTTCTTCCTGGGCTCCCTGAGGTGGGTTGAGCTGGAGGGAGGAAGAGAAGCAGGGCAGAGGGTTTGAGTCAGTCCTCACCTGACTTCCACTCAAGAATGTCGCTAGTGCCATTGGAATGGGAGCTCACAGACTTGGGGCTAGAGTCTGGGTAGGCCTGGGAATGGCGAGCAGGTCACAGCCCACAAGGGACTAATTAGACCTCCAAATGGCTGCTGGCCCCTTGACTCTAAATATAAGACCAAGAGGCTCAGACTGAGTTCTGGAGTTCCTTCTAGCTGCTTGGACACCTCACACAATGATGGAGACTGAAAAGAAGTATGAGGGCTCAAACTCCCCACAACTGGCACTGAACCCTGTTGTGTATTCCAGTTAGTGACATTCATCAGCCCTTGGCTATACAGTCTCACTTCAGGACTAGGAGGAGAAGGAGCAGTCAGAATGCCAGACAGTGTGGTATGGTGGTAAAAAACTCTGGCCTGGGCACCTGCAGAATGACCCCAGTCTCAGTTCTGCCATTGACTGGGTAATGCCTGGCCATACCTCTGGGCTCTGGTTCCCATTTAGAGAATGAGTGGTCTGTACCAACAATCTCTTAGGACCTTTCCAGCTTGGCTGCTTCATGCCTGGGCACGTCCCTCCCCTGCTCACCTGTCACGGAAGTCCTGGTAGCAATCATAGTCAAAGATGTAACCACTGGGGAAACAAAGGGAAGAGGCCAGAGCTTAGGGACGGCCACTCAGCCCGCTCTCCACAGGCCCTCATCTCCAAGTACTTCCACAAGTTCTAGGTTCAGCACACTATCACACTAACATTTACTCCCTCACACAGACAGAGTGCCCCACCTGTATATGGCAGATGCTGCTCTCTTTAGCCCCTTGGGTCTGTTGGGCTTGGGCTCTCCAGCCATGTTGATGTCTGTGTGGAGGGAGGAGACAGAGTTGGAATGCGGGCATGACAGCAGTGTGTCCACACACATCAACCTCATGCACACATGGAGCAATTTATGTGCTTACATGATGTATACATGGACTTTACTCACCGATGCTGCCAACAAAGGTCTTCATATACTTAGTGTTCAAACATCAGACTCATACACTCAGACACACCCATGCATGCTCACAAACATCGCTCACATACACACACCATGTACAGCATACATGTCTGCATTCGCAAGTACACTCATATAAACATATGCGTTAGGTACATGAGAACACATACACAGACCCACCCTCACATACACAAACACATATCCAGGTAAGAAAGTACCAATAACATATGTACTCTCAAGTACACTCAGTCTGGCTCCCAACATCACAACTGCCCATATGCAAATGAGCTAATACATATTCACAAAAACATTCTACCAAATGTCTTTATGCCTAGAATGGTACTTAGTACATGATAGGGTCTCAATAAATATTTGGTAAATGAACGCATATCTGCTTACACACTCAAGTAAATTCTCTCTCATACATACTACACCGATACATACAAAGGTATGTGTCCACATATCTCTACATATTCAGTCACATCCATGTAATTTTATTCAGGAATATATAGATATTGCTTCTCAAACACACACATATACACAAAAATACGTGCACATACTTGAACACTATATACACTGAGGTAGACCACTAGCAAGTGTCATATCGCATGTACATGACACTTAAGCCAAGGGTATGTGCTTTCTCCTTGTGCTCCCAGCCCCTCCTCCAAGCTCTCAGAAAGAGTTCTAACCTAAGTCATCTATAGCCCAATGTAACAGCCTGTGCTAGTCCACTCTGTTCCCTTTCTCTGGGGAATCTTAATTTTAACTGGAACCGTAAAGTCTGTCATTAAGAAGAACTGAGAAAGCAGGATCAGGACAGAGTGTTTTCCAGGGGCTTCTCAATTTCTCCCCTACAGATATTAACTTCGCAATTACTTAATTTAAAACTCAAATACAGCTTATTTTATTTATATCTCAGAGCAGTGACAGTGGTGGAAGAAATGGAGAAGGGGACTAAGAGGGAAACTAGAGAGCTACTGTGGAGAATACTAGAATGCTGTGGAGAGGCTTACCCAGGGTCTGCCCGGCCAGCACTCGCCCATTCTCTCCCAGCACAGCTGCCCTGGCATGGCGCTCACTGGCATACTGGACAAAGGCATAGCCCTTGTGCACAGAACAGCCAACCACACGGCCATACTTGGAGAAGATTGTCTCCACATCTGACTTCTTCACTAAAGCTGTGTTGAGGTTTCCGATGAAGACCCGAGAGTTGATGGACTTGGGGTCATTCTTGTTGGTTACGTTGCTTGTCTGGGTCTTCAAGGACATGGTGGCCACCTGAAGAGAAAGAGGCTCTGTGAAACTGGGTTCCCAAGCTGGGCTCAAGGGCTGCCCATAGCCCATATCCTGGCTAAATGGATTCTCTTGCCTTCCTATATACACTTCTCTTCTACAGCATCCAGCCTCCTTGTTTCTGCATCTTGTTTTCTTGTTATATTAACAAGGGTTGCCACTTATTGGCTGCTGACTTCATGCCGGTCGGGTACTTTATGCATATCCCCTCATTTGGTATTCATATGGTGTACAGAACCGCATTTTACAAGGGAGAAAGCTCACATTCAGAGAGGTCACGATGTTAGTGAATGGTAGGGCTGAGATGTGAACTCCGATCTGCTTGACTCATTCTTTTGAGTCTACTTTAATGCTGATCCCGAATGTTATTCTATTCAGGATCCAAATTTGAAGGTCTTCCATAGCTCTTATTCTGTTCCTTCAATGTAGAAGCATGGCAAAGTGGTCACATGGTAACTTCAATTAATGTTTGCTCTAGAACAATACCATATGATGAAAATTGCTCAGACTGATCCAGGCACATATCTATTTGTTTGTATTGGTACCAGCTATTTTGAAAAAAGTTTGCTACCCTGGGTAAACCACACTGGGAACTCACTGTGGGCTAAGGGTGATATACAATATTAAATAATCCTAAGACTCCATAAGTGAATGTTATTTCTATTACTCATATTTTACTGGAAACTGATTGACAAGTTCATTAACTTACAAGTAATGGACATTCCAACCTAGGTCAGTTCACCTCTAAAGCTTGTTTCTTTCAACTTTATCACTCTGTTTCCCAGAGCTAAAGCCAATTTCAATACTATAATAAGTCAGCATATTTATTGGAAAATTGTTTTAAATTAATTTTTTAGAGTTACCCATCTTTAATCACTCAAATTTTGCTGTTTGGCTTAGAACCAAGACTGCACCTACTCTTTGCTCTCTGTACTCTGGCAATGTCTTTTATCCCAAAGATTGTACATATTTTTCTTACTCCTTCCCTGGACAGGTTGCAGATGGGCACAGGCTCCACAGGGAAAGGGGACAGGAAGCTCGGTTTCAGGAGAGGTCTACATTGAAGCCTTGGAATCTGCAGCTCCTGGCCTGTCTCCTCATTGGCCTGGGCTGAAGGAACTCCCTTTTGGAACCCTCCCACCCTAGGACCACTTCAGAAGGTGCTAAAGATCCCAAACAGCATATATAAAAACTCTCACTAGTCTACCAGCCTAGTTATCTAATATTTTGGGGCAGAGGAAGCTTCTTTTCAGTGAACTGGGAAAGAGAAATAAATCTGTACCTTTTAAAGACTCTTTTCTCCTAAATCCTTCCAGTCTGGAAGCTGGCATATTCTGAGCAGCAGGTGGCATTGTTTACATGGGCTGGGCCTGAGACAGTAACTCTGGGGAAGAAACTACTCTTGGGGCTGGGCTTGCAGTAGGATATGGATAAAGTGGGATCAGGAGTGTACCATCCCAGAAAAAGGGGCTGAGCCAGTACCGTCACCAGAAGGGCCTGGTGCCAGCTGTGGAACTGACTTGGGCAGGACAATCTTGTTACTCAGTTTATCTCTGGTTCCAAGCATCCACATTTATTAAGCAGTGAGACACAAAGGAGATTACCTGTGAAAACACTCATATGCAGCAGGAGTTGCTCAATGTATGCTAGTCTCCTTGGGCTGCCCATTCCTTTGTTCTGACAATCCCTCTCCTAACAGGATGACAAGCCATTCAATAGATATTGTTTATCCATGGGTATACAAGACGTTTATGGGGCTCCTATGTGGACATCAGATGGTGGTTCAGCTCATAGCTGTTTTGGTCCAGGGAGAAGCCACCTGCTTTGGCTGGAGACAGCTAGTCAAGCCTGGGGTGTGGATAGAGAGAAAGAGGAGAGCTAGGAATAATGGTTCAGGAATCTGTTGATGACTGCTGGCTCTGCATAGACTGACCTGGCATAGACATAAGGGGTATGGGTTCCCTTAGACCTCTGCTGGAAGCCTTTAACACCACTGAGCAAGAAGAATTTGCTAAGCATTTGTGCTTGGTACTGTGGTGAGATCAGCATTTACTGCTTGACTGGTGAGCAGTCTTTCAGGTGAGACTCTACTGGTCTTTTCTCTCATCTCTTGGGTATAGGACAATGTACATAAAAGAACTTTGCAAACCGAGAAGTCCTTTACAAGATCTAGTAATCAGTCTGGCTATAAGTGCTTCTCTGTTCTGACACTGCCATTTGTGGTCCCCATTCTAGAAGAGGGTCAACATCAGACTGGAGCACATTATGTATGATGCCAGGGAGAGGCAGCTAGAAGCCATGATCAGTTTTCAGATACAAGATCAGTTTTCTGATCTGTAGAGAAGGGACTTAGGAAGTGTAAGCATGTGGCTGCTCTGGGTGAGAAATCTGCAGTGCCAAAGAGAATGCCCACCTGGAACATGCTGTAGATACTCAACCCCTAAACTCGTCTAAACAGCCCCAATCCACACTCCTTTGGAGGGCAGGCTGTGCTGCTGTTGTGAGGACTCCCTAAGCCCAAGGGGACAGATATCTGCAGGAGTGTGGAAAGGCTTGAGTGACCACACATGTCCATGTTGATGGAGTTGGGGCTGGGGTCAGTTGGGGCTAGGTATCCCTGAGCTGCCAGGTTCTAGTACAGAATTCTAATACAGAGCCTAAGAACTCTCCATTCAGACATGGCATTCCAGGTTGTTATGAGCATCACAATTTGTGAGCTTCACTTATAACCTTCAAATATTAGACATATGATACATGGGTCTCCATTTGTACCCTTATTACTCTGCCCTGCAAATGTTAGAGGTCTGGCCTGACAAAGCCTGGGACACAATAAGTGCTGAATACATGTTAGGGAGGGATACATGTCCCAGGAGGTAATAAGAAGGTCTAATTGTGGTCGGCTTTCAACGTTAGGGGTCACTGGAGGCAGAGATCCCTTTCTAATTTCTGACCCAAATACCCACCTCCACAGACCAACCATCCCCAGCCAATTATTTCTGTTGTTGACAAAACATGCCAAACTCTGTAAAATATTTTAAAAGATTTATTCTGAGCCAAATGTGAGGGATCAAGGCCTGTGGCACAATCCCAAGAGGTCCTGAGAACATGTGTCCCAAATGGTCGAATTACAGTGTGACTTTATACATTTTTAGGGAGTCAGAAGTTACAGGTGAAATATAAATCAATATGTGTGAGAACCAATCATGTTGGTTCGGCCTGGGAAGGCAGGACATCTCCAAGAGGGGACTTTGCAGGTCATAGGTGGATTAAAATATTTTCACTGGCAATTGGTAGAAAGAGTTAAGCTCTGTGTAAGTAATTTTGAAGTCAGTAAAGAAAATGCTGAGTTGAGGTAAGGGGAGGTTGAACAAGCCAGGGTAGTTCTTTTTTTTTTGTATGTGAATGTTTGTGGCTTTATTTGTAATCACCAATAAATGCAAATAATCCAAATGTCTTTCAATGATTAAAAAGATTTTAGGTTAAAAAAGTGATACATCAATACATTTGAAATACTAGTAGATAATAAAATGAATTACTGAGCCATGAATTACACTAAGTAGCCAGTCTCAAAAAGGTGCAAATTTTGACATTCTGGGAAAGGCAAAAGTATTCAAACAGAAATGTGACCAGTGGTTGCTATGAGTAGGAGATGACATGAGTGAACTCTATTTTTATTTTTATTTTTGAGTTGGGGTCTCACACTGTTGCCCAGGCTGGAGGGCAATCACAACCACAGCTCATTGCAGCCTCCTTGATCTTCTGGGCTCAGGCAATTCTTTTGCCTCAGCATCCCAAGTACTTACCATAGGTGCAAGCCACCACACCCAGCTAATTTTTTGATTTTTTGTAGAGACAGTTGCCCAGGCTGGTCTCAAGGAATCCTCCCGCCTCGTCCTCCCAAAGTGCTGAGATTACAGGCATGAGCAAGGTTCTTGATATGTAGGTGAAACCTCATAGGTGACAGCCCTTAGAATAGATGGCAAATGTCTGTTATTCAGCCTCTAAAGGTGTCAGACTCTCCTTAATCCCTCCTAAATCCAGGAAGGCCTAGAAGGGGACAGATCTGGCTATGTGAATGGAAGTTCTCTAGAGATGTAAATAATTTCCCCACAAAAGACAGCTTTGCAGGGCTATTAAAAATATGTTAAAGAAATAGATTTGGCATACAATATTTTTATTTCCTTTTGGGCCTACTGTCTATCATGTGACACTGCACCAGAGTTGGTTGAAATTTGGTACCTAATTGCCAGAGTTTGTTTTGTCAGTCTTATGGTTGCCATTTTAATGTTAATACTGGTTGGCTATGCCTAAAACTCCATGGAGGGGAGGGCGGCATAACGAGGCATGTTCAACTTCTTTTTCTGTCATGGCCTGAGATTTAGTTTTTCAGGTTTCCCTTGGCACAGAGGGAATCTGTTCAGTCAGTTGAGGGGCTGAAAATTTTATTTTTGGTTTACACAATGCTTTTCAAGATTTCCCCTTAGGTTGGAGAGGGACCCCTAGAAAATAATGACATCTGATTCAGCAGAAGCTATTTGACTTGATAGACTTTTTCTGTAACTGGACCCCCTGCCCACTAGGCTCTACCTCATAGGTTAGCTGTATAATTGAGAGCAACATGTCTGCAATCCCCAAGGGTCCTAAACTTAACAATGAGCTGAGGTGAGGTGGGTAGAGGGATTGTTCTTGGTGGTGGAGGGGAGGGACAGAGAAAAACAGATTTGTTCCTAGAGACCTCTGCAATGTCAGGTTAGTAGGGAGCTTAGTGAGCATGGAGCTTATATGCCCTTACTCAGAACAATAGAGGGGAAGAGACTTGGCTAGGATGCCACAGCTAACGAGCAGCAGAGCCGAGATTACCCCATGGGTCCTTTGGCTCTAAATGAAGGATTCTTATATTCCATTTTCCCACTTGGGCTGGTGAGACAGGCCTCAGGATAGTGAGAAGCTGGTAGAAGGCATAGCATCTCACAAAAATGCTATGCTTGAGAAAAATGGGACTGGCTCATAAGCAAGTGTCTTCACCTTTACTTGCAGGAGAAACAACTGCTGCAAAAAAGCTGGGCCCTTAAGCTAATTAAAACCCATCAGGGATACAGGCTTTGAAATGCAATTCACAGTTCAAAGGGATGGGATTGCTTTTCTAGGTTAGTAAAAACAGAAGAAATGTGGCAAACAAAAATTTATTTTTCCTCGTTGAAATGTTTTAGATGAAAACTATGTTTTGAAACACAGGCACCACAGCTGAACATGTAGAAAACTGACAGGACTTTGCAAAGGTAGAAAAGCCCTAAAACCCGAACTCTGACCCTGAACTTTGGATAAACACGACACCTCCAAGACATCACAGTAAGAACAGCTTCTAATTACTAAATGTGTCAGAGACTGTATATACCTCACATTATTTAATCCTCACAACAGCCCTGTGAGGAAGTATTTTAGACAGGGTAACTCAGATAGGCTTAGAGATGATGTCAGATGGGGTGCAGTATAGTTGTTTCATGGGTTGACTTTGCCACAGAAAAGAATTTCAGGGCAAGCCCAAAGCATAGTTAAAGACAGAGTTTATTAGAAAGAAGACATGGTCAAGAGAAAACATGGGTGCCTTAAGAAAAAGGATACCCCAACTTGTTAACTGAGTGTTTATATATATATTTTTAGTGATAATCTTAAAAATTATCTAAGCTATGTCTGTTTACAAAAAACTCATCTATCCATCTCTAATCTATGTTAGTTACCCTACCCTCAGAGAGGTCAAGAAATTGGTTAATAGAGCAAAGCCAGAATTGGAATCCAGGAATCTGCAGGGTCAAGATGGCATATACACAGAGATGCCTTGGGTACTGGTTTCTAGGGTAAGAATATGCTACCCTGAATCAGCCACACATGCTCTCCTTGGTCCTTGCCCTTCCTCTTTTCCACTAAAATTTTCCATAGTTGCATAGAATTTTAGTGAACAAAGCCACTTTATTATCTGTTATGGTATGAATGTGCCCTCTCCCCTAAATCCATATGCTGAAACCTAATCCCAGTGTGAGGGCCTTTGGGAGAGATTAGGTAATGAGGACCTTCATGAATAAGTTTAAAGTCCTTAAAAAATAGGTGACAGGAGAAAAAAAAGATGATAGAGAGTTGCCTTGTTCCTTCTACCATGTGAAGACACAGTAAAAAGATAGCTGTCCATGAACCATTAAGACGACCCTCACCAGGCACTGAATTTGCTGGTTCCTTAATTTTAACTTCTCAGCCTCCAGAACTGTAAGAAATAAATTTCTGTTGTTTATAAGCCAACCAGTTTGTGGAATTTTATTATCGCAGTCTGAACAGACTAAGTTAATATCCTTTATCCTGACTTTCATTGTCATACAAATGAGCTACATTCCGAGAGTGTGTCAGTAAGTCCAATTTGTTCATAAGTCCAACAAAGTTAAGCCTACGTACCCAATTAACACAACTGGCTACATAGTACTGTACTGTAATAGGTTTATAATACTTTTCACACAAATAATATATAAAAAACAAACGAACACAAAAAAGAAAGTACTTTTAATCCTACAGTATAGTACCTTGCACTCACGTGACAATGTACTGACTTAGACATGTGCACTCACATACATTAGACATGCGAACACACATTTGCATCTTTGAAATTTTGCAACATGAAGGTTCATATGTAGGGGATTTACAGGAGTATGCCTATTTCTACTATTAGCCACTTTCTATCCCCTTCACTTATTCAACAAATATTTGAGTATTCTCTACTGTGATGGCAGTGGAGATGACAGAAAACAGAGTGCTCACTGGTCTTGTGCTGTGCATTGCTTTTTAGGAATCCCTCTCTCCAGGAACCTGTTTTTGCCTGTTTCTTAATGACAAAGAAAAAGTGCACATGAAATATCAAAAACAGCTCAGGCTCTGGAGTCAGACAGAACTGAGTTCCAATACTAGCCCCATCACTTAGGAATGTGACCATGGCATTGTCCTTTAACCTCGTTGGGTCTCAGATTCCTCAACTGCAGAATGGGAATTATACCAACCTCCTGGAACAAGGAGATAACATGTGTAAAGTGTCCAGTATAATGGCTGGCACCAGTAGGTATTTAATTAAGAAACTGGATAACCCAAATGCCCTATGGAAGCAGGTGAATCTAGCCTGGCACTCTAGGTCCTCCACATACAGCCTTGAAGTTCTTGACCTATGTCATCTCCCTGTGCTCCACACTTTGCCTAGTAAGATAGTTGGGATAGGGAGCCCAGACATGCTCTCCCTTGTCCTGGGAAATTTCTAGAAACAACCTAGAAACGTCATAAAGGTGTCCTTATGTCTGTCAAACCACTACTGTGTGGGGCTGGAAGAGGAAAGGACACTGGCTAGGAGGAGTCACAGGTCTTGTGGGGCCACTCCCACCTCTCATCTGCACCATGAGATCTCTAGTCCTGTACGATAACATTAGTCTTAGTATCTGACAAGCCCTGAAGGGACACCCCAAAGCAGGAACAGAAGGCAGGGCTGGGCATCAATCATCTCTCCCCACAGTATGGTCTAAGCATGTTATGCTACTTTTCTTGTATCTTGTACATTAACCTTACCCTTGTCTGGCCTTAGGCTAAGGCTTAATATGTGTGACATGCTCCTTTTCATAGCTATGGGAGGAAAAGAACAATAGGTGTAGGTGACAACCTTAGTCCTAAAACCCTTGTTACTGAGTTAGGGACCTACAAATGATTGTCAGTCTCTTTAGTCTTGCAAAAGAAATCCAAACACCTACATATCCATCCAATCATAATTATAAATATCCAAAAACTGACCTAATTATGGGCTAGGTATTAATTAACAAATGAATCATTCATTTCTTCATCCAGCAATTAGTTTGGTATCTGGTCTCAAACAACTTCCAGTACACCATGGGACATCCACCATGACCACAAAGCACATGTGCTCTGGGATGGAGTCTACTGCCCTAGATACAAGCTAAACAAAACGGACTGGGAAATCAGACAAGGGGTAGGAGCATCATGGAAGCCTCTCACCAAGTAAAGGGAAAGTGTTTAAAATGAATTTCCATTGGGTGATGACACAGGGAAGAACTCCAGAAACAATGCATAAAGTGTGTCCCTCTATATTCTCTTCCTCCTGCAACTAGAGCTGGAAACAGAAGTTTGAAACAAAAGAATGTCTTCATTGCTGTTTCCTGTGCCCTGGATAGACACATACTTATCCTTGCCTTGAGGGAGAACAAATAGGGAACACATAATTTAATATGTAGCAGCTTTACACCAGGCACTGTGTTGGAAGCTTTCCAAGAATAATCTCTCAGAATCCTGATCATAACCTATTAAGCACTATCATCTGCACACTCTACAGATAAAGAAACTGAGACCCAGAAAATGCTTAAATAATTGGTCCATAGTCACGTTTAGTGTGACTAGGACTGAAAGACCCCAAGCTTGTCTGATTCTAAAGCTTGTGTTCTTCTCATTCCACTAGATTGCTCCCACTGATACCACCCACTCCAGGAAGAATAATCCTGGCTTTGCTGATGTGCCACATGACCTCAGGTTTTAAACCATATGACCACAAAAGGCCCTTCCAGGGCTAAACGTGTAATTAATCATCACCAATATTTGCTGAGTACTTACTGTGCAGTACTTACTGTGTGCTGAGTACTTATTGTGAGTACTTACTGTGCAGCAGGTATTACATTAAGTCTTTCTGTTATGAGACAGGTGATGACATGTATCGTGACCATTTCGCATACAAGGAAACTAAGGCTTGGTGTTTAGTCCTACTCAAGCCAGGAAATGGCAAAACCAAGGCGAATATTTTAATACCAGAGCTGATCCTATTAACCTTGGCCCAGAATGGCTTTGAAGCTGGGCATGCCCTGTATCTGCCTGGAGGTCAGTTTCTTCCTCTACCTCCTGACACTGATCCTTTAGGCATAGACTCAAGGGGTCTTGCTGAAGGCATACTATCAAGTGTAAGAGCCAACCAGCACTTGATGTGAGCTTGGGGGATGGTGCCCTCCCTCTTCCCATGCCTGTAGGGGCTAGTTCCTCACAGTGATAATGTGGCACGATTAGGCACTGCTTGTTGTTGGTTGATTATAGCTATTCTTTTCTGTAAATGAAGTTTACAAGTCATCAAAGGGTTTGTTGGCTATGACTTATGAGCTTCTTTCCCACATGGAAGTTAGGCAGTGACAAATGCCCCTCTTGTTCTGCCATCCATTGCAAGATGGTAGGTGCCATGTTCCAATTACTGGAGACCCTGATGGAGACCCTACTCTAGGCTGCAGCCATTACTCAGGCCTGGCAGGGATGCCAACAGAGCTGCCCTAGGCCCAGGCGCAACTGGGAAGAAATGGAATAAGTACTTTTCTGATTTTGTGAGCAGGCAGGCCCTTTCTACCCTTTCACTTGTGTTTCCCTGGTGGTTTGTCCTAGACACACTTCACAGACAAGTAAAAACAAGGGTACCATGTGGTTGTCTGAAAGTATCGATGATCAAGAGTGCCTAAGACAAACAGGTGGATTAGGTAGGAAATATGTCCAGGAAGGAGAGCAGAAGATGAAGTACCTAGGATGTTCAGAGAAAGCAGAAACTGAAAGGACCTTCAGAGATCCTCTGGTATAATCAGTGGATCTGATATAATACTCCATCATATGCCAGGCCTGTTTAGTTAGATGCTGAGGAGCCAAAAATAAGTGAAATACAGTTCCTGTCACTGAGGGTAGATGAGAAAATTAAGATCCAGAGAAAGTGACTTGCCCAAGGTCACAAAGAAAGCTAGGGTCAGTGATGGAATTAGAAGGCAGATCTCTACCTTCAGTGATTCAGAGAAAGTGGAGAGACAAGGGAGCCCTCATGTATGCAGGCTGTTTACACAGAACATGCCACATAACTCCCATTCAAATCCCACCTACTTACCGCATGTTTGACTTCTGGCAAGTCCTATAACCTATCCAAAGTCTCAGAAAAATGAAGATGATGATAAAACTTACTACAGAGTTGTAATAAGGATTAAGTAATACACATACAATATAGTGATGGACACATATTAAGTACTCAAAATATTCACCATAAAATAATCTCTAAAACAACTTCTCAAGGTAGGCATTATTAATCTCATTTTATAGACAAAAATACTAAAACTCTTTTCCACACTAGTCACATTAACTAAATAAGCCAGTGCTTCTGAAACCTATTTGTAATAAAATACCAAGTTTTTGTTTTGTTTTGCTTTTCAAATGTCATTTTAAGTAGCATGGTTCTCAGTCATTCTCTCCTAATCCTGTCAAGGTCTATGAAACCAAAGCAAAGAAAGCACAAAGTTTATTCATTTCTTAAGTCCGTGAGCCTGATTTCTTTTAGACTTTGGTGTTAGACCAATTTACAAAAACTATCCTAATTATTCCTCCTCTTTTTACACTTTTAAGAGGAAGAGGGCAGGCAGGCCAAAGATTTGCCACTGAACATTCTTGTGGGTGATTTATATTGGTTTCTGCTCTAAGTCATGATATATCCTGCAAGGGAAGACAATCTAGGCTTAATGGGAACTGGAACAGCCTTTATGGGGCCTTGGGGTTTGAAGAGGTTGGTACTCCTGTACCCTTTCTGGCTCCTCAGATGACATGAGGAAACCAGCCAGGCATGGGAAAAGGGTAATAAAAGCTTTGAGTCGAGGTTTTACTCTGCTGCTCTGGAGCAGTCTCAATCTACCTCCTGGACTCAGGTGATCCTTCCACCTCTGTGTCCTGAATAGCTGGGTCTACAAGCAAATGTCACCATGCCCCACTAATTTTTTGATTTTTTTGGTAGAGGTGAGGTCTCCCTGTGCTGCCCAGGCTGGTCGCAAACTCTGGGCTCAAGTGGTTCTCCCACCTTGGCCTCCCAAAGGGCTGGGATGACCTGGCCTATAACTTTCCTTCTGGTATTTCTAATTTTCAGTCTTGCATCATGGTTGTTTACAAACCAGTCTTCTCTCTCTCTCTAGGGAGCTAAGAGCAAGATGGGAAACAGATTAATTCCTGAGTACTACTGTACTGTGAGTAGAGCCAATGAGTAGCTTCTAACCATTGTTCAAAAGCACAATAGTATACCTTGAATCCTCTAGGTGCACAGCCAAATTTTCATCAGTGCACAAAACCTCTTTTTTCTTTAACTGAGCTTATGTAGTATAATCTTTCAGCACAACCCAGTCATATGGCACCATGTAGACAGGAGTAAACTTGCTGTAAATAGGAGTTAAGTACATGGCCTGCCATGAAGCGGAAGCCACAGCCTGAATCTTTACCTTCATGTGAGAGGCCATGGAATGTGGTCCAGAGAGTACTAAAACCAAAATGCCTTCATTCTGCTACTGAACTAGCTATGTGACACGACCCTCAGTAAGTGTCTCAAGTTTTTTGTGTTTCCATTATCTCACCTGTAAAATGGGGATAGCAACATATATCTCTAGAGGATAAAATAATTCAATTCATGTAAGCATCCGTAACAGTGTCTGGCACACTGGAAAGCATGTAAATATATTAGCTTTTGCTGCTGCTACAGGCTGAATGTTACTTATCCAAATGCTTCAGACCAGAAATGTTTCAGATTTTGGATTTTAATATTTGCAGACACAACTGAAAATCTGACATTCTAAATGCTCCAATGAGCATTTATTTTGTGTACTGTGTTGGCACTCAAAAAGTTTGAAATTTTGGGGCTTTTTGGATTTTCAAATTGAATTAGGGATGTTCAACCTGTATTATTATTGTTGTTGCTAGAAACTGTAAGAACTCTTCCTTTTGAGTATAAAAGGGAAGGCGGTCAGTTTTACTGGAACATTAACCTAGATCTGAACTGTGAATAAGGAAAGAACACTATCGTGGATGCAATAATGTCTCTTCAAGTGTGTTGTCAAAATTCTAGTATTTGGAAATGTGCCTTGAACTGAAAGTAATCACGGGAGTAGGCACGTGTTAAACATTGAACGAATAAATAAATAAATGAGCAGCTGGAATAAAGCAGCCACTAGAGCCCACAAAGAATACATCTTGAGAAAAAGGGCAGGAAAAGGCCCCTTAAGTGAAGGTTTCCACAAAGGCCTCCTTACACCTTGAGGACCCTCTGAAGGCAGACTGGGCTCCCCTTGTAAGCAACAAGACCCCAGGGTCTGATAATGCAAGAAGCCCACTTGCTCACTGTTTTGTCTCTCTGATGGAACTTCCACATTCAGTGTCTGCTCTGCTCTGAGTAGGGCTACACCATAGTAGTGTACGTGTTCCCATTTGCCAGCATATATTAAGGGAAGTAAGGGACTTTGAGGAATGCAGACAGGGGGCTTAATCCTTCATTACAATCATTCTTCTGGAAAATATTGAATGCCACCTCTCACAGCCCCACAAAGTCTTAATCCTACAGACAGCATGTTTCAACATTTATATATATGCATATTTATTTACCTATTTATTTATTTATTTGAGTTGAAGTTTCACTCTGTTGCCCAGGCTGGAGTATACACCTTGATCTGCTGGGGCTCAGGCAATCCTTCCACCTCAGTCTCCCAAGTAGCTGGAACTACAAGCGTGTACCACCACGCCCAGCTAATTTTTTGATTTACTGTAATGATGAGGTCTCACCAAGTTGCCCAGGCTAGTCTCAAACCCTTGGTTCAGGCAATCCTCCTGCCTCTGCCTCCCAAAGTGCTGGGATTATAGGTATGAGCCATTGTGTCTGGCTGACATAAATTTTCTACATTCAGACACAGCAAGGAAGGAGAGCTGACTTCAATGTGTTTGTTGATCCAAACTTAGGGTTCTAAGCATCATCCCACAGAGCCACACTTTAGGGCTCTAAGCAACATCCCACAGTGCAACATGTTTGGTCTACAGGGGACTACTGAGAATGCCGCCACAAAGTCACTCTGCCTTTGTCTCTCCAGTAACAACATTAACTCCACAAACATTACTAAGTATCTGCCTCTTGTATTAGCAAGCAAGTGTGTCCCTGCCACAACCTGTGGGGAATTCCTACCACCAAGAATCAAGTCCAAATCCTTTAATGTGGCTTAGGGCCCTTTAAGGCCCCTTCATGAGTTAAGACTACCAAATCTATACATAACAATCTTCTGAGTGGTTATAAGTTGCTTACTTTATAAATGAGTAAATCCTAGAGCCGAGAGGCAAAGTCAGTTACCCATGGTCACACAGTGAACAAGTCAGTATTAAATAGGTTTTTCCTGAAAGGATGGGTATCTTATTCCAAATGCAGACTCAAGACAAAGCCACTTTTTCTTGGATTAGCCTATGTGAGGCAGGTATGGGGAATAGGGCACTGCATGGTTCAGGTGAACCCATCTTTTCAAGGAGCAGCTTGGACACTATTCCTTGTTTGAGGCTGTCAACCTGACCCCCTCACTTCCACAGCTGTAGCATTATTAATAAACGTGGGTTAATGACCAAAATGTTCATTTGCATGTAATAGGGTATACATATACACATCTAAGTTCAAGAGGCCCTGCTACAATGAGTAGCAAATAAAAAAATCAACCAATGAACCATTACAATTTCATAAAACAGCAGCTCCTAAGACAACAGGTTTAAAACACCCAATGCCTAGTGGACTTCTAAAACCAATCAATTCAACTGATAATGGCAGAAGCAGCTGGGGTATCTATATAGTCTCTTCCATGTCACTGTCTTAAAAATAATTAACTCCTTCTGGCTTCCTTCCCCTCAGAAAAAAGACACAACACTAAACAAGCTTCTACATTGCAACTGGTCAAAAAAAAAAAAATTCCCTCAAACTGTAATATGTGTCTCAGCTACAGAAGAAAAGGCATGGCTTTGGACTGAGACAGATCAGGATTTAAATCCAGGATCAGTTACTCACTATGTGTGTGACCATGCACGTTTCATTAAACTCCTTGAGCTCTCTGTTGGCACATGCTTTTCCCACGTAAATGGACTTACTCACCAATTCCTGATGAGTTAGTTTCCTAAATCATTTTAGAATGTAGCCCTCTCTCAGTATTCTTATCACCACTTTTTCTTTTTTTAATTTTTAAAAATTTTAAATATGTGCAGTACAATTCAGGATTAGGTATCCAAGTGGTCATCATACAGGTAAAGTTTGGGCCTCCCTTTGGTCCCCACTTTGCCTGGTTTGAGATCAGGTACCCTTATTGATGCTGTGCTCCTCACCCCTGGCAGTATCCCACTACTGTCAATCCCTTTCTTATAGTATTATTTTATTACCACTTTTAAAATTCATCCTCTACTGTCACTGGAGTAATATCATCATATCACTTCTTTGCTTAAAACTGAAATTCAGATCAGAAGTTTGCTTTATTATTTTATAATTATTAACCAATAATCCAGGCAAGAATTTGTATTATTTAGTGTGTTTATTATTTGAAATTACCATACAAAATCACCTAAACCTCCACCCCTCTATAGGACACAACTGTTAACATCTTAGTATATTTTCTTTCAGTGTTTTTTCTTGAGTATTATATTTGGATCACAAGTTATTAGATCATTCATTCAGTTCTGTAGTCTATTTTTTTCAATTAGTATCATAACACATTTATTATATGTTATGTTTTTCTTTATTGCTGCATAATTTTCAATAAGCACCATTTTTAGTTTTCCTCCAAGTGGATTTATCACAGTTTAGATTGGTAGTCATTTAGGCTTTTTCCAATTTCTCACTATTACAAATAATAACAGCTATATACTGGATTATTTCCTTAGAACAGATTCCCAAAAGTAGAATTACCGGTCAGAATATATTTGTATGACTTTTGCAATACATTGCTTAATTGCTTTCCAAAAGAGCTATGCCAATTTATACTGACATCTCCAATGAATGCCACTCTTCACAGCAACCTTACCAGGATCATGTATTATCATACTGGGAAGGGGGAGAGAAGAGGGAGAGTTCAATTAGTAGAGAAAAAACAAGTCCTCATCATTGTTTTGTGTAGTGTGAAAATGAATAGTCTCTTGTGTTTGTTTACTAGTTTCCAAATCTACAGTTTTGAATGCCACAAAGAAGTTACTGTAGTTTCCTAGGCAGAGGAATAACAAGCCGAAAAGATTTACTCATTTATCCAAAAATCATTTATTGAGCACCTATTACTGCTAGACATTATACAAAGTACAGAGGTTAATAAAGTGTAATCCCTACCCTGGAAGAATTCACAGTCCAATCAGTTATGGAAACCTCAGGAAAACCAGAACCTATGTTTCATCTTGATAAGGGCTATGATAGAAGCATGTCACTTACCTAAGGGTCAGAAAGGAAGAGGTAAGAGGGAGTCAGAGAAAAGGAATCATAAGAAGTTCTGACTATGTCTTGAGGGACAGGTTGAAGTTAGCCCATACACAAGTGAGAGAGACATTTAGGAAAGGGGAAACAGCATAAGCAAAGTTATAGAAGCTTGACAGAGGGTCCATATTTAGTGAATAATAGATACTGTGGGTTGGCCGGCATCTAGGATGTAAGAATGAATGCTGCAGGAGATGACACCAGAGAGCCTGGCAGAGATCACATCAGAGTCTCATGGCCACTGAAGAGCCTGGACTTCATGCAAGCCATCACCCACTCCTATGTCATATGAGCTCAGTGCTCAGTAAGGAGGCACTCATAAGCCCCACAACTTCTGAGAGGATGCACTACCAACCCAATCCTGTCAGAGCATGCAGTCCCGTGCCAACTCCTTTTTGTCTCATGTGCTAGTTTTCTCTTGCCAAGCAGCACAGAGTTTTTTTGGTATTTTCCACATCACCTAGCACAATGCTAGGCACATGGTAGGAGCTCACAGACTGACTGACTGGAGGTGCCTCATGTAGTAATATATACACTCACGAAGCCCTGGCTGCCCCACCATCCCAGCAGACAGTCACTGCCTCTTCTGGCAGATGCTTTGCCTAGGAAAGCTACCTTCCTCCTCACCCCCTTCCTGCTCATTCTGCCAAATTTAAAACATGCCTGGGTACAAGAAGCCATAAAGTATGTGATAACTATGGAGCACACCAGGTGAAGGAGGCCTAGGTGGACATATATCCTTCATCAGAGTACATTCCTGAAGCTAAGGACTCCCTTAGCCCTACCAGCAGTTTCAGAACACTGCCACCTCTTCCTATAAAAGTAAAATAGGTTTTTCCAACTGAGCATGTTTTGAGTAGCTGCTGGCCTTCTCTGAGGTATTACTATTTTCTATACTAATAACAGCTGCTTTAGTGTCAAGGATATTAACAGGATTTTAACAGTTAATATACGTGATATAAGCCATGGGCAGCTGGGTCTGATGTACGGGCTAAGATCCATCTGAGGAGACTATTCAAATAATCTGTTTCAGTGTCATCTCTTTTGGACTGACTGAATTCTTGGACATCATGTACTACAATCTATTTCGTCTTGGCTTTCCCACTGCTGGCCAGGAAGGGATCTAGGCCACAGTGGGCATTCAGGGAGTATCTGCTGAAATGAACTCCAGCTAAGCCACATACCACTGCCCCATCCCCAACCCTTCCTTATTTATGCTGTTTAAGAAACAAAGAAACAGTCTGTATAGATGCTAAATCCAGGAGAGGCTGGGAAACACAGGAAGGAGACATTTTTGCAGGGGCCCAATCCACTCCAGCATTAAGAAAGGCTGTTTTATAATATAAATGGTAGCTGTAATTTATTAATTGCTTATTGTATGGTAGGTGCTTTGCTAGGTATTTCACTTCTCATCCTTACAACTCTCTGAAATAATAATTATATCAAGGTCACAATGGCCCTTTTTGAGGCCTTTTTAGGAGAATTACTCTGGAGTCACATTGCCTGGGCTCAATTCCCAGTTCTGCCAGGCATCGACTGTATGATCCTAGGTAAATGATTTAACCTCTCTATGCCTAGTTTTCTCATTTTAAAAAAGAAAATAGTATTATAGTGTCTTCCCCATAAGACTGTTTTGAGAATTCAATGAGATAATGTACCAGCAAGTAAAGCACTCAGATATTTTCTAAATGAAAATGGTATTATTACTATTGTCCTTATTAAATAAATGGCTCCAAATATCATGCTTTTAACACTGAGTAGGGTTAAGAGAGCGACTGCTTTATAAACCAGGACTGGAACCAGTTTCAATTTGATGATCACAGCTGGGGCCAGAAAGGGTTTTCTTAGTGCAAATCCCCTGAGGTGATACCCCTGGAGAAAACTTCAGGAAAAACTTTGTCTCCCACCTCCTAGGCAGATCAAGCCATTCCCTCCTCTGGACCCATATATTCTCTACAGACCTCTGCTGCAACAATATCTGCTGCACTTTTATATTCACACATCTGTCTCCATTAGAGTCTGAACTCCTTTAAGTCAAAGACTATTTTATTAATCTTTGCAATCCCAGCCTTCAGCACCACTACCCTGGAAATCTGCAGATGTGCTCAGTGAATTTCTGCTAACAGGTGAAATAATCCTAGGTGAGCGGTGTTTCAGTAAACGGTTTCCCAGAGTTCTTGACACAACCCCTTAACAGTGGACTGTAGAGCTGGTATTCATCATCAGGACAGAAGTAGCAGCAGCAAGACAGTGATGAGAAAATAAAGAAGGGACAGAGTGATAAGTTGGGGTCACTGATGTCAGTATACTAGTAAGGCAACAAGAGCTTGAGTCTGCAGTCCAGAGACTGCTCAGTTTGGGCTTTCTGTGAGGAAGATGTACAAGGTCTTCACCAAGAAGTTAAGCAGCAAAGGCCAGAAAATGGCATCCAGCTCTCCCTCTAGTATCTCATGACTCTAAGATGAAGCCCAACTACTGGGGCCCCACCATGCTGACTTATTGGAAAAAATACTGGACAAGAGCTAGGAGACCTGAAGTTCATGCCCGAGAATGTATTAAATTTTCAATTAATTAATATTTCCTGAATATCTACTACATGCCAGGCTTGCATTAAGCACCTGTGATACAACAAAGAATCTATCACTAATTTGCTGTCAGACCTTGGACAAGTCACTATCCCATTCACTAATTTGCTATCAGACCTTGGACAAGTCACTATCCCTTCTTTGAACCTTAATGTCCTCATATGACACAGAGAAGATAACTTCTGTATCACGGAATTGTTTCAAGATCAGATGTGCTTTGAAGAGTCTACTGTATAACCCTGCAAATTTAAAAGTGGAATTTTTACTAGATCTGAACTAGAAGGCTTAGTAAAATCCAAGAACAGCCCCCACTAAATGCCCAAAAACAACTCCCTGTGACAAGGTCTAGACACAAACAGCAGCATATTCCTACCCACTGAATTTCATAATGGAAATGGTGATAGAGAAGCAGAAATTTGATATATTCTCTTAAAATCCCTCTTAAGATCTTTTCCATAATTACTGCTGTCAGAGTAGTTCTCATTAGGAACTAGATTGTGGGCCACCTGGATGAGTTTCCCAGATGAAATTCGAACTCTTTACAGCAGGAAGAACGGAGTTCAACTTTGTAGGTGGTGGCACTTTTCAAGTCACTGAGCTAATTACCTGACTCCAGGCCCACAACTGTTTGGAAACATCTGATGGCCACTAAGTCTGTTTTTTCCTTATTTTCCTGCCTATGGGGATAACCACAATAAAAACAGAAAGCTTGATGTTTTAACAATGCTCTTTAACATAAAACAAAACAATGCTCTTTGATTAGCAGTTTGCAGAATCCTGTAATTTTAGGATTTCCTAGCTACAAAAGGAAGAATAGCAGAGTGCAAATAATGGCATGGCTCAAGAGTCAGTCAGGTACCCTGAGAATTAGACTTGATTCTGCCATGGGCTGGCTCTTTAAACTTAAGTTACAGGGCCTGCTTATCTCATTTATTAAACAGAAAAACTGGACCAGATCAGTGTCACGTGAACTCTTCCATGAAAGAACAATGTTCCTCAAGACGTTAATGAGAGTTCTTCAAAAAAGGGGATCCAAGATCAAATAAGAATAAGGAAACTTGGCGTATCCCGCTCTCAATCCCCTTCCAAGAGTCACATGCACAGTCAGCAATAAGGAGATGTACTTAGCATTATTCAATCCAACATTCTCAAAGTATTAACATCTCTTTGAGGAAGGCACACTGGGACAGATCTCTAGGGTCTCTAATCTACTGTGACTTGAATCAGAAGTACTTAGCCAGTGCCTGGAATATCCTGCTTCCTCCTTATCCAGTTCTCTTACCCAGTGAAGCACTTACATGACTCTCTGATTAGTGGGAATTTATTATATGAAGTTCATTTCATTGTAGTGCAAGTACCAATTTTCAAAGACTCAAAATACAATACACTTAAAACACTGAAAATGGAAACCTGCAGTAACTGAGCTTCTAATACTTGGTGTGTACTATGCTAGCATTTCCCATACATTACATTCCTTAATCCTTACACAACCACAAGAGGTAGATACTGTTATCCTCATATTACAGAGAAGGAAACTGAGGCTCAGAGAGGCTAAACACTTGTCTGAAGTTAGAGCTAGAAAGCTGTGAGCACCAGACTGCAAACCCAGAATTATTTGTCTTCCAAATCTTAGTGCTGTTTTGGGCTCTGCCTCCATGATTATCAGATGGTTTCTAACCCTCTTCAACTTTCCCTGTGTCTTAGTCTCCTTAACCATCAAGTGGGAATAGTAATTTTTATACTGCTTCACTCAGAGAGTTACTCAAAGGCAGTAATAGATATGAAAGGGCTCTCTGTAATATATAAAGATATGACTATAAGGAGCATTTAAAACATCATGAATAAATGTTGCTATTTCTGTTCATGAGTTCTCTTTTTTGAGTTGGAGTCTCACTCTGTCACTCAGACTGGAGTGCAGTGGCATGCTCCCAGCCACTGCAGCCTTGATTTGCTGGGCTCTGGCGATCCTTCCTGTGAAACTACAGGCACGCAATACCATGCCCGGCTAATTTTTGATTTACTGTAGAGATGAGGTCTCGCCAAGTTGCCTGGGCAGGTGTTGAACCCTCAGGCTCAGGCAATCCATTTGCCTTGGCCTCCCAAAGTGCTGGGATTACAGGCTGAGCCACTGAGCCCGGCCTTCTGTTCATGATTTCTAAGGCACCTGAGGTTCTTGCAAGATTCCCAGTCATCCCCCCAAATAGTGCTCCTTAAAAGTTTCTAGTTAGGAGTTTAGATAAACAGGAAATATGCCCAATTTCTTTCAGTATCGATTATTCTTTAGGCTGTTTGTCCCAGTCACTCTAAGATGCCAATCTACTTCTTAAGGAGTAAGGAGTAAAAGCAGCAGAGTGGTTGGGATCCTGGTGGGAGGCCTGCAGCCAGGAGTTATTGAGATAAGAGGAGATGTCCGATTGGCTGTAGGGTTAGACTCCTTAACCTCATCTTGGAACAAGCCTGGGAAATAGGTCTAAAGAGTCAATTGGGGCAGGAGATCATAGGATACTTTGTATGAGATCTGTCCAGCAGACTAACCCCAGCATATGGGGTGATGAGAGGAGGCTTAGGTGCTGGGGGAGGTAACTGGAGACAGGAAAAAGTACTGGGTTGGCCAGCTTCACCTTGCTTTGGGATAGAGACTGCCTTGGCAGGGGTCTAGACACAGAAATAGCAGTAGTTGGGGTGCAGGGCTCTCAACTCATCCTCTAGCCCTGCCTGAGATCCAATGACCCATATTGCTGTGGCCGTGTGTTCCTCCAGCTTCTGGCAGATTAAGGCCAAAAACAATGGCAAAGCATTTTTGGATCTAGGCCCTGCTGAGGACAGAGATGTAACACAAGTTCTTGCTCTTAAGTAAGGTGCTGCATCAAGATGGTTTGAGTCTAACTAGAAGCTCTCTGGCATAGCAAAGTCTCTGGCACATAGAATTATTAGAACTGAGCTAATCAAAAGGGGCTACCTTCCACAACTTAAGAGCACATAGTTGGTGTCAGGAGCCCCAGATTCCAGTCCTGGTTTTGTCATGAATAATTCAGGGACTCTGGGCCTCAGTTTACCTATCTGTAAAGCAAGCTGTGTCTATCCCACAGGTTGCTGTGAGTAGCTGATGAGATAGCGGCTGAGACAGCTCCACAAACAGCATGAGATAGAACAGTAGGAGTTGATGGGAATTCCAGGACACATGGTTTTAAAAGTTCAGAGTGCAGCCTGGGGAAGACTTGAAATAAGCTCCCTTTCATTTTCCCCAGCCAGCTTAGGTCTGCTTTTCACACACAGTAGACATTTTTAGAGACCATGAAAGGGGGAGGGAGGGGATGATCTGCCAGTCAAGTAGGGGATAGAAAGAAAGTTGTCATCTTTCTACTTTTCAAAGTTTGTTTGGATCTACTATACTGCAAAATAGAGCACGGAATTCGGATTTATAATCTTAACATTCATTCATCAAAAGCTGTAACACAATGAACAAGCCTCAACTTCTCTGAGTCTTAGTTTCCTCATCTGTAATATGGTGGGAAATTTCCTAAATCATAAGATTATAGTTAAGATCCAGTGAATAATGACATGAAAAGTGTTCTGTAACCCACAAAATGCCACACAAATAGTCATTACAAAGCTGTCTTCCTATCAACTTATAAGCTACACAGGACAGTGGTTATTTCCCACTTGATGGGTAAGATCATCAATGAAAGTAACACACAGCTCAAGAGGTAATTGCTCCCTTGATTTACAGGGGTTATTTATTAGTTTTCTTGCCTCATTAAAATGACAGATCTCAAGCCAGGCTCGGTGGCTCAGCCTGTAATCCCGTGCCTTGGGAGGCTGAGGTGAGTGGATTGCCTGAGCCTGCGGGTTCGAGACCCGCCTGGGCAACTTGGTGAGACCTCATCTCTACAATAAATAAAAAAATTAGCTGGATCTGGTAGCACATGCCTGTAATTCCGGCTACTTGGAAGGCTGAGGCGGAAGGATCGCTGGAGACCAGCAGGTTGAGGCTGCGGTGGTCGGGAGCAGCCACTGCACTCCAGCCTGGGTGACAGAGTGAGACTCCAACTCAAAAAAAAAAGACAGATCTTTGAGGGAGAGAATTATAGTACATCTTAAGCATTTTTGTACCCTGACACCCAACATGGCATACCTAAAAGAAGACTGATGTAGAAACCCAACTAGAACACAATATTCCTAATTCCAGGTCCAGAGTTCTTTATAACCAAAAAGTGGCCCAAACCTCATAGATGTGATCTGCCTAAAACTTCTCATCTCTTCCTTAATTTCTCCACTCTATCAAGACAACTTTCCCTTTGGAGTCTGGCCTTTGTAGGCACCAGTTCCTCAGCCTTAACATTCCTCATCTACCTCTTTGCTGAGTCAATTCCTATTCAACCCTCAGATCTGGAATCCTTTCTAACGTATCTGTTGAAGGCTGAATGAAGGAAATACTGGGTCTAGAAATCCAAAGGTGATGCTGGGTAGATATTCCCAGCCTGGGAGTCAGGCAGCATGACTGATTCCAGTTCTAGATCTACCACTTCTTTGGACCATCCATAAAATGAGTTATTTTCTGCGAATGATTTCAGAAGTTCCCTCCAGTGTTAGCAGTATATGAGACTTTGACTCATGCAAAATCCTAGGAGTGAAGAGCTTTTGAATCCAACTGTATACTCCACAGTATAGGAGGTCTATCACCCCCATCCCCCAGAAGCCCCAGGCACATAGGCCTCTACTGTCAGCAGTTTCCTAGCCCATTGGTTTACTTAATTCTTCTTGATAAAGTGCCAAGAATAAATTGTAGGTGAGCAGCAGAGTATTTTAATGAGTCCAGAGCCTAATGAATCTTTTCCTTCCCGTGTCAATTAGAATTTCAAAGCTAGGATCTCCAAGGACCAATTTATTGGGAACAGAGAAAACCTTTTGTTCAACAGCTGCTGCCTGAGTTACCTGCTTTGCCCCTGTATGAAGGGAGACTCCCAAAAAACTGGAATTACTTTTTGGAAGGCAGGCTAGGCAAATGTTCTAGGAACCCATCAGCATCAGTGTACCAGCTAGTATAGCTATGACAGGCTGTGTTCAGGCTCAGTAAAGTTTTTTCAGAGATCCTTTCAATGGTTTTGCCCACTGTGATGGGTGACTTACCAGCACGCACTGCACTGAGGGTTCAGCAGTTTTTGACCAAAAACAGCATGAGCTCCGTGGCCCTTTCTACCCTCCCAATTTACCCCATCTCACCCCAAGCAACATTTTGTGTTTCCCTAGGTAAATAAAGTCCTCAGAGGGAAATGTTTTACCAACATGGAGGAGGTGAAACAAAAAATGGCCGAAGCACTAAAAGGCATCAAAATTGGCAAGTTCAAAAACTGTTTTGAGCCGTGGAAAAAGCATCTTGATAGGTGTATTGCATCAAATGGAGAGTACTTTGAAGGTGACTGAAGTTTAAATATGTAAGAAGACAAATTTTTAATAAATATATTCTGAGTATTTTTGGCATCCCCCCTTGTCTATCTGTTTACTTAGATACAACTGGTGGGATAGAGCCTAGGTTCCTTCTTGCCCAACATTTCTGGGGTTTGAACTTGATGATGGAAAGGAGTCCAGGGCATTTCTGAGGGCGAAGGTAGGGCTGGTTGCTTTTCACAGTAGACATTCTTTGCATTTTTAGTGACTGTGAAAGGGGGAGGGAAAATTTGCCACTTAAGTAGGGGTCAGAAAGAAAGGTTACCATCTTTCTACTTTTCAAAGTTTGTTCACATCTACTGTACCGCAAAATAGAGCATGGGATTGAAATCAGAGCAGACCTGCTTTTACTGCCATCTCCTAGGGATTCTGGTCTTCAAAGAGCTAACAACAACAGATCAACTTGCCATTCACCCAACTAAGTATCAGATATTGTGTGACACCTATTTACCTAATGAAAGGTAGGAACCCCAAGAAATTTAGAATAAAAGAACTTGGTAAAATAATTCAAGCAATAGTGCAGTCATTTTAGCTTCAGCTCTAGCCCTGTCATACTTTGCTGAGCAGTTCTGCTGATATTAGCAAAAACCAAAACCAGCATTCCTGGTAATTATTCTAAGCTCCTTAAGCCTGTCCAGTCCTAATTATTCTTCTAGGCATCTGTACTTCTGGCCTTCATGTATTGTTATTAGTTTACATGATCAGCCTCCAGTCCATCACCTGGAGTCATGAGATACTGATGCCTGGTGATGTCAAGACACAAGATGTATATAATTTCTGTTATCTACATCAAAAAGTGCAACTTTAAACATTCTCCTTAGCCCAAGCCCCTCTTTAAGAGCTTTAAATATACCCAGTTCCCCAGCCTTTGAGGCCACAATTGCCTATGAGTGCTGGCCCCTTTCTGTCTGTGGAAAGTGAATAATAAACTTTGCTTCTTTCTGCTTCACAATTCTCTGCATTATTCCTGTGGCACTGGCCTACCTTGCCTCAGTTTACCCTTTTACCCAAGGTATTTTGAATCCTCACAATGTCAAAAACAGATAACAACAACACTATTTTACAGAAAGGGAAACAGAGTTTCTGAGAGTTAAAGTAAGAATTAGCTTAAAGAACACAACACTCAGGTATGTGCAATTCCAAAGACTGGGCTCTATCAAACCATAGCCGCCTTGTCCAAGGGCCAGCAGCTGATGTCTTGAATGGCAGAGATGGCTTGTGGGCAACGACAGCCATCCATGGTAGACACTTGCTACCAAAACGCTATCTCTTGCCTAGGCAGAAGCAAGGGTGGCTGTGCATTGCAGGTCCTTCCACTCAACGGAGTCAGCAAACCTCTGTCCCTAGAAGATAATACAAGCAGAGTCACATCAACACTTCCCCCTGCTCCTACCTCAGAAACCTCTGATTTGATTTGTGAGGAATTTCCAATCTTTGACCTAACAGCTTCTATGCATCTAGTTTTCTATCTCCCATACTGTCCTCTCCAAGACCCACAGAACCAGCCCAGTTGCTATAGCTCTATCATCAACAGAGAGATATTTTCCAAGATGAGTAGATAAACAAGACCAGTTTCCAAATGGTTATGTGATTGGACTTTAGATCTCTGGTGGGAAAACACAGAAGAGTGAAGTCAATAGGTTTGTCCAAATTTACATGGCTAGAAAATCATAGAGCAACAATAGAAACATAAATATATACTGAATCCTAACCTGGTCTGTATCTACATACAATAAGAACAGCACAAATATATAAAAAATGAGATCACTGCATTAAAAAAAATTAACTTTTTGTTTTGTGATAACTATTGATTCATTTTAAAAGCACTTGACACTTAGCACAGTACCTAGCACATAGAAACCCATCCAAGAAATGTTAGCTATAGATAATTAGAAAATTTAGGAGGGCTTTTCAGAAGGAGTCAGTTAGAGTTTTTACAGAAAACTTAAAGTGTATACACTTACAATACCTTAAATAATCTTTCCAATGATCCCATAAAGCAAATATTAACAGCCCCATTTACAGATGAGAAAACTGCTCTCAGAGGTCAAGTAACTTGTTCAAGATTTCTTTGGTACCATTATGTGCCAAAGCTGGTATTCAAATTCACATATATCCAACTGCATACTTTATCCTTTTTCCACACTGCTTCTCTGGAGATAAGACTGTGTGGGGTTGGGCTCCAAAGACAAGTCTGCATAGCAGGCTGCCAGTTCAGGTGCGGGAGTAGCATGGACAAGGATGCAGAATTAGCAACCTGCTTGTCTTTGCAGATGGTAGTAATTCAAAGACACTAGTCCAAATAAAATAGTAAATTCACATGACAAAGACCAAAATAAAAAGCTAAAGTGAGGGCAGGTGGCAGAGGATCCTGGAATGCTAGCTGCTTTTACCAACTATGTGGGTTACGACTTGACTCCCTTCTGCTAGAAACTAGAGAAAAGGAGGCAGTGCACAGGAAATGAAGAGTTAAACACTAGGAGGTAAGAGAACTGGGGAAAGGAAATCAAGTTCTATCACTAACTAGGTAAGTGGCCTTGGGCAAGTCAATCGCCCTCTCTGGGTTTTTAATACCAGAAGTTGAAGTAAAAGATGTCTAAGGATCTCTCTAGCTTTGACTTTCCAGGAATTCACTCTATCACAGGTCATGTGAGCAAATGTGGGTATCAGAAATGCTGGGGAAGAGAACTGCATGCTGCAGATGAGTAAGAAAGAAGGTATTAAATGGGATTCAAGTTAATCTTGGGCAAAAGGCAGAAGACATCAGGGCGCAAAGAAAAAGAAGCTGAACCTGAACAATACCAGTCTTGGCTTGGCTCTCAACTTGCTGTGTGGCCCTGGCTATATCCAGCCTTATTTCCTCATTGGCCAAACAGACCTAAGGGCCCCCTAAGTTCTGGCCTCAGCTGCCTACCATCCAACCTTATCTCTTGCAGCTTTCCCTCTCACTGGTGCTGCTCCAGCCACACAGGCTGCCTTTCAATTATTCTATAAACATGCTCTTGCCTCAGGGCCTTTTTACCTGCTCTTCTATCTGCTGTAAATGCTCTTCCTCCTTAGAGAGGACTTTTCTGGCCATTTTTTTAAAAAACACTTCATCCCGCTCATCTTTCTTCATAATGCATATGAAATGATATAATAATTATTGATTTACTCACTTTGTCTCTCCCATCAAAAGTTCCATGAAGGTAGTTCTTGTTGGCATGCTGTGACTAACTTATGGGCTGGCAGAACCGGTGAACATCACAGAAGTTCTAATCTAAGCTTAGGTCTAATCTGTCCTCCTGACTCCAACTTTTGATATTTGCTTCACTGCAATGGTTCTTCAAATATAACACACACACACATCCTAACACACAGCTATGACACACACATCCAAATAGACAAATTACATATCACTTAATTCATGAATCACTGAATACTATGTGTAAAACAGTTCACATACAATAGCCTGGAATAATAGGTTCTTCACAATTTGGCCCCAATTTACTTTGGTAACTTCAACTCTAGCCACATTCTTATTCCTGAAATACTATATTCTGGCTGTACTGGAATGTTTTCTCTTCTCTGAAAAACACATATAAGCTTCTGTGCCTTTGTCCTCCCTAGTCTCTCTGCTTGGAAACTATAGTCTCCCTTTGGCAATTGCCAAATGTCTCCTCTTTGAAGTCCAACTCAAGTGTCACCTCTTCCTTGATCTCTCAGATAGTTATTGTCTCCCTCTGCCAAGCTCCTAAAGCATTCCGCATGCTTCCATTTATAATGATCATCGTTAGAGTCCACTTCCTTTACCTTTCGGTCTTTCTTTAACAACTATGGGCTCCAAAGCCTTAACTGTGTGTTTGGCTTCTCCTTATGCCTAAGGACCTATTTCTGTGCCTGGCACAAATGTTTATTAAATTGTATCTTAACATAACCCCACAAAAAGAATGCTTCCTAACTAAACCAGGAAGTTCTTCCTTCATACTGGTCAAACTTTGGTTTCTCTAATATTCCTACCCACTAGGATAAACTACCATGGAGCAGAAAGCATAAAGAGGAAGGGGTTAGAGAAAAGGCTGGAAAGAAAGGGGAGAGATAGTCTTTGCGAAGCAACTGTCACACTAAAAAGATGAGATTTTAGAGGTTTCATGAGCAGGAAAATGACAGGAATAAGATCTGTGTCTTAAAACCAATGAAGAGAGAAAGAAGGTTATATTTCAGGAACAAAGATGACATGGAGAGGTAAGTGCATTGGTAATTAAAATAGCCCCTGTGACAGATGATGACGATCTGGCCTTGGGTGGTAGCAGTGGAGATGCGAAGACGGACAAAGCATGTTCAGAGACAAAAACAAAATGAAAGCAGTTATCTACTTTATTATGAGTAGAACTGGCTCTGTATGTAACATAAACTTCCTCCAGATGGAACTGTAATCTGTTTGCATCCAAGATGGCCCCGAGGGGTAACATGAGCAAGGAAAGAGCAACCTTGACCATGGGAAGGGGAAGAAACAACTCAAGGATTAGCAAAGGCCAAATCCCAGGCCACTGAGCAGGGCTGCAGGAGAGAGAGCTGAACAACTTGCTGATGGCTGCTGAGTGTACAAATTCCAGTAAAGAGGTCAGGTCTGTGCCCTTAGCAGAAAGGCAACTCCCTGGGTTGGGATGGCTCTGACTGGCTTTAATACAAAAGGTTCTGATCATTTTTAGTGGTTGTATGTTAAGGAAAATTATCCAAAACTTGGAAGGAAAAAAGATGACAGTGTGACTTATTAATGTCATGTTAGAATATTCTTTATTATGCATCTGAGAGCTGTCTGACACTCTTAAAGAATGAAATTTTGTAATTCTTCACAAATGAATTAGGGCCCAAATGTTTTAAAACTCTACAAAATCAGAAGTTAATGTGTAGAAAACTGAGAATGTACACCTTTTTTAAGTAGAGAAAATAACCTCAATTTTCATTAGGACATTAACCCATTTTGGATCTAATTAAAGCAATCTTATTTCAGCAATCCCTCTCCACTAACAACCTAAATCCAGTTTTTCAGCTATTCTCTTTCTGCTGGTTTCCACATTAATCAGCTAAACAAAACTTGAAAAATACTATGTGTATGAGAATTATGCCCTGACAGGGTACACACATCCACAGGCCTGCCTATTTCACAGGAACCAGATGTCAGGAGACTAGAAAAGTCTGACACCCAGGCACAGGATGCCAGTGACATGTTATAGGTGGTCACTTATGAAATGACATAATGCTATAAAGCTCAGTGACATAATAACATAAAGCTCAGAAAGGGCACCAAGTTGAGAGAGTCAGGGCACCTGACACTAATTCAGTGTGACCTTGGTCACATTATTCTCCTTTGCTGAGCCTCAATTTCATGATTATAAAATAAGAAAGTTGGTTCAGTTCAGTATTGTTTTACCAACTGTGATTCTAGGAAGCCTGAGTTTAAGGCAGATGCCTCAGAGGCCATCTTTGGTAAGGGTAGTGGGCACTTCTTTCATCATCTATTAGCAACACAATAACTATATAAAGTAGGCATTATTATTCCCATTTTGCAGAAGAGAAAACTATAGCTCAGAGAAGTTAGTCACACAAAAAATAAATATCAGAGCAAAGGCTCAAATCTTGGTAAATGTGCTGCCTCTCTTTCCCCAACATCATAGGGCCTAAGGTTTAAAAGAATATACACAATGGTGGGAAAGATGTAGCTAATTAATCTTCTTCAAGATGTTACACTGCTGGCATCTTTGTCTCTTTCCTTATGCACTTAGTATAGCAACAATTGACAGATTATGCTAATTGGGTATATGGTAGTAGCAATGGGGAGAGGGGTGGACAGTGAAGACTCAAAAAATAATAATTCAAAAAAGCAATTTCTGCTTTGTGCTAATGGGATCTTCAGTAAGTAGGTTTTTCTCCTTCCCTGCATCTGCCCCATTAGATAAGTCCCCTTTATTCATCTCTTACTTAAGGGTTCTAGCACCACAGTTGCTGATGAAGCTTGGCTTCCTATTTTCTTGCTTTTATTCTGTTGTTTCCCAGTTTCCCAGCTTAGATTTTGATCTCTTGGCCATATTCTTAGGCATTTAGCTTGTCTCTCACTGCCATAGCCGACATCCCCAGAACTGCCCTCTAGTTCCAGGACCTATAAGGACCTGTTAGTCCTCTCCTGTTTGGCTGATCTCCTGCTCTGGCCTGTTGCTCCAATGGGGCAGAAAGATTCTCTTTACTTTTTTTTTTGAGTTGGGAGTCTCACTCTGTCGCCCAGACTGGAGTGCAGTGGCCGCTCCCGGCCACCGCATCCTTGACCTGCTGGGCTCCGGCAATCCTTCCGCCTCAGCCTTCCAAGTAGCCGGAATTACAGGCATGCGCTACCACGCCCGGATGATTTTTTGATTTATTGTAGAGATGAGGTCTCGCTGCCCAGGCAGGTCTCGAACCTGCAGGCTCAGGCAATCCACTCACCTCAGCCTCCCAAAGGCGTGGGATTACAGGCTGAGCCACCGAGCCTGGCTTCTCTTTACTTTTAATAAAAACTGGAGAAGGAAGCAGGGGTACCCAGGATTCAATAGAGCCCAGAGCCCTGTGCATGCTATTCCATCCCCCAAGCACGCTGGACCTTATTGCTTTGCTCTGACAGCAAACCTCAAGAAAACCAGCTGTTTCTGGAACCAAAGTAATCAAACATGACCAAAATCTTTGGATGGGGAGTAAATAGGGGATGGCTGCTTCTTTTTATTTGTATTTTTTTTTGAGTTGGATTCTCACTCTGCTGCCCAGACTGGAGTGCAGTGGCATGCTCCTGGCCACCGCAGCCTTGACCTGCTGGGCTCCGTTGATCCTTCCGCCTTAGCTTTCCAAGTAGCCAGAACTACAAGCATGCACTACCACCCCCAGCTGATTTTTAAAAAAAATTTATTGTAGAGATGAGGTCTCGCCAAGTTGCCCGGATGGGTCTTGAACCCACGGGCTCAGGCAATCCACTTGCCTTGGCCTTCCAAAGTGCTGGGATTACAGGCTGAGCCCAGCCTCGCTGCTTCTTATATGAGCTGCTCTGACTGCCTCCCTGATACTCCCAACTCCCAAATTCTCTACGAGATATCTGATGATTACACTGGCCTCCTGCCTTTCTAAGCTACCAGATCCATCTTGGTCAGGCATTCATCCTCATACCATGAAGGATGATGAGGCACTGTTACTGCTCTTGGACTTTCTCAGACTCTGTCCCAGGTCCCTATCATTATAATTCCTAACATTAATAGTCCCTTTCATTTGTACTGTACCTAACAACTTTATATAGCAGTTATCTGAAATGTGCCTTATACAGTAGACTGAATAGAAACTTATTCTTTGTTTACAGATAAGGAAAGATCATAAGTAAGTGCCCAGCAAGCCCTGGCATTACTCAAGAGCCTCTCCCACCTCAATGTTACCTGTGAGAGCTACATTTTAAGCCTTATTAGAATAAAATCTTTGTTTAGAATCTTAGTCATAACAGGCAACAGAGGTGTTAAGTAAGGTCTGCAAAGGTACTATGAAGTCCCTGAAGTCCACTAAGTGAGTAGCTGTCTTCTCTGTATCAGGCAATCTTCCTCAGAAGCTTGGGGAGCTCTGGCTTGCCATGTGTTACCTGATTTCCTGCCACACCACCCTCATATCTCCTATTCAAAGCTGTCTTTGCTGCCTGTCCAGTGCTGACTTGGGGCAGGTAGGATCCAAGTGGTTCAGCCCTATGGGTCTAGCCCTAACCCTCTCTCTGTTGGTAATACATATATGCCATGTCTCCCCTATTGTTTCTGAATTAGGTTCTTGCTAAGGCTTCAGATACTTCTCCAGAGGCTACTACATCAGACGAAGCAAACTGATAACCCATAGGAGTAATAGTCAAGCCCCAAAAAGAGTTTGGTTTGGGTTGCACAATGCCTCACAAATCAACCTAAGTCTTAAGAAACCAGAAAAAGAAAAGCAAACTGAACTCAAAAAGCAAAAATTAGGAAATAATAAAGATTAAAGTATGAAATCAACTGGATACAAAAAATAATAAAATCAAAAGTTGGTTCTTTGAAAACATCAGCAAAATTAACAAGCCTTTAGCCAGACTGGTCAAGAAAAAAAAAAAGACATAAATAATAAATAAATTATACAATTTGGATGAAAAAGCAATAAATTTCTAAAGACATAAGTTATCAAAAGTGACTCAAAAGAAATAGAATATCTAAACATACCTATAACAAGTAAGAAGAAAATTTAATCAGTAATTTAAAAATCTTCCAATAGGCTGGGTACAGTGGCTCACTCCTGTAATCCCAGCACTTTGGAAAGATGAGGTGGGAGGATTGCTTGAGCCCAGAAATTCAAGACCAGTCTAGGAAACATAGTGAGACCTCGTCTCTACAAAAAACCAAAAAATTAGCCAGGCATGGTGGTACACATCTGTAGTCCCAGCTACTCAGGGGGCTGAGACAGAAGGATCACTTGAGCCCAGGAGGTTGAGGTTGTGGTGATCTGTGATTGTGCCAATGTACTCCAGCCTGGGCTGGAGTCAGAGTGAGACCCTGACTCAAAAAAATCTTCCAACAAAGAAAATCCCAGGCTCACATGTCTTCACTGGTGCAGTCTATCAAATAGTTAAAGAGAAACTAATACCAATCCTTCACAAACTCTTCCAGAAAAGAGAAGGGAACATTCCAATTTATTCTATGAGGCCCTGCTACCAAACCAAAAGAGGACATTACAAGAAAACTACAGACCAATATCCTTCAACAAATCAAATCAAATACCATATAAAATGGCATATATTACAACAAAGTGAGACTTATTCTAGGAATGCAAGGTTGGTTTAATATCCAAAATTCAATTGATGTAATGCCATATTAGTAGAATAAAGGACAAAACCCACAAAATCCGATACCTATCCATAATAAAACCTCTTAGTAAGCTAGGAATAAAAGGGAATTTTCTTAGTCTGATAAAAGTAATCCACAAAAACAACTATAGCCAACATCACTAACAGTAAAAGACTGAATACTTGCCTCCTAAAATTGGGAACAAGGTAAGGCTATCTATTCTCACTAATTCTATTCAACATTGTACTAGAGATCCTGGCTGGTGCATTCAAGCAGACAACTTTTTTCTTTTTAGTGGACATCAGATTGTGTTATTCCTCTACTCAAAACTCTTCAATGTCTTCCTATTTCACTCAGAGTAAAGTCCCTGTTTACACTCATAACTCTTCCATATTCAACTCTTCTCCTGGCTTATTTAATCTGTAGCCAAACTGGCTCCTTTGGTTCCTTAAGCACAATAAACACATTCCTGTTTCAGGGTCACTGAACTTGAATTCTGTGCCTGAAATGTTATTCTCCAATATAAACACATAGCTTGCCATTTCAGTTCTTGTATATTTCTGCACAGATTTTATTTCCTCAAAGAGTCCTTCTTTAATAATCCAGTCCCTCCCTATTCTCTTGTCCTGTTTTACTTTTTTTCATATTTATTCATTTGTTTATCTGCTTTACTACACTAGAACTTAAATGAGAGAAAACTATTTCATTCAATGCTATCTCAAACACTTGAAACTGTCCTAGTACATTATAGACACTCAAGTAAATATACACTAAATAAATGAATGTATCAAAAAGAAAAATTTATATAAGAGAATGTATTAAAAAGGGGAAGGAACTACTGGCTCAAGAGGTTGAGAGGTTTTAGGTTATGGGGAAAGAGCCAATGTAGAATAAAACTTGGTTCTCTGGAGCCAGATTCTTCCAGGTTCTAAGCTTAGCTCTTCCAGTCACTGCCTACAGGTCCCTCCCTGTCTCAAGTAATTTGCAGAACATGAAAATCACCACCTACCTCCCAATTTATTGTGAAAATGAAATATATTTATCTAGAGCATTCAGCATATAGTGTCTAATTACATAGTATTACAAATAATTAAACATTTTCTGATAACTCTATCCTTTAAGAGAACCTACAACAATCATAGAAATCACCTGGCCCTTCTCCACCTTACTGAAGCACATAGATGTTTGTAGGGCTGTTGCTGCTAAATTAATTGGTCTCCAGACTGCTGTTTTAACTTTTCTTTTTTGCCATTTTTCTTTTACTCCTCCCCTTATTGTCAGTTTTCATGTTTCAACTCTAGCTGCTATTAATACAACAGCTCCTCTCCCTGTTTTTATATGCAGCTTTTAATCTTATGGCGGTTTAGAAACCAGGACACTAAACCTGTTACCAAACATGTAAAAATAAGAATAAATTAGCACTGTGCAAGGATTTAAGACTGACAATGCTTTTTCCTCTTGTTTTTAAATTGGGCTCTGGAAAAAGGAGGCTGTTGGATAAATAAGCTATTAAACGGATAGCTGTATATTATAATACACTTATATTTACATGGAACCATTTATATTTTAAAATAGTCAGTAGCAGAACTTTTTCACAGGGCAATGGTTACAGGAAAAATAAACTCCAAACATGGCACCCATGCCAGGGAAAGGTCAGAAGCTGTAGAACTTTAGATTAACAAGAAGAAAGAGGTGCCAGCAAGAGCCTGGAGTAGGAGGGAGAACTGAAGCTGGTCAGTGTGAAGTCAAAGAGCACTATGTTGGGGCCAGACTCCTCTCTGCATCCTCACAGAGGGAAGAACAGAATGTCTGTTATTAAACATAGTACAAAAAAAAAGGCCTATATCATTGGTCAAGAGGTACAGTAAGATAACGGGAAAATTGGAATGACCATGGCCTCATAAGATATGAGGCTACAGCCTTTTCTCTAGCATTTGGGGGGGTGGGGTGGAAAGGGGCCAGGCAGAGAAGCTAGGACCAAAAAAACAATAGCCTTCCTCTTCTGAGATGACAGTAGGGATGAAGGCAATGTGTCGATGGAAACAGTGAGTGCCAACTCATGCTGGGATGGGCTCTTGAAAATTGCTTTACTGTCTATGCCAGCAGTGGTGTTGCGTCCGGAGTTCATGAGTGCACTTAAACTTGCACTCTGCAATTCACACACTGCCAATTGTGGCTCCTAATGCTGCCTAGCTTTGGTTACAGGTGTCCTGGAATCCTTTACTTTGTAGAAAGATTGAGCTATGGGTAGGGTCTACAAAAAAAAGGAAGAAAAGTGCATGGGAGAAAGTTTACAGTACAAATTTCCAAAAGGAAACCCTCCTTTTTACTTCTAGGGAGTAGGGTGGCAAACAGGTCAGGAACTGAGATGCTTAGACATTGCTATGGTTTAGATGTCTGATTCCCTCCAAACCTTTTGTTGAAATTTGACTCCCGATATTGGAGGTGGGACCTAATGGGAGATGTTTGGTAGCTAGGGGCTGATCCTTCATGAAGAGAGTAATATCCTTGCTGGAGGGGGGTAGAAAAAGTGAGCAAATTCTCACTGTAATAGTTCACCACTATTAAAAAGAGTTTAACACTCTTTTTTAATAGGCTGTTAAAAAGAGCTTGGCACCACTCCCACCCCTCTCTCTTGCTTCCTCTCTTGCCATATGATCTTTGCACATGCTCGCTCCCTTTTGCCTTCTGCCATGAGTGGAAGGAAGCAGCCTGAGGCCCTCACCAGATGCAGACCTAGTCCTGACCTTTTCCAGACATCAGAACTGTGAGCTAAATAAATCTTTTTTTATTTATAAATTACTTCACCCCAGTTATTCCTTTATAGCAACATAACATGGACTAAGACAGATGATTATGCTTTCTTCTCAGTTTCTTATTTCATTCATGCTGCTTTACAATTCAGAGTTTTCCAACTTGCATTTCTCATTTGATTCTCTAAAATATCCCTTCATGGCTTGTGTACACACAATAAACGTGGGGATACAGGGAGGCATTCCAATTCTACAAATAGGAAAATGAAGATTGTCCAAGGCCATATGTTGAGAAAGAATATAAAAACACAGGTTTTTCAACCTCAATCCAGCTCTCCAGGTCTTATCTTGTGCTGACCCAAGTGTTTATGAAATCTCATGTAATAGATGTTTTTCTCTCCTTCTAGTTACCTTTAGCCTATGCCTCTGCCTGCTTGAAGGTTCTTCCTTTGAGCCTATTAGCACCGTCATTAGAAATACTACTGCTAGCTGGGCTTGGTGGCTCAGCCTATAATCCCACGCCTTTGGGAGGCTGAGGTGAGTGGATTGCCTGAGCCCGCGGATTCGAGACACGCCTGGGCAACTTGGTGAGACCTCATCTCTACAATAAATCAAAAGAATCAGCCGGGAGTGGTGGCGCATGCCTGTAATTCCGGCTACTTGGAAGGCTGAGGCGGAAGGAACGCCGGAGTCCAGCAGGTCGAGGCTGCAGTGGCCGGGAGCAGCCACTGCACTCCAGTCTGGGTGACAGAGTGAGACTACAACTGAAAAAAAAAGAAAGAAATACCACTGCTTTGTTCCACTGCTCAAAGGGAACCCTAACTCCTACCTGCCCTACTGTACCTCTCAACTGAATCTTCCTGCATCCCTAAGTTTGTTTATTTTCTTGAACTTTATAATTGAAGTCAGTATCACAGAGAGATTAGCAGCCCAAGTTAAGCCTGCCAAGTCAGGAAGAATAATGGTATCTACAGTTAGACTGATGTGGGTTTCTAACATCAGCCTTATGGATTCCCAGGTATAAACCTGGGCAAATTATTTTAGCTTTCTGAGACTCAATTTCCTCATCTATGAAATGGGGTGTGATAGTACACACCAATAATCCCAGCTACCTGAGAGGATCACTTGAACCTAGGTGCTCAAGATCAGTCTGGGCAGCACTGCAAGACCTGTCTCAAAAAAACAAAAAACAAAAAACAAAAAACAAAAAAACCCCAAACGACAACAAACAAAAAATAAAAAACAAGCACAAAAACCCTCCAAAACCACATACACAAATGTTTAGATTAAATGAGAGCCATAACACAAAAAGTTCTTAACATGTTGATTTTCCTTCCCTTCTCATCATCTGTGGTCTTCCCTCTAAGCTTTCCCTGTCATCCCCTTCATATCGCCCTATTCTATCACTCCATCCTCACCCTTATTCAGGATCACATTTTACAGGATTGAGGAAACTACAGGATTTCCTGAAGTTGATCAATGAGCTTAGTAAGTCCCAGTAGAAAATAAAGTCAGAAAAGTCTCTAAGGGTTGTTAAGATCATGTAAAAGAGCTTGTGGGAGGACAGGTATAAGCTGCCAAGCCCCAGGATATTCCCCAGCAGAAAGTAGTTGACAGAAGCAAGAAGGAAGCAAGCCTGCTCTGCCTTATTCATAGCAAATGATCCTAGACATTCTTGTGGCAGTCCGGGAGAGCAATCTCAACCTTCCTCCCAGTTCAAGAGGTTACCTGTGCCAACATTCAATCTCTTAGACATGGAGTAAGAGAGTAACCACCTGTAAGTTATCTGTTCTAAAGGTAAAAATAATCCCCAAACTAGTTACCCAATATCTTGGCTCAAGCTTTCCCAGAGTTTTCCCAAGCACCCTTACTCACCAGTGCCAAGGCTAAACTTAGCCAGCTATTTCCTCCTTTGGGTTACAGAGTCAGCACCAGCTACCTCTGGGAATAGGGCTCACCTATAACAGATAAGAGAGAAGTGTGTCAGGGGTTCTGTTAAGAACAGGTATGAACTTAGTGTAGTGTGGACATTAAAAGTTCCTGCCTTCATACATTTTGCATCCAAGCAAAGGACAGGGTAATTACAATTTTAAGCTTGTTATTTCAAGTAGTGCTGAGAAATATAAGGAAAAATAAAGCAGGGAAAGGGAAGAAAGAATTACAAGGGATAAGAGTGAAGTCTATTTTAGACTAAATGGCCAGGGAAGGCCTCTCCAAAGGGTTAACATCTCTACCTGAATGAAGAGAGAGGGTAAGGCATACAAAGACCTGAGAGAAGAGTGTTTCAAAGAATAGCTAGTGCAAAGGCCCTGTGGCAATAATAGTTTGGCAAGAATAAGCTTGGTACGTTTAAGGGCCAATATAGCTAAAATGGAGTGACAGGGAGAATAAAGTACTTACAAGAGACACATGGAAGAATTTGTTCTCTATTTTACAAATGAGAAAACTAAAAGCTCAGAGGTTAGGCAACTTGCCAATATCAAAGTAAGTCAGTGGTCAAACTGGGAGTGGGACTCAGATCCTTTGAGTTAACTCTGTCTCATTTGTGGGGCGGGTACCTCCAGGCTGAGACAAACTTTCAAGCACTCTGAGATTGACTTCAGATTTCTGTGCTCACCCCTCCTCCTCTATTAGGTGAAGATGATGAAGAACAGAGAAATCCCTCTACATTCCCAGGACTGTGGGGTAAAGGTGGCTCTGAAATAAGAATAGTAGCATATACCAGCATTGTTGTAAACCTTTCATTTGTGTTAACTCATTTTATTTTTTTAAGGGTTTCTTTTAAACTTTAAAGATGTGGGGTACAATTCAGGACTAGGTGCATAAGTGGTCACTGTACAGGTAAAGTTTGGGCCTCCCTTTGGTCCCCACTTCTCCTGCTTTGGATCAGTTATGCTTATTGACGTGTGTGTCCCCCACCCCAGCAGTTTCCTGCTACTGCCAATCCCTTTCTTACAGCATTATGATAAAAGTTCAGGATCTGCTTATGAGTGAGAACACGTGGTACTCAGTTCTTTGTTTCTGTGATAGGTCACTGAGTATTATAGACACAATAGAATCCAAGTTGCTGTGAAGTCCATAATTTTGTCCTTCTTTATGTCTGCATAATATTCCATCATGTATGTGTAACACTTTTTTAAAAAATCTAGTCTACTTTTGATGGGCAGCACAGTTGGTTCCATGTTTTTGCTACTGTGAATAATGCTGCAATAAACATGTTTGTGCAGGTATCTTTTTTATAGAATGATTTGAATTCTTCTGAGTATATTCCCAGAAGGGGCATTGCTGGGTCATAGGAAGGTTGATTTTTAGATCTTAGGAATCGTCACACTGTTTCCACAGAGGTTGTACTACTTTACTGTCTTACCATTGGTGTAGAAGCATTCCCTTTACTCTATATCCTCTCCAGCATCTGTTGTTTTTTGAGTTATTGACGAAGGCCATTCTGACTAGAGTTAGGTAGTATCTCAGTGTGGTTTTAATTTGCATTTATTTGATGATTAGCGAAGCTGAGCATTTTTTCATGTATCTGTTGGATGCTCATGTCTTCTTTTGAGAAGTGTCTATTCATAAATAATCTTTTGCCCACTTTTTAATAGGGCTTTTATTTTTTTCCTTTCAGCACATTTGAGTTCCTTGTAGATCCTAGATGTTAGGCCTTTGTCAATTATAAAGTTGGCAAATATTTTTTCCCATTCTGTAGGTTGTCTCCCGCTCTCTTCATGTTTTTGCTCTTAGGAAGCTTTTCAGTTTGATGGGGTTCCACCTGTCTATCTTATCTCTTATGGTATGGGCATTTGGGGTTTTGGTCAGGAATTGGTTGCCTATTCCAATTTCCATAGGGGTGTCTCTTGCGTTTTCTAAGATTCTTATAGTTTGAGGTTTTATGTTTAGGTCTTTGATCCATTTAGAGTGGATTTTTGTGTATGGTGATATGTAAAGGTCCTGTTTCAATTTTTCGCATGTGGTCAGCCAGTTTCCCCAGCACCATTTACTGAATTGGTTCTCCTCCCCTCAGTGGTTTTTGATTAGTGAGGCTGTGCATTTTTTCATGTATCTGTTGGATGCTCATGTCTTCTTTTGAGAAGTGTCTCTTCATAAATAATGATGAGCTGGTTGAGAAATTGAGGTTTTGCTTCCAGAATCTCTATCCTGTTCCATTGGTGTGCATGCCTGTTCTCGTACCAATACCAAGCTGTTTTGATTATTGTAGTCTTATAAAAATGTTTAAAGTCTGGAAGTGTGATAACTCCCACTTTGTTTCTTTTGCTAATGATTGTTTTGGCTATTCATGGTCGTTTATGTTACCATATGAATTTCTGTATTGTCACTTCCAGGTCTGAGAAGAAGATGTTGGCAATTTAATGGGTATTGTGTTGAATGTGTAGATTGCCTTGGGTAGGATGGACATCTTGACAATGTTGATTCTTATTTGTTTGTGTGTTCTTGGATTTCTTTGAGCAGTGTTTTGTAGTTTTTGTTGTAAAGGACTTTCACCTCTCTGGTTAGGAAGATGCAGCTGAATACCCTTGATTTCCTACTCTTGTCTGATTGCTCTAGCTAGGACATCCAACATTATGTTGAACAGGAAGGGTGACAGTGGGCAGTTCTGTCTTGTTCTGGCTTTCAGGGGAAATGTTTCCAATTTCTGTCTGTTTAGCAATATGTTGGCTGTGAGTTTATCATAAATGGCTCTTACTATTTTGAGATATTAACTCATTTCATCTTTACAACAATCTTGTAAGATTGGTGCTATTCTTTTACTAATGGGGAAACTGAGGCACAGAGAAGTTAAGTAAATTTGCCCAAGTCACACAGCTAATAGAGCCCAACTTACAGAGCTAACAGATGGTGGAGCTAGGATTTGAACTTAGAAAGTCCAACTCCCAGAGCTTGTCCTCTTAACCACATTACCATACCACTTTTTAAAAACAGAAGATGGCAGAAAACACGTTCTCAAATTCTAGTTGACGTGGCTCAGAGGCCCCTACTCATTTACACTCAAGCCTGACATCCTCTCCATTTACTGTCTAGGGTTTTTTCTGAATACAAGTTGAATGATTCCTGAGTCCTTCAGCCAGGTGGTTCCAGAGCCTCCTCTAATCTCTAGCTACTGTGATCTTAAAGCTATGATGATAACAACAACCATTTAATAGGCATTTACTACATACTTGCATACAGACTAGTTACTGGTCTAAGCACTACTTTATTTCAAAAGATGGCATTAGAGTTACTCTAAGTCATGAGTAGAGAGATCTGTCAGAGGCCTGGAACAAAGCAACAAACACATGGAACAAGGATCTTTATAACTCCAGGTCAAAAGACAAAGCCAGGGCCCTAGGGGATGGGTGGTAAGGGATTGGATTACCAGCACCTCCAATTCAACAAGTCAACAAACTGAACTCATCTTCTATTTCCCATCCTCCATGGTTCAGCAATTAGTATATCCATTCTCTCAAGTACTCAGACTCCATATGTTCATGCGCTCAACCTCTCCTTCTCTCCTTCCCCATTCCCACAAATGCCAAACCCATGGGGTTTTTTTCCCCTAAGAACTCTATATCCAAACTGTTTTTCTTTATTCCCTATTGTGTTAACTTTCTTTTGGTTCAAGATTATACTTTCTCTTGACTGCACTGCTGAACTATTTCTTAAAACTTATTGACATTATAAGGACAGACTGTTATAGTAGTCTCTTCCCTGTTTTCTCTTTCACTAGTCTCCCATTACTCTCCTGCTTCAATCTACTGGACCCATATTGCCAGACTAATGGTCCTAATGCCATTCCTCTGCTCAAAAAAATATCTTGGCTCCCAATCATCTCAGCCTTGCTTTTTAGGTATGCCATAATCTGCCTTACCTCTATTGTGGGCTTTCTAGCTCCCATACTTTTGTCCATGCTGCTTTCTCACTGGAATGCCCTTCTTTATTTGCATATATCCAAATTCTTCTTTTTTTTTTGAGTCAGAGTCTCTGTCACCCAGGCTGGAGTACAGTGGCACGTTCCCGGCCACTGCAGCCTCGACCTGCTGGGCTTTGGCGAGCCTTCCGCCTCAACCTTCCAAGGAGCTAGAACTACAGGCACATGCCACCATGCCCAGCTAATTTTTGATTTATTGTAGAGATGAGGTCTTGCCAAGTTGCCCAGGCTGGTCTCAAATCCATGGCCTCAAGCAATCCTCTCACCTCGGCCTCCCAAAGTGCTAAGATTAAAGGCATGAGCCACCATGCCCAGTCCCAAACTCTTCTTAATCTTCAAGGCCTAGTGAATCTGTGACATTATTCTGAACCCTTTTCTCGCTATTCTTTCTCGGCCATGTTCTTGAAACAATTCTGTCTTGTGGCTATATTCAGTTATGGCCTCACCATCAACTAAGTCCTCAAGAATATAGTTCCTCCCTGCTGCTTTCTTCCTTATAGAGATTCCTACTGCTTATGAAGAGTGGAAATCAGTTCTAAGATTTCTGTTTCCATTCCTCCTACTCTTATCTATAGTCTGGATCTATCCCCTAGCAAGAGAGCTGAGCTCTAATCTGCACCTCAGATTCTTCCTCTGCAAAACAAGGATACAAGTCCCATACTGTCAATACAGGGATTTTGTGAGAATCAAATCAATTTGTCATAACAGGTGAGGAAAGGGGGTGAGTTAGGATGAGAGACTCCAAGTCAGGTCTTTAACAGCTCCTTCTGTCGGCTAAAAAAACACTGAGTGCGTAAATGAGCCTTCTATTCAATCAGTCAAAACATATTTCCAGATACTGGTCTTATTGGGTACACAGCTCTGAGTTAGGGGTTATGCAGGATGCAGGGATGATTGAGAAGAGTTCTAATCCTTAGGCACTTTGCGCTGAGGGTAGGCCTATATCAACTTCCCTGAAAGGACTAGTAAGAACATTAGGCAGGATCTGAAAGTTCAAAGACTATTATGTACGGTGGGGTGGGGAGCAAAAAACCCACGAGAATTATTTTTTTAGAAGGCAGGCCCCTTATAGTACAGGTTCCCTCCACTAGGTAAGTGATGTAGGAACCCATCAGCATCAGTGTACCTAACATTGTGAGAGGCTGCTACAGCTTCAGTGAATTGGTTTTTGGAGATTCTTTCAACGTGTTTGCCCATTTCAAGATGGTGATTTACAAGCACACCTGCCCACAACTCACTGAGTGTTCAGCAGTTTTTGATTAAAAAAAAAAACAGCATGACCCCCATCCCCCACCCTTCCTATTCACCTGATCTCACCCCAAGCAACTTTTTTTTGGTTTCTCCAGATGGAAAAAACCCTCAAAGAGAAATGTTTTGCTGATGTGGAAGAAGTGGAAAACAGCAGAAGCATTAAAAGGCATCAAAACTGTTTTGGTTCAAAAACTGTTTTGAGGAGTGGAAAAAGTATGTCAAGAAGTATATTGCATCAAATGGAGAGTACTTTGAAGGTGATTGAAATTTAAACATGTAAGAATACACATTTTTTTTGGTAAATAAATTCCAGGGTTTTTGGGTCCCCCCATATTGTGAAAGCAGAGAAACAAATCAGTCTGATATGGGGTTGCCTCAGTAGCTTTACAGAAGGAGCAAAGATTTAAGCCAGGCCTTGATGCAGGGTGGCAGAGACAAGGGGTGCTACTGTGCTACAAGTTAGATGTTAAACTGTTAATCCTCATAACACCCTGTGAAATAGGTGATGGCATACCCCATTATACAACAACCAAAGTAACCGAAGAGAGGTGAGGTTAACTGTGCCATTCAAGATCAAACAGCTAGCAAGTAGTAGAGTTAGAATGTGAACCTTGGTCTGCTTTACTCCAAAGCCTATGTGCTTTCCCTTTATGATCTGCCTTACTTCATTAAATAGCAACATGAAAGGAAGACCAGATTTAAAGGTTCATGGTTTGAATGGGGAAAGGAGGTTTGTGGAAGAGCCAGCTTACGCTAACCTCCAACTGACCAATGAGTGGCCTACAACCAAAATAGAATATCAATCAATCAGAACTGCTATGTTTCAATTCCTTATTTGCATGGAGAGAATGGAAAAGAGGCCAGCTCCCTTATAAAAAGCTCCCTTATACAAAGAACCTCAAACCGCTGGCTCCAGGCAGACAGCTCTTCCATCACTGTCCTGCCCACTGCTCCCTTGCAGTGCACTCAGTAAACCTGTCCTTTTCCACTCTGATCTGACTTGGGTGAATTCTTTCACCACCTACAACTATGGCAGACTAGTTGCTACTCACAACAGGGTTGTTTGCTGCGGCTATGTCATCCTCATAAGACTGATTTTATGGCAGGATTAAGGTCTTATTAACTGTAACAGGCCAAGTGTTTGACACAGAGCCTGGGAGGCAGGTGGTACTAAGTATTTGGGGAACACGTGAGTGAATAAAGGAATAAATAAACACCTGTCCCATGAACCCTTATTATGGGGACTAGAAGTCAAGTCCAAAATCTCAAGCTCCATGTTTTGAGTCTCAGCCCCAGCATTTGCATCAATCAACTATATTCTGATCTGTTGGCTGAAGGTAGCCTTTTCTCATTTTTGTTTTCACAAGTTAGGGAGACATGAGAGAAAATGCTAAGAAGAGAAGTTGGGCAGGGAGCAGAGAAAAGAAAGGGAAAGGAAAGGAGTGAAACAAGAGCAGGCAAGGAAGGAGAAGCCTGGAAAGGAGAGAAATGTGTGAGGCCTGGTCTTCGGCAAATGTTTCTTTTTTCTTCTGATTCCAGAGCTGCAGTAGGAATTCTTTATAAATATTAAACGAAGGGAACTTGTTTGTCCAAACCCCAGATTAAATCTGTCAGAAGGAGGTAATGTGAAGCACTAAATGACAAGATCCTCAGTGCTCCCATCCACAGTCCTCACTACTGTCTGGCCCCAAAGCCCTGTCTGGTTTAGGCTGAAGCCTGCAGAGGTCAGAAGACAGGCAGATTCTTCCTTGTGTACTGCTTCCTTCTTTGTTGGCATTATTCCAGGCTAATTAGCCTGTAGAATATATCCTTCCTTATGGATAAGGGGATACTGACATCCTCTGGACCCTTCCCCACAATTCCCTGACATGAAAGCTTTGTTGAAACACCATCTCTAAGAGGAAAGTGTTTCTCCCTTTCTGCTGAATTCCCCAAATGTGTACAAGTGGATGAGGTGAAGATGTGGAAGAGGCAAGGTGCATTCAGAACTCTGTAGACCCTGGGTCTAGATCTACAGTTCAACTCTCTTTAGGTCTGATCTGCATATCATACACATATATCACTCCTTCTTTCTACATTAGCAGAAAGTACTGGGCAAGAGTCAGAAAACCCAAGTACTAGCTCCAGTTCTGCTTCTAATTCACTGTGTGATCTTGAAAAAATCATTTCACCTTCCTGAACTTTGGTTTTCAGACCTGTAAAATGAGGGTGATCATATCGACTTTTAGGAAGAATCTTCTGAAATCAAACAAAACTAACAAGAACAGGTTGGTTGTTTCACTCTATGACTAGCTTGATGTGAAAGTGGTAAAGAAGGAAAGAGGGGATGATCTCTTTTATAAGAGTGGGTTGTACCACCTTTTCAGTTAAAGCAACCTGTTCTGAGTGAGAAAATTAGAAAGAGCTGTGACAGACACAGTGTCACTGTCATCAAAGGACAGTCAAGCACCAACCTAGAAAAAATGCAAATACTACTTGCAAGCAAATCCCAGCAGGGACAGGTAGAGAGAAACTAAGAACCACCAGAAGTCACATCCTGCTCAGGAAAAGTAACAGAAAGGTAATAATGGTCAATTTAGTGGTAAAGAGCTCTAAAATCAGAGATATTTGAGTTTGAATCCAAGCTCTGCCTCATTAGCTTTGATATCTTAGGCAAGGTGCTTATTATCTTCTGTGCCTCAGTTTCCTATATTTGTTTTAAAAGGTTGTTTAAAAAATGGGTTACTATGAGAAAGCATGGAAAAGCCCTTTACTTGGAGCCTGGCATAAGTGATAAATCAGAAGTAATTTTTAAAAGAGCCTAGGAGAAAGGCTCTCCTATTACCTATTATGTATCATGTCTTATGCCCAAAGCCTTATTCTCATTTTTTCCTATAACCTTTTAAGGTCAGAAGAATTATCCCCATTTTAGAGACAGATTGTATTCTGTGGACATTCCTCCAGGCAGCCTAGAGACTGCCTAGTTTGAGTTTCATCTATTTAGGGCATGCATTATGTTCTCATACATGGACATGGGTTGGGCTCAGGCCCTAATGTCACCTGTCATTAAGAAACCAACTGTCTTCTAAGTAACAAAGTAACTTGTCTAACACCACACAACTGAGAAGCAGAAGAATTTAGTGGAATCCAGGTCTGCTCCATAGTGTCCTTTCTATTTGTACTTTTTTTTTAAGATTAGAGAATATAGTTTATTTAGAAAGTAAATTAGGGAAAGACAGAGAGAGAAAGAGAAGATTCACCTCCCCAAGGTAGGGAAGGGGGCCAAAGCTTAAGAAAACATGGCTTGGCCATAGCTCAAAGAGCACATGGCCACACCATAGCTTAGCAAGGCAATGGAACTCTACTTGTACTTTCTCATGACTAAAGATAAGGAACCACCTACATATCAAAGTAGGCACCAATAATACAGTTTTAGCAAGCAGACCATATTCTCCCATTTTATACATGGTTTGCACGTGTAGGTAAAAAATGAGCAGGGATGGAATCCCTAGAAACAGGAGCATTTATCAAATTGGATATCATACTCTGAAGGTTGAGATGTTGCTAAGACAAACAAACAGTCAAGAAGCCAAGAGAGGTGCCCTGGGATGTACTGAAATACCTGATCAAAACACTTTATACTGGTAAGAAATGCAATGATAGGTACACCTTTGCAAGAATCAGCACATATTGTGTCTTGGGTATGTGTACTGTCCTTATTTTGGGGAAGTATTTTACTGTACTTTGGCCCAGATGACTACAAGTTAGTCTGAAAAAAAGTGCTCCTTTTTCTTGGGCCAGGCTATTATTTTGGAGCATTCCATCTATAATAGGAAACAGGTTCTACAGGAGGACTTATAAGGGAACCAGGAATCCACAGTTGGAGGTTAGGGAAAGGAGCCAGGAAACGAATTAAAGAAGATATTATGGAAAGCTTGAGGTCTGAACATCAAAGGGTGGGGAAGAAGCAAAAGGTCTGGTACAAGAGAAAGGGAGCATTTCAGGGATAGAAGAGGAACAATTTTGACAGAAGAGATCATCTCCAATATACGTAAAATAAGTTTTTTTAAAAATAGCATGTCCCAGCCGGGCTCGGTGGCTCAGCCTGTAATCCCACACCTTTGGGAGGCTGAGGTGAGTGGATTGCCTGAGCCCGGTGGGTTCGAGACCCACCTGGGCAGCGAGACCTCATCTCTACAATAAATCAAAAAATCAGCCAGGCGTGGTAGCGCGCACCTGTAATTCCGGCTACTCGGAAGGCTGAGGTGGAAGGATCGCCGGAGCCCAGCAGGTCGAGGCTGCGGTGGCTGGGAGCGGCCACTGCACTCCAGTCTGGGCGACAGAGTGAGACTCCAACTCAAAAAAAAAAAAAAAAAATTAGCATGTCCCCACAGAGAACCCTTTCTATTTAAAGTAAGCCTGCAGGAAGACTAGATAAAAGTGATGCTGCTGAAATGGTATCTTCCTTAAGGGAAAAGAAGAAAAAGGGCAGTTGGGTTCTCAAGTCCTCTGGGGTGGCAACCAAAACAGGAGTGAGCAGGTGCGGGAGACAATCATAGCCTAATAGTTCCAGACTCCCTCAGGCAGGGCTCACCTGAAGGTGGCCTCTGACCCACTTCTGTGACAATCAGCATTTGAGGGCTCACAACTGCCCACACAAGGAGAGTAAAAGACTGGCACTTGTCCCTTTGGGGATAAGCTTGTCAATCTGTTTGATGGTTCTGTTCTAGCTGCCCCTAACCTCTTGGCCTCAAACTGCCTCCACCCTTCTGCAAGGCTTACTTAACCCAACCTTACTAAACCTGACTCCTTGCACTCACAAAGATGCCTGACCTAGACGCTTTAGCCCATCTCTACCCAGGGTGGATGCCTGTGCCCTGGCATAATAAACTGGCTGTGTGGCTGTGGGAGTTAAAAGATGACTTTAAAAAACATAATAAAAATGCAGCCAGGACAAAAAATGGCTCAGTAAAGCCCTCTCCTATTTCCGAACAAAGACAGGTGTCAGTATGCCCAGCTTATCAAAAAGGAGGCCTTAGAAGACAGTTGGTTTCTTAATGACAGGTGACATTAGGGCCTGAACCCAACCCATGTCCATGTATGAGAACATAATGCATGCCCTAAATAGATAAAACTCAAAGTAGGCAGTCTCTAGGCTGCCTGGAGGAATGTCCACAGAATACAACAGATATGTAAGACAATCATTCTTGCCTCTGCATTTTCTGGACAGCTAAAGCATTTCTCCTTCCTCAGCTGAAACTATTTCCAGTTTTTTCCTTCTCCTCCTTAGAAGAACCAACCCTATAGGAATTAGCAAGGGAGGAACTAATAATTACTGTTTTCTTTTCTTCATGCTAATGAGACAGTTGGATGGTTCCTCTTCACCCTCTAGAGCTGGGAGCAAGAATCTAAGGGTTTATAATCAGTAACCAACACACCAAAGCTTCGGCCAGACAGTAGTCTGTGCAGCTGAGACTGTGTAGAAGATGGCTTTCATGTCCCTGATAAGACCAGAGCTGGAAGAGCCCCTCCATTGTACAGAAAACATGGTAAGACCAGAGCAGGGAGGGGATCTGTCCAAAGTCACAGAGGGAAGTTGGTAGCAAGGCTAGAAACAGTTTCCTTACTCCTAACCAGGGTACTTCCCATATCACAGGCTTTATATAGTACAGAATGACTTTGGAAGTGACCTTAATGTGGAGACTAGAACTGCAAATTTCAAGCTCACATATCAGTTTTTGAATAGGTATTCAAAAAGCCCATGGTAATGCTCTACAGATGTAGACTTGGCCCAAGAATCCTAATTCCAGGGTAGAAGGCCAGGATCTGAGAGAGGATGTCAATTTTATCCCCCAATTAAAATCACAAGTGAATGGTCAGGCAAAAAAAGAATCCAGACTTTTAGGTGGAATTCAGCTCAGTTATGTGAAGACTGCATATGCAAGGGTAGGGTCTGGAATATTCTTTTAGAATGAACTTCAGGTTTGGTGGATAAAGGAGCTCTTGAGTACAGAATATTAGGGCCTCAGTCTGCTAGTCCAATCCCTTTAGTTCACAGATGAAGAATTGAACCTAGCACTATCAAGGGTTTTTACAGAAGAGGGGCAGAGCAGGAATGAAGGATGCTATAGCCCAAAGCTAGTCAGCCATGGTCTGCCTGGATAGCCATGGTTAGAGAAAAGGGAAGGAAGGGTCTCCAGGAAAAGGAGCCAGCACTTGCAAATGCTGTGCTAAGAAGAAAACTATTCTGAAATTAAAGCTGAAGTAATTTGTAGAATCTAACAAGGCTTATTTTTTAACCTGAAGATTGGCTCCCATCATCCTTTAAAGTCCCTTGCCTTACCTTGCCCCTCACAGCCTATCCTAGTGCTATTAATTCAAGTGGGATTCAGCAACTCAAATCCAGTTCTCAGACTAATTCTAACTAAAGGCAGGAAATACTTAAAACAGACTTAGCCCTAACTCCCATCCCCTACCCATTAGACCTGGCTATCAACCCTTCCTCCCTGTTATTCTTATACCATAGACTCATTGTGGGGCTCTTGTGGCACTCCAGGGTACAGTTAGTGCTGACCACAAGGCTTCACCTTCTAGAAGACACAAAATCAGGTGCTTTGTTCTATAAATGGGTTCATATAGAGCTCCTGCCTTAGTCACCTAAGACCTCAGGCCCCTCCTAGGACTAAAACCCAGCTCTGAATCCAAGACTAGGACTGCACACCAATGGCCATTCTCCAGAGGATGCCTGCCAGTCTTGTCATCTACTTGGGTTTGCCGCTCTCCTCACCATTCTGCAAAGAAGGTAGCATGCAAAAAGTCCTGGCTCTGCAACCAAAAGTGGGTAACCTTAGTGCTTTGATCACTGTTTTGTCTGTCTCTTCTATCACTCTTCCCTACTTAGAAGCAAGAAATATTTTGTTTTCCTGTATCCTCAAATGAATCAGTCACTGTCTTCTGAATGACATTCCCTAAAAATTAAGCTCTCACATCTATAAAATGGTGATAAGATCACCTAGCTCAGTGTTGTAAGAATGAGGGGGGATAAAAGTATGTAAACTACCTAGATCAGCACCTGGTCCTTCTTCCTCTGCTGTATCTTGGATGCCTGGGGTCAAATGATTGCCTGCACTGAACTAGACAGCCCATCCTGGAAACATGATGCCTTGCTGAATTTCCAGGGTCACCTGGACCTGACCTGTCAGGGTCTGTTTCACTCTAGTAATCAGATCAACTGCCAGTTCCGGAATCCTACCAATAGAAACAGACACATGATTCCTCTCCTAACAGGTGGAGGTAGTAAATTTCAAGCAACTGACATGTGGGCATACACTAGTATCTAGAATGAAAGGAGGGGGGAACTTTGGGAAAAGGCTGTACTATGAAGTTGAGGTTTTAGAGAAGAAATTCCAAATCCCCAAAAATGGCTGAGGCTATCTGTACTGAAGCCTACCAAAGGGCCAGAGACACAAAATGAATTGACTAGAGTCACAAAGTACGCTGAAAGCAGAGACAAGTTTGGAACCCACCACTGTGGTCTCCCTATATAGTGCTTTTTCCATCCTACAGGGCAGATGCACAATGCTATAGGAAAAAGGAAGTAAGGCACAGAAGGCTCAGTATAGTGGCAGGGATGCCACGTGATAATTATGCAGTTTCTGGCTAGGAAAGGTGACTGAGGAATAAATCCAGCCTTTGGTTTTATAGAGGCCTTATGTGCTCTAGCAGCTGAAGAGCAAAACAGGTTCAATCTGGTCAGAACAAGTGTCAGCAGGTACGGAGGGGAAGGGTACAGAGTGTCTTCAAAGTATCATGAGCCCTTCTACCCACAACATCAGTGGGTGATCAAAACCTTCTGTTCTGCTTACCCATTCCAACTTTTCAACTCAAATTATGTTCCAGGTTTCCTATGACATCTGTTTTTCCCAGCAGAGGGTCTTCAGACTTATAAACTGGGGGTGAGGTATGAGGTATAGAGAAGAGGCACAAGAGCTCTGTACCATGAGGAACATTTGATTGATGAGTCTTTACTTTAGTCACCACATCCAACTCAAGATATTCACTTGAACTTCTAAGAAGTGACTAGCCTGAGATCACACAGCTAATAAGGGCAAATCAGGTATTAAGGATCCTTTTATGGCCATGGTGACTGCTACAGTTTGAATGTGTCCCCCAGAGTTTATGTGTTGAAAACCCCCAATGCAAGTGTTGAGAGGTGGGGCCTTTAAGGGGTGATTAGGTCATGAGGACAAAGCCCTCATGAAAGGACTGATGTTGCTATTGCAGGAATGGTTTCCTTATCTCAAAAGTAGTTTTGTGAAAGGAGGCACCTATAGAAACCTAGAATAAACTTAGCTTAGCCTAATCTTTTTGCCTCAACATAGCCATTTCTGCTTAGACTTTACCCCACTCACACTTTAAATCAACCACAGGTTAGACATAGATAAAATAAATTTTCAATAGGCAGGCTTTAGGAGGCGTTCAGACATTTTAAAATTACATTTTATTTCAGGCCAAGTGGCAGCCTTTCCCATCCCCTCACAAATCTCCATCAGATGTAAGACCAGGACAGCCCAACAGTTCAACCTTTCACTTTATGGTTTAGCATAATAATCTCTAAGAGACTTGTAGATTTCTTGTCAGAGGAGAAGGTCAAAGATTACCCCTGGGCTGACCAAAGCCATAGAAATGATAATAAGACCACCTTTTAGTCAAAGAGCTTGTGAATTGAAAATGTCTGACAAGTCTCTTGCAGGAAATACCCCTCCAGGCCCAAATCTCCAAATTAGCCCTTTGTGACCTTCATGACAGATAGACCTTACCACCAAGGCAGCAATCATGTAACTAACCCACCCATCTGCCTGCTGTCCATCACCTGACATTAGCACCTGCACTTACCTGCCCCTTTGTGATGATGTGGAGCAGACCACCACCCAATTACCTTAATAACCTTTCCCCATTAAAGGGAAGGGTTAAAAGGACACAACCAGGAGCAACCAGTTGCCATTGCCAGGCCATTGCAGCCACTGCCAGCCCCCTGCAGCTATTACCTTACTAGACACTGGTGTGGCCATGTGATCTTTGAGCTATGGCTGCTGCCATGTTTCCTGGCTTTGGCCCCCTTTTCTGCCTTGGTGAGGTGAATCTCCTTTTTCTCTCTTTAATTTGCTTTCTAAATAAGCTATATTTTCCAATCTAATTTCTGTGCAAATCTTTGCATCTTTTATGTGGCACATCAGACACCCACACCCCCAGTGGACCTGACCTAACATTTTGGAGGCCCCACTGGGAGTGTGACCCTAACATTTCTGGAGATTCCACCGAAATGTAACCCAACACTTTTGGAGGTCCCACCAAGATCTACCATTTTTTGGAAGTTCTACCGAGATCTGTCGCTCTTTTGCTCTCTCTCATTCTCCTCTTCCACGGAGATATATCACAGTCTTGCTCTCTCTCATTCTCCTCTTCCACGGAGATATATCACAGTCTTGCTGTCTCTCATTCTACTTTCCCACCGAGATTTGCTCCTCTCTCACACTCTCTCTCATTTTCCTCTTCTACCGAGACATGTCACTGTCTCTCTCTCACTCTTTTTTTGAACCCTGGTCTCTCTGTGGAAAGATAAGGGGCTTGGCTATCTTTTCTCTGCAACTTGCTCTTACTCTTATCACCCATGATGAGCTACATTGAATGGACCTCTCCCTGTCACCTCAGTCTTGTCCAGTACAAAGTAACATCTCCAGTAAGTCCTATTATTTATCTGGTCAGAAGGGAGGTCCTGGAAGCCACTCTGAGAGGCCGCTCTCTTTTTTTTTCCTTTTCGCATGGCTTTGAGAAGCACGTTGCTGGGGTCCAGGATCCTCTGCAAAAAAAAAACTTGCTGTTCGTCCCTGTTCCCAGGTACACATAAAAATACTTTTAAAATGGCAAGGTGAGAGGACTGCCTGGGGTTTACGGGTTGAAGACCAGCCTGGGCAGCTTGGTGAGACCTCATCTCTACAATAAATAAATAATTAGCTGGGTGTGGTGGTATGTGCCTGTAGTACCAGCTACTTGGAAGGCTGAGGCAGAAGGATCATCTGAGCCCAGTTGGTCGAGGCTGCGGTGGCTGTGAGCATGCCATTACACTCCAGCCTGGGCAACAGAGTGAGACTCTAGCTCAAAAACAAAAAAACAAAAAAAAAGAAAAAGAAAAAAATCTGCTTCAAGGCACAAGGATTACTAATCTAATGTAAGATGGATAACACGATGACTTTTTTTTGTTTTGAAGTATTATTACTTTTGTTAAACTTTAAGGTAATATTTTTCTGCCAAAAAGGTCAGTACGATCCCACTCCTCTCATCAAAAGTGGAGAAATGTCAGTCTCCCATCTCTCTGGAATAGAAGTTACCTGGACTTCACCCTCTAGCATATCAATCATTGTGAAGAAACCTGAAGACAGGCTGTGGGAACAAACACACGTGGACTCAGAAATTCACTGATGCCAACAGTGGAAATTGCCTGGACTTCGGTAGTGGGCATCAAACCCACTGGGGTAACTGCTTAAAAATACATTTTACCAGACATTAAAGTCTCAATATGTCACAACAGTGGCTATAATGGCCTTAATTCTAGTAGTGTTAATTCTAGTAGTATATGCTTGTACACGGTGCTTTGTATACAGATATCAAGGATACTTAACAACTCCATGGGCTTTTGTCCTCTCATCCCCTCCTCTTGCTCTAGACAGGTAGGGACAGCTCTATGCCCCATGTTCAGCACGAAGTAGCTACAGAACCCTGACCTTCGTCCCTGTTCCCAGGTCCACATAAGAATACTTTTAAAATGGCAAGAGGTGGTAATGAAAGGAGGTACCTATAGAAACCTAGAATAAACTTAATTTAGCATAGTCTTTTTGCCTCAGCACAACCATTTTTGCTTAGACTTTACCCTGACACACTTTGAATCTAGCACAAGTTAGACAAAGATAACATAAATTTCCAATAGGCATGTTTTAGGAGACGTTCAGACTTTTTTTTTTTTTTTTTTTTGAGTTGGAGTCTCCCTCTGTTGCTTAGGCTGGAGTGCAGTGGCTCACTCAGGGCCACCCCAGCATCAACCAGCTGGGCTCTGGCGATCCTTCTGCCTCAGCCTTCCAAGTAGTTGGAACTACAGATATGTGCTACCACGCCTGGCTAATTTTGTATTTATTGTAAAGACAAGGTCTCGCCAAATTGCCTGGGCTGGTCTCGAACCCATGGGCTCAGGCAATTCACTCACCTCGGCCTCCCAAAGTGCTGGAATTACAGGCTGAGGCACTGAACCCAGTCCCAGACATTTTAAAATTACATTGTATTGCAGGCCAAGAGGCAGCCAACCCTACCCTCTCAGCAAATCTCCATCAGATGCAAGACAAGGACAGCCCAACAGCCCAACCTTTCAATTCATGGCTTAGCATAATAATCTCTAGGAAACTTTCATGTTCCTTGTCAAAGGTGGAAGGTCAAAGATCACCCCTTGGCTGGCCAAAGCCATAGCAATGATAATAAGACCACCTTTTAGTCAAGAACTAGTGAATTGAAAATGTCTGACAGGTCTCTTGCAGAAAAAAGCCCCTCCTGGCTCAAATCCCCAAGTTAACCTAATCAGCCCTTCATGACCTTCATGACACAGACAGACCCCACCGTGGCAACAATCATGTGACTAACCCACCCATCTGCCTGCAGTCCATCACCTGACATTAGCACCTGCACTCACCTGTCCCTTCGAATTTTCTCCATCAAAGGGAAGGATTAATAGGATCAACCACGAGCAACCAGTTGCCGTTGCCAGGCCATTGTGGCCATTGCGGCCAGTACCTTACTAGACCCTGGTGTGACCATGTGCTCTTTGAGCTATAGTTGTCACCATGTTTCTTGGCTTAGGCTCCTTCCCTACCTTGGGGAGGTGAATCTCCTCTTTCTTTCCAATTTACTTTCTAAATAAGCTATATTTTCCAATCTAACTTCTGTGCAATTCTTTGCACACCAGTCACTCACACCCTCAGCAGGCCTGACCTAACACATTGGAGACCCCATTGTAGGGAGAGAGACAGGACACTGAGGTGTCTTGCCAGGAAGCAGGATTTACTCGTGCCAGCACTGGCTCAGTGAACTTGCATCCAAAGGCTGAGACCTGAATGCAGTGAGGCATTGCCTTATGTACTATTTCTTTACATGGTAACCTCTGTCTCCCTTATAAGGTTACAGTTTGGCATTATTCATTTGGTTGGATATTTTGTAGCTTGAAGCTGCAGTTAGCATTACATGTTACACACCGATTGGTTTTAATTGGTTCATTTGCACGCCCTATTTGATAACTGGCTTACAAGATTACCGTTCTGATTGGATTCTGCCAAAAGTTTGAACATGTAGCCCACCAAAGTGAAAAGCCTATGAAAAAAGAGTACCGCCGGGCTCGGTGGCTCAGCCTGTAATCCCGCGCCTTTGGGAGGCTGAGGTGAGTGGATTGCCTGAGCCCGCGGGTTCGAGACCCGCCTGGGCAGCGAGACCTCATCTCTACAATAAATAAATTAAAAAAATCAGCCAGGTGTGGTAGCACGCGCCTGTAATTCCGGCTACTCGGAAGGCTGAGGAGGAAGGATTGCCAGAGCCCAGCAGGTCGAGGCTGCGGTGGCCGGAAGCAGCCACTGCACTCCAGTCTGGGTGACAGAGTGAGACTCCAACTCAAAAAAAAGAGTACCACAAAGAACCAGGAAGTGACTTATTTTCCCTTTCCTTACTCCTGCATTGGCAGAAGGGCCTCAGTCTCATTTCCCCCCTTTGATGTTTGGGCCCCATTAGGGTCAAAGAGCATCATCTTGATTTAGGGGCTGATGTTGCCATAGCATCATTACATGTGCTGCCATTTCCTTTCGACCATGGTCTCAATGAGGCTGGAGGGGCTAGGCAGGGTACCATTAGACATATTCCTACAATTGCTAATGCGATCCCTATGAGAGTTTTGAATCCCCTGAAGGCTGAGAACCATTACCCAAACAAGTTTCCGGAGCTCCAGGTTTGAATAGGTACATGTGCTGTTAGTAACTTTTTGCCATGGGTCCAGCCATCTGAGCAGCCATTGCCAAACCTACAGCAAAAACCAAGGCAAGAACCACAGTCACAAGTATTAGCAAGGGATGACACTGCATTACAATAAGACGCAGTTTGTTTACTGGTTTGACAGTTGACTCCTCAGGCTTCTGCCATGCATAGATTAGTCAGCTTCCACAGTGACTAAAGCAGGGCTGTTGTTCTTCAGGGTTTTGGAGCTACAGCTGCTTCCTTCAGACAGTCAGCTTTCCTGGTGCAGACAGATCAGAGTGCATTCCCAGTCTCAGAAGGCCAGTTTCACTCTGCTGTGCTGAATCCAGGGGCCCCCCTCTGCTACCTTTATTGCAGTGGGGGTGGACACAATGACAGCAAACAGACCTCTCCAAAGGGGCCTTAAGCGATGGATATTCCATTCCTTTACCCATACAGCATCTCCTGGTTTAAAGGGGTGAGCATCTGTGGTTAAGCTTATAGGCAACAGCTCTCTAACCCAATGATGTACAGCAGTGAGAGCTGAGCCAAGAGCCTGCATTTGCTGTTTTAGAGCAAGATTACCCACTGCTTTTAAATACTCCCTTATATCCTTAATAATGGCAGGTGGGCATCCGTAAAGAACTTCAAAAGGGGAAAACCCTGTCTGCTTAGTGGGACTAGACTTAATTCTTAACAAATCAATTGGCAACAGTTAATCCCAACATAGGTGGGTTTCCTGATATAGTTTACTTAGTTGCAACTTTAGAGTCTGGTTCATTCACTCCACCTTTCTGGAGCTTTGGGGGTGACAGGCAGTATGTAAGTTCCATGTAATTCCTAAGGCCTGTGCCATTGACTATATTACCTCAGCTGCAAATGCTGGCCCACTGTTTGACCCTACAGTGATTGAGATTCCAAATTGGGGAATGATTTCCTTTAGAAGCAGCTGCACCACTTCATGGGCTTTTTCAGTGTAGGTAGGAAAGGCTCGTACCCAACCTGAGAAAGTACATACAAAAACTAAGATATTTGTAGCCCCTGACCTGGGGAAGCTCAGTAAAGTCCACAACTATGTTTTCAAATGGGTCCCCTCCAACACTCTGCACTCCTGGGGAAATTTTCGGCCCCTACCATGGGTTATTCTGGGCACACACTTCACATTGCTCACATACTGTCCAGGCTACTCTGGAGAATCAAGGAACATAAAAACATCGGCCTAATGTGACCTCGAGGGCTGTCCAGCCCATATGGGTGTCCTGGCGAAACTGCCTGATGAAAGTTAGGGCCAAAGCTTCAGGGATGGTGACTTGCCCATCCTTGCATTTCCACCATCCACCCGGAAGATAATCTCCTTCTTCCATTTTGAACCATGTCTGTTCATACCGTGAATAACTGGGGTCCCATTCTGCCAATGGACTTGGAAACAATGCTGCAGCAAAAGTTGCCAGCTCTGCTTAAAAAAAAAAGTTGCCAGCTCCATTGTTTCCTGGGAGGCCACAAGCTTTGCCTCCCAGTCTGCCTTCCAGTCTCCCTGAGCAACTCTTGAGTCTCCCCTCTGGCGTCCCTGGCAATGCATAGTTCCTGCCTTCTTAGGGGCCCACACAGCATTCAAGAGTTTCTTTACCATATTTATGTTTTTGCCCCCTGAATTGATCAGGCTCTTTTCCTTATATAGAGCCCCGTGTGCATGGAAGGTGGCGAAGGCACAGAGTCACTGTACTTATTATCATTTAGTCATGCCACCAGCTGAAGAGCTCCGGTGAGCACAGTTAATTCTGCCTTTTGTGTGCATGTCCCTTTTGGCAGAGGCTTCGCCTCAATGGTGGAATGCAGGGTTACTACAGAGTGTCTTGCAAACCATTCTCCTTTCCTTATAAAGCTGCTGCCATCAGCGAAATATTCCACATCGGGGTCCCTGAGAGGCTGGTCTGTCGTGTCAGGTCGGCTGGAAAATACCTCGTCCATGACCTCGATGCAATCGTGACAGGGCTGACCTAGCTCAGTGGGCAGCAAGGTTACAGGGTTGAGTCCACACCACTTCTAAATGGATACGTGGATTCTCACACAGCATTCCCTGATATTTGACCATTCAGATGTTAGTCAGTCAGCATTGCCCCTTATATTCCATTAATGTCCACACTGAGTGTAGTACTCTGTTAGTTCCTGTCCCATAGTCAATTTGTCAGCCTTTGCCACTAGAAGGGCTGTGGCAGCAAGTGCCCGCAGACAAGGTGGCCAGCCTTGGGCAACAGTGTCAAGCTGCTTGGAGAGGTATGCTACCAGGACCTCAGTATTTGGGTTAAGACCCCGACCGCTATTCCAGTATGTTCATGGACACACAGGAAAAAAGGCTTAGATATGTTGGGGAGTCCCAGGCTGGGTGCATTAACAAGGGCCTGCCTAACTTCTTCAAAGGCCTTTTGTTGAGCTTGTTCCCACAACACAGGCTCTTGCTCTCCTCCCTTTGTGGTCTCATAGAGGGGTTTTGGCAGTATTGCACTGCCGGAGTTGTAGAAAGGGGTGGCAAGCCCAGCCATCTGTGGCTCCCACAATAGTAGCTTGTCTTGGTGAGAGGGGGCCCACCAGTCAGGTTACTATAGAATGCTCTGCCCCAGTATCTACCATGAAGTCAAGGGGCCACCCCCCGCGTCCCCCAGTCATTCAGACCATAGGCAAATGGAGCCCAGTCTGACCTAGTCTTCCCCATAATTTTCCATGGTGGCTAGGCCAATGAAATCACTCTCAGGAGCCACATATGGCTGGGGTGCAGGTTGGTCGTTTCTCTGAATTACCTGGCTCCTTCCTCTTCCCTGGGGGGTTGGGCAGAAATCTTCTGGCTCTGGGCATTCATTTTTCCAGTGCCCTTCTCGGAAACAGCACGCACATGGGACAGTTCTCCAGGTGTGTCGCTCTGCCAAAGCAGTGGAAGCAGATCTACTTTCTTTTTCATCTTCTGGTCTGCTTCCTTTTGGGCCTCTTGGGTTGTGGTTGATGAACACTTTTGTCACAACCTCTATTAACTAGCTAGCACGCATCCCAGCAAAACCCTCCACCTTTTGTAATTTGTGCTGGATGTCTCCCTGAGCCTGGCCGACAAAAGCCACATTAATCATTCGCTGATTCTCAGCTTATTTGGGGTTGAAGGGAGTGTAGAGGCAAAATGCCTCACATAGCCTCTCATAAAACTGGCTTGGGCTTTCTTCAGGGCCCTGGAGCACCTCTGAGATTTTGCTCATATTCATGGCCTTTTTTCCTCCTTCCCTCATACCACCCAAAAGGGCTTCTTGATAGCACTCAAGCATTTGCAATTCCTGACCATCATTAGGGTCCCATTGAAGGGTCTTCCCCAGGGAACTGATTCTGAGAGCGTAGACCTGAGCATTCATTGCCCCATCAGGGGTGTTCTCCTCTAACCATTTCAAAGTGCCCTGAGTAATTTGGCAGCATTCCTCGGTGTTAAATAGGGTCAGGAAAAGCTGGTGGCAATCAGACAAAGTGGGCTTATGGGTCTGAATAATAGACTGCATCAGATCAATCATGGCCTGAAGCTTTTCAGAACATGAAGGAGTATGATGTTTCCAATTCAGGAGGTCAGTGGTAGTGAAGGGCTGATATACAAAGATATGTTGCCCGCCCCCGAATTTGGTCATCTGGATTGTAGTAAAGGGGCTGTCTCATAGCAGCAATTGTAAAGCCTCCTGATATCTGTGGGGAGGGGGGCTGTTAGCAAGGTTTTCCTGGTGCCTTTCTGTCGGGGCATATGGAGTTAACACTGGAGGCTCTGGAGTACGTGCTGCCTGGAGCATTTCAGGTGACCGAGGGAAAGGGGTGGATCCTGGGCTGAGATCAGCCACTGGTGTGGAGCCGCACCAACTGCAGGGGACGCAGGTGGCAAGGAGGGGTACAATGGCACATAAGGCAGGGAGGGAGTTTCTCCTCAGGTTCCTCAGTCAGAATGCTTTCCCGATTCTGGTCAGCATTTCGAGGGAGCCGTTGCTCAGGCCAGCATGACTTTATAGTTTTCTTCTAAACAGACCTTTCCCCAAGGTAGCTGGTAAAGAACCACATCTTGCCAACAGTCTATGTAGGGAAACTGGTTAGGGTGACCTGGATTCCTCACAATAACCCTAAACACCTTACTACCTAGTTCTTTGTCTAGTAACCCCCTAAGAGGGCCAGCCCACCCCAAACTATGGCCAATCTACTTCACAGAGTGTCCAAAGCCTTCTGGGAGTTAACTTGATCCTATAATCCACTGAATATCCCCTTTTGAAATTCTCTACCATGCACTCTAAGGGTTAGGTAAGCTTGCTCTGTTTTCCACCCAATTCCACCCACTAAAAGATGACAATTACACACAAGATGGGAAGGAATGGGGGGGGTAAGAGGGTGGGACACTCCCTTTACCCATCTCCATCCGTACCCCTCACAGGAATATTTCAGGTGCCTTCTGGCAATAGGCAAGTCCATATAAATCCCCGACCAGGTTTTGACCCAGGGTGCCATATCCCTTGCGGAGGTATTTCAGGTGCCTTCTTGGCAATAGGCGAGTTGGTATAACCCCTGACCAGGTTTTGGTTCCACTACAGAAATTACTCCCCCTGTTTAGCCATATGAAGGTCACCACCAGCCCCCAATCTACTACTGTTCTTTAGTTATGTGAAGGCCACCACCGGAACCAAATCAGGGCTACTGTATTTGCTTCACCACTAGGTGACATCTCATTCATTTGCATTCACACAATGTCTCCAACCTGTCACTCAGGGCCTTAGAGTTAGTTTCATCCCCCTGTGGGACTATACAAACAACTCTGGGAGGTGATCAGGCTCCCCTTCTGCCTCTCAGGGGCAGATCTGCCAAATCGAACCTGGGTTCTTACCAATCTCACGGTCGGCACTCCCCTGTTTCCTGGGCCTCATAGTGCTTCCAGGGTCTTTACACCAGCATGCCGGGAGGGCTAGTCCCCTATGGATCAAATGGTCCACTAGTGCCAGGAGAGGTCACCTGTTCTGGCATCCCAGGGGTTGTACCCCAGCGACAAGGGAGGTGGAAACACCATCTCCGCCTCTTGTTTCCCAGCCCATGCACCAGAAATGTAGCAGGAAAGAGACACAAGACAGTGAGGCGTCTTGCCAGGAAGCAGTGTTTATTCGTGCTGGCACTGGCTCAGTGAATTCACATCCAAAGGCTGAGACCCAAATGCAGCGAGGCATTGCCTTATATACTATTTCTTTACATTGTAACCTCTTTGTCTCCCTTATAAGGTTATAGTTTGGCATTATTCATTTGACTGGACATTTTGTAGCTCAAGGCTGCAGCTAGCATTACATGTTACACACTGATTGGTTTTACATAATTATTTCATTTGCAAGTCCTATTTGCTGATTGACTTGCAAGATCCTGATTGGATTCTACCGAAAGTCTGAACATGTAGCCCACCAAAGTGAAAAGCTCGTGAAAAGAGTAGTACAAAGAACCAGGAAGTAACTTATTTTTCCTTTTCTTACTCTTGCATTTTCAGAAGGTCACCTGCCTCACCACTGGGAGTGTGATCCTAACGTTTCAACCAAAATGTAACCTAACATTTCTGGAGGTCCCACCAAGACCTAACAGTTTGTTAAAGTGAGTTGGGCCATCTCTCGCTTTCTTTTGCCACGTGATACCTTCCGCCATGTTATGGTGCAGCAAGAAGGTCCTTATCAGATGCAGCTACTCAGTCTTGGGCTTCTCAGTCTCCAGAACCATGAACCAAATAAACTTCTACTGTTTTTAAATTACTCAGTCTGTCATATTCTGTTACAGCAGCTCAAAATGGACTAAGGCAGTAATTTTCAACAAATCTGACCTTTACAAAGTTTTGAGAGGACAGGTATTCTCTGCTAAATCACATTGTCTCTTCTTCTGAAGACTCATTTAATACCTCCAATTCATTTCAGACCTACTTCTGACATTTAGTTTCTCTTTCAAAACTTGTACAACTACCTTCTAGCTCAGAGATCAGCAAACTTCTTCTGTATAGGATCAGATATTAAGTGTTTGAGGCTTTGTGGGCTATAAAAATCTGTAGTATTCAACTCTGCCACTGTAGTGCAAAAGCAATCATAGATGAATAAATGAATGTGGCTGTGTTCCAGGAGAACTTTACCCAAAAAAAAGAAAAAAGAAAAGAAAAAGGCAGTGGGCTAGATTCAGCACCCAGGCTACCATAGTTTTGCTGACACCTGTTCTCACTAATTACTGTCTCCAATCATCTGTATTTCCCAATCCATCGTACCCACTCCTATCGTAGCCTTGCAACCTCAATGAATTTCCATTGCCTACAGCATAGCTTAAACTCTACCCTCATCTCTGCCATATCCTTTTCCTGCACACTGTACTCCAATCACACCAGGATGTCACCTGGCAGCACCAGCATTCCCCATGCTGTTTCCTAACACCTGCAATGACTTTCTCCATTCCTCTGTCTTTACCAATGACCCTCTACCCCCCACCCCAGTGGGAGTTAATCAATCCCTCCTCACTTCCTGACCAGTCTTCTCCCCAAGTAAAACTGTCCAACATGTCCTCCACACATTTGTTACAGCAAACCTTCACATGCCTATCTGTCTTAATTTATTAGGAGTTTTTGAAAGCAGGAACTGTTTCTGTATCTATATACTATTTTCAGTACCTGGTACACAGTAGGCACTCAAGTTTTCTATTGAATAAAGCTGTTCTGCCTTACAAAATTTGTCATACATATTGCTTTCCTTCACCTACCACTGCCCTCCCACTCCCCCACAATTCTAAGTTTCTTAGAGTTAGGGACTGTCTTACTTATTCAATTTTATGTTCCTTGAGGTACCTGGGAGCACCCAGTACTTGCTGACTGAACAGTCTTCTAGTCTGAGAGTAGAGTACTAGAACATGGGATCTTTGGTTCTGGCAGAACCATGAGATAACTCATAGCATCAATGGGTTGTTCCTTCATACTGCAAGAGTTTGCCTCCATTGCTCACCCTATCATGTTTTGGTTCTGGCCAGGTAACTGGTTAAGGCAAGGGCCAAGACTATCTAGGCTGCCCTAGCCTGTGCTGAATTAAAAGAACTGGAGACGTGTAGAAAAAAGAGGAATCCTATTTTCAGACTCCCTTGTTCCTGACCTCAAGTACTATCCCTAAGCTGCTCCCCGCCCCCATCATGTTTAGCCCTAGGCCAAAAGACAGCCTTATTATTAACTAGTGCAGATTCTTGATCCCCCAAGGTGGGGAATTTCACTGAAGGAAAGGCTGCAGTCCAACTTCATTTGAAGAGAAAATTAAAAGTTATGTGTTAAGAATCATTAGGAACATTACTTCTGAGTACAAAGGGAGATTAGGGGTCCTGGGCAAAACCTGTAGCCCAAAAGTATAGCTATTACAGCCTGGGGAATTTGTGGGGTCAAAGACTAAACTGCTGGTAGGGAACACAAACACACAAAACTTTTCCCTCTAAACCTAGAAAAAAACACATTCCATCTGAGTAAGTGAGCTTGTCACAGGCATGGGATACTTAGCATATCTGCCATTCTAGGATTACACCTGTCAAGTTTTAATTAGGGTAATTAGATTTAGAAATGTAATTTCATTTCAGGGGTATTTTGAACAGATTTAATTTATTTTTCTTCGAAGAACATAGGAGGAACAGGCTGTGTGCAGCAAACAGGATTTTGCAACGAGAGAAGCAAAGCTATCTGCCTGGGCCAGACAAAGCACTTATGCAGGCTTGGCCCAGAGAACAGAGGGTTACTGCTCTTCAGCTTTCTTCTCTTCCCCTCCACAGAATTCTACAAATAAGTTTCAGTGGGCACCTGCTAATAAATCTACCTCCTCTAACTCACCTCTTGCTCTTGTATTACTGCCATCCAAAGACTTTTGCTATAGCCCTAGCTATGGCAAAGGACAAAGCTCAAGGCAATCTGTTTTGCTATATGTTAGAGACTGATCATTGCTTTGTTTGTGCTAGTTCCCTGGTCTGGAGTGCCCTCCCTGTCTTAAGTCAAAACACAAATCAAAGTTATGTCCCCTAGAAAAGCCTATCTTCATGCCTCTGGAATTCCAGAGTCCCTTGTATAATTTTCTATTAAGGCACACACATTATACTATGGTTTGAATCACTGTCTGACTCTGATGCTGATTTTGAGGTCATCTAAGAATCCTTAGCACTAGCATAAGCTCTGACACATACTGGATACTCAATAAATATTTCCGAATGACCAACTATAGGGGGAATTTGGTCTGACCACACTGGTTCCTGAGCATGTGAAGCCTTCAGGTTTTTCAGTTCCTCCAGGGTCACAAGCTCCTTTCTTCTCCTTGCACAAGGCTACTTCAGAAACCTGACTGCACTGCACGTGGGAGAAAGCCCTCCCATTGATCCCAAAAGATGATTGATCTCTCCCATTAGAGCCTACTCATTCCTTAGGGACCTTGGAAAGATGAGGAAGTAAAAGCAAGCAGAGCATTCTCCCAATCCTGGGCACCTGCCTCTTCACTGGTTTTAAAGAATTTCTTCAAGTCTTTGAAGAGCTCTAGGAAGAGGACTTGAACTCTAGTTCAATCTGTAAAAGGGTAAGCTAGGGCCCAGATATAAACAGTTTATCAGCTTGGAATCAATGTTGCAAATGTCAAGAAATGTCATGCATGTGACATTAGGAAGCCAAATCGCTTCCACATTTACTTTTCTGAGCTTCAGTTTCCTTTGCCGCTATCCTAGTAGGTTGTTAGGAGAAACAAACACAAAGGGGCTTAACTCAGTATTGAACACTTAGTAGGTATTCAGTAAGTGATTTTTCTATCTAAGGAGGGGGCCTATACTATGTACCTAGCATATTATGTAAGATGTGGAAAACATATCAAAGGGGAATACAAGTTAATCATTTCCCTATTTGCTCAGGGCAGCGTGGCCTGCTGCTAGTTTCAGAAGAGGGCTAAACTAGCAGAACTGTTGTGTTGACAAGTATAACCAGATCCATTTCATGGTAATCAGATTCTTCCTAGCTAAGAGCACTCTTCCAGCCTCCTCCTGGGCTCCCTAGGCCTGCCTGCAGGCTCATATTGATCCATTTCTAATTAGGAGTTTCTGACAGAAGGTCAGAATAGGCTGCCTCTACTAGCCTCTGGCCAAATGTCCTGAAATGCCCTGACCTGGGCAGACCCGGAGAATGGATACTATGAGGTAGAAAAGACCCCAGATGTGGAGGAATCCAAGGTCCAATTAGGCCAGCATCAATTGAGTAAATTTGGTAAATTATATTAGGAAAGGGACCTCAAGATAAAAATATACAAAGAAACTTACTAACAAAAGTAAAGAGCTGAAAAGGCTGGATAGCTAGCTGTAAAACATTTGCTGTTGGTTCTATAAGCCAACAAGGAAAATAGTCAACAACTTACTGTTGGAAACACAAAGACAGTCAACTGTTGCTATTAACTATCCTTATTTGAAAGAAACAAAATACCAATATCAATCAGTCCCTTCACAAACCTATGGAAATTCCCTTTTGCAGACCACCCCCAAAGACAATTCCTCTTGGCCCACACTGGATTCCTCTTATGAAAACACTCCTCTACCTCCTGCCTCTTTGCAGACAGCAGGCACTCTCTCTGCTGTCCTGCCTGTTATGCCCTTCACAACTATCTTCCCTTTAATAAATCTACCTTTCTTAATTCATAACTGTCTTGGTGAATACTTTCACCCCCCACCACCACTCCAGCCATACCCAGCCTGTCATGGCATCAGACTAAATTAATCATAAAGCAGCATGAAATTATAGAACTGAAAGGGTCCTTTATGAGCATGAGCTTTGTTATATTTCAGTTGAGAAAGCTGAAATCTAGAAAAGATACTTGTCCAAGATGGTATAAGAAAAGAATGTAGATCATCTTACTGATACAGAGTCCTGCCACTGTCTGTCCATATTGCCACAATCCCTAGAGAAGGACATGGCAAGCTACCCACATACCTAAGAGTTAACAAAGGTGCAATTCCCCTTATCTCCTATGCACTCCCAGTGAGTCACTTCAAAGAATCCTTAAGTTCCCTGCAGACTGTGCCCAATTAAGAGATACAAATTCCCATTTACTCCCGCTTCTCAGTAGTCACAGGTGGTTTGAATAATATAGTAAAGGTAATTGTAAATCTTGTGATTTGTATAACTTCTGTAACAGTGTAGTCATAAGTCTTGTGGTTTGTATAGCTTTTGCATATGACAACATGTAGTATGTATGATGTCTTGGGCTCTGTTAACTCCCTTTACTCTATGGCAAATTTGATTAACCCCTCTGCCTGGTGTAACAGGTGCCAGGAAATGCAGACCACAAATGTTATTATTGACAATGCAGCTGTAACTTAAATTCTATACACTGCTCTGCTAGTCACGTGGTCAATGTATAGCTACCAACATCCCTGAAATTTAGTGGACTGTTGAAACCTGAAGGGTGAGCAGAACCATTTTAAAAAGGACAGAAGCCCTGCTCTGCTCCCCGGATTTGAATTCAGAAATAAACCTCTTTCTACCAGTGGGGGGTCGGGGGGAGGGAGAGAGGAAGGGAGGGATGGTTTAGTAGGGCAATGGCGAATGGCTGCTCAAGGGTGAATCTTTTTAATCTGTCCCTTTGATGGGGGAAGGTTGTTAAGCTCATTGGGTGGTAGTCTGCTTCACATAATCACAAAGGGGCAGGTAAGCGCAGGTCCTGACATCAGGTGATGGACAGCACGCAGATGGGCAGATTAGTCACATGATTGCTGCCATAGTGGTGGGGGTCTGTCTGCCATGTAGGTCAAGATAGGCTGATTAGATTAACTTAGGTCTTATGGGTGAAGGCAAATACTTGAAATAGAAAAGCTAATTAGTATAAAACAAGCTGAGGAGGGGGGTTGTAAAACAATTCTCAATAGCTACCTCTGAGAAAACGGTTCTGTTCTTGGCTAGTAATTAGAGGGTAAATTAAGTGAGCTGCTAGAAAAACATGAGATTTAGGCAATATTAAAATGGCTGCTCATTGGGTATATTAAATCCATGTAATGCCCTTTCATTTGTATATTAAATCCATGTTATGTCCTTTCAGTTTTTTTGTTTTGCTTTGTTTTTAAAAAAGGACTGGGGAAATGGGACAATGAAAGAAAGGGAATGGGCTGAGAAGAAACCAAAAATAGAAAGCACGAGGGTCAAAAGAGGCAGAAGGTAGGGAAAGAAGAACAGTTAGAAAAAAAGATAATTTCCTTTAGGCTGGCCCAGAGACTTGGCACACATTTTTAGCAGGAATTCTAGATGAGAGGGATGAGTAGATTAGTAGGTGGGGACCTGTCTTATATACTTCCTCATTGCTTTTACTCCAACCATTTCTGCCACCAGAAATGTTCTTTCTACTATCTTTGCCAAATGAACCTCTGAATCTTGAAGTACATGCTCAAATGTTACCAGCATCTCCCAGTTAGAACATATCTCTCAAGAATTCCAGTAAACTTCCAGAGCACTTCTTCCTATTTCCTCTGCAGCACTTAGCATCCAACTTTATTCTATGGGTATCAATACATACTCATTTCTGTCATTCGTTCTGCAAGTACTATTTGTGCCAACCTTGAAAGGACGACTGAGAGTGGGAATCCATTTTTCATTTTGTTCTTAAACTCTGACACAATGATGAGAAAGTAGAAGCTATGTTTTGGAGAAATCCACACTTTAGGTAAAAATTAACGTTGCCGACTTTGTCTTTTCAGAATCACAAACTTCCTGGTGCCAGGTATCGCAGGTGTCTTATAGCTTTTGTCAGTGGGGCCTGGAAGAAGTGGCAATCAGGCTTGGCTAAAGTAAAGGGAATTTACAAGGCCCAAGACATCATGCATTGGCCAAGGATTGTGGGAGTACCGAAACCTGTAATTACAAAAGTTATGCAGATTGCAGGACTTGTAACCACTCAGAGGGGGAGCCGGTGGGGATCTGATCTTCCAGTAAATTGGGTGCTCTCTACAGGGAAGCCAAGGATCCCCCAAAGCTACCTACTAGGAATGCATAGGAGATAAGGGGAAGTGCACCCTCCATTAGCTCTAAGGAAAGTCATTTGGGAAGGTACAGGAGCATTAGAATCCTTGTCACACCCGTCTCTAGGGGCTGTGATAATATGGACATTAATGGGTCTCTATGTCAAAGGGTCTCCAAGACATTCGCAGGTGGTCAAGAAGGAAGTCAAAGCAGTCATGTCTACCTGACTGCAACATCTCCACGGGAAAGGATTTAAGCCAGGGCTGGGGGGGGGCTACGGTGCCACACTCATCTAGAGTGTAGGCCCGCTATGGGGCCACACTGACCGAGAGTGTAGGCCCGCTTCCTGTCTGTGGGGAGTGAACTTTTCTTAAATAAATCTCTTCTTCTTTCACCTCTTTGTATGTTGCAATTCTTTGCCTCACTCGGATCTCTGGGTGTTAGTATGCACCTCTGGCACGCAGGCTCTGGCAGTGCTGTGCCCCTCTCCACCCATCCACCCTCACCCTATCCATACCCTAACAAAGCCCATTCAGAGATGAAAGGGAAACAAAAGTAAGTAGAACACTATTCCCTGGCCTATAAGGTTTCAATCTTATGATAGAGGATTTGGGTGTGATATAGCACTAGAGTACAACTACAGAAGCAGAAGCAAAATGCATAAAGAATCAAAATTCTGCTTGTATGGTGGTCAGGGAAACCTTCACTGCGGTGCTGGCATTGGAATTGGCATGAAAAGATGAGTAGGAGTCTGTTAAGTAATGGGGACAGGGAAATGAGGGGCATCCTACTTAGAAGAGACATAGATGCTCCTCAGCTTACAATGGGCCTACATCTGTAAACCCATTATAAGTTGAAAAGTTTAAGTCAAAAATCATCTAACACAAAGTCTGTGCTATAATAAAGGGATGAATACCTCATGTAATTTACTGACTACTGTACTGGAAGAGAAAACAGGATGGTTGTATGGATACTCCAAATACAGTTTCTACTGAACGCATATTGCTTTTACAACATCAAAAAGTCAAAAAGCATTAAGTAAAACTATACATCAGGGACTATCTATAGTCAAAGTCATGATAGAGTCTGGCACATCCAAGGCACCTTCTACTGAGCAGAGAAGCACAGAGAAATTGTCAGTGTTAAGCACTGTGTTGCTGACATAAGGCAGCAGAGTAACATGGTACCAGACTGTTTGAAACTAGAGGCCAAGGCCAGAGTTTAGATTTTATCCTTTACAATTTAAGGTGGGAGTGGAGAAGAAGAACGGACAGTTTAAAGACGTCTAATCATCCCTATTTAGTTGCCCCACTTTTTAGCACAAGTCTCCTTAAAAAACACAAAAAACAGGTTCAATCCCAGGCTCTGGCTATTGTTGTAGCACTACAAGAATTTCCCAAAGAGGAGAAGGTCAACAGTGAGAAAAAGCAAAGAGCAAGGAGAGGGGGAGGGAAATACGGCTCAAAGAAGAAGAAACAGAAGAGGAAAAGACAAGGCAAGGAAGGTACAAGAAGGGACAGATCTATCTAGGCACTAAGTCTCCTTGTTGTTGATCTGTTTTCAACATCTTTCTAGGTAAAATAAATAAATGAGGTCAATTTGATGCTGGTGACAGAAATAGACCCCTTGTATCAAGAAGAACCCGAATATATTACCAACTGCCACTTCAACCCTCCCCCACCTAAGGACGATAGAGCGGCACCCAGCCGTGGTATTGTCCCAGTTCTACCAACCACCCCAAAGTATGCCAGAAGGCCCTTGTCCCATGCCCTAAGGGTGTGTGAGACAGGAGCACCAAACATCTGGAGTTTGAATTGGGGTCTGCCTAGCAACTATGACTGCTTCTTGGGGTCCTAGAGGAAAGCTCTGGCTCCTTTTCTAGACCTTAGTTTCTTCCATCTGCAAAAGATGGGGCGTAAACTAGAAAGGCTAAGATAGCCTGTGAATTTACAGAAGAAATTTAATGTGGGAATTTGCCCTAATCTAGCGAGTGTCTTAGCTTCATTCTTTCCATTCCTAGCTACAGTCAGATTGAAGCCTAGAAGAAGCCAGAATAGCAGTCATGCCTGACACCACCACTTATCTGGCCTCGTCCAGTCTAGTTCCTGCCCAGACCTGTATTTTATTTTACAGGTCACAAACAGATGCTCAGACTCAAGAATAGGTTTTGTCTGATTTGTACAAATTTGTTTTAAAACCTCCAAGTTAATTACCATCATTCAAAATCAGAACTTACTTTCTAAAAAATTAGATTTCTAGCTGCTCCTTTTTAAAAAAAAATGGTTGTAGCTGCTCTTTAAAAATGTCAAGAGATCTGGCAACACTATACTCCTTCAGGTGGAAATCAAAGGGTCTGCTGTAATTATGTAATTTGTTTCATGCCTTCCCATTTTACCTCAAAAACTCATGCTTATTTATTATACATTCTATAACATGATCTAATGTTAAGAGCAAATTTTTAAATTACCAGTTATAATATTTAAACTAATCCAACTCTAAAAAAATTAAAGTACACACACTTCAAGAAGATATGTTTTGTCCTGTGATTTCATCATGTATCATCCAATATGCAACATAGCTTATTCACTCAAAAATAACTTAAGAGTCTATGACAGGCTCTGGGAAAACATTCATAAAGAGACAGACATGGTTTCTGACTTCATGGAGTTCACAGTTCAGCCAACATATAAATGGAAAAAGTCATACAGAATAGGAGGCACAAAGAGAGACCAAACTGAAGATCTAAAATTTATTCCACAGACAACATAGTGACCGCTAGACAAGTTTTTTACCCTCTCCAGACTTGTTTCATCTGTATAAGGAAGTGGTTTAATTAGGCAGTTGCTGCTGAAAAGTCCTTTCACCTAAATTCTACTATTATCACAATAACTTAGCCCACTATCAAAATTCTACTATTATCACAATAACTTAGCCTAATATCCCTTTCCTAACACTTGTTAGCTTCCACTCTTTATCCAGGAAATTGTGATCAGTCATCATGGAAATTACCATGGTGCTTCACAGACTGGATGATGATGTTATAGTAATTATAAGAAGTCAAAGGAACAGGTAGACCAAAGAGTCGCTTATTCAAAAAGTCACCAACTTTCAACATATAGGAGCTGATGAACCTTGCAGCTGGGAGGAAAAAAGACCAGGTACTCATAAGTAAAACAGTTCTGATTTAAATTAGATATAGTGGTTTCTTTCATGAGGCATCAGACTCACCTCCTCCCAGCTTGCAAGTACATATTAGGGACTGCAAAAAATGCCAACTTAACAAACACATGGTACACTGAGCCTTGACTAGTTTGCTATTCTTGTGAAGTCCCAAGACAGGAGAAGAGAGAGATTTACTAGTCAACAGGGACACCAGAGGCCCCTAATAAAATGAAGATAATTCACTTAGTGGCTGGTAAAGTCCCTTTAGACTTTACCCAGTTACAGTGCTAGTAAATCGCTGGGGACTAAGAGCTAGATTAGCCTTTGAGGGTCAAGCAGGTAGCAAAAGTGAGTTGACCAAGCATTTCAAAGAGAAAAGTGCTAGCTTGGTGATAAACAGCAACTGACATTGGACTTGGGTATCAAAGAGACAATAGGAAATGGTAGAAAAAGTAGAGAAATAAAGAGCATGATGTTGTAAACTCACAGCTTCTGCCAAGTGTGAAGTTTTGCCTCCAAGAGGTTCCCCAAAGATCAAAGTGGTCTCTTTGCCTCAGAGTCCCAAAGAGGCTAGGCTACAAGCTTCTAAAGCATGGAGCAGCCAGTGTACAAGGAATCATAATAAAGGAGCCCTGGTAGAGGTCTCAGAGAGTGAAGCCTTCTACAGAGTAACTGTGGCTTATTCCCACTTCTATAAATAGGAAAATTGCTCATGGTCAGCATTAGGCTCTAGCCCTGTAACTCTCTCAAAAATCCTCCTCCCTCTTTACAAGAAATCAGTCACCTTCATAGTCTACACACTGAGATCTCACACACACTGTCTCCACTGAAAGGCAGCCCCAAATATCCCCAGGCTGGTGTTCCACTCAAAATAAAAATATTGCAGGCCAAACACAACCCAGGGGACTGCCAGTCTGCGACCTCTTATCTAGAGGGTAAAACTCTCTGAACAGATCTGGAACAGAAAGGATTTAAGAGTTCCCTGGACAGTCCCCACTGAGGTGAAGGTTCAACAGCTTGGTTCTCCCAAAAGAGATACCTTTAAAACTCTTCTCCTTCAATTTCACAACTAAAAATTCCTTCTCTTTATATAATTGCTCCATTACAGTCAGGTGTACTTAGGAGTGAACACTATCTAAATGTATGCTCTCCCTGAAGCGGGATGGCATTCTCCGTGTTTCATGCCATCATTATTCTATCACCTCCAGATTCCTTCAGCATCTCTATTAAAGCAAAAAATTCTTGCCAAACCAGAAGAGAAAAAAGATTAACTGCCCTTGAAATAGTAACACAATCCAAAAAAGGGAGGTGATATACGTAGTCCATCATTGATTGAAATATCATTATGTAGCACATGACTATAGGAGGGACCATATCAATTAAATTATACTTAAAAGACATAACAACCAATTACAATGGAAATTCAAACATAATCTGGATTTTGATGGCATTAAGGAACTGTTAAATTCTACACAGGTGATAGTGGCATTAGTCATCTTTTAGAGATAAGCTGCAAGATATTTAAGGACAAAACAGCTGAGATTTTCTTCAAAACATAGAATAAGGAAAAGTAGGTAGTGGTGGAGTAAGACTGCCATGAGTAATAACCTTGGAAGCTGACTGAGTGATGGGTACATCATACTTCATTAACCTATTGTGTCTACTTTGTATATATTTGAAAATTTCTGTAATTAAAAATAAAGAGGAACTAGATGAGGTACAGTGGCAGGACTGCTTGAGTCCAGGAGTTAGAGACCAGCCTGGACAAAATAGTGACACCTCATCTCTACCAAAACACACACACACACACACACACACACAAATTAGTTGGGCACAGTGGCATGTGCCTGCAGTCTCAGCTACATAGGAGGCTGAGGCAGAAGAATCACCCAGGCCTAGAAGGTTGAAGCTATGGTACCACTGTACTTCAGCTTGGGCGAGACCCTGTCTCAAAAAATAAATAAATAAATAAAATAAAAATAAAGGAATTATTTAAGTTTAACTCCTGGTAACTCCATTTACCAGCAGTGTGATTGTGGGCATATTTCTTAATCTCCCTGTGTGTGAGTTTCCTATCAGTATGATGAGGATTAACAGAACCTATATCTTAGGGTTGAAGGGAGAAATGATTAAGAGTTTATGTTTATATATATATATAAGGCTTAGCACATAGTAACCTTCAGTAAATATTAGCTCTATTAGGTAGGAACACAAGGTCCCAAGTACAGTATCTTGGTACAGTGGGTGGCCAATTCATACCACCAATATGAAAGGCTTTAGAACCCAGGTCAGATTGTACTCAAGTATTCAGCTAGTCTCCTCAACAGGAGGCCCAGAAACCCTCACTCTGGTGGATGTCCCTAGTGGCAGATCTGGCACCCCAATCTCTCCTGAAATATCCTAGGACTGACACAGGATCAGGAGCTGACTTATGTTTAACATAAAAGTGCTCCTCTCTGGAAGCAGACAGGGCCACCTTATTTTCCTTCCCCCAAGCAGGTAATTTAAGGTACATTTTCCCAATATTTGCTGACAGAACAAAGAGGAAAGGCTCTAAGACATGATCAATGTTCATGCCAGCCTTCAAAGTGATTTGATAAAACTACAGAAAATAAACACCCAGCTAAAATAAACATCAGCAGGATAAAAGGTGACAAAGAAATGGTAATTTTCCCCTAAGCATATATATAAGTAAAAGAAAGATGAAGCTCTTTACGTTTTGACATTCCCTTCTCTCCCTCTACATTTTAAGAGAAGGAAAACTCAACACACTTCAAGTATGACCATTTGCTGGATTAATTTCTTCCCTGAGATGATATAATTACAGGCAAAGAGATCATTTGCATCCTTCTATCTAGTTTAAATACAAATTGGTTTCATAACAACATGATCTTTTCCACTTGCTTTGGGAGGCTGTGAGAAGGTATCAACCAGCCCCAAAGCATAGGACACTTTCTTCCCACCTGCTCATTAGCAGGAATATAGATGCTACTTGGTCTGGTCACTCATCTGTGTCTCTGCTCAAGTTGTTCCCATCGCACAGAATGTCCTCTGTTTCTGTAGCCTAATCACCTGTGACCATACTTTCTGGAAAAGGGGAATGAAGAAAGAGAGAAGCACATCAACAGAGAAAAGATATTTGAGTGTTGTTTTTGTATGATCTGGGAGATTCAGTACAGACACAGACATACTGGCATTTTGTAATTTACAAGCACACTAGACAGAATATTAGAAATTAAGATGGTCTTGAATAACATATAGTCACTATCCTTACCCTCAAATACTCCTCCATAAATGTTCCCTAGCCACCACACCCTCCGAACCCTCCCCTTATTCTCACCACATGCACAAGGAAGTAATCTCTTCCCCTCTCAGAACTTTCCAATCACTTTACCCCTTTATGGTATTTGCTACCTGACAATTCATATTATGGTTCTTAAAATTCCTATCTATAACTATAGATATCTATAACTACCAACCAGAATGGTTTCAAAAGAAAGAAAATGTCAAGTGTTGACAAGGACATGAAGCAACAGAAATTCTCTCATACACTGATGATGACAGTGTGATCTGGCAGGCCTTTGAAAACTGGCAGTAATGACTAAAGTTAAACATATATGCCTAGCCTGTGACTTGGGTATGAAGTAGGAGAACATTCATTTCCTCTTCCTCCAAATGGTTTTGCCTACAGTCTTTTGCTCCATCACTGTCCCATCTAAATGTTTTTTTCCTATTTTCTCCCAATCCTAGAGACTAGCTCAGATTACTCTTCCTAATCACTAAAAAGAAATCTCCTCTCCTATGGAAAACCCTGCCACTTAGCTTTTACCTCTGATAAATGACTTATGAATTTTCCACATACAAATTGCCTCATCTAATGTTACAATGCACTTTTAGTAACATTGTCTAATTTGCTCCTCACAATGGAGTTATTGTGAGGAAGGCAAGATATTGATTATTAATTATTAATTCCATTTTATATATGAGAAAATGGAGGTTCAGAGAGAAAAAATGACTTCTCCAATTTTTACCTGGCCTTATTAGTGCCCAGGAACAAAAGCAGACCTTATTCTTCTGATCTCTATTTATTATCTGCTCCATCTTCACAATTTTATTAACTTATCTCCCCCCCCCAAAAGACAGTGAGGTCTTTAAAGTCTAGAATGTACTTAGCACATTTATATCCCTCCTAGTACCAAGTAAGTCCAAACAGTTTGGCCACTTGATTTCAACACTGTACCCCACTTTCATGGATTCGCAGACATACTTATTTCCTTTTCTTCTAGACCCCATGGGCAATGCTAACTTGTTGGATGAAATCATGAGCATAACATGCATCCCAAGTAACATTTCTCTTCGTTAGGGAAGAGGAGGAGCCCTTCAAGATCGGGGAGCCTCAAGGTGCCCTCCATTTTCAGTTGCTAGGACTCCATGCTACAAAGTGTTCAAAAAAGCTGGCAGAGGCAGCTTCGAGAACCACAATTTAATCACAATTATTAAATTGCAAGTTGATCATCAAATGCCAAAAACCACATCTCAAATACTTTCACTTGCAAACAAACAAGAGCTATTTTATTTCAAAATGGAGTATAATAAAACTTAAAACAATTCAGTATGAAATGTAATTGTCTTCATTCCTAAATAAGAAGCTAGACAATACCAAATCTTTCTGGAAGTCAGCCAAAGAACTGATGTGAGGAGAATAGGGAAAGCACTAGGCAGATGTCTGGATACCCAAAACTGAAAGACAACGTTGTCCTCTACACTTAACATTCTTGATTTTCCACATTGGGTGTTGGACACCTTAGCAATGGAGGATAAACATCTGGGTAAAAGTCAGAAGAAAGGGAGAGGGAAAGGGAATGCCAAAAATAAGTCTACACACTAGAAGTCAGGTAATCAAACAGATCTCTTTGCCTAGTGATATATCTATCAAATACAGTATTTCCAGTCTGAACTCTAAATCCAAATATCTAAGCCAGGGCAGTAGGGCTAGAATTTGTTTTACTCATCTGTCTCCCTCTCAAGACAAAGTAATTTGAGGGCAGAAATCATGTCTTGCTTGGTTTTTATGTTCTCCATAGGGAGAACACACAGTAGGTACTCCACAAATTCCTGAAATGAATGGTTGAGATTAGGGATGAAAGGCTACTGGACTTCCAAGCATAAATAATCATATCAGAGCAGCTAGGTTACCTACTTGGCATAACTCTATCCTAAACCATAATTTTAGTGAGAGTTGATTGTACGTAATTGATGTGAAAACCAATTGAGGGTGAGTCTTTAGGGTCGGAAGAGACGTTCTTCTCATATTCAACTGATTCATGCACAGACCTATTTATTATATTGACTGCACCATTCCTTAGTATCAGCTTACAGCTATCTGGAAGAACAAAATCCCAAAGTCTTAAAATGGTCTGTATAAGCAGGAAACAACATCTGACTCCTCAGTACAGCATGATCATGCCTTTCGCAAAGAAAACTCAGGTCTAGATAAATGTTGAGTTATGGAAACAACCCTTTAAAATCTACTGCTGGGCTTGCTTTTACTAGCACAAAGAATTACACAGGAAACTACACAAACAGATCAATAGACACTCTGCAAACAGTACCTTTAAGTTTGCTAAAATTCTTAATTAAAAAAGTAACAGGAGACAGCTAAATACCAGATGAATGCCTCTGGAATGAAGAAAATCTGGCCAATGACATTAAGCTTCTAAACCTGGCCTTTACAACTTTCCTATCTGCCTTTCCAGTTTCCCTATTAACTGAACCTTGGGAAGGGGAAGCAAGTTGTCTGCAATACAAAGGACACTAAACCACTTATTCAAGCCTGAAGAAATTCTATGTAATTGGAAATCCCAATGAAGTAGTTAGTCCCTGCCATTTTCTGTGCCTCATGGTCAGGTCTTGTGCATAGGTATACCAGTTCTCATAAGTCACGAGTTTTGTTTCACATTAATTCATTTATGGTTTATAGTGCTCTTCTATAACCATTATCCGATTGTTTCTAATCCATTTCTGTGAGGGAGTTTGCAGAGCTTGGTTTATGTTTCCTTTTTACTGTCAAGGAATAGAGATTTAGAAAGGTTAGGGCACTTGCCTTAGATCAGATTCACAAGTGGTAAGTGAAAGGACAGACCGAGAGCCAAAAGGCATTTTTTATCTTCTTCCTAAACCTTACTACAATGATGAGAAAGTAGAAGCTATGTTTTGGAGAAATGCATACTTCAGGAAAAACTGACCTTGCTGACTATGTCTTTTCAGAAACACAGACTTCCAAGTATTAGAGGTATCTCATAGTGGCAATCAAGCTTGCCTAGAGTAAAGGGAATTTACAAGGCCTAAGACATCACGCATTGGGCAAGGATTGTAGTACAAAACTTGTAATTACAAAAGTTATGACGGCTCGGAGGGGAGCAAGTGGGGATTTGAACTTCTAGTAAACTGGGCACTATCTACAAGGATCCCCCGAAGCTATCCACCAGGAATGCATAGGAGATACAGGGAAGTGCACCCTCTATTAGCTCTAAGGAATGTCATTCGGGCAGGTGTAGGAGCACTGGAATCCTTGTCATGCCTTTCTCTAGGTCAGGGGTCCTCAAACTACGGCCTGCGGGCCACATGCGGCTTGCCGAGGACATTTATCCAGCCCACCGGGTGTTTTTGCCACCACTGCCTGTCCTGCCTAGCAGCCAACTTGTCCTGCCCGCAGTGCGCATGTGTGGAATGTGCGTCGCACTCTCCGACGCCCCTCCTTCTCTCTGTCTCTCAACTCCTCCTCTCAGTCTAGACTAACTGATGCACACTTGCATCACTTGTTACGACTAGCAGTGACAAATATGGAACCAGACATTGACCATCTCATTAGCCAACAGCAGGCCCACAGTTCCCATTGAAATACTGGTAAGTTTGTTGATTTAACTTTACTTGTTCTTCATTTTAAATATTGTATTTGTTCCCATTTTGTTTTTTCACTTCAAAATAAGATGTGTGCAGTGTGCATAGGAATTTGTTCATAGTTTTTTTTTTAAACTATAGTCCACCCCTCCAAAGGTCTGAGGGACAGTGAACTGGCCCCCTGTTTTAAAAGTTTGAGGACCCCTGCTCTAGGGCTGTGATAATGTGGGCAGACATTAGGGGGTCTCTGTGTCACAGGATCTTCAAGACATTCACAGGTGGTCAGTAAGGAAGTCATGGCAGTCACATCTGCCTGACTGCAACCTCTCCAAGGAAAAGGATTTTAAGCTGGGGCTCAAGAGGGCTACAGGGCCACACTCAACTAGAGTGTAGGCCCGCTCCCTGTCTGTGGGGAGTGAACTTATCTTAAATAAATCTTTTCTTCTCTCACTTCTTTGTGTGTTGCAATTCTTTGCATTACTCGGATCTGTGTTGCCAACGCACACCTCCAGCTTGCCAGCTCTGGCAATGCTGCACCTCCCTCTCCATCTGCACCTGCACCCTCACCGTATCCATACACTAACATTTTCTGGAGGTCCCACCAAGATCTCTGAGAATCTCTCTCTCTCTAGTCTTCCATATTTCCTAACTGGTGACCCTCGGTGGACTGTGTTGGAAGCTGGTGTCAACTGAAAGCTCTCGCTGAGGCTACACTTCAGCATGCTGGAAGGTCCCAGGGAAAGATATTAGACTGCTGTGGCCCGACAGGGTGAGGGATTGAGGTTAACTCTTTACTTCCTTCTAGCCAAGGTTTCTGAGTTTCCCCGTGGACCGAGCTGGATCTTGGAGGACAAAAGATGGTCCCTGCCTACTCCCTAGGGAGGCAAGATGGCTACTTCCTAGGGAGGCAAGAAGGTCCCCAAAGGAAAGTTTGGACTGCCAGCGCCTATGCAGGTGGGAGACAAAGTGCCTGGTTTCTTTCCTCTTTTCCTCTCTGGTTGGCGAAGTAACACCACTAAGGACCTTGAGACTTCAACAGCTGTACAGTATGCCTTTCTGCACCTCTGGTGAGTCATCCCCCATTTATCGGCCACACACCCACAGATTTGAATGTGTGCTCTTGGATCCCCCTGGTTTGGATGAGTTTCTGGGTCTCTCAGGTTTTTCCCGGTTTCCATCTTGGGAGATTCCTAGCATGGATCTGGGACCCAGTTGCCGGAAGTTCTGGTACCAGGCCTTCCAAGATATGGTGGAGCATAGCGTCCCGTGAGCTCCAGTGGACACAGGGACGGGAGGAGGTTCTCTCCCTGCTGATTCACATCCTTTGCGCTAATTCCTCTGAACCTGTTGGGGACACCCGGCAGGGGATCTGGATGGGTTAAAGCCTAGAAACAAATTCATGAAACAAAGAGCCCATCCCAACTGTACCCATTTCCTTTTATTACAATACTGCTTTGCAGCCCTGGCACCGGCTCCGGCCCACCTTGCCCCAGCTGACCTTTTCATCTGGTGCCCAAGTATGTGGAAATTCCACAATATAAGCTGAGGGATGGTGAAACCTGGCCAGAGGGTGGCTCCCTTGCTCCTAACACCCTTCTGCAGTTTGATCTGTACTTAAAAAGAAATGACAAATACCTCGACATCCCATATATTTAGGTCTTTTATGAGTTAGCTCGCCACCCAGATATCTGTTCCTCTTGCTGTATTTTTGTGTTGGATCCCCAGACCCTATTGCCCATAGGCTCATCAGAGAATACTGATCCTGCTGACTTAGCCGCCCCTCCCCCCAAAGATTTTTCACCTCCTTCATACTCTCCTATTCCTTTACAACTCTGATTCCTGCTTTCCCTCTAACAACTCAAATGCTAACCCTGCTGGTTTAACTAGTCTTGTCTCTCTTGTAATCTGCTTTTAGTACTCCATTCTCCATCAGTTTCCCTTCCTTTTTCTCCTTCTTGCCCTCCACCTTTACCTGCGGAGGAGGGGCTGGCATCTATAGCCGTGACACCTAGCCCTGGCCCCCAGTTTCTCTTCTCTTTTACCTCTGGAGAAGGGGCTGGTGTCAAAGACCATGGCACCTAATCCCAGCTTCCAACCTTCTCACCCCCTACTTCTTCTTCTATCTATCCACCTCTGCCTATCGAGGGCTTGGTGTCACTGGCCGGGACTCCTAAGCCCCATTCTATGTCTCATTCTCCTTTACAACTGTAATAATAGATCCTCCTACACCTCCTAAGTCCCCAATACATCCATCTCCAGTCCACACTCATTCAAGCAAATCCTTTCAGGCACCACTTGCTCACCAATTTCCCCTGCGAGAAGTAGCAGGTACAGAGGGAATTGCATGAGTCCACGTGCCCTTCCCTTTAACAGACTTATCCCAAACTGAATCTAAACTGGGCTCTTATTCCACTGACCCCACTAAATACACTAAAGAATTCCAATATTTAACCCTGTCATATGATTTAACCTGGAAGGATCTCAGCAGTTTACTAATATTGATTTAAACTCTCTGGAGGGACAAGCTCTGCTAACTATGTATTTTATCTCCTAGTCAGCACTAGACATTAGGCTTAAACTCCAAAAAATTAGAAAAGGGCCCACAGACCCCTCAATCAGAAATACTGGATACGGCCTTTAAAGTCTTTAACAACTGGGAGGAGAAAAAAATGCAGCACCCCAAACACAAGCAGGAAGCGTTTCAGCTTTTATCTTTTTTAGCAAAAAGAGTCACCACTGATAATCTTCCACCCCAGACAGTCAATCGCAGAAGGGGTACACAGCCCCCTTCCCAGGTTTGTTTCCGATGCCATCAAAATGGGCATATGGCCAAAGACTGTCAAGCCCCACCACCAGCAAAACCCTGTTCCAAATGCAAACAGCATGGACACTGGGCTCATGATTGCCTCATTCGCCTAGCTGAGGGGAACACATGGCCCAGATGCCTGCTGCAAATGAAGGACACCAGGCACCTAGCACGATCTCGGTAGGGGATCTTTTGGGCTTGCTCCAGTCAGACTGACTTGCCCCTGGCTCAGCAGCCCCAACATCTTTGGAACAAACTATTAAACCAACCGAGTCTAGGGTGGAAATATCAGTAGCTGGCAGGGTCATAACATTCATTATTGAAAACTTCCTAGTCCACTTCTTCCTTCACCTCTTTCAGTTGTGGGGATGCAGGACATTATATCCAGGTCTCTCACTATGCCATCACTTCCATGTGTTCTGGGAGATAAAATATTTCAACACTCCTTCCTTGTTACGCCAACATGTCTAGCTCCATTATTGGGAAGGGACATTGGGACAAAAATTGGAACTCATAGTATTATTTACCCTGAGCCATCACCACTGTGCTTTTTGGGTGCCTTTTGTTTAGCTTTGGATTCTACGCTGGATCCTATCCAAGCATATCCGACAAGCAGTACCCTCTTTAGTTTAAGACACATCAAAACCTAGATGAGGTCTCATATAGTCCCTATTGTTATTTAACTAAAGGATCCTAATTTCTTCCCTAATAAGCCCCAATATCCTATAAGTCAAAAAGCTTTACTAGGTCTCAAACCACTAATTAAAAAGTTTTTATCCCTGGGGTTCTCACTCCCACTAATTTCCCATATAATACCCCAATTTTACCATCAAAAAGCCAGACAGCTCTTACAGACTTGTCCAAGATTTACAAATTATAAACGAGCCTGTTATTCCTATACATCCAATAGTTCCAAACCCATACACCCTTCTAAGCACAGTTCCACCGGAAGCCCAATACTTTACTGTACTGGACCTAAAGGATGCCTTTTTCACTATACCTATAGTCCCTGAATCTTACAACTTGTTTGCATTTACATGGACTGATCCCAAAACTAATAGATCCCAACAACTAGCATGGACAGTCCTCCCTCAAGGATTTCGAGACAGCCCACATTTGTTTGGACAGGCACTAGCTGCCGACTTGTCTCAATCACAGTTACAAAACAGTAATTTAGTCCAATATATGAATGACTTACTTTTATGTAGCCCTTCCCTGGAAGCCTCTTGTGAAGATACTATCTCTCTTCTAAAATTCCTATGTAATAAGGGATACCGGATCTCCCCTAGCAAGGCTCAATTAAAGTTAACACAGGTCACCTACTTAGGATTTTTACTGAGCCATGGGAGCCAATAAATAACCATCAAAAGGAAACATCTCATAGCCTCCTATCCACTCCCTCAATCCAAGGACTTACGTGCCTTTTTGGGTTTAACTGTTTACTTTAGAATCTGTATTCCCAATTATAGACTTATAGCTAAGCCATTATACAAGGCTACTCAGAGTCCAGAACATGAGCCTCTGGACTGGCACTCACTGGCACAAAAAGCTTTCTTTTTGCTCTGGGACTCACTAACAAGGGCCCCAGCTCTGGCATTCCCCAACTTACAAAAGAATTTTATCCTCTACACAACAGAGAGGAGAGGAATAGCCTTGGGGATGCTAGGACAAAGGTACGGTCCAGATATGAAGGCAGCAGCATACTTATCTAAACAATTGGACAATACAGCAAAAGGGTGGCCATCTTGCCTTCGGGCCCTAGCAGCAATTGCCATACTAACTCAGGAAGCTAATAAAATTACTTATGGACAGCATATTGATGTGTACTCTCCACACCAGGTGACTGACATTTTGAACAATATATGCTTACAAATTTCTTACAAGCTCAAGACTTACTAAGTACCAAACTCTGTTCATTGGCAACTCTAATATAACTCTCCAAAACTCAGGTCCCTTAAACCCAGATACCCTCCTGCCACTTCCGGAACCGCATAGCTGTATAGAAATTCTTAAAATGTCTAGAGCAGTAAGACAAGATTTAACTGACATTCCCCTTATTAACCCTGAATGTGAATGGTACACATGGATGGGAGTTTTGTTATTAATGGAGAAAGGAAGGCCAGAGATGCCATAACGACCACTACTAAAGTGATTGAAAGTTCACCTTTGCCTCCTGGCACCTCAGCACAAAAGGCTGAACTTACTGCTTTGGTTAGAGCTCTGAGGTTATGAAAAACATAAAAAAAGTTGTTGGTATAACGTATGTTTTGGGTAAGAAAGGATAAAGGAAAGAGAAATAATTTTGTACATGAAAGAATCTTGTACGGTACATTTTTGTTCTATAATAGAATGGTTGGTTACTTAAAGGAATGAAAGTCTAGGACAAAAATAGAAGGTTCAAGCATGTCGAAAAATGGTATGAGTATGTTGAACATGGTATGTGAAAGTTTGTGAAAAGAAATGTATGAAGGGAATTCTATAAACACTCACGACTACAAAAAGTTTCTATAAATTTACCATTAATATCAAGTACACTAATACTAGGCCAAAATGCTACTCAAAGACCAGCACATGAGCTTCTTAATTAACAATCTCCAAAAGAATTTTCTCCTAAAAAACAGAGAGGGGAAGGAAGAGACAAAATTAAATTAGCCCTCCCCCACTGCCTTTGTTACAAGTTTTTTTCCTCCCCCATTGTCTTTGTTACAAAAAAGAGAGGTTTTTTTTCCTTTTCAAAATCTTCGGACTATCACTTTGGCTAAATAAGTAACTTTTGCAATAACTACTGTAATCTTGTGTTATAAAATTATGCTTTTAGAATTTTTAATACTTAAACAAAGTTCTCAATCAGTCTCTCTAGGGTGAGATAAGAAACAAACCCCAGGAACCACACTTGCCCCACACCCTCCTCCTGAATTTCCAGCAGACTAGGCACAAGAATTACTAACCAACATAGGATGAATGGCAAAATAACCTGGGCTTTACCCTCTAGCATATAAAGTATATCAAACCTACTATAAAAACAAAAGACACCATTTTCTCTTGCCAATGTTTACCTGTTTTGAATTCTCAATTTAAGCTACAACGTAATTACATGTCTCTAATTTCAATTTTTCCTTTTTCAGACTTTGTCAAAGTGACTGTATTTCCTTGCTAAGGTACAAATATAGATAATTTACAAAGGAATATTTCAACTTACATTAATAAATTAGAAGCTTTGGCTAAACATACATATAATTTACAAAACTACTTTCGTTTGTCTAGCATCATCTCTGAGGCAATAGCCTTTTTCATCATCATTTGCTTAATAATTTTTGCCTGCTGCTCTTGCTTGATGTTTTATTAAATCCAAATTGTATCCAGTTAAGGTCCCGCCATTTCCTGTTCATGCCGTTGGAAATAGATAGGTAGGGACATCTCTACGGCCCAGCTCAGCAGGAAGTAGATACCGAAGACTGATCTTTGCCCCATTTCCCAGGGTCATAAGAATATTTCCAAGAGCAGGAGCGAAAGGGCAGAGCGAGAGCCGAAAGTCATTTTTTATCTTGTTCCTAAACCTTAATACAGTGATGAGAAAGTAGAAGCTATGTTTTAGAGAAATGCATACTTTAGGAAAAACTGACCTTGCTGACTATGTTTTTTCAGAAACACAGACTTCCAGGTAGAGGTATCTCATAGCAGCAATCAAGCTATCACATCATGCATTGGGCAAGGATTATAGAAGTCACGAAACTTGTAATTACAAAAGTTATGACCACTCAGAGGGGGAACAGGTGGGGATTTGATCTTCCAGTAAATTGGGCCCTATCTACAGGGAAGCCAAGGATCCCCCGAAGCTACCCACTGGGAATGCATAGGAGATAAGGGGAAGTGCACCCTCCATTAGCTCTAAGGAATAATGTTCAGGAAGGTGCAAGAGCACCAGAATCCTTGTCACGCCTTTCTCTAGGGGCTGTGATAATGTGGGCAGACATTACGGGGTCTCTGTGTCACAGTATCTCCAAGACATTCACAGGTGGTCAATAAGGAAGTCATGTCTACCTGATTGCAACATCTCAAAGGAAAAGGATTTAAGCCAGGACTCAAGGGGGCTACAGGGCCACACTGACCTAGAGTGTAGGCCCGCTCCCTATCTGTGGGGAGTGAACTTATCTTAAATAATTCTTCTCTCGCCTCTTTGTGTGTTGCAATTCTTTGCGTTACTTGGATCTCTGGGTTGCCAGTGTGCACCTTCGGCTTGCCAGCTTCAGTGGTGCTGCACCTCCCTCTCCATCTGTGCCTCTATGCTCACCCTATCCATACCCTAACAGTGAGGACAGGACATCTCTCATGGGCAGAGGATTTTATATGGCATCATAAACTGAACCACTGTTGTGGCTGAGCCTCAGTTTCTTTATCTGTGAAGAGCCCTTTCAGCTCCTATATAGGATTTCTAAATCCAGAATCTTTTTTTGAGGGCGGACGAGCAGACAGCACATCAAATTTACCAGACTACAAAAAACTAATGCAAGCATCAGGACACTCCTCAAGACCTGGCCCAGAAATTCCCCTCCTGATTTTTAAGACAATCTCCCAAACTGGGATCAAACACATTGGAAAATGGAACATTTGCCAAACTTTACTTAGTTCACTTTAACCACTCTGGGCCTTACCTGGAAATAGGAGAAATAAAACCCTATTTGAAGGCAGAGTTGAAGCAGATGGCTTGAGCTACCTATCCTCCACAAACTAGATCAATAAATCTAAACAACATAGAAAGCATGAATTAGAAACAGGGAGAAACAACATAGAGGACGTGGATTAGGTTTGAGGGAAGGATGATGCCATAAACAAAATTAAGGATGGACCTCACTATTTATAAAGTCTCAAGGCTTTGAGCCAAAACCCCCCGGGGGAACTTCAGTTGTGCCTTAGATCTGAAGTCCTTGCATCCCTCAACTTCTAATGGCTATACAAGCAAGACATTCATCCTAATCTCATTTCCCTAGGAACTACGGTAACAGAATGGGATTTCATCCTTAGTACAGTGGACACTAGTCCAGAAGTCAGGGAGAACTCAATCATATCTCTAACTAAATGGCGTGACCCAGGGTAAGTCAAAATTCCCTCGGCACTAAGACATGATACATGCTCACACCAGGAAATATAAAACAGGCACCAGCACCACTGCTTTACACTCCTGTGGCTACTGTGTCTTGGGGCAAATTAATCTCTCTACGCCTTGATTTCCGCTTCTGTAAATGGGGATAATCCAGAAGACCGTTGTGTGCATTAAACGAAATAAGGCTTAGAAAGTTTCCGAGTCGTCTCAATTACCTGTTGTAAACACTTTTCTCATATATTAGTTCCCTTCCGAACCCACGAACACCCCGCGAGGCGAGTTTCGTTTCCAATTCACTGAGGAGCTCAGCCGCAGAGGTGGCTTCATGCAGAGGTGGCTACATGAAGCGCGGAAAACTGCTCCAGCTCGAGGCCTGTTTGTGGCTCCCCTCCCGACCCCCAAGGCAAGGTGTGCCACGAGCCCAGGACCGGCAGAGATGGAAGTCGAGGCACTCGGGCGCTTGGGGGAGCGAGGCAGGATCACTCCTGCGCGCGCCGGGAGCCCGCCCGGGGACTCAGCCCGAGCCGCGACCAGACCCGAAGACCGGCTCGCCCGAGGCCTCCCTAGCGCAGCGAGGTCTCCGCTCTCCCTCTCTCCTCCCCTCGCGGGGGGGGGCTACCACAAAAGACTCCAACTTCGGAGCGGGCACTGGCCCGCTCAAAGCGACTCCTAGCCCCAGCCCCCGGGGGAGGCCGGCAGGGCACGGCTGGGCAGCAGGGAGCGGGAGAGCCCGGGCGGGGGCGGGGAAGGAGAGCAGGGGGCGGAGGCCTGCAGCGTCTCCCGCTCCCAGGACTCCTGAATGGCCAAAAAGTTTCTAAAACTAGGCAGCGGCCCACTTGAAGCGGCGGGCGCGCGAAGGCACCGGGTCCACACCCAGCAGCCCCGAGGGGACGCCTGCGGCCCCACTCACCCGCGCCAAGGTCTGCAGGAAGCCGCGCGGCTCAGAGCAGGCGGTGCCGCCGCACTCGGGGCTGGGAGGGAAAGAGGAGACAGGCGGCCGCGGCCTGAGGAGGCTGAGCGCCAGCGGGAGTCGCCGCCGGCGCCGGGCCGCTCGCGCACTCAGCCGCACTGACAGCGGCGCCGCCCCGCAGCCGCTGGCCCTGCCCGCGGCCCGCACCACCGAGGCGCGCGGAGGTGGAGGCGCCCGGAAGGGCCTTCCTCGGCCGGCCCCGTCCGCCGCTCTGGTCCTGGGCTCTCCCGCCGCCTTTTTGTCTCTCGGGAAGGACGCGGCGACCCGAGCGCGGGAAGCCCATGGCCCCGCCTGACACCGCCCGACTCCCCAGGCGCACCCGTTCTCCCCACCCTCCTCGTCCGGCTTTGGAAAGGCCCAGAGCCTCGGCCGCCGGAGAAAGGCGGGGCCTCCGCGGAGGAGGGAACGAAAGGCTTCCGGGACCCCGGATTGGGGTGGGAAGAGGGAGTCTCGGCCGCTGGTTTGGAGCCGCATGCGGGGCGGGGCGGGGCGGGGCGGGTGGCGGAGCCTTGGGACGAGAAGCGCCAGACGGGCAAGGAAGGCCGAGGGACCCTCGGAGGGCCGTAGCCGGACCACAAAGGAAAGGAGGGGCGTGGGCGGGGCCGAAGGAGACCTGCCCAGGGGAGGGGTCGTGGGTGCGGGAAGCCCCGGCGAGGCTGGGAGAAGGCGGAGCCGAAGAGCCTAGAAAAGGGGAAGACGGTCGGCGTGAAAGAGGCGGGCCGGAAGCCGAGAGTGGCGGAGGGGACTCAGGGGCAGCCACTCTGGGGAGGAGCCGGAAGGAGGCGTGCCCTAGAGGAGGACCGAGAGGCTGGTGCTTGAGGTGGGCAGCGCCTGGAGGTGGGGCCCAAACCCATCGGCTGGAGGCGAGGCCCGAGCGACCCGGATAGACGAGGTGGGAAGAAAGACTTGGTCTTTTCTCTTTCTGGGAACCTGGCACCTGGGCTGTATGAGGCTCGCTCCTTGCTGCCTAGGCTGGGCTGGGGTGGGGAGGCCGCGGTAAGTGTGCTCTGGGGGAGATGCTGCTTACACCCCCCCCAAAATGTTACATTCAAATACCTTTTGTTAGCCTTAGGAATGCCTTCGTAGATAGTCCCCACGGTTTTGCTAACACCAGCCAAGCCCCCACCCAAGACTACATCCTGCTAAGGGTAGCACCTGTCCTAACCACAAGGCTTCCTCTCAACTTACTTAATCACAAGCCTTAATTACCCCCAGCAACACCAAACGCAAAAATTTCCCCTCAGGCCCTGTGATTGCCCTAGCCTCTAAGCGGTAGTGGGCTTCAGTTTTCTGGAGTCCCTTCTGCAGGTTCTCCTCCTTGGAATAACCCTATGTTGCTGTTGAGCCATCTGTCTCCCGTCTCTCTCTCCCTATCTGCTTGTCTTCTTGACCTAACACCTTTTCCTTTCTGGGATGCATGAGATGTTTTATAACTTCATCCGGGCGTTGGTCTTCCCTCCTAAACATTTCTGTTGGAATCTCACTTGAGTCAGTATTCCAGTCTCCACAGAACAGCCAGAGGGGTCTTCAGCGAGACAAAAGGACCATTACTACAGTCCTTTGCTGTAGACTCCCCTGAAAACCGGGAACTGACCAGACATAGTCTCCCTGCCTGTTGGACTGGTGATTTCATGATTATTGTATTTTTCACATTGTTTCCCCAGAACCCACCTTAGAAACCCCGGGATTCCTGAGACTGGAGCAGCATGTGAAATCGGAGTCCTGGTTTTGCCAGGTCAGTGGCTATAACTGCCCTTCTGTTGTTTGATGGCCTCTGTACTCTGCTTCAAAAGGAAGAGAAATCAAATTAGGGAGATGGTGACCTTGAGAGTTCTTCCCCAGCTCTCTGCTTAAATATCACCTCTTCAGAGATATTGTCCCTGAGCACACATTCTAAAGGTGTTCTCTAGTTTGGCCTCTTGTTCTGTCATTGGCTTGTCTGATTAGGTGTTTTTGATTGTTGTGTACATCACTATGTTCCCATACCTAGTGCTGTGTCTGGCACACACCTTGAAAGGAGAGACCCCAAGAAATTTAGAATAAACTTGGTTCACATTTTGCCTCAGCATAGCCACTTTTGCTTAGACTAACACACTTTGAATCTGACATTATTGTAACCGAGTCATGAGAAAATACATTGCCCACATAGCAAAAGGTCAAATTCTGAGTCCTTTAATAGCCGGCGGTTGAGAGGGGGCATGCACCACCAAAATCTCTTGACTCTGAGTAAAACTTTCAGAGGTTATTTATAGGCAAACTGAGGAATTACAGAGATAGAACATCTGGTTTTGGGCTAGGCAAGGGTAGGCAGGGCACAACTCAGATAAGGGAGAGCACTGGGAGGGTACAAGGCTGTGGGGGTCGATTACACGCAAACTTTAAAAATGTTGCATCAGCCACACAGGAGTTTAAGCAAACAAAAGGAGTTCTATAACAAAACGGAGTTTTAACTGTTTTGAAACTAAAGGCATTAATATTAAACCTCAAACATTTTGAACACTGCAAACACATCAAACACTTCATTCCCCCCTTTTAGTTCATAAGTCAAAGCATTGACTTGTTTGTATAAGGCTATATGATTTCAACATAGATGGCCAGGACCAAAAGACTGGCACCTGTATTAAATTAAATTAATTTGGGTTCCAGGTGCCCTAATATTTACCTGGGGGGGGGCTTGAGGTGATGGTAAACCAGTGCCAGGCTGCTTAGCAGGTTTTTAGACCTCCATAAGTGGCCACCATTTGTGAGTCAAGTGTTCTCTCCTCTCTTCAGAAGAGAGCGCACTTGCTTTTTAATGGCTTTCTGGCCTGCACGGTGGACAAGGTCCAGGAAGTTAAGGCCTTTAGGGCAACTATGCTTCTAGTGCCCCCACAGACGGTTCCCATAAGCAATGGACACCATTTTCTTATTAGGTTTGTTTTTGCCAGATTTCCGATGGGCGCTTGGAGTTTTGGTTGTTAATTGCAACTGCTAATTGGGGTGCCTCTTTGGCCCTCTCGTTCTGCTGCCCTCTATGTTGGCACTAATTTGTTTTGGTTAAAAAAAAACTAATTTAGCACTTTAAACATTGAACTTTAAACATTTTAATGCATTAAACATTGTAAACACAGCACTGCAAAAATATTAAATATTGCAAACATTTCATTTTCCCCTTTTAGTTGTTAGTGAGTCAAAGCATTGACTCGTTTGTCATGGGAAAGGGGTCACAGTGGGATCTGAAGTTTAAAAGTTTTACAGTTGATATTTGTCTTTTTACAAAATGAACAGTTTAATTTAATATGCATGGTCCCACGAGTAAAGCAAGGAGAATAAGTATAGTTCTTATTATACTTATTCTTATGGCCAGGCTGGTTATAAGAATTGTTAGCCATGGATTCCAATTAAATAGGGATTGGAACCAGGATGTATTATTTTCTAAATCCCTTTTTTGGTTTTGTGTGCTATCTTGGACTTTTTGGAGAGTGCTTTTAATGACTCTCAATTTGTTGGCATAGAAGCAACAATTTTCTCTGAGAGTTGCACAGAGTCCCCCTTGGGATAGGAACAGTAAGTCTATGCCTCTACAATTTTGGAGGACTACTTCTGCCAGAGAGTCTACCTGGTTGTGGAGTTGGTCTATAGCAGATTGAATATTTTCTAGGTCATTATCGATGTAGTGTATGAAATTAGATTGACCTAGTTCTCCACAAACCAGAGCAGCAGTTCCACTTGCAGCTGTTCCAACTATGCTTATTCTGACTATGGTGGGTATTATCAAAGGAATAGCATGTTTTTTACAAGTAATTGGAAAACCAGGTGGATTAAGTAAGAGGGTTCCATCAGAGCTGTTATAAGCATATACTTGAGGCAGCACATAAACAGAAATATATAAAGTAGGCTGGTTGACTGACACTTTGGTAATAGCACATTTTGTAAGGCCTGTGGAACTAGTAAACCAGGTGTTGACAGGGGCTATATAAGCCATGGACTCAGCTATGGTCTGGGTGAGAGATAGGTTACAAATATTAGAGAATGAAGATACAGTTAAGCTGAAACCTGGAGTCATAAGGCAGGAAGGTTTGCCAGTTATATCTCCCAGTGTAACAGGTATTATTTCTGGAGAACATTTAGTTTTGCCAGCATCTCCAATAATTGGGGTCTCAGCCCCAATTTCTATATAACGAGGGGGTTTGGGGCTTAAAGCAAAGCCAGCAGTCTGAGGCCAGCTGGGGCATCATGGTGTTAAGCAAATGGTGCATACTAGTTAACATAGGAAAAAGACCAGGGGGTTGGTGACCCAACTGTAGAAGTAGTCGAGATGAACTCGAGGTTTGTTGGGGTGACTCTGGGGTAGTGGCTTGGTTGGCAGAAGACAGAGACTGGGGTGGGATCCATGGCAGCTATGGTGGCAGAACTTCATGGTAATTGTGCAAAGCGTTTTTTAATTTCTGCCAATGGCCCTATAGGTTTGACCGGATGGCTATTAAAGTGTCTTTGCCATCAGATTTTGAATAAAGCACCGTGATTTTCGCTTCATATTCCCCAAGAGTTACCTGCAGTTCAAGAATTCTGGAGGGGATCAGTGATTTTTATATATATAGGCAATTAGGTAGAGTTTGGACTAGCACCTCTCCAAATAGTGATTAGGGATGTATCATTAGGTCCCCCCTTATAGGTGGCAATAGTTGTACAATCCCAGTCTGGGCAAAAGAGCTTATCAGCATTATTATATTTTGACCCTTTTGGTTTGTCAGGACATAAGTAAAAATTTATTTTCTGCAAAGTATAATAAATGGTGCCATTATTACGGACAACATGAGGGACGTTATGGCCAACATATTTTCTTTTTATATTTGTTAAGTCAGTCAGATCTGTTTTATTTTATTTCTTTTTTGAGTTGGAGTCTCACTCTGTCGCCAGACTGGAGTGCAGTGGCCGCTCCCGGCCACCGCAGTCTCAACCTGCTGGGCTCCAGCGATCCTTCTGTTTTAAACTGAACTAAATTGGGAGGTTCGGTTCAGTCTTAGGTAGCTAGATCTTTTTCAGACGTAACAGAAATTAGGGGAAAAGTATAACTGGTGGCTAAAGATTTTTCAGTAAGAATAAGACAGGTTAAATTTATCGTAAGTAAGGTAGGGCAGTAATGCATTCTACATATAGGAGATAGGATAGTATTAATGAGAATTTTTTGCCACATGTCCAGTCAGTGGGAGCTATAGCAATTAGACCTATGCCAAAGGCTAAGGTAAGTGGGATGCCAAAGGTGAAGTTTAAAGGATGGTAACAGGACATTCCGGAAATTATTAACCAATAAAACAGTCTATTTTGGACAAACGGGGTCTCACGTTTCATCTGTGCATAGGTTGGTCAGTCCATGGTGTAGTTGAAGCAGAATGGCGGGCTTGGTGGGACTCTGAGGTGGCCAGTCCGGTGAACACTGTGCACAGCGGGCATTGGAAGGTGATTTTAGGAGGATTTTCAGGATTTCTTGCTGCTGTCCATTTGACTGAGCTGGTCGGTGGAGCAACGTCATTTTCTTTGGCCTTTTTGACTCTTGAATGATGAATTCTGGCCAGTATTCCATCAACCTTGAGTGCTGTTGGAGTGGTGATGATGACAATGAAAGGTCCCTTCCAGGTGGGGGTTAGTCCTTCTTTCTGGAACTTTTTGACAAAAACCAGGTCCCTGGGCTGGAATGAATGACAAGGCGTTGAAGACAGAGTCGGGAAGGCAGCACAGATGTCAGAGTGGACAGCAACCTGAACCTGTTGAAGACACTGAAGATACTTTAACAGGGATTGATTAGTAATTTTTTCAAGGGTGGGATCCCATAACTGGGGTAACAGAGGAGGGGGTCTTCCAAACATGATTTCGTATGGAGTAAACCCAGCCTTGTATGGGGTGTACTGGACCTGGAGAAGGGCCAGAGGCAAGAGGTTTACCCATTTTTCACCGGCCTCTATTATTAATTTGATTAAAGTTTTTAAAGTTCGGTTCATGCGTTCTACCTGTCCAGAGCTCTGTGGTCAGTAAACACAATGTAAATATTAATGTTAATATTTAGTACTTTTCTAACCAGTTGATCTATGGATGAGGTAAAGGCAGGACCATTATCAGAGCCAATAGAGAGGGAGAGCCCAAACCTGGGAATAATTTTATTTAATAAAAACCTTGTAACAGTAGGTGCAGTTTCATTTTTTGTGGCAAAAGCTTCTACCTATCCAGAAAAAGTGTCTATAAATACTAGCAAATTGTCATACCCAGCATGGGGGGGGTGGGTTAACCCCCCAGTAAAGTCTGCCTCCCATTTTTCTCCTGGGCTTAATCCTCCGGCCCTAATGCCATCAGAAGACCTTGTTTCACGTTAATTCAGACACAGGCAGGGCACATTTCAGCTGCTGTGGAGGCCAGGCATTTTAAGTCATTGATATAATAATGACGATTTAGTAATTCAATCATTTTAGTACCTCTCAGGTAGGTGATAGAATGTAGTTTCTTTACCAAGGTATGTGCTAAGACTGTAGGTACGATGACCTTAGAGTCTTTAACCCACAATCCCATGGGCCTCTTGTGAGCTCCTGCCAGGTCCGCTTGTTCTTCTTCTTCTTTGGTATAGGTGGGCTGTTGTGGGAGAGAAGGAACTGGAAAGGTTTTAGTTAGCAGGACAGTTAGGGGCTCAACCAGAAGCTTTGCTGCCTCTCGAGCTGCTTGGTCTGCCAAGCAATTTCCAATTGCTTCTGGAGTATCTGGTTTTTGGTGTCCTCTGCAATGAATGATGGCTACCTCTTAGGGAAGCCATATAGCCTCTAGGAGGTCTAGTATTTATTTTTTATTTTTTATAGTCTTACCCTCTGCAATGAGGAGTCCTTGCTCCTTGTAAATTATGGCATGGACATGGAGGGTAGCAAAGGCATACTGGTTGTTGGTGAAGATGTTTACCTGCCGGAGACCAGCTCCAGGAGAGAGTCAGGGCCTGTATGGGGAGAATCAGGAATGGCGAAGAACGACAGGAGTCACCTTCGTGGGTAGAGTTCAAGACTCTGCCAATTTTTATTCAATTCTTACATGCATATGTAGTTTTTTTTACTGACCCCTGTACCCACAAAATTGCCACACGTTACACATTAAATGTTTACATCATGTTTTTTTCCTTTTGTTTATGGGGAAGTTGACCTCCTTTACAAGTTTCTTTTTGTTCCTTCCTGCTACCAGTGGCATTATTTATGTAACAAAACACCAGCTGCCAAAAATTTATCAGCCACAACCTGTGACCTCTAGGCCAACTGAATCTCTTCTCTTCGCTATTCTATTTCTTTTCCTTTACTAATCTAATTTCTTAATACACTTTTAGAAGCAATATATTAACTTGTTTTCTCTTTTATATAACCACCCTTATCTTACCCACTACAAATTCTTAATACTCTATATTAATTAATTTTACTATTAATTTAAAAATTTAACTTTCTTAATTCTAATTGCCTTATCTATATTACTATTTTCTTATCACCTATTTTACATTTTATATTTCTAAACAAAACTTAAGTCTAAATCTACACTTATATATGAAATTAATCTTCTAATCCTAAATGTATTTAATTTTAAACCTACATTAAGTGTGTATAATTTTAAGTTTGCTTTAAAACTTAATTATTTCCTATTCCTTCTATTACTTATATTTAACTAATACCTACATGTATAATAAACATTTATCTTTTAATTATAACTGTTATTTATTTAATTTTAATCCTTTAATTTTAACCCACTTTCTAATTGTTTCTTAAATCAAAAGGCATGTCTGTGACTTGTTTTTCCTGAAAACACCTGTTTTTGGAGATACTCTCAGTTTCTCACTTCCTCATCAATCACAACTGTCACTGTTGTTACTTATAAAGGGTATGAGGAAGTACTTGTTTTTCCTTTTTAGCTAAATGTTGCAAAATTTCATGGGAAAGGGGGGTAGTAAAACATTCCCTTGTCCCTTCAGGGGGGAAATTTTTGCTGTTGAACCCTTTTTACGTTTCTATACATAGGTTTACTGCTAATTCCACATCCTTGCACATTCTAGCTAATTGTTTTGTTTATCAAGGGAAGTGTTTTTCAAGCCTAAGCACGCATTCCTTTAAGACCAAAAGGAGTCCTTCAATAGGATCCATGGGGCTCTGCCTCCATCATGGCCACTTCCCACTGGGGCTCTGCTCCCAGTCAGCGTTTTTCCCATTTTCGGGTAACCTCCATTTTGCTTCTTTAGGGGTTGCGACTTCCGGTATTTACCCCATTTCCCTATTTCCCAGCGAAGAGCCTGGGTTAAGGCAATTAGTTCAGTCTTTTGTGCAGATGTGCTGTTTGGCAAGGGTTGTGACCAGATTACATTGTGAGCCATGTTCACTGCTGCCCCAGCCCTATGGACTTCGTTTATTACCAGACTGCTGCCATCCGTGAACAGGTCCGCATCAGCCTGGCTTATGGGAATGTCCCGAAATCAGGGTGACTGGCTTGAGAGATGTCCAATACGTCTTCATAGTCATGAACTGGTGCTTCTGGGTCATCATCAGACAGTAAAGTTGCTGGATTGAGGCTCTGAATAGGAGAGAAAGTTAGTCTGAGCTGGTCAAGTAGGAGGCTCTGATATTGAGTGATATGAGCATTTGCACACAGCCAGAGGCTCCTTGGAGCAGAGTCTCGACAGTGTGGGGAGCTGTTAAGACTAAGTTTTGACCAAAAGTTAGTTTGTCTGCTTCTTTGGCTAGCATAGCCATGGCAGCTATAGCCCGTAGGCAAGAGGGCCAGTCAGAAGCCACTGGGTCCAGTCTTTTTGACAAGTAGGTCACCGGTCTTCTCCAGGGTCCTAGAGGCTGAGTAAGAACCCCCTTGGCAACTCTCTGTTGTTCGTGAATGAACAGGTGGGAGGGCTTGGTAACATCTGGGAGAGCCAAGTCCAGGGCTTGCGTGAGAGCTGATTTTAACTGCTGAAAAGCTTTTTCCTGAGTAGCAGTCTATGACATGGGCTGATTCCCTGCAGTGGCACTATATAGAGGCTTGGCAATTACAACAAAAACCAGAATCCATAATCAACAATATCCTGCCATCCCCAGAAATTCTTGTACCTATTGCTTCAAAGTTGGGGTGGGAATTCGAAGGATGACCTCCTTCTGGGCTGCAGACAGGGCCCGCTTACCTTCTTTTAGCTGGTATCCCAACTAGGAGACTTTAGCCAAGCAGAGTTGTGTCTTTTTAGCCAAAACACGGTAGCCCAGGTCCTGAAGAAGCTGTAATAAAGCCTTGGTGCCCTTTAAACAAGTGTCCAGGTCTGCTGCTGTGAGCAAAAGGTCATCTATGTACTGCAGTAAAGTACATTCAGGATGAGCAACACAAAAACCTGACAAGTCCCATTGCAGGCCTGCCCCAAACAGTGTTGGGGAGTTCTTGAAATCCTGTGGCTGGCTGGTGTCCCCTGTATCCGGATCTGTCCGTTCAAAGGCGAAGATGGGTTGACTGACAGGGGACAAGGGAATAGAAAATAAGGCATCCTTTAAATCCAACACAGTGTATACCTGATGTTGAGGAAGAAACAGAGTGAGCAAGGTGTACGGGTTGAGAATGGTAGGATAAATTGTTTTAACCCACTTATTAACTTCTCTTAAGTCCTGAATGGGCCTGTAGTCAGATATCCCTAGCTTTTTGACTGACAAGAACATAGTATTCCAAGCAGATTTACAAGGTGTTAAAATGTTGGTGGCCAAGAGTCTCTTAATGTGAGGAGCAATTTTTCTCTGGGCCTGTAAACTCATAGGGTATTGTCGAATGTGAACAGGGGTGGCAGAGGCCGACAGACTCACCACTACCAGGGGGTGATGCTTCGCCAATCCTAGCGGGTTGGTCTTCACCCAGACTGAAAGGAACTCCTGCTGTAACTGTAGAAGCAAGCTTGATGAGACATTCTCAGTGGGAGGATTAGAAGAAGTTAGAAGGTATTCTTCAGAAAGTGGGACAGTTAAAAGCATCTGGTAAACAGTAGGAACAAACATTTCAGTTTTTTCAGGCAAAAATACAATAGTTGTTCTTAATTTTTTAAGCAAATCCTCGCCCATGAGGGAGTATGGGCAGTCAGGGGCTATGAGGAATGAGTGAGTGACTCATTTTTGTTCTAAGTCAACAGTGCAATTGGAAGTGAACTTACAGTTTGCAATTGTGACTGTTGCCCCTTGAAGAAAAATTTTTTTGTAGAACATGGGTCCTAATGGAAATTTTAGGACTGAAAGTTATGCCCCAGTATCCACTAAGAGTTGGACCAGGTGGCCCCTGATAGCTGTGGTTACCATGGGCTCTTGGGGGCCTAAAGAAAAAGAGCCCTGGCTCCTTAGTCAGAGTCATTTTCAGCTTCCTCAGCAGCAGGCAAAACCAGAATTGGCTGGTTGGTTTTAGGAGACAGTTTTCAGTTTTGGGGGACAATTTTTTTTTACCCGATGTCCACATTCTTTGTAGTATGCACATTGATTTTTAGCCAGCAGGGAATGTCCAGTCCCCTTTTGTCCCTTCTTAGTCTCCCCCATCTTTTGGCATGGTGGCCTTGAGTCAGATTGGGAGGCTTGGAGGACAGCTACCAATATTTTTGCCTGACGTCTGGCTGCTTCATCTGTCCCTTGTATTGCCAGTTTCTGTTTTTCAGCATCTCGATTGTTAAAGACTTTTCAGAGCCGGGCTCGGTGGCTCAACCTGTAATCCCATGCCTTTGGGAGGCTGAGGTGAGTGGATTGCCTGAGCCCGCGGGTTCGAGACCCGCCTGGGCAGCGAAACCTCATCTCTACAATAAACCAAAAAATCAGCCGGGCGTGGTAGCGCGCGCCTGTCATTCCGGCTACTCGGAAGGCTGAGGTGGAAGGATCGCCAGAGCCTAGTGGGTCGAGGCTGTGGTGGCCGGGAACGGCCACTGCATTTCAGTCTGGGTGATGGAGTGAAACTCCAACTCAAAAAAAAAAAAAAGACTTTTCAGGCTACTTCGAGTAGCTGGAAAATGTTTATTCCTGCAAAGCCCTCAAGCTTTTGTAATGTTTTTCAGATGTCCAGAGCTGCCTGTGTCACAAATGCCAAATTGATAGCTTGAGCATTCTTGGGGACCGAGGGATCAAATGGGGTATAGGTATGAAAGACCTCCTGAAGGCACTCAAGAAATGCCCCCAGAGATTCTTCAGGACCATGGAGAATCTTGGTAGTTTTCGAAAGATTGATAGGTTTTCAGGCTGCTCCCCTCAACCCAGCTAATAGAGTCTGGTGATAGGTATTTAGTGCCCAGGATCCTGCCAGAGTGTTAGGGTCCCAATCTGGGTGAGAAGAGGGAAAAATTTTATCTAATATGTGTTGATTTTCTTCCTGTGTACCTGCAGCTGAAGTCAGAAAAGACTTTCTGGTCTCAATTGTAATGTGTTCTTGCTCTTCAGAGGAGAATAGGGTTAATAGGAGCTATTGGCAGTCATCCCAGGCGGGACAATGAGTGCGCATGACTGACTTCATCAGAGAAATTAATGCCTGTCGCTTATCGGAAAATACCAGGTTTGAGTATTTCCAGTTATATAAATCAGAAGTAGAAAAGGGAACATACACCAAGCAGGGGCAATCAGTTCAATTTGCCACTTGTGGAGGAGGTACTTCCGGAAGGGAAGAAGAGGGGCCAGGTCAGTCTGAGATCGGAGATGGGTGGCCGGTGGCAGAGAAGGCAAAGGAGAGGTGGAAGAGGTGATGGTAGGTGAGGAAACCTGAGGATTATATGGCAGAGGTGTAGAGTTAGAAATAACTGGGTCCTGAAGAGGATCCTTAGTAGAAGGGGGTAAAACAGGATACAGCCCAGCTGAGGTAGGGGTTGAGGAAAATGGAAAAGGGGAAATACCAAATGGTGCAGGATTACAACTCAGAGGTTTAGAAACTAGGACACAACTGAGAGTTCCAAGGGAACATGCCTTCAACCATGGGGGTGGATTTCAGATGAAACTTAGTCATTGTTCAATGTAGGGAAACTGGTCAGGATGACCAGGAGTCCCTGTAATGACCATCCAAACAGATTGAGTTACATCTATGTCCAGTGACCCTGTAGATGGCCATCCAACATTAAATGAGGCTAGTCAATTTTACAGAAGGTCCGGAGTCTGCCTTTTGAAAGGCAGGTACTGAAGTCTTCAGCAAATTCAACAGAAACGTTTTTTTATCATGCAGTCCAATGGACTAGGGGCTTGAGAAATCTGTGACCCCATGTTGTTAAGAGAATGAGCTAGAAAAATTTAAAAACACAAGGAAAGGAAAAATAACTCAAAGCATTATCTTATGCCAAGTTGACAAAAGAATTTAACATGTGCAGCAGGTGAGTTTTATACATTCTTGACAACAAAAGACAGGAATTTTAACAGTGTAGACAGATTGGGAGAGACAATATGTAGGAAACCAGCCAGAATAGGTATATATTAGAGGATAGTGTAGACATAGGATAGAACTGGCCAGTAATTTTTAACTTTGGACAGCACTAGTTGTTCTGGGTCAAAATGTGCTGCTTGTGGAGGGAGCTCCTGTCAGCTGTGACACCGCCAGTTGGTTCCCTGCCTCTTATGTGTCTCGGGTTTTTTTCTCTGAGTGCTGAAAGCACTCAAAGGGGGCCCCAGGGCTCTGAGTGATCAGTCCTTAAGTGCGCCCCCTGGATGGGGCAGCCCTCAGGAACACTGAGAGACCCTTTCAGCTTCCAGGCGATTTGCCTCTAGGACCTTTTTTCCAACCCTCCAATCACTGTTTCCAGGATCTGGCATGGATTTAAGTCCATTGAGCATCTGATTAAGCCTGGAGTCTTCTGGAGCCTACAGAGTCCTTTATGACTAGAGTGGAGAGATTCCTATGAGGCCCTTACACATCACGGGTGTTAATTCCTGACACCTCTGCATATCCCTCAGTCACCTAAGGGTCTCTGTTTGCACAGACCAAAGGGAAGAGTGCCTCTTATCTTCAACTCAGACTGGAGTCTGGATTCATAAGAGTGGAATCCCCCTATTTCCCTGAGGGCTTTTGCCACCTACATAAATATTGTTCAGACAAAAGGGAGATAGTAGCACTTAGGAAAACATAAAATGACATAAGAGAACAGTTGCTTAATCAATAAGAAGACAGAAATTGAAATTATAATGCCAAAGTAGACTTCAGACCAAAAAGGCATTAAGTGAGAAAAGAAACAATTATCCAAAAGAAACAGAAACACACCAACGTAAGTAAGAATAACAAAGCAGCTGGCCTTTTAGCAAATTCACATGCAAACAAGAGCACTGATGGGTCAGTTCAGCATTCCTCAGAGTGACCCCATAGAGCCTAGATAAGAAAGCTTCCCTTTCCCCTCCTGACAATCAACTGTTAGTAATTACAAATAGCTGTTACCAATTTGCATAGAAACAAAAGTTTCAATGGCAAATGATATTTAATTACAAACTAAACCTTTCCTAGATTCTGAAGGAAGGGAAAAAGACAGAAAGCTTAGCAAAAATCAGATACTGGATCAGAGCTCTGAAACCCAGTTGCAGGGTTCTGAAATTAAGTACAGATATGGAGTTATGGCTGATTTCTACCAACATCTTGGGTCCCCAAAAGAGCCCAAGGGAGCCTCGTCAGGCTATGTTTCCCTTGTACAAATATAGGTGCTTACCAGATAAGCAGTACAAAGTATAAATTCTTACCTCCTAGGAGAATGTGGATGGACTCAGATACTTTTTGGGATGAGAAGAGCCAGCAGTCATTCCTGCCCCCTCTGAGCCTGATGAAAGATTATGGGGTCCTTGGGGGCTCCTCCCCTATAACTTACCCATGAAGCCAGGGAGAGTGGGAGCAAGGCTGCCTCTCAAGCTTGATGAATTTTGGCAGATGATCTCACTGGGACCTCCCAATATTGTAACCAAGTCACGAGAAAATAGATTGCCCGCACAGCAAAAGATCAAATTCTGAGTCCTTTAATAGCTGGTGGTCGAAAGGGGGCATGCACCACCAGAATCTCTCGACTCTGAGTAAAACTTTCAGAGGTTTTTTTTATAGGCAAACTGAGGAATTACAGAGATAGAACATCTGGTTTTGGGGTAGGCAGGGGCACAACTCAGATAAGGGAGAGCACTGGGAGGGTACAGGGCTATGGGGGTCGATTACACGCAACCTTTAAAAATGTTGCATCAGCCACACAGGGGTTTAAGCAAACAAAATGGAGTTCTGTGACAAAATGGAGTTACGGCATTTTGAAACTAAAAGCATTAATATTAAGCCTCAAACATTTTGAACACTGCAAACACATCAAACACATCAGCATAGATAGATAAATTTCGAATAGGCAGGTTTTAGGAAGCATTCAGACATTTTTACTGCAGGCCAAGCTGGCAGCCTACCTACCCCCTCAGCAAATATCCATCAGATTCAAGACAAGGACGGCTCAACCTTTCAGTTCATGGTTTAGCATAATAATCTCTAGGAGACTTTAAGGTTCCTTGTCAAAGGTGGAAGATCACAGATCACTCCTTAGCTGGCTGAAGCTATAGAAGTGATAATAGACCACCATTTTTGCTAAGGAATTTATGGATTGGAAATGTCTGACAGGTCTCTTGTAGGAAAAACCCATCTCCTTGTCTCCTCCCATCTAGCCCACCACCCAAGAGCATGAGATGCTAATGTCTGATGACATCAGGATCTAAGACTCTTGTGGCTACAATCAACATCAAAGACCTGCAGCCTGGACATTCCTTTTGGCCCAGACCCCTCTGGGCCCAAACCGCCCTCATCCCAAAGACCCTTAAATATACACAGTTCTTGGCCCTTTGATGCCATACTTACCTCTGAGTGTCGGCCCCCTTTCCAGTCTGTGAAAGGTAAATAATAAACTTTACTTCCTTTTACTTCTTACTTGGTTGCAATCTTGCATTATTCCTGTGGTACTGGCACCAGCCCACCTTACCTCAGTTTACCCTTTCATCTGATGGCCCGTATGGGAATTTGCCCCAATATTCTTGGAGTGTCTCCCCTCTGAGACTCTTTCCTCATTCTCCTCTCTTCAAACGTGTGTCTCCTTGTAGACTGTTCTAGAACTTGGTGGCAACTGATGGCTTTGGTTGGGTCAGCTCCCTGGTATGTCTGAAGGCTCCAGGGGAAGGCAGCAGACCACTGGGGCTCATTGGGTGGGAGACTGAGGTCTATCCTCTACCTTGACCTGTATCTGAACTCTCCGAGTCTCTCCATGGATCAGACTAGATCTCAGTGGGCAACTGACTATCTTTTCACCACGGCAACTCCCGGGAAGGGCAAGAAGGCCCCCAAAGAAAGGTCCTGGACCACCAGCACCCAACCTGGTGAGGGGCAAGGTACCTGACTCTTATTCCTCACTAATCTCTGTTCTTTCTTCTCCTGAAGACAAGCTACATTGAGTGGAGCCCCACATCGCCTCGACCTTTCTCGGCATGAGCACCACCTTTGGTGAATTCCATTGCTTATCTGGTCAGGAGGGAGGTCCTGGAAGCCACTCTGAGAGGTTGCTCTTGGAATAGCCCTAGCACTGGGCCTGGGACCTTCGCCAGCTAAGGAGCACTGTCTCCGGTGGATTGAAGAGACAGAGGCTACTCTCTCACTCATTCTCACACACACACAAGCTAATTCCACTGACCCTCTACCTGACGCCAGCTGAGGGCACTGATGGTTGTGACTGTCTCTACCTCTCCCTGAACCTTGCTCTACTGTCCCCACCCTAAACTCTGGCCCATCCTATTGCCATGCAGAGCTTAGGTCACACATAGACATGTTGGTGTGAAACTACCAGCCTTGAGCCATCCTAGTTGGAATGGAGGAAAGCATATGGCAGAATCAGGGAATTTTCGGGACAGCAGATAGCAGGCTTAGAACATACAGTTCCCACCTCTGTGACTGATGCCTGGGGGCTTAATGTTATGGGAGAAGCTCTCATAGGTCAATCAATGCCAGGTGTGTGTCTCTCATTCCTCACTGGCTCAGTCCTCAGAGCCCTTGTTTCTGCTCTGCCTTGCCATTGGTTTTCCACCTCAGCTTTTGTTGAACAAAGACTGGCATCTTTAAAACATGGTCTTCATTAAGTAGGGAGCAAATCATTCCACAGCTTCCCTCCTCAGTGCCTTCAAGTTTCCAAACAAGGGGGGACACCTCGCCCTACTTCCCAGTGACCTTCTGCCTCCCTCCCCACTACATTAATGAGTGGCATCACCAAGATTAGATGCAGCAGTGCTATTTGAAGTTGACATTCAAGGCTCACTTGCTCAACCTGAAGCACATTAGAAGATATATAAACAAGGAAAGCATTGTGTCTGTGACATTTGTTCTAATGAGAAAAACCATCTCTAGAGCACCTTATTCAAAACGAATTGAGTGCCCAAGAAATGATAGATGCATGAAACCTTCTACCTGTATTAAACCCCCAATAGTCAGAAGAGTTACACGGACTTCTAGAGACTTTTCAAAATCCTTGCTTCAGTCCTGGTCGCCCAGGTGAGTTTCTGCAGGTGTCATTCCCCACATTCCCCCTTATGTTCTCCATCTGTTTCTCCAAATCCAGTTCTCCATATTGTTTTTAAGAGTTTGTGGCCAGATGATCTTATTTGCTGTAACACAGGAATTCTTAGCCACTTTGGATACAATCAGGATGTTAAGACTCAAAGAATTCCAGATGGAGTGAAGAGGAAGATGCCCGATTATCCAGAATTCTGCACAAAAACATGATGAAAGTAGTTGCAGGGTATAGTTACTGTTTTTGTCTGCACTGTATCATTTCCCCCTCTTTTTAATATTAGTATTTGACTTTTCTGTGTGTCTCTACTCCCATTCTAGGTCATCAAGAGTATACTAAAGTCAGACTGCCTAGGTTTGAATCCTGTTTCTGCCACTTTACAATTGTGTGAACTTGTACAAATTTCTTAATCTCTCTGTGCCTCACATAAGAAATATGAAGAATAACATCTATCTCACAGAGTTGTGGGTCTTATAAGTTAATTCACACAAAACAGTGACTGGCACATAATAAACACTCACTAAATGTCATTTATTATTATTATTAGTTCAGAAGGGGCTGACCCCATTCTCCCTGGCCCTGGTGACAGCACCTGGTCCAGGCCTGGTCAATCGGGACAGTCTCCCTCTGCCTAACAGGGAATCCTTTACACATGGACAGTCATACCAATCATTTTTATTGGCACCATGGGCTGGAAACTAATCCAGTCTCTAAAAGCCTGTTCTCGCTGGGCCAAAGTTGCAAAGCAAAGGTAAACATAAAATCTGGGCCAATTTGTCAGGAGAGAACACTCTGAGTAGGGAGACTCAGGCACTGTCAAATTTCACCCTGTAGGTGCAGCCCACTCTCCTTATTCTAGCCATTGGTCAGACCCCATGAAAATAATTGTGGTAGTTATTAATTTGGTGGCCTCCAATGAACCATGCTTCCTGGCATTCACACTCTTATGTAGTCCCCTCCCACATTAACTCTGAACTTGGCCATGTAACGGACTTTGGCCGGTGGGATATGAGCAAACAGGATGCAAGCAGAAACATGGTAAATGCACACTGGAGCATTTCCTTTTAGAATGCTCATTCTTGGTAGCCCTGAATGATTATTAAGAAGTCTGGCTACCCTGCTGGAGAGACTCCATGGAGAGAACACAAAGTGGGGAAGAGGCCCTAGAACTATATGAAAAGAATCAGAAGCCTAGCCATCCCAGCTTCCCGGTTGAGCCTAGCCCACAGATAGCCTACCAGCTGAGTGCAACCATAAGAGTGATCACCAGCAAGATCACTAGAAAAACCACATACCTGAGGATACTAAAGTCAGACTGCCTAGGTTTGAATCCTGTTTCTGCCACTTAACAACTGTGTGAACCTGTACAAATTTCTTAATCTCTCTGTACCTCACATAAGAAATGTGAGGAACATCTATCTCACAGAGTTGTTTTATTCACATAAAACAGTGGCACGTAATAAACACTCACTAAATGTCATTTATTATTATTAGTTCAGAAGGGGCTGACCCCATTCTCCCTGCCCTGGTGACAGCACCTGGTCCAGGCCTGGTCAATTGGGACATTCTCCCTTTGCCTAACAGGGAATCCTCTACACATGGACAGTCATACCAGTCTGGCCCAGACAGAACAATCATCAAAAAATAAAATGGTTATTGTTTTAAACCACTGAGTTTTAAGGTGCTTTGGTACGTAGCAATAAACAATGGAAACAGTCATCAGGTTCAATAACATTTCCTAGCTCCATAGAGTTCTCAAAAGCCCTTCCACACGTAAGAGATTAGGATTGTTATAAGCCCCATTTTACAGATGAGGAAGCTGACACCCAAAGAAGGGGAGCAAATACCCCAGTGAAGCAGAGGCAGAGTTACCACATTCATATACTTCTGAGTCAGCCCCTTCCACTGCACCTCTCACCGCGTTAGCTCCTATCCAGATGAAGGAACATATAATCAGTCGCAGAAAGTAGTGTGGGATAGGAGCATAGGACTCAGAGTCACATGGCCCAGTTTTAAGTTGGCCAGTACTTGACTGTATGAGCTTAGACAACTCAAACCACTTTCCTCTCTTAAGCCGTCTTTCCAATTTTTCAGTGAGGAGGGAAGCAAACTCAACTGCTCACAGAGGCCAGGCAGATGACATGGGCAGGGGAAGCAGGTCAGGTGAAGACTGTGGTGGCTGAGCACACCCTCAAAATTTAAGTAGAAGCAGGAGTGGTGGTCACTACTTAGCTTCGGCTAAGTGTGAAATCTGGATCCAGTGTGGCCAGATCACCTTAGAGAGGCAGGAAATGTAGGTTATGATGTGAAATTTCCCAATATTAAAATGTTATGAATTCGTTTGAATTTTAAAATATACTCTGTGGAACAAAAAATATATATATACAGCCAGTTATCCTGCAGACTGCTGGTTTGAAACCTTTGATCACATTATTTCAAAATATCCTGCCAGAGTTTATACTGACATCAAAGAAGAATGCCTACCTAGCCCAACCTTATCCTACACACAGAAAGCATTCCTTCTCTCTTCCCCCACCCAGCTCACTGAGCCTAACTGCCAGGGAAGCCTTGGGTGTGGCTGCCATCTTTTTCTCCTGGGACTCTCACCTCCAGCCCTCCACCCCTTTGGCTGCAGGAAAAGGGGTGCAGAGGCCCAGGCTTGAATGCCTAAAGTTGGTTGGGCCTCACAGGGGGGCCAAAAATGGAAAAGAAGTAATACCCATTATGCAACTACTGTGGGTCAGGCATAATGGAGACTCTTTGCCATGTCATGTAATTGTGAAGGATCCCTTGACTATGAGGATGTAAAAAATTGGAGGAACACTGTTAATCCCTGATCGTCATGTGCAGAAGAGACAGACATACAGTGACAGTGAGGGATAGCTCAGCTATTATTTTTATAGCTATTAAGGACATTAAATTGAAGGAACACATACAGCCCTTTGGTCACCAGCCAGTGCTCTGACAGCCTCGCGATTTTCTGCGAGGCCAAAAGGGCTTGTGTGGGGTATACAGAACAGTTCTTTACCCACTGAGTCTCCAATAAAGCACTTAATTATCCAAGGAAGGATACCAGCCCTTCTTCCCACCTATGTGTGAAGCTGCAATAAATTAATTGAAATTCAGTGGCTTGGATCTTAGGAAGGGGTCAGTGGTAGAAATATATAGATCATGCATTTATTCAACAAATACTTATTCCACATCTATTATGTACCCAGCACAGTGCTACATGATTCAACATGGCAATGATCAAAGCAAGTAAAGGCCTTGTCATCATGGGGATTACACTTGTAAGTGGATTGAAATCTACCCTCTACAGCTCACAAGCACCAACAAAAGTACAGTTTGTTTTTTTAAAAGTGAGTTATTTTCTGTAAGTAACATAATTATTGTTTTGTACCTTCCTTATTTTCTTAGAGAGAAAATATATAAATCTGATTATGGACTGTAACTGAGTGTCTTCTAGTCTAAAAGTCTTACGTAGATATTTCATATCTTTTGAGTAAAGAGTTCATCTTTCTGTGTGCTCCATCTCTTCCTCGCCTAAGATGGTCTGGGTGTTGGCCAGTCCACATGTGGATACTTGTGCTATCCTCTGGGAATATCACCTGAGACCAAGGGGATGGCACATGGGCCCTTATATAGACCACTCTCTTCTCCCTATTGATTTAGTGGTAGAATGGAGAAACCCCAGGATATAATAGTTTGGAGGAATGAAAATCCATCTGTAGTTGACTTCTGGTGCCCTGCCCATATCTTCTCAGCATTCAGAGGTCCAAGATGACTTCTGGAGCTCTGACCCTGCTGAGGGCTTTTTCCTGACTCTGGGGCTCACTTGGCCCACTCACTGGACAAGTCAGAAATACTGGAGAGGTGATGCTTACAGAAATATAATTCAGCCAATGACAGATGAGGAGCTGATAACAACCCTAGCATCCCATTGTATGGGATAACTCTGAGGAGTGTCCTTGTCTCCCTGAATTCCGCAGTGGGATTGAGCTCCAGTTGGCCATGGTGGGAAATTACTTCATCACACAAAATTTGTTGGCAGCCTTTTCTTCCCCATCTCACTCCCCACCCTATTAACAGTGTTTCCTGGGATTATCCCCCAAATAAACCACTTGGCCTCAGATTCTTGTCCTAAAGCATGCATCTGAGGGAACCCTAAAACATCATCCATTAAATATTTTTAAAGTGTTATGCCCATCATATATTCAATTGGAGTATGATAGACAATAAGCACATTGGTAGACGCTCTTTTGTTTCATGTTATCAAGAGAGCTATTTGGTCTGTCAATTGAAAATATTAGTTCAAATGTGAGTGAATCATAATCTAATACATAATATCTTAAATGTTTTAGTTTAATTTAAAATAAATGAATGTACAGTTAGGTACCAATCTTTTGGCAGAGGGTCAATCTTTGGAAAATTCTAATCTTGGAAAATTGCTCACTAAGTCTTCTGGGTTGGTGAAGATATGTTCAACGGGAGCTTGAAGAAGAGGCAAGGGGTTGACAGAGGAAATTGATCACTGGCATGGCAGAGCCAGCTCTGGAACTCAAGGGCTTGTGAGCCTCAACCCTCACATGATGGTCTGAGTGCCCCAAGCATCAAAAAGAGCCACAGGGCAGTGAAGGTGGCTAGTAGCCAGTCCTCCCAGGGGTTCAGGAATACTGAGTGATCATGTTTCCCAACATTAATCAGCAACACTGCCCTAAAGAGGTAGACAGCTTCTGCCTAGTTTCACACCCCAGGCCAGCTACCCTCATAGCATTTACTCATTAACTCCACTCACTGACCCACAGGGATCAAACCCAGAGGGCCACCTCTGAGAGGGAGCTGCCTGCTATAATAGTGTATTACTTTGCAGCAGGGTCACAGGATGTGTGTGTTGAGGGACTTCCAGATCACTCCCCTCCCATTGTACTCAAGGGTCTCCTAAGGCACAGACTGGGTAGAGGACTTGTTACCAATTTCATAGTTCTCATAAGGAGTGCTATGGTTCATGAACCCAAGTGAAAGTGATTTCATGGTTTCCAGTGATTTCCCCAGTGGCCATGTCAGTGCTTCTACCTTTATTCTGGAAATGGAACCACAATGATTGGTCCAGTCATGAGCATGCAATTCGGGCTAGACCAGTTAGAGACATTCCCTGGAACTTTTTACACCAAAGCTAAGGGAGAGATGCTCTCTATTCTCCAGGAGTTGCTAAAGCTGAAAGGTGATTCTGAAGCTTCTAGAGGCCACATTCCCCTCCTTGTGGAGAAGTCCATCTGTGATAGGCAAGGGAGGCTCTAACAAGCAAAAAGCAGCAGGTAAAACAGAAAAGACCCTGGTGGCATTTGGAAGTCTGAATCCAGTCATTCCTGGGATCAGCTCCAACCTGCACTGTCCATGGTTTGGTTAAAAGAGCCAATACGTTTCCCTTTTTTTTTTTTCGCTCCAACTAGTTGCAGTTTAGTCTCCATCACTTCCAACAAAAAATCTGTGACAAATACAGATATCTCCAGCAAAGGAAAAGATGAGGTGTTTCAGGTAGGCTCCCAATGTTTTATTTCTTTTTTATAATTGGGAGGAAATGTTGATTAATTGAGAAAAATGAGTGTAAATTTTTCCAAAGCCCTATTCTGGGAGGTGAGGGAGGAACCATCATGATAATATTCATTATTTGCGAATTAGTTGTACTTTGGTACTTTGGAATTGAAGGAAGAATATGAGGAAGACTTTGCCAAGAGGATATGAGGCCCCATCTGAGTAAAAAACGATAGGAGGAGAAACTATGGGCTTTTGATAGATGATAGAGTCGATTGTTCTGACATGTTGCCTCCTTCCCCTCCAGATACATGGATGGAGTATACTTCCTCACCCCTTGTCTTTGGGCTTGGACATGAGACTTGCTTTGGCCAATGGAATATCACCAGACATGAAGCAACTGGGCTTGAAATATGCCTGCACAGTTGGGTATGCTTTCTTACAATTCAGTCACCTCTGAGAGCTAAATATGTTTTAGTTGGTCCGCTGGTTCCAGGAGGAAGATGGGAGATGCATGTAGCAGAGCCACCCAGGCAACTTGTGGAATGAAGCTGGAAACTTGTAACCCCAAACTAAATGGTTACTGTTTTATGCTACTGAGAGTTTTAAGTTCATTGTTATGTGGCATTACTATAGCAATAGCTAGTTGACGCAAGTCATTAGTGTGATTTCCCTTGAACATGCAAATTGAAGAAACTCGGCAACATTTGGGTTATTGTACTAATAGAAGTTAACCTGAAGTGAGCAAACCACTCACCTTTTATTATCACTGACTAAAGTGAAATCAAGGTGAACTCAAGAATATCTTGCCCCTCCACACATTGCTGACCTTATGCTGTGCTTTCAGGAGTGGGGAAGAAAGTGGTGGAGTTTCAGTTTTGAGAACTCACAGCACCTTCTAGCCTATCTGATCTAGGCTATGGGTCTGGTGATTGGGATATCCATGGGCCCTGAACATCCCGGTATGTTGTTGCTTGGTGTGCCAGGAAGACAAGGCCTTGATTGCCCTTTACCCAGCCCATTTCTTAGGGTTGCGTTATAGCAAACAACTTTGAGAAATTCAGGCGTGTCTTCCCGCAGACTAAGAGTAGGCTTATTACTGCTCACTGTACAAACAGTAGTTTCTCCAGGCTCAGTATTCTTCTTCTATGATATAACTCACTGTATGTGCAAGCTCACCTGCATCTCTTCCTTGGGATGTGGGTGACATGGGGAATCAGTGTAAACCTGAAGCTTGGCCTATAATTTTTCTGTAAGTAATACTGTCCTTTGTCTCTGAGCCAGGAGTCTGTGTCTTCTGCCTGCATCCTGGAAATAGTCTAGCTGATAAGCTTTAAGGTAAAATCTCAGGCCTTTGCAGTTCCCAATGTGGGTCACCTCCCATGAATGTTAACTGTCTCATGAACTTCACAGGAATAAAATTTGTGAACTCCTTCAGAGAGCTGGGTCTCCTGGGTAAACACGCAATGACAATCTGGGAAAGAGAATCTCACAAATATGCAAAGTAAAAGTTAGAAGAGACCTTTGTTATCAGAAAAGAGTTTAATGTAGTAATTCCTAGAAGGTGGGATGCATCCCTGCTATGCCACAGAGTGATTTAAAATAATATATGGAAAAGCATGATTTTAAATTTTAATAACAATTGTTTTGAGTATTGAAAGGACAGATTGGGAGTGGGAAGCCATTTTTAATCTTGTTCTTAAACCCTGACACAATGATGAGAAAGTAGAAGCTATGTTTTGGAGAAATGCATACTTTGATAAAAATTAACTTTGTCTTTTCAGAAACACGGACTTCCTGATGCCAGAGGTAACTCATAGTGGCAATCAAGCTTGCCTAGAGTAAAGAAAATTTACAAAACCTAAGACACCATGCATTGGGCAAGAATTGTAGAATTCATGAAACTTGTAATTATAAAAGTTATGCAGATTGCAGGGCTCCTCACTGGGAATGCATAGGCGATAAGGGGAGTCTCTGTGTCACGGGGTCTCCAAGACATTCACAGGTGGTCAATAAAAAAGTCATGGAAGCCACTTCTACCTGATTGCAACATCTCCAGAGGAAAGGATTTAAGCAGGGCTCAGGGGAGCTATGGGACCACACTCACCTAGAGTGTAGGCCCGCTTCCTGTCTGTGGGGAGGGAACTTTTCTTAAATAAACCTTTTCTTCTTTCACCTCTTTGTGTGTTGCAGTTCTTTGCATCACTCGGATGTCTGGGTGTCAGTGCGCACCTCTGGCATGCTGGCTCTGGCAGTGCTGCGCCCCTTTCCACCCATCCACCTTCACCCTATCCGTACCCTAACAAGTATGTGTTAGAGAAATATTCTTTTGTTCCTCTTTAGAGACACATTTAAACAAAAAGAATGTAAGTTTAAAACAAGACTACAGTGATAATGTTAGGCTGTGATTAACTGTAAGTAAGGACAAAAATGCTCTTATTGTAACTTAAATCATAAGAGCCTAATGGAATTGTCTCCCACAGTTGAAAGACTAGATGTTCCAGTCATCTATTGCTGTATAAAACATTATTCTACTTAGTGATATAAAACAAAAATGATTTTATTCTGCTCAGATTCTGAGGACTAGGAATTCAGACACAGTACAGCAGGGATAACTTATTTCTGTTCCATGATATCTGGGCCTTATCAAGGAAGACTCTAGTGGTTGAGAGCTGGAATCATCTGAAGATTTCTTTGCTCACATATCTGGTACCTGGGCTGGGATAACTCAAAGGCTGGCCTCAGTGGAGGTTGCAGACCACAGTATGTACACATAGCTTTTCCACGTGGCTTGGGTTTTCTTTGAACATGGCAGCCATAGGATAGTTAAACTCCTTAATTATCTAGGGGCCCCAAGAAAAAGTATTCCAGTGAAACGAAGCAGCAGCTGTGTAGTCTTTTGCAACTCAGCCTCTGAAACCACATTGCTTCACTTCTACTGCACTCTATTGGTCAAAATAGTCAGAAGTCAACCAACATTCAAAAGAAGGGGACACAGACGTCACCCTGCAATGGGACTCTCTCTTCATGTCTGTGTAGATAAAATCATCTCCTCTAAGGTCTTTTTACTGGGGAAAACTTCAAACATTTACAAAAGTAGAGAGAATCATATAACAAAATCTCATGTGCCTGTCACCCAGCTTCAGTGATGATCAACTTATGGCCAATCTGATTTCATCTCTGCCCACACCTCTTTCCTTTCCTCTGATTATTTTGAAGCAAATCTCAGGCATCATATTATTTTATTGATAAACATTTTAGTATGTATTAGAGCCATTTATTTTTTGAGTCAAGGTCTCACTCTGTCACCCAGGCTGGAGTTCAGTGGCACAATCATGGCTCACCACAGCCTTGACCTCTTGGGCTCAGATGATCCTTCCACCTCAGCCTCTGGAGCAACTGGAACTACAGACATGTGCCACCACACCCAGCTAGTTTTTTTTAATTTTTTTGTAGAGACCAGGTCTTGCTATGTTGCCTAGGCTGGCCTTAAAATCCTGTGCTCAGGTAATCCTCCTGCCTCTCAAAGTGCTGGAATTATAGGTGTAAACCATGGCACCAGCCTCCAGACAAGGCTGTCAGGGCTTATAGAAGAAAGACAGCACAGGAAGAAGAGTTCTCTGCCTGCCTTCCTGATAGGGGCTGGTTGGGGCCTTTTATTAGATAAGGGGAGGGATGTAATGTCAAAGGAAAAGTATGTTCGCATATTAGAGAGGGCTTCTAACCATGCAAATGAAGTATATACATACATACTTCCTTCTTACCTCACATGTACAAGACATAGTGGATAGGTCCTACCTGGACTGGGAATTTTAGTATTATAATGAAGCAAGTGTTCTAGTCAGAAACTCTCTGGTCCTTGTGTGCATGTGGGAGAGGGACAGACAGGGGCTATTGTCCCAAGTGAGCTTTACGGTGAAACACTGTTTATCTTAACAGGTTTTTTTTCAAGGTGGTAAGATGCCTCCAACTAGAATATTGTTGCAAAGTCTGATAGTTAAAGAATGTGAGGGAGGCCAGGTTCTATCCTGGCTCTGTCTCACTGGCGCTGTGTTGTTGGACTTCACAAGAACCGTGAGTCAAGTAAACTGCTGTTATAAGTTACCCAGTCTGTGGTGTTCTGTTGCAGTAGCAGAAAACAAAGACATTCTTCATAGCCATAACCTCTAGAGATAACTGCTATTACCATAGCCTTAGTGAATATTCCTCTAGATCTCCTATGCATGTACTAGAACAAGTTAATATTTTAAAAGTAAATATAGACCCATTTGGTACATTTTGCAATAGGAATGTTTTATTTAGCAATATATCTTGGACATGTATCCTTTGCAGCAAAGATTCTGGTTCTTTCAGTAGATTATCCCAGCTCCTGACTCTGTGGAAAGGTGAGGCGATTCCTGGTGTGAAGACTTCAGCCAGAAGTCACTGTTCAAATTCAGGAAACCCAGCATTTTCACATTTCCTCTCCTTTCCTCCCATCTCAGTTAGATTTTTAGTTAAATTGTTTCAGCCCAGCATAGAATTATGGTTGGGGTTTCAGAGACAGATCTGAGATGGTTATTTGAGAAGCGGTAGTGATGGGGGATAAGGGTTTAGGCAGGCAGGCCCTTCACTTGGCAGGTTGAGTAGTAAACTTCAGATGAATTTGAACTGGGATTCTGGGTACCTCCGCTTCTCGTTTTGACTCTGCCTTTTCTATTTTTTTTTCCTACTTAGAATATTTATTTATCCTCTTACATGACAAGACACAAAAAGTTACAACTTTAAAACGTTCCAAAAGAAAAAAATATAATCTGTCAGCAGCAGCAGCAGCTCCAAAGTACAGATGTGGGAGGGCAGCTCCTAGGAATCAACCTCGAGGGAGCCTGACCCGAGCCCCGGGTAGTATCACTGGGAAGGGGCCTCCTGGAGGGGCATGGTTTTGAGGACACAGCACCAGCATATGAGGATTAATTACCAACACGATTACATGGTCGGAGGCGGGGTGGGGGGGTCCTGATTCAACATTGATGGCAGAGGACAGTCTTCTGGAGTGTGGTCAGACCCCTGCAGACCCCTGGGAGGACTTGGGGGCAGCTCCTGGCCCCTCTCCCAGCAGAACAGGTGCCCCCAGGCTCTATCCTGCACTTCCCACCGGCTGGGGAAAGGACCAGCAAGGTGGGACCAGACTAGAGCAAGCACTTCATGGATGGGGGGCAGGAGAGAGCCGGAGACACCCAGCACGCTGGACTAGCTAAGGGCTGGTAGGTGTGGACTGGTTCCCACTGCGCCCGCACGCGTGCACACATACACACAACACACACACACACACACACACACACACACACACACACACACACACACGCAGACCTCATGCAGTCTGGGCCCACCAGAAAATTCCAGGGGGGAAGGACTTGCCCTAGGAGTCAGGCCTCCCTGCTTGGGATTGCTAGCTTGACAAGGGGGTGTGAGAACTCAGTTCTCCTGCAAGGCTGGTCAGGGAGGCAGAGGCGACCTGCCCAGGTGAGGAGATGGTGGGGGGATGGACGGAAGGGCCGGGGAGCCCCTGGGCCCAGCAGATTCAATAAGTAGGTTTGTGTGGGCTCCCGTGCTGACCAGGATGGCCTCACACTGGAACCAGTGGACCGAGTGGGTAGGGTCCAGCCTGCCTGGCCCAGGCCATGGGCCCCTGGCCCAGAGACCAACTCTGGCCCTGGGGGTGTTCAGGCCGGGGCTGGGGCTAGCTTGAGGAATGTGAAAGTTTCTGCATTTTCTACATAAATAAGACATTGATCCCAAGAGTGCAGGCAGGACCCAGAGGGTCTGTGTGTGCACCACCTGTGTGGACCTGTCACCCTTCCCCTGCCCACCCTTCCTCTGCCCACCCTTCCTGTGCCTTTCCCCCCAGGTCAGGGCGGGGCTCGGGGGAGGTCTTCCCTCACTGCTTCATGGGCTAGTCACGGGCCCAGGCTCAGGCCTGAGGGTGCTGTAGCAGCCCCAGCAGGGACTCAGCAATGCCCAGGAAGTAGGCCACTTGTGCGATGCCAAAGAGGGGTGTGATGACCAGGGTGGGGCAGAAGGTGCCTTTCAGGAAGGCTCTGACAGGCCCTCGTTGTTGTTAGGGTCCAGACAGGGTGAGAGTGGATGGATGGAGAGGCAAAGGCGCAGGGAGGCACAGCACTGCCGGAGCCAGCAAGCAGGAGGTGCGCGCTGGCAACCCAGAGATCTGAGTAAATGCAAAGAATTGCAACACGCAAAGAGGTGTTCTCCTGCAAGGCTGGTCAGGGAGGCAGAGGCGACCACTCACTCTAGGTGAGTGTGGCGTCGTAGCCCCCCAAAGCCCTGGCTTAAATCCTTTTCCTTGGAGATGTTGCACATGACTGCCGTGACTTCCTTATCGACCACCTGTGGATGTCTTGGAGATCCTGTGACACAGGGACCCATTAATGTCTGTCCATATTATCATAGCCCCTAGAGAAGGGTGTGACAAGGATTATAATTCTCCTGCACCTTCCCAAATGACATTCCTTAGAGCTAGTGGAGGGTGCACCTCCCCTTATCTCCTAGGCATTCCCAGTGGATGGCTTCGGGGGATCCTTGGCTTCCCTGTGGATAGGGCCCGATTTACTGGAAGATCGAATCCCCACCTGCTCTCCCTCTGAGCAGTCATAACTTTTGTAATTACAAGTTTCATGACTTAAAATCCTTGAACAATGTATGATGTCTTAGGCCTTGTAAATTCCCTTTACTCTAGGCAAGTTTTATTAGCTATGAGCTACCTCTGATACCAGGCACCAGGAAGTCTGTTTCTGAAAAGACAAAGTCGGCAAAGTTAATTTTACTTAAAGCGTGCATTTCTCCAAAAGCATAGGTTCTGCTTTCTCATTATTGTATTAAGATTTAAGAAGAAGAGTTTAAAAAAATGCATTTTCCGCTCTCGGCCTGTCTTTTCACTCATGCCACAGGATCTTCCTAGCACAGCCCAGGAACCCTGGATAGGCATCCTCGTTAATGCCACGCTGGAGTGACTGGAGCCCGTCTTCATCACGTCACAGGGGTTGACGGCTATGGTAGCTGCACTCCCGGCCACGCTGCCAGCCAGGAAGGACACGTAGAAAGACGACTTCTCCTCGGACACCGAGCAGCCCAACTGGTTGAGGTTGGCAAAGAACAGGAAGTAGACCACAGAGAAGGGCACATCCCTGAGCAGTATGACCCCAAGTCCCTTGTAGAGGCCAGCAGTGCCATGACTGTGCAGGAGGTCATGGGTTTGCTGGGTGGCTGTGGGCCGAGGGACCACTGGGGCCTCCGCTGAGGGCTGGGCACTCCCCTGGTCGGAGAGCTGGTCGGAGAGCTGGCCTTGGGCAGCCAGTATCTTCTTCTGGGCGGCAATGTGGCCAGCGTTCTGAAGCTGAATCTTCAGCATCTCCATGGGGGTAGTCACAATCACCTGGCAGGTGCCCGCCCTGAAGCCGGCCAGCATCTCCTTCAGCAGGGTCAGCTTCTGCCCATCTTTGGAGAACTGGTGTCGGAAAAAGTTATTGACTGCCAGCTTGATGGCCTTCTTGCAGGGGGATGATGAGGATCAGGTTCACCGCGGCTCCCTGGTACATGCCAAAGTAGTCCTTGGCGCCAATGGTCTTGATGAGGCAGTCGGACATGCTTGTATACATGCGCTGGTCATTCTGCTGGTTCTGCAGCGGTGTCTTCGCCAGGTTGATGGGGAACACACAGGTGATGCCTATCAGCCCCGTGATGCTGCCATTGATGAGCTTGGCTGGTAGGTTGGTCTACCTATTGGCCATTTAATTTGATGGCACCCAGGTAGGAGCCTAGGAGCGGCCTGCGGGGTGGGTGGGATGGGGGAGGGGCACTCTCCTCCTTCAGGGCACTTTTCCAGCATCACCACCGCGCTGTCTGGCTCACGCCCAGGGTCGCTCGGGGACCATGACCTTGACCTCTGCTTTCCAGGCTGGCACTGGGCAGGTCCTGCTTACCGGGTACCTGGGACTAGCTCCACCACCTGTATTTTTTTTTTTATTATGGTCAAGTTGTTGAGGTCTCTCTTTTCCAGATGGATGACAAGGGTAGGGTACTAAGGCCTTTTCTTATTAGGCATTAATTTGGAAAAGAGGAAATAAATCTATCACTATTTAGGGCAAACAAATATGAGATGGAAAATACCAAGATAATTAATTGAGAAACTGCTGCAAAGAATAAAAGAATTTCATAGAATAATATGGTAAAGGATTAATAAGCATCAACTGCTTTTGTGTATGCAAACAGTAACCAGCTAGAAGACATAATGGAAAAAAACATCCCATTAATAGTAGCAACAAAAAAGATGCAAAGAGATTTAATTTGTGAAAAAATGTCAACATTTCTTTACAAAACAGTAATAAAAGTGCAAGATTCATATGAATAAAAGTTTAAAATATTACCAAAGGATGTAAAAGATTTGTAAAACAGGAAAACATGTTTTTGGATAAGATGACTCAATAACACAAAGATGTAATTTTCCTTATGTTTATATATATACAGTAATGTGTCACTTAACAATGAGGATATCTAATGAGAAATGCGTTGTTAGATGATTTTATCCTTGTGCAAAGAACATGTTAGAGTGTTACACAAGCCTAGATGGTATAACCTACCATACACCTAGACTACATGGGAGAGCCTATTGCTCTTGGACTACAAACCTATATCTAAACAGAAAAGGCACAGTAAATATGGTATAAAATATAAAAATGGTACCCCTGTAAAGGGCATTGATAATGAATGAACGTGCAGGACTGAAGTTGCTCTGGGTGAGTCAGTGAGGGGTGAGTAAATGTGAAGGCCCTAGGACGTTACTGTAGACTACTGCAGACTTTACAAACACTGTACGCTTAAGGTACACTACATTTATTTTTTTAAAAAGTTTTCTTTCAGCCGGGCTCGGTGGCTCAGCCTGTAATCCCACACCTTTGGGAGGCTGAGGTGAGTGGATTGCCTGATCCCGCGGGTTCGAGACCCACCTGGGCAGCGAGACCTCATCTCTACAATAAAACAAAAAATCAGCCAGGTGTGGTAGTGCGCACCTGTAATTCCGGCTATTCGGAAGGCTGAGGCGGAGGGATCGCCGGAGCCCAGCAGGTCGAGGCTGCGGTGGCCGGGAGCGGCCACTGCACTCCAGTCTGGGCGACAGAGTGAGACTCCAACTCAAATAAAAAAAAAAAAAAGTTTTCTTTCTTTAGAGATACATTAGACTTAACTTTAACTTTTTACTTAATAAATTTTAATTTTTTAAATTTTTTTGATTCTTCTATAATTACCTTAGCCTAGAGCACAAATCACTGTATAGCTGTACAAAAATGTGTTTCTTCCTTATATTCTTATTCTATATGCTTAAGTTTTTAAAGTTTTTTTCTAACTTTTTATATATTTTTATTGAAAGCTGAGACACAAATATACACATTAGTCTAGGCCTACACCAGGTTAAGGTAATTAGTGTCACTGTTTCTACCTCTACATCCGGTTCCCCTGGAGGGTCTTCAGGGGCAATACATGCATGGAGCTGTCATATCCTATAGTAACAATGCCTCTTCAGGAATACCTCCTAAAGGACCTGCCTGAGGTTGTTTTACAGTTAACTTAAAAACAACAACAACAACAACTAGAAGGAGTGCATGCCAAAAATAACAAATTGACTCAAAATGAATCATGAACTTAGATATAAAGCTGGACCACTTTTAGGAAAAAAAATCTCTGGGATCTAGGGCCAGGCAAAGAGTTCTTTGGCTTGAATCCAAAAGCGTGATCTGTAAAAGGTAAAACTGATAAAATGGATTTTATTAAAATTTAAAATCTTTGATCGGCAAAAGAACCTTTTAAGAGATAAGAAGACAAGTGACAGACTAGGAGAAAATATTTGGAATGCATATATCTACCGAAAGTCTGATATCAAGAATATGAGAATAAACAAATAACTCTCAACACCAAGTGCTAAAAACAATTTAACAAAACTAATTAGGAAATCAGTAAAAGACATAAATAGGCATTTCGCCAAAGAAGATATACAGAAGGTAAACACATGAAAAGGTGTTAAACATCATTAACCACTAAGGAAATGCAAATCAAAATCATAATGAGATATTACTACATGCCTATCAGAATGGCTAAAATCAAACATAGTGACAACATCAAATGCCGATGAGGATGCAGAGAAACTGGATCACTCATACAGTGGTGGGAATGTAAAATGGTACAGCTATTTGGAAAAACAACTTGGTAGTTTCTTATAAAAAGAAGCATGCGAGGAGTTTCCAGGGGATGGGGAAGTAGGGAAGGACGAGTTATGTTTAATGGGTACAGAGTTTCAGTTTTGTAAGATGAAAAAAGTTCTGGAGGTGGATGATGGTGATGTGAATTACTAAACTACTTACACTTAAAAATACACTATAAATGGGTAAAGTGTTAAAGCTTAACACCAATTTTAAAAATTTAATTAATTAAAACCCAAGACATGCAACTACCATACAACCTAGCAGTTGCACTCTTGGACATTTATCCTAGAGAAATGAAAACTTATGTTCACACCAAAATCTGTGCACAAATGCCCCAGGCAGTTTTTAAAAAATAATTGCCCAAAACTTGAAACATCCCAGATGTCCTTCATTGGGTGAATGCTTAAATAAACTGTGGTACATGTATACTATGGCATACCCATCAGCAATAAAATGGAGCAGACAATTGGTTCACGCAACAAAAAAAATCGCCCAATGCTGAGTAAAAAACTAATCCTCCCGCGCCTTTGGGAGACTGAGGTGAGTGGATTGCCTGAGCCCACGGGTTCCAGACCCGCCTCGGCAACTTGGCGAGACCTCATCTCTACAATAAATCAAAAATCAGCCGGGCATGGTAGCGTGGGCCTGTAATTCTGGCTACTCAGAAGGCTGAGGCGGAAGGATTGCTGGAGCCTAGCAGGTGGAGGCTGTGGTGGCCGGGAGCGGCCACCGCACTCTGGGCGACAGAGTGAGACTCCCACTCAAAAAAACCCAAAAAAACAGAAAACAAGCCGGACTTAGTAGCTCAGCTTGTAATTCCGCGCCTTTGGGAAGCTGAGGTGAGTGGATTGCCTGAGCCCGCGGGTTCGAGACCCGCCTGGGCAACTTGGCAAGCCCTCGTCTCTACAGTAAATCAAAAATTAGCACGGCGTGGTAGCGCGTGCCTGTAGTTCCAGCTACTTGGAAGGCTGAGGCGGAAGGATCGCCAGAGCCCAGCAGGTCGAGGCTGCGGTGGCCAGGAGCGGCCACAGCACTCCAGTCTGGGCGTGAGTGAGACTCCAACTCAAAAACAAAACAAACAATCAAAAAAAAAACCTAATCCTAAAAGGTTCCATACTGCATAATTCTGTTTATATAACATTTTTCAGATGACAAAATTATAGAAATGGACATTAGCCACAGAGTAGTGGCTGACAGGGGTAAGGGGGCAGGGAGGAAGAGGTGGAGAGGAAGTTGGCCATAGCAATAAAAGGGCAACACACGATCTTTGTGGTGATGGAACTACTCTCTGTACTGATGTTATCCACACTGGTTGTCACATGTTCTCACTTATAAGTGAGATCTAGACTAGCGGTCTACAGAGGCATATATAATGGCTTAAAGAACATTGGAGACTCAGAAAGGGGAGAAAAGGATATAGGAGAGGGATGAAAAATTACCTATCGAATACAGTGTGGACTAATGGGGGTGATGGCTACACTTAAAGCCCAGACTTCTTTACCACTCTACAAGGCAGCCATGTAACCAAAAATCATTTGTACCCCTAAAGGTATCAAAATAAAGGAAATTATATTAAAAATATGCTGATTGTGATTTGTACTATAGTTTCCAAGATGTCATCATTGGGGAAACTGGGTAAAGAGTACACAGGATCTCTCTGTATTATTTCTTACAACCACATATGAATCTACAATTGTTTCAAAATAAAAGTTTTATATAAACAAAAGAATTAGAATGCTCTCTATACTGACGTGGAAAGATCTTACTGTTAAGTGAACAACAATAATAGCAACAAAAGCTTCACAAGAATGTATTTGCTTGCATAGAGAAATTTTGACGTATACACAAGAAACTAAAATAATTCTCTGAGGGAGAAGGTGGGAAAAGGTGGATGGGGAACAGGGGTGAGTGAGAGAGGTTTATAAATTCTTATAATATTTACCTTTTGAACCATGTGAATAACTCAAAAATAAAAATAATCCCCTCTAGCTGCTGTGTGGAGACAGGATTGGAGGAGCCAAGGATGGAATTGGAGAGAACAAAAAGAAGGCATTCACCCAGCTAGAGAACAGCAGAGCTTGACATATTCAATGGTGCCTAACTTGCCTTTTAAAACAAATCTGGCAGCTCTCACTTGCTTAGAAAACTTTATCACCCTGGGGTAAAGGCCAGCAGCTCAGTGTGGCATTGGTGTCATTTCACAAACTGGTTACTAGCTGTTTCCAGGCTCATCCTCTCTCATTGTCCTTGAATCATAATCCTCTTTTATCTGAGTACTTGCAATGCTGTCTCATCACTATGCCTTTGCTTATGCTGCCCCTTCTACTGGAATGCCCTTCCAGCCACTTTACCCTTGCAATCTCTAAATCTTTAAAGCCAAATTCAAAATTCATCTCCATGATCAATCCATGTCCTATAGCCCCAGATACAATTAGTCGCTCTCTGTTAGGTCTCCCTACATTTTCTGTAACTGCCATTTTATCACTTGCACTCAGGTATGAAATTAATTATTAAATAATTAGTTGAGTGGTCATTTGTTTAATATCCTTCTTTCCCAGTAGATTGCCATTTCCAGGAGGAGAAGGGTAGGGACTATGTCTATCATATAATCTCATTGACTGGGACAGTGTCTAGGATTCTGGATGGAGTTCACTTCTAAGGGGCTCTCTGAAATGCTTGAGATCTCAAGGCCTCAATTTCTCAGTGCAGTTGTGCTGCTATGTCAAAATACCTGATATTGGGTAATTTATAAAAAACAAAAATATACTTCTCACAGTTCTGAAGACTTCCTAGCCTTCAAGTCATTAGCAGATCTGGTGTCTGGTAAGGGCTGCTCTCTGCTTCCAAGGTGGTGCCTTGTTGCTTTCTGCATCCTCTGGAGGGTATGAATGCTGTGTTGTCACAAGGCAGAAGGGATGGAAGGGGTGAATTTGCCCCCTCCAACTCTTATAAATCAGTAATCCATTCATGAGAGCACTCATGGCCTAATCACCTTCTAAAGAACCCATCTCTTAACACTGTTACATTGGGGTTGAAGTTTCAACAATTTTGGAGGGGATACAAATTTAAACCATAGCATTCATTCATCTTAAAGGAGCAACATTCTGAATGGTGATGCCCTGATCATGTTCTAATTGGCACAGGGAAGGGCTTAATTTTCACCTTCTTGTATCACTCATTCAACCTTGCTGGAGCCTGCCTAGGCAGACCACTACCTAGGCAGAATCCTCTTGAGATTCTAGCCCAACAGCTATAAAAAGTTAAATCCCTCCAGCAGGGGCAAGAGTGGGTGGGGGAACCTAGAGCTGTATGTCCAGTACAGGTGTTGCTAATCTCAATGGCTTTTTGAGTTTAAATTAATTAAAATTAAATTAAAAATTTATACCCTTAGTCAAGGCTGTCTTTTTAAAAAATTTTTTAAGAGACAGCTTCTCATTCTATTTCCCGGGGTGGGGTGCAGTGCCATGACCATAACTCCTGTAACTCCTGGCCTCCCAAAGTCCTAGGATTACGGGTGTGAGCCACTGTGCCTGGCCCCCTATGTGTTTGTATACATGGCTCCCTTTCATCTATTTATATTGCCTACCTGGCTTCTGTAAGCATTTGAAGTCTATACCTGCTCTAAGTAGTCTCCATAAGGCCCCTGAATCATGATGATGATAATGCTGATGATAAAGGTAAAAAGAACTACAATTGTTGCTGGTTTCTATGACCCAGGTAGCTTGGTGAGGGCTTTACATATATCATATAATTTAATCTGCAAAACAAGAAGACCCTACTATTGTCTTTATTGTACAGCCAGGGAAACAGAGCCCAAAGAGGTGCAGTGACTGGACCAAAATCTCACAGTTGGTAAACTGTACCTTAGAGATATAAATTCAGATATTTTGACCTCAAAAGTGGGGCCTTACTAAGCAATAGGCTATAAGGTCTTTCCATGAATCAAGACAAAACCACAGCTGAAGAAGGATGTGTCAGGTGCATGTGTGAAACTCAGAAACTGAGGCACAAGAGTGGGTGGCAGAAGAAGTGGTAGCCTTGGCCCCTGGCAGTTTCTATTTTCTTGTGAAGCCTGGATGCAATCTACACTTGGATTGCAAGGAAACCACCAGCTGGGATTCATAATGCAAGCAATTTCTGGTAAATTTAAGCAGAAAAGATACCAAGGAAAAGATACCAAGGAACTTTTGGCATTGCCAGGAAGGTTAGAGAACCAGACCTGAACACCCAATGGCAAAAACATAGGGTTAATATTGTGAGCAGGCTGCTGCCACCAGTGCAGAGTTCCAGGCTCTTCAATGTGCCCCTGACATGCCTCAGGGACATTGAAGAGACACACTACAGAGACATTGCAGAGACATTCCGCAGGGACACTGAAGAGGCACGCTGTAGGGACACTGCAAAGACACGTCAAAAAGACACTGAAGAGTGATGCCATAGGGACACTGTGGAGACATGCCATAGGGGCATTGCAAAGACACAACTTAGGGACAATGTGGAGACATGCTGTGGTGACACTTCTGAGACATGTCTCAGGGACACTGAAACAACATGCCATAAGGACACTGCAGAAACACATCATAGGGACACTGCAGCAACACACCTTAGGGACACTGCTGAGGCACACTGTAGAAACACTGCAGAGGAACACTAGAAGCATTGCAATTACAATGACACACCACAGAGATACTGTAGAGGCACACCACAGGGACACTGCAGAGACACATCACAGGGATACTTAACAGACACACTTCAGGGACACTGCAGAGACACACTGCAGGAACACTGAAGAAACAGAACTCAGGAATACTGAAGAGAACTACTGTAAAGGCACCACAGAAACATGCAATGTGAAGACACACCATGAGAACACTGTGGAGATATGCCATAGAGACACAATATAGGGACACTGTGGAGGCATGCCTTATGGACACTGCAGAGAGACACACCCTAGTGACAATGCAGACACATGCTGTAGGGATATTGTAGAGACACACCACAGAGACACTGTGGAGGCATACCTTAGGGACACTGTAGAGGCAAGTCATAGGGAAACTGCTGAGACACACCATAGAGACACTGCAGTGACATGCTGTAGGGACACTGTGGAGAGAAAAGCTGTAGGAACAATGCAGAGACATGTCATAAGGACATTGCAAAGACATGCCATAGGGACACTGCAGAGATACACTGTAGGAACTGTGAAGACATGCTGTAGGGACACTGCAGAAACACACTGTAGGGACACTGTAGAGATACACTATAGAGACATTGTAGAGCATGCTGTAGGGACACTGCAAAGACGTCGTAAGGACATTGCAAAGACATGCCATAGGGACACTGCAGAGATACACCATAGAAGCTGTGGAGACACTGTAGGGACACTGCAGGAACACACTGTAGGGACCCTGCGGAGATATACTACAGAGACATTGTAGAGCATGCTTGTAGGGACACTGCAAAGACATGCCATAGGGCCACTGCAGCAACATGCTGTAGGGACACTGCTGAAGCACACTGTAGGGACACCGCAGAGGGAGGCAACAGGGACACTACAGAGACACTTTGCAGGGACACTGTAAAGATATCCCACAGGGACACTGCAGAGACACTTTACAGGGACACTGCAGAAACACACCGCAGGGACTCTGAAGAGACACACTGCAGGGATACTGTAGAAACACTCCACAGGGACACTGTGGAGGCAAACCACAGGGGCACTGCAGAGATACACTGTAGGAACACTGCTTAGACATGATGCAGGGATATTGCAGAGACACTCTGCAAGAACACTACAGAAACATACTGCAGGGACAATGAAGATACACACTGTAGTGACACTGCTGAGACACAGAGCAGAGACACTGATGAGACACAACACAAGGAAATGGCAGGGACACTGCAGAGAAACCTTGCAGGGTTATTGCAGAGACACATTTAGAAACAATGCAGAGACACACTGTAGGGAGACTTCTGAGGCATGTTGTAGGGACACTGCAGTGACACACAATAGAATCAATGCAGAGACATGCTGTAGAGTCACTGCAGCAACAAGCCATAGGGGCACTGCTGAGGCACAGCTTTGGAACACTGCAGATACACTGTAAGGACACTGGAGAGACACACCACAGGGACACTGCAAAAACACATCACAGGGACACTGGAGAGACACTTGGCCAAGACACTGTAGAGACTCACTGCAGGCACACAGAAGATGCACACCACAGAGACACTGCAGAGACACAATGCAGGGACATTGCAGAGACACTGTGCAGGGAGACTGCAGAGACACTGTGCAGGGAGACTGCAGAGACACTGTGCAGGGAGACTGTAGAGACACACTGTAGGAACACTAAAGAGACATGCTGCAGGAACACTGAAGAGACATACCAGAGAGACACTGTGGAGACACACTATGGGGACACTGCAGAGACTTACTGTAGGGACACTTCTGAGGTACACTGTGGAGACACTGCAGTGACATGTTGTAAGAGCACTGCAGAGACACACCATAGGGACCCTACAGAGACACACTGTAAAGACACTGCAGAGATACACCATAAAAATACTGCAGAGGCACACTGTAGAAACCCTGCAGAAACATACGGCACAGACACTGAATAGACACAACACCAAGAAACGGCAGACATACTCCACAAGGACACTGCAGAGATACACCTCAGGAATACTTAACAGACACACCACAGGGACACTGCAGAGACACACCGCAGGAACACCGAAGAGGCACACTGCAGGGACACTGCAGAGACACATTGTAGAAACACTGAAGAGATACACCACAGAGATACTGAAGAGGTACACTGTAAAGACACTGCAGAGACATGCCACAATGACACTGCAGAGACATGCTATAGGGACACTGTGGAGGCACACCACAGGGACAATGCAAAGGCAAGCTGTAGAAATACTGCAGAGGCATGCTGTATAGACACTGCAGAGACCCCCAGCAACACTGCTGAGACACACTGTAGGATCACTGTAAAAACATGCTGTAGAGACACCGCAGAGGCACACCCTGGGGACACTGGAGAGGCAAGCCATAGGGAGACTGGAGTGACATCCAGTACGGATACTGCTGAGGCACACTGTAAAGACACTGCAGCAACATACCATAGGAACACTGCAGAAACAAGTTGTAGGGACACTGTAGTGACACACTGTAGGGACACTGTTAAGACACACCATTGGGACACTGCAAATACACACCATAAAGACACTGCAAATACACACTGTAGGGTCACTGCAGAGACACACCATAGGAACACTGGGAAGACACACTGTGGAAATCCATTGTAGGTGCACTGCAGAAACACACTATAGAGACTGCAGAGGCATGCCAAAGGGACACTGTGGAGACATGCCATAGGGACACAGCAGTGATGTACTACAGGGACACTGCTGAGGCATACTGTAGGGACACTGCAGTGATATGGTGTAGGAAGACTTAAGAGACACGCTGTGGGGACACCGCAGTGACATGCTGTAGGGACACTGTTGAGGTGTGTCATAGGGTCACTGAAGACACACCGTAGGAACACTGAAGAGACATGGTGTAGGAGCACTGCAAAGACACATTGTAGGGACACTGCAGAAAAACACTATAGAGACACTGTAAAGGCTTGCCATGGGGACACTGCAGAAAAACACTGTAGGGACACTTCTGAGGCACACCCCAGATACACTGCAGAGAAATGCTGTAGGGACACTTCTGAGGCAAATGACAGAGACACTTCAGAGACACAATGCAGGGACACTGAAGAGACACACTGCAGAAATGCTTTAGAGAGACATGCTGCAGGAACACTGCAGAGACACACCACAGAGACACAATGCAGGAACTCTGCAAAGCCTCGCTGCAGAGACACTGCAAAGACACATCACAAAGACACTGCAGAGGCATCTCTGCAAAGCATGCCATAGAACACCGCAAATACATGCCATAAAATACTGTAAAGACATGCCTTAGGGGCCCTGCAGAGACACATCACAGAGAAATGGCTGCGGCATCCCATAGGGACACTTCGAAGCATGATGGAGAGACATTGCAGAGGCTCTCTGTAGGGACAGTGAAAAGACATGCCATTGAAACACTATAGAGACAGGCTGTAGGGACACTGCTGAGGCACACCATAGGGACACTGTAGCAACATGCCATAGGGATACTACAAAGACATGTCATAGGGACACTGCAGTGAGATGACAAAGGGACATTGTGGAGACATGACATGAGGACAAAGCAGCCATACTCTGTAAGGAGACTGCTGAGCCATGCCATAGGGACACTGCAGAGACACTGCAGAGACACACTATAGGAGCACTAGTTATGAAAACACTGCAACAACATACCATAAACACTGCAGACACACTGTAGGGACAATGCAGTGACATACCATAAGGGCACTGATGAGGCACACCATAGGGATACTGTAGAGACACACTGCAGGGACACTGTGAAGGCACACCATAGAAACACTGCAGAGACATACTGCAGTGACACTGTAGAGACACACCACAGCGATACTGCAGAGACACTCTGCATGGATACTACAAAGACACACCACAGAAAATATGAAGAGGCTTGTCACAGGGACACTGAAGAGACACATTGCAGGCACACTGAAGTGGCACACCACAGGGACACTGCAGACATGCTGCAAAGACACTGAAATGGCACATCACAGAGACACTGCAGAGACAAGCCACAGGGACATTGAGGGAACACACTGCAGATACACTGCAGAGACACACCACAGGGTACGGCAAAGACATGCCACAGAGACACTGTGGAAACACCCGTAGGGACACTGTGAAGAAACATCATAGGGACACTGCAGAGATACATAATAGGGATACTGAGGAGACATGCCATAAGAACACTGCAGAGTCACACTGTAAATACACTGCAGAGACACTTTATAGGTACACTACAGAGACACGCCATGGGATACTGCAGAGTAATGCTGTAGGGATGCTTCTAAGACACATTGCAAAGACACTGCAGACACACACTGCAAGGATACTGAAGAGACACACCACAGGGACACTGCACAGACACACTGCAGGGACACTGAAAAATTACACTACAGGGGCACTGCAGAGACACACCACAGAAACACTTAAAAGACACACAGCAGGGACATTGGAGAGGCATGCCACAAGGAAACTAAAGAGACACACCTCAGTGACACTGCAGAAAAACACCACAGGGACACTGAAGAGACAGTTGGCAGGGACACTGAAGACATACCACAGTGACACTAAAAAGAAACAATGAGGGATACTGCAGAGACACTCCACTAGAAACACTGTGGAGACACACCACAGGGGCAATGAAGATACACCATTCAGGGACACTGCAGAGACACACCATAAAGACACCAAAAAGACACGCTGTAGAGCAGTGCAGAGACACACCAAAGGAAAAATGAATAGGCATACTGCAGGGACACTATGAATCATGTTGCAGAGATACTGAAGAAGCACATCTCAGAGACCCTGCAGAGACACACCACACAGGCACTGAAATGGCATGCTGCAGGGACATGACACAGGAACACTGAAGAGCAGCACAGCTGGGACACTGGAAATACACCACAGGCACTGAGAAGACACACCACGGGGATACTTCAGTGATATGTCGTGAAGACAATTCAGAGAGCCGGGCTCGGTGGCTCAGCCTGTAATCCCGCGCCTTTGGGAGGCTGAGGTGAGTGGATTGCCTGAGCCCGCGGGTTTGAGACCCACCTGGGCAGCGAGACCTCATCTCTACAATAAATCAAAAAATCAGCCGGGCGTGGTAGCGCATGCCTATAATTCTGGCTACTTGGAAGGCTGAGGTGGAAGGATCGCCGGAGCCCAGCAGGTCGAGGCTGCGGTGGCCGGGAGCGGCCACTGCACTCCAGTCTGGGCGACAGAGTGAGACTCCAACTCAAAAAAAAAAAAAAGACAATTCAGAGACATCTGTAGAAATAATTCTAAGGCACACTATAGAAACACTGCAGCAACATGCCATAAGAACACTGCAGAGACACGCGATAGGGACACTGCAGTGACATGCCCTAGTGACACCGTGGCAACAAGCCATAGGGACACTACAGAGACTCGCTGTAGGGACACTGCAAAGACATGCCATAGAACACTGCAGACATACACCATAGAACACTGAAAGATATGCTGCAGGGACACTGCAAAGACACATCATAGGGATGCTGCTGAGGACTGCAGCAACATGCTGTAAGGACACTTCAAAGGCATGCCATAGAGACACTGCAGAGGCTTACCATGGGGATACTGCAAAGACATGACATTGAAACACTGTAGAGTCATGCTGTAGGGACACTACTGAGGCACACAATAGGGACACTGCAGCAATACACCATAGGAACACTACAGAGACTTACCATAGGTACACTGCAGTGACCTGACAAAGGGACACTGCAGATACATGACATAGGGAAAAGCAGTGATACTCTGTAGGGAAACTGCTGAGGCATGCCATAGGGACACTCCAGAGACAACCACAGAGACACTACAGAGACACTGCAGGGAGACTGCAGAGACACACTGTCGGGACGCCTCAGGGACATGCCATAGGGATACATCTGAGGCACAATGTAGGGACACCGCAGCAACATGCTGTAAGGATACTGCAGGGGTATGCTGTGGAAAAACTGCAGCAACACACTGTAGGGACACTGGGGAGACGTTATATAGACACTGCAAAGACACACCATAGGTCACTGCTGAGACACAATGTAGGAACATTTTAAGACATGCCATAAAGACACTGCAGATACACACTGTAGGGACACTGTGAAGGCATGCCATACAAACACTGCAGGGAAACACCATAGGGACACTGCAAAAACATGCTGTAGGGACATTGCAGAGACAAGCAGTAAAGACAATGTGGAGACACACCATAGGGACACTGCAGAGACATGTATGGAGATTGAAGACGCATGCCATAGGACCACTGAGGACACATGCTGCAGAGACGCTGTGGAAACACACAATAGAGACATTGCAGAGGCAGTCTGTAGGGACACTGTGGAGGCATCCCATAAAGAAACTGCACAGGCACGACATAGGGACACTGCAGAGACACACCACTGGACAGTGTAAAGGCATGCCATAAGGATACTGCTGAGGCACAGCATAGGGACATGGCTGTGCCAAGCTGTAGGGACCCTGCAGAGTCATGCTGTAGAAATACTGCAGCGACATAACAAAAGGACACTGCAGAGACAGCCATAGGGACAAAGTAGCAACACACCATAGGGACACTGTTGAAGCATGCTATAGAGACCCTGCACTCTTCAGGGACTCTCTAGGAACACACTGTCGGGACTCTGCAGAGACCCTCATAGGAACACTACAGACATGCTGTAAGGACACTTATGAGACACACTATAAAAACACTGCAGTGACATGCCCTAGGGTCACTGCAGAGATACACCATAGGGACAACACAGCAACACACCATAAAGACACTGCTGAGACACACCATAGGGACACTGCAGATGAACTGCAAGAATGCTGCAGAGGTACACCATAGAAACACTGCAGAGAAACTTTAGAGACACTCCACAAGTATAATGCAGAGGGACACTGCAAAGACACTACCGGAGACACTACAAAAACACACCACAAAATATATGAAGAGGCTTGACACAGGAGCACTGCAGAGACACATTGCAGGCACACTAAAGTGGCATACTTCAGGGATACTGCAGAGACACACCTTAGGGACACTGAAGAAACATCATAGGGACACTGCAGAGACACACCATAGCAACACTGAGGAGACACGTCATTGGAACACTGTGGAGACATGTCATTAATATAGTGCAGAGACATTTTTAGGGACACTGCAGAGACATACCATAGGGACACTGTTGAGGTAAGATGTAGGGACACTGCAGAGTCACACCATAGGAGCACTTCTGAGGCCCATCATGAAGACACTGCAGAGATACACTGCAGGGACACTGAAGCAACATACCACAGGGACATTCCAGAGACACACTGCAGAAACACTTTATTTTATTTTTTTGAGTTGGAGTCTCACTCTGTCACCCAGGCTGGACACTCACAGCCACCCCAGTGTCGACCTGTTGGGCTCAGGTGATCCTTCCACCTCAGCCCTCAAAATAGCTGTAATGACAGGCATGTGCTACCATGCCCGGCTAATCTTTTGATTTATTGTAGAGACGAGGTCTCACCATGTTGCCCAGGCTGATCTCGAACCATGGGCTCAGCAATCCTCTCACCTTGGCCTCCCAAAGTGCTGGAATTACAGGTTTGAGCCACAATGCCTGGCCCAGAAGCACTTTAGAGATGCTCCACAGGGACACTTCATAGGCACGCTGCAGGGAAACTGCAGAGATGCTCCCCAGGGACACTGCAGAGACACAGCACAGGGACACTGCAGAGACATGCCACAAAGACATTGCAGAGGTATCCCGCTGAGCCACTTAAGAGACACACTGCAGGGACATTGTGGAGGCATGTTGCAAGGACACTGAAGAAACACACCTCAGTGACACTGCAGGGACACTGAAGAAACACACCCTAGGGACACTGCAAAGACACACCATAGTGACTCTGTGGATGCACACTGTAGGGACACTGCAAGAGACACACTGTAGGACACTGTGGAAGCAGACCATAGGCACACTGCAAAAACACACCATAGAGACACTGTGGAGGTACACCTTGGAAACTCTGCAGAGACACAAAGTGTGTACACTGTGGGGACACACCAAAGAGACACTAAGAGACACACTACAGGGACACTAAAAAGAAACAATGAGCGACCTTGCAGAGACACTCTGCAGAAACACTGTGGAGATACACCATAGGAGCAGTGAGGAGATACTCACTGCTCACCATAGGAGCAGTGAGGAGACACTCAGTTTCCTCAGGGAAACTGCAGAGACACACCGCATGGAAACTAAAGAGATATGCTGCGGGAACAGTACAGAGACACACTGAAGGCACAATGAAGAGGTATGCTGCAGGGACACTATGAGTCACACTGCAGAGATACTGAAGAGGCACTTCTCAGAGACACTGCAGAGACACACCACAAAGACACTGAAGAGGCATGCTGCAGGGACATGGCAAAGACATGTTGCAGGGACACTGAAGAGAAACACAACTGGGACACTGCAGAGACACATCACAGACATTGAGGAGACACACTGCAGGGATATTTCAGAGACACATCATAATGACATCCATAGAAACAATTCTAAGGCACACCATAGAAACACTGCAGGAATATGCCAGAAGAATACTGCAGAGACATGCCATGGGGACACTGCAGTGGCATGCCCTAGTGACAGTACAGCAACATGCTGTATGGACACTGCAGAGACTTGCTGTAGGGACACTACAAAGACACACTGTAGAACACTACAAATAGACACCATAGGAACATTGCAAAGACACACCATAATGACACTGTGGAGACACATTGAAGGAACACTGCTGAGGACCCTAGAGGCACTGCAAGAACATGCCATTGAAATACTAGAAACACACTGTAGGGACACTGCCGAGGCACACCATAAGGACACTGCACCGACACACAATAGAGACACTATAGAGACATGCCATAGGGACACTGCAGTGACACAGCAAAGGGATTTTGCAGGCAGGACCTATCCCCACACACAAAAACCAACTCTAAATGGATCAAAGACCTAAGCATAAAGCCTCAAACTATAAGAACCTTAGAAAATGCAGGTGAAACCCTTATGGAAATTTGAACTCTGATCAAAAACCAAAATGTTCATGCCATAAGAGATAAGATTGACAAGTGGGACCTCATCAAACTGAAAAGCTTCTACAAAGCCAAAACAAAGCAAAACAAAACAAAAAAACCATCAAAAGAGTGAGGATACAGCCTACAGAATGGGAAAAAATATTTGTCAACTGTATATCTGACAAAGGCCTAACATCTAGGATCTTCAAGGAACTCAAACGTGCTGAGAAGAAAAAAAACAGCCCTATTGAAAAGTGGGCGAAAGATATGAATAGACACTTCTCAAAAGAAGACATATGAGCAGTCAATAGACACATGAAAATTTTCTCAGCTTCACTAATCATCAAATAAATGCACATTAAAACCACACTGAGATACCACCTAACTCAAGTCAGGATGACTATCATTAATAATTCAAAACACAACAGATTCTGGAGAGGATGCAGGGAAAAGGGAACACTTCTACACCATTGATAGGAGTGTAAACTAGTACAACTTCTGTGGAAAACAGTGTGGCAATTCCTAAAAGATCTAAAAATCAATACTCCATGTGACCCAGCAATCTCCCTTCTGGGAGTATACCCGGAAACTCAAATCATTCTACAAAAAAGATACCTGTGCACACATGTTTATTGCAGCACTATTCACAATAGCAAAACATGGAATCAACCATGCTGTCCATGAAAAGAAGACTGGATTTAAAAAATGTGATATATAAACACGATGGAATATTACACAGCCATAAAGAAGGACAAAATTATGAATATCACAACAACTTGGATTGATTTAGAGCCTATAATATTCAGCGATATATCACAGAAACAAAGAACTGAGTACTATGTGTTCTCACTCATAAGCAGATCCTGAACAATTATGATATATAAGAAAGGGATTGGTAGTAGTAGGAAACTGTCAGGGGAGGAGGGTGCACACATCATCAGTAAGGATACCTGATTTCAAACCAGGTAAAGTGAGGACCAAAGTGAGGCCCAAACTTTACCTGTACTATGACTATTTCTATACTTATCCTTGAAATGTACCCCACATCTTTAAATCAAAAAAGAAAAAATACTAACATAAAAACCACACTGAGTCTAACACCACACTCTTATTTCATTCATTCATTTATTTTGTTATCTATTTATGTATTTGGAAGTAAGTAAAACACTTTCACAAAGAAAGGAGGTTGCCAAATTGCCTTTGAAGGTAGCTGAAAGAAAATCTTTGATGCCCAAGTCATGTTAAAGAGAAAGCACAAATGTGCATGTGACTCTTGGCATACTAAATAAAGGAATGTGGTGGGATGATTTGTGTTAGTTCAGGGAATAAAACGTGGTGGAACTCCAGCAAAGTTCCCTTCTTGAAGAGTGTATCACCAGGCAATAGAGATCATTAGGTTTCAGGGGAAATACCCACATGCTACCTACTTTAGGACTTAAATGGAGGCTGTTTCCCAATTATCTCAGGAGGCTCAATTTAGAGCAAAAGTGAAACATCAAAAGAAAGGAAAATAGGCTCAAGGCTCCATGAAGAGATAAAAAATGCCCTTTAACTGCAGTTTAAGGCTCTAGATTATTTCACTCCTGGGATTAATTTAGGCAAGTCTATCATTTTTAAGGCTACACATTGCAATCATTCAGGGATTAAAATATGTGAAACCCCAAACAATGTTGCTAGGTCAATTTTTGTAAAAGTACTAAGAAAATGTCCTTATCTCTATGAAAGCTATGAGGAGAGAACACAATTCTTTTTGGAAACATGGCTTGTAGCCTAAGGGCTAGAGTGTCATGATGTTCCATGGGGTTCATGAAAGAAAGCACTTTTAGCAGCAAGCAAGTTAAAATGGAGTTTCTTTTTTCCTATCCCAGAGTTGTGTTGCCCAATGGTAATTAGTGCATTCACTGGAGAGTGTCAAGTCACCTGTAAACCTACATTGATACTAACCTGTTATGGACTTCCCCATTATCTGTGTAGTATCACTCTAGGTAAGAGTTTGTCAAAGCAAATAGCAGGATTTCTTTAAAGCATAGTGAGAAAAAAATAAAATAACTAGAATTTTTCTTCATTTGCTGCTTCCAATTAAGCCTAGAGGGAGGTAGCAATCCAGGTGTTTCTACTTAAGCCTAATGGACTCCATTGTTCAGCAAAAAAACTCTTCTGGCAAGGGAACTCCAGAGCAGACTTTTACCTTTCTGGAGTCCCACCACACTTTGTTTCCTGAACTACATAAATGATAATATCACATTCCATTATTTATTACACCAAAAGTCTTCCATCATGCACATTTGTGTTTTCTCTTTAATGTCATTATGAACATCTAAGATTTTCAATCAACTTCCTTTGGATACAGAACATGTTTCCATATGGGAGTATATTCTCGCTACATAGCTTTCATAGGGAGAAGGACTTACTTTACAAAAATTGATGAAGCAACCTTGTTTGAGGTTTCATATATTTTGTTCCCTGACACAATGCAATGTGTAGTCCTAAATGTAATCCCTTGCCTACATTAATTCCATGAGTGAAATAATCTAGAGTCTTAAGCTGCAGTTAAAGGGTATGAATTTTTCACTCTTTTTGGAGCCTCGATTCCCTCTTCATTACTTCTGAATTTTTCACATCTGATATAGATGCAACTCTCTCAGGAAATGAGGAAACTCTCCAATTAAGTTCAGAAGTAGGGAGCATGCATGTGTTTTTCCTTAAGCCTATTGGTCTCTATTGCCCAGCGAAACACTTTTCTGGTAAGAAAAATCCAGAAAAGGCTTTAGACTTTGTTGGAGCCCCACCATGTTTTGATCCCTGAACTGACACAAATGTTCACATCACACTCCATTATTTATTACACTGAGAGTCTTCCAACAAGCACGTTTGTGTTTTCTCCTTAATGTCACTGGGAACATCTAAGGTTTTCTTTCAGCTTCCTTCGCAGACAATTTGGCAATCTTCTTTATTTGTGAAAGCATTTACCTTACTTCAAAATACATAAATAGCTGAATGAATGAATAGTGTGGCATTAGACACAGCAGGTTACACTGCAAACTGAGTGGATCTATCTGTCATCTGTTGGTGGCAAATGAAGGGAAAACTTGGTTAGATTATTTCATATTTTTCTCACTATGCTTTAAAGATATTCTGATATTTGCTTTGCCATACTCTTACCTAGAGTGAAGCTATAGAGATAATGTGGAAGCTTTAGCAAGTTAGTATCAATGTAGGTTTGTAGATGACTTTGCCACTGTCTAATGATTGCACTGATTACCACTGGGCTACACGTCTCTGTGGCAGGAAAAGAAAAACTTTGTTTTGACTTGCATGCTGCTAAAAGAGCTTCCTTTTGTGAAACCCATGAAATAATCTTAGCACTCTAGTCCCTAGGATGCAAACCATGTTTCCATAAGAAACTGTGTACTCTCCTCATAGATTCCATAGAAAGAAGGATCTCCTCTTTGCATTTTACAAAAATTGACTCAGCAACATTTTTGGGGATTTCACATATTTCAATCACTGATACAATGCAATGTGTAGTGTTAAATACTATGGGCTTGTCTAAATTAATTCCAGGAGTGAAATAATCTAGACCCTTAAGTTAAAGGACATGAGTTTTAAACTCTTCATGGAACCTTGAACTTATCTTCAATTCTTTTGACTTTTTCACCTTTGACCAGGGTTCAAACTACTGATGTAATGGAAAACAGCCTCCAATTAATTCCAGAAGTAGGTAACACACAGGTGTTTCTCCTTAAGCCTATTAATTCTTGTTGTCCAGTGAAGCACTCTTCTTGAAAGGGAAGTAAAGAGCTGCTTTTTGACTCTACTGATGTCCCACCATGCTCTTTCTCTGAACTGACACAAACGCTCACACAAAATTTGGTTATTTATTATGCCAAGAGTCTTACAACATGCACGTTTGTATTTTCTCTTTAATGTGGAAACATCTAAGATTGTCTTTCAGCTTTCTTCAAAGGCAATCTGGCAATCTCCTTTCTTTGTGAAAGTGTTTTATTTCCTTCCAAATACATAAGCAGATAAGAAAGAAAGAAAGAAAGAAAGAAAGAAAGAAAGAAAGAAAGAAAGAAAGAAAGAAAGAAAGAAAGGAATTAGACTCAGTAGGTTATACTGCAAACTGTTTGAATGGGTGGATCCATCTACCACCTGTAAGCACCATAGATTCCATTGGGAGAAGAACCTTGCCTGTTGTTTTACAAACATTATTTGGGGTTTCAAATATTTTATTTCAATCCCTAAAACAACACAATGTGTAGTCCTAAGTACTTAAAGGCTTCCCTAAATTAATTCCAGGAGTGAAATAATCCAGAGCCTTAAGCTGCAGTTAAATGGCCCGAGTTTATATCTCTTCATGGAGCCTTGATCCTATTTTCATTACTTATGATTTTTTTTCAATTTTGATCTAGATTCAACATCCCAAGATAAAGAGAAAACAGCCTTCAATTAGGCCCAAAAGTAGGTAGTATGCAGGTGTTTCTCCTTAAGCCTAATGATCTCTATTGCCCAGTAGCACTTTTCTGGCAAGGGAAATTCAGAGAAGGTTTTGGACTTTGCAAGAGTGCCACAGTGGTTTGTTCCTTGAACTGACACAATTGATCACACCACATTCTGTTTTGTGTTATACCAAGAGACTTCCAACCTGAACATTTGTGTTTTCTCTTTAACATCACTGGGAACATCTAAGGTTTTCTTTTGGCTTCCTTCAAAGGCAATTTGGGAGTCTCCTTTCTTTGTGAAATTGTTTTACTCACTTTCAAATACATAAATAGATAAATAAATAAATAACTTTAAAAAGAGTGTGGTGTTACACTCAGTAGGTTATACTGCAAACTGTTTGCAGTTTGAATGTGTGGATCCATCTGCCACCTGTCTGTGGCAAAAAAGGAAAAACTTGATTAGTTTATTGTATTATTTTTTTCTCATAATGCTTTAAAGAAATTCTGATATCTGCTTTGCCAAACTCTTACCTAGAGTGAAACCACACAGATAAACTAACCAGAATTTTCCTTCATTTGCCACCGACAGGTGGTAGATGGATCCACCCATTCAAACAGTTTGCAGTATAACCTACTGAGTTTAACACTACACTCTTGTTACATTTTAAAAAATCGATTCATGTATTTGGAAGTTAGTACAACACTTTAACAAAGAAAGGTGATTGACAAATAGTCTTTGGAGAAAGCTGAAAGAAAACCTTAGATGTTCACCATGATTTTAAAGAGAAAACACAAATGTGCATGTTGGAAGACTCTTGGCTTAATACGTAACAGAAAGTAGTGTGATCATTTGTGTCAGTTCAGGGACAAAGCATGGTAGGATTCCAGCAAAGTGAAAAACTTGCTTTGCAGTTCCTCTGCCAGAAAAGTGCTTCACTGAGCAATGGAGTTCTTTAGGGTTAAGGAGAAACACCTGCATGCTACGTACTTCTGGGCTTAATTGGAGGATGAATCTAGATCATAAGTGAAAAGCACAGAAGGAATGGAAATAGACTCAAGACTCCATAAAGAATTAAAAATTCATGCCCCTTACTCTAACTGCAGCTTAAGGCTCTAGATTATTTCATTATTGGAATTAATTTAGGCAAGACCATTGTATTGAAGAGTATACATTGCATTGCTTCAAGAACTGAAATATGTGAAACCACAAACAATGTTGTTAGGTCAATTTTTGAAACTACAAAGAAAAGGTACTTCTCACTATGGAAGCTATGAAAAGAGAACACAGCCCTTATGGAAAATGGTTTGTATCCTAGGGGCTAGAGTGTTAGGTTTATTTCATGAGTTTCACAAAAGGAAGAACTTTTAGCAACATGGAAGTTAATACATAAATTTTCTCTTCATGTCCCAGAGATGTGTTGCCCAGTGGTAATTAGTGCATTCATCGAAGAGTGGCAGTGTTGACTACAAACTTACGTTGATGATAACCTGCTAAAGGTTTTCACACTATCATCTGTGTAGCTGTACTATAGATAAGAGTTTGGCAAAACACACATCAGGATTTCTTTCAAGAATAGCAAGAAAAACAAATAAAATAAACTAACCAGAATTTTTCTTCATTTGCTGCTGACAGGTGGCAGTAGGATCCACCCACTGAAACAGTTTTCAGTATACCATAATGTGTTTAACACCACACTCCTTTTTATTTTATTTATATGTTTGTGTATTTGGAAGTAAGTAAAATACTTTCACAAAGAAAGTAGACCACCAAATTGCCTTAGAATGAACCTTATAGGAAATCTTAGATGTCCCTAGTAATGTTAAAGAGAAAATGCAAACGTGTGTTTTGGAAGAATCTTGGTGTAATACAAAAAGAAATGTGGTGTGAGTATCACTTCAGGGAACTAAGTGACGTGGGGCCCAGAAAGACAAAACTCTGTTCTGGAGTTCCCTTGCCAGAAGAGTTCTTCACTGGGCAATGGAGTTCATTAAGCTGGAGGACAAACACCTATGTGCTACCTACCTCTAGGCTTAATTGAAGGTTGTTTCCTAATTACTTCAGAAGACTGAATCTAGAACAAATGTGAACAAGCCAGAAAGGAATGAAGATAGGTTCAAGGCTCTATGAAGAGTTAAAAACCCAGGCCCTGTAACTGCAGCTTAAAGCCCTAGATTATTTCACTCCTGGAATTAATGTAGGCAAGCCCACAGCATTTAAGACTACATTTTTCATTGCTTCAGAGATTGAAATATATAAAGTCCCAAACAAAGTTGCTAGGTCAATTTTTGTAAAAGTAGAAAGAAAAGGTATTTCTCCCTAGGAAAGTTATGAGGAACACAGTTCCATATGGAAACATGGTTGGTAGCCTAGGGGCTACAGTGCTATGATTATTTGATGGGGTTCACAAAAGGAAGCACTTTTAGCAAGAAGAAAGTTAAAATGTAGGTATCCTTTTTCTGTCTCAGATACATGTTGCACAGTAGTAATGAAATGCGTTCATCTTAGAGTGGCAAAGTTGCCTACAAACCTAGGTTGATGCTATCCTGCTAAATGCTCCCACATTGGCTTGGTAGCGTCACACTAGATGAGAGTTTGGCAAAGTAGATATCAGAAATTTTGAAAAGCATAGTGAGAAAAAAAGTAACTGTGTTTTTCCTTCATCTGCCACTGACATTTGGTGGATAGATCCACCCACTAAAATAGTTGGAAGTATACCAAAGTAAGTCTAATGCCACACTTCTTATTCATTCATTCATCTATTTATTCACCTATTCGTGTATTTGGAAGTAAGTACAACACTTTAACAAGGAAAGGAGACTGCTAAATAGTCTTTGAAGAAAGCTGAAAGAAAACTTTAGATATTTCCAATGATGCTAAAGAGAAAGCAAAATGTGCATGTTGAATTAGCCGGGCATGGTAGTGCATGCCTGTAGTTCCAGCTACTTGGAAGGCTGAGGCAGAAGGATCGCTGGAGCCCAGCAGGTTAAGGCTGCGGTGGCCGGGAGCGGCCACTGCACTCCAGTCTGGGCGACAGAGTGAGACTCCAACACACACTGCACTCCAGTCTGGGCAACAGAGTGAGACTCTACAAAAAAAAGACTCCTGGTGTAATAAATAATGGAATGTGTCAGTTCAGGAAGCAAAGTGTGGTGGGGCTCCCAAAAATAAAAAACCTGCTCTGGCCGTTTCTTTGCCAGAAAAGTGCTTTGCTGGGTGACAGAGATCATTAGGCCCAAGGAGAAACACTTGCAAGCTACCTACATCTGTGTTCATTTGGAGGTTGTTTCCTTATTATCTCATATGGCTGAAACTGGATCGGAGATGAATAAGTCAGAAGGAAAGACAGTAGGCTCAAGTTTCTGTGATTGGTTAAAAACTCATGCCCTTTACTTTAACTGTAGTTTAAGACTCTAGATATTTTACTCCTGGAATTAATTTAGGCAAGTCCGTAGTATTTAGGAGTAAACTTGGCATTCTTTCAGGGATTGAAACATGTGAAACACCACACACTGTTACTAGGCCAATTTTTTTGTAAAAGCCAAAGAAAAGATCCTTCTCCCAATGAAATCTATGAGGAGAGAGCACAGTCCTTATGGAAATATGGTTTGTATCCTAGGGGTTAGAGTGTTATGATTATTTGTTTTGCCAAATTTTTAACTAAAGTGAAGCTACACAGATAATGTGGAAGCTTTTAGCAAGTTATCATCAACATAAGCTTGTAGGCAATTTTGCCACTCTCCAATGAATGCACTGATTACCACTGAGGAACACATCTCTGAGACAGGAAGATAAAAACTTCATTTTAACATGCTTTTTGCTGGAAGTACTTCCTTTTGTGAACCCCGTGAAATAATCATAACACTCCAGCCTCTAGGATATAAACCATGTTTCTAAGAAACTCTGTTCTCCACTCATAGTTTTCCTAGGAAGAAGATCCTTTTCTTGGTAATTTTACAAAAGTTGACCTAACAACATTGTATGAGGATTCACATATTTCAATCTCTGAAAATATTCGGTGTGTAGCCTTAAGTACTGTAGACTTTCCCCTATTAACTCCAGGAGTAGAATAATCTAGAGCCTTAAACCTCAGGTAGAGTAAAGACCATGAGGCGTTTTTAACTCTTCATGGAGCTTTGAGCCTAGCTAGGTTTTTTCTGAGTTTTTTACTTTTGAACTAGATTTGGCCTCCTGAGGTAATTAGCAAACAGCCTTCAATTAAGCCTAGAATTAAGTATCATGCAGGTGTTTTTTTCACTTTCATTCTGGTTTTGGCAATGTTTTTGTACTAGCTTTGCTTTTATTATTTTACTGATTTTTTTTCTTTTTCTTCTTCCTTCTTTCTATTCTTTAGACTCCCTGCTTGTGTAGGGGAAGAATACATCAAAAGCAGGATTTTGTTGGACTGTATGTTTGTATGATTACCTGTATGCTTTATGACTAGTCTCAAACTACAAACCCAGATATCAGGACATTAATGGAGAGATTAAAAAGAATTGAGGAGACACAAGAGGAAAAGAGGAAGGAGTTGATAACTGAGATAACAGCAGTAAAGAATATTGTGAATGATATAAGTAACAAACTGATAAGCATGGAAAGCAGAAGAAAGAATCTCAGAGCTTGAGGACCAAAATATAGAACTAATCCAAACTGTCAAAAACATAGAAAAGAAGCTTTAAAAAGACAGAACAAAACCCTCGAAAGAAGAGCGATTGCTTCAAGAGACCAAAACTAAGAGTAATTGAACTTTCTGAGGCAGAAAGAGAGACAGAGACCACCCTGGAACAAACATTCCATGAAATTATTCAAGAAAACATCCCTCATCTCATCAGTAATGCAAAAATTCAAACACAAAAGATTCAGAGAACCCCTGCAAGACTACAAATGAGAAGACCAACTCCCAGACACATAACAATTCACCTAAGGGAAGTAAGTATAAAAGAAAAAATCCTAAAGACAGCAAGAGAAAGAGGTCAGACTACCTACCATGGAAAACCAATTAGAATAGCAGCAGATTTGTCTACAGAAACACTTCAGGCTAGGAGAGCTTGGAGCCCAATCTTTAAAGTTCTCAAAGATAAACAATTTCAACCAAGAATAACCTACCCAGTCAAACTCAGCTTCATCGGTGAGGGAGAATTAAAATCTTTCCCAGATATCCAATCCCTAAGGAATTACGCTGCCTCCAGACCACCCCTACAAGAAATACATAAGAAAGTATTAAATACAAAAGAAAAGGAAAAAAGAATGACAACGTTCTTCACAAGAGTATAGGAAAAAGATTGAAATGAATCTTTTTCCTATACATGAATCAACCCCAAAACCAAAAGAAAGACAACAAACAGGAACAACAACAAATCTATAAGAACCACATGACAGAGATAAACTGTCACATTTCAATAATTAGCCTGAATGTGAATGGACTAAATGCATCACTGAAAAGACATAGAATGGCAAAATGGATAAAATATCATCAGGCAACAATACATTGCCTCCAAGAGATTCATCTCACCAGAAAGGACACCCACAGACTCAAAGTAAGAGGATGGGAAGCAAAATATCAGGTGAGTGGAACACAAAGAAAGGAGGAGTGGCAATCTTAATCTCAGACAAAATACCCTTCAAGCTATTAAAAATCAAAAAAGATACAGAAGGTCACTACATAATGATAAAAGCCTCAATCCATCAACAAGAAATATCTATCTTAAACATATATACACCCAACATAGGGCACCAATTTTTATAAAGCAACTTCTAGGTAAACTCAAAAAAGATATTGACTCTAACACTATCATAGCTGGGGACTTTAATACCCCACTCACAGCCCTAGACAGATCATCAGGACAAAAAATCAGCAAGGAGATCTGGAACCTCAATCTGACTCTTGACCAAATGGACTTAATTGACACCCACAGAACAATCCACCCAACGACCACATAATATACATTCTACTCATCACCACATGGAACATACTCTAAGATTGACCACATTCTTGGCCATAAATCAAGCATAAACAAATTTCAAAATATTGAAAATTTTTTTTTTTGAGTTGGAGTCTCACTCTGTCATCCAGATTGGAGTGCAGTGGCCACTCCTGGCCACCACAGCCTTGACCTGCTGGGCTCCAGTGATCTTTCCACCTCAGCCTTCCAAGTAGCTGGAACTACAGGTGCACACTACCACACCTAGCTAATTTTTGATTTATTGTAGAGATGAGGTCTCGCCAAGACTGAAATCTTGACATACACCTTCTCAGGCCAGAGTGGAATAAAAATAAATATCAACACCAACAAGTTTTCACCAAAACCCACAAAGACATGGACACTAAACAGCATGATGCTAAGCAACTCCTGGGTCAACACGGAAACCAAAACAGAGATTAAAAGATACCTAGAAACAAATGAAAATGAAAAAGCATCTTACCAAAATCTCTGGGATGCCATGAAATCAGTAGTAACAGGGGAATTCATATCTCTACAAACACACATGAAGAAAATGGAAGGATCACAAATTCACAGTCTAACAAGTCACCTAAGGAAGTTGGAAAAGCAAGACCATTAAAATCCTAACTTCAACAGAAGAATCCAGATCACCAAAATAAAAGCCCAAATCCAGGACATTGAAGACAAAAAGATAATACAAAAAAATCAACAAAACAAAAATCTGGTTCTTTGAAAGGATAAACAAGATCGATGGTCCCTTAGCTAGACTGACAAAGAAAAAGAGAGAAAAAGCCCAAATAAACACAATCAGAAATATTGAAGATGAAGTCACATCTGACTCTGAGGAAATACAAAAATGAAATGTGATGTGATCATTTGTGTCAGTCCAGTTAAGAAAGTGTGGTGGAGCCGGGCTCGGTGGCTCAGCCTGTAATCCCGTGCCTTTGGGAGGCTGAGGTGAGTGGATTGACTGAGCCCGCGGGTTCGAGACCCGCCTGGGCAGCAAGACCTCATCTCTACAATAAATCAAAAAATCAGCCGGGCATGGTAGCGTGTGCCTGTAATTCTGGCTACTCGGAAGGCTGAGGTGGAAGGATCACCGGAGCCCAGCAGGTCGAGGCTGCTGCCACTGCACTCCAGTCTGGGCGACAGAGTGAGACTCCAACTCAAAAAAAAAAAAAGAAAGTGTGGTGGTACTCCAGCAAAGTAAAAAACCTGCTCTGCAGATCCCTTGCCAGAAGAGTTCTTCACTGAGCTATTGAATTCATTACACTTAAGGAGAAACACCTGTATGCTACCTACCTCAGGGCTCAATTGGAGGTTGTTTCCTTATTACCACAGGGGACTGAATCAAGGTCAAATGTGAAAAAGTCACAAGGAACAAAGATAGGCTCAGGGTTCCATGAAGAGTTAAAAACTCCTGCTCTATAATTGCAGCTTAAAGCTCTAGATTATTTCACTACTGGAATTAATGAAGGCAAGCCCACAGTATGTAAGACTACACATTACATTGTTTCAGGGATTAAAATATGTGAAACTTCAAGCAATCTTTCTAGGTCAATTTTTGTAAAAATACAAAGAGATGGTCCTTCTCCCTATAGAAGCTATGAGGAGAGGAAACATGGCTTATATCCAAGAGTGTTATGATTATTTAATGAGGTTCACAAAGGGAATCACTTTTATCAGCAAGCAAGTTAAAACGTGGTTTTTCTTTTTCTGTCTCAGACACATGTTGACCAGTGGTAATCATTGCATTCATTGTAGAGTGTCAAATTTGCCTGCAAACCTACATTGATACTAACCTGCTAAAGTCTTGTATATTATCTGTGTAGCTATACTTCTAGATAAGAGTTTGACAAAGCATATATCAGGATTGATTTAAAGCCTAGTGATAAAAATGAATAAATTAAACTAACCATGTTTTTCCTTCATTTGCTGCCAACAGATGGCAGACAGATCCAGTCAAATTGTTTGCAGTATAACCGACTTAGTGTAACCACATTTACTTATTTATTTATTTTTTATTTATGTATTTGGAAGTAAATAAAACACTTTCACAAAGAAAGGAGATTGCCAAATTGCCTTTAAAAGAAGCTGAAAGAAAACCTTAGATGTTCCCAGTGATGTTAAAGAGAAAACACAAATGTGCACATTGGAAGACACTTGGCATAATTAATAATGGATTGTGGTGTGATCAATTGTGTCAGTTCAGGGACTAAAGCATGATGGGATTCTAGCAAAGTCAAAAAACTGTTCCGGAGTTCCCATTCCAGAAAAGTGCTTTGCTGAGAAATAGACATAATTAGGCTTAATGTGAAACACCTGCTCTCTACTACTGGGCTGAATTGAAGATTGTTTCCTCAGAGAGCTGAATCCAGGTTAGAGATGAAGAAGCCAGAGGAATAAAAATAGGGCCAAGGCTCCATGAAGAGCTAAAAACTCATGACCTTTACTCCAACTGGAACTTAGGGTTCTAGATTATTTCACTCTTGGGATAAATTTAGGCAAACCCAGACTATTTAAGACTACACATTGCATTGTTTCAAGGATTGAAATATGTGAAATCCCCAAACAATGTTGCTAGGTCAATTTTTGTAAAAGTACACAGAGAACATCCTTCTCCCTATAGAAACTATTAGCTATAAAAAGAAAACACAACCCCTTATGGAAATATGGTTTGTCTCAGGGGATAGAGTGTTGTGATTATTTCATCATATTCACTAAAAGAAGCAGTTTTAACAGCAGGCACTTTAAAATGTATTTTTCTCTTCCATTCCTAGGGACGTGTTGCCTTCTGATAATCAATGCATTCTTTGGAGAATGGCAAAGTTACCTACATTGGTGCTAACATGCTAAAGGCTTCATGTTATCTGTGTAGCTTCACTCTAGGTAAGAGTTTTGTGAAAAAGATATCAAGATTCCTTTAAAGCACAGAGAGAGAAAAAAAAATTATACTAACCTGTTGCATTTTCATTGATGCCAACAGGTTGCAAATGGATCAACTCATTCAAATAGTTTGCAGTATAATCTACTGAGTCTAATGTCACATTTTTTCATTTATTTATTTAATTATATATTTTTAGAAGTAAATAAAACACTTTAATAAAAGATGGAAATTACCAGATTGTCTTTGAAGGAAGCTGAATGAAAACCTTAGATATTCCCAGTGACATTAAAGTGAAAACATACAAGTGCATTTTGGAACACTCTTGGCATAATAAATAACAGAATGTGGTGTGATCATTTGTGTTAGTCAGAGACCAAGGGGTGGTGGGACTTCAGAAAATAAAAAACTTGCTCTGGAGTTCCCTACCTGGAAAAATGCCTCACTGGGCAATACAGATTATTAGGTTTAAGGAGAAATACGTGCATGCTACCTACTTCTAGGCTTAATTGGAAGCTGTTTCCTAATTACCTCAGGAGGCTGAATCTAGGTCAAAGGTGAAAAACTCAGAAAAAATGAAGATAGGCTCAAGGCTCCATAAAAAGTTAAAAACTCATTACCTTTACTCTAACTGCAGCTAAGGCTCTAGTTCCTGGAATTAAATACATTGAGGCCCACAGTATTTAAGACTGCACATCAAATTTTTTGAAGGATTGAAATATGTGAAACCCTAAACAAAGTTGTTAGGTCAATTTTTGTAAAAGTACGAAGAAAGGAAACTTCTTAGGAAAGCTATGAGAAGATATCACAGTCCCTTATGGAAACATGGTTTATACCCTAGAGCTTAGAGGATTATGATTATTTCATGGGGTTCACAAAAGTAAGCATTTTAAGCAAAAAGCAAGTTAAAATGTAGTTTTTCTCTTCCTGACCCAGAGATGTGTTGCCCAGTAGTAATCAGTGCATTCATCAGAGAGTGGCAAAGTTGCCTACAAACTACTTTGCTGCTAACTTGATAAAATTTTCCATGTTATCTGTGTAGCTTCACTCTAGGTAAAATTTGGCAGAGCAGGCATCAAGACATCATTAAATCATATTAATAAAAAACAAAATAATATAACCAGGTTTTTCCTTCATTTTATGTCAACAGGTGGCAGATGGATATACCCATTAAAACAGTTTGCAGTATAACATACAAAGTCTAACAACACTTTATTTATTATTTTCTCTACTTATAAATTTGGAAGTAGGTAAAACACTTTCACAAAGAAAGGAGATTGCCAAATTGCCATTGAAGAATGCTTAAAGAAATCATCAGATGTTCACAATGAGGTAAAACAGAAAACACAAATGTGCATGTTGGAAGACTCTTGGCATAATAAATAATGGAATGTGGTGTGATCATTTGTGTCAGTTCAGGATACAAGGTATGGTGGGGCTCCAGCAAAGTGAAAAAAAACTGCTCTCGAGTGCCCTCACCAGAAAGGTGCTTCAATGGGCAATAAAGATCATTAGGCCTAAGGAGAAGCACATGCATGATACCTACTTTTGGGCTTAATTGGAGGCTGTTTCCTAATTTCCTCAGAAGGAAGAATCTAGGTCAGAGGTGAAAAAGTTAGAAGAAATCAAGATAGGTTCAAGGCTCCATGAAGAGTTAAAAATTCATGTGCTCTACTCTAGCCGCAGCTTAAAGCTCTAGATTACTTCACTCCTGGAATTAATATGGGGAAGCTCATAATATTTAAGGGTAGACATTGCATTATTTCAGGGATTGAAATACATGAAATCACAAACAATGTTGCTAGGTCAATTTTTGTAAAGCTATAACTAGAAGGTCATTCTCCCTAAGGAAGTTATGAGGAGAGAACACAGTCTCTTAAGGAAAGATGGTTTTTAGCTTAGGGGCTAGAGTGTTATGATTATTTCATAGGGTTCACAAAAGGAAGCACTTTTAAACAACAACCAAGTTAAAATGTAGTTTTTCTCCTCCTGTCCCAGAGGCATGTAGCCCAGTAATAATCAGTGCCTTCACCAGCAAGTCCAAAGTCGCCTACAAACCTACATTAAAGCTAACCTGCTAATAAAATGGCTATTAGTGATCTAACCAAGGTGACTCCATTGTATAGCAGTTCTTCCATCTTGTCTCCATGTAACTGCCCTAACTGACCCAGTAAACAGTATACCACATCTTGGTGGCAGAACTCCAGGGACTTTCAAATCACTGGCTGTGCCAAGGACACAAAGTTAACTGAAACTCCCTAATAGTCAAAAGTTGCTAGTTTATGGTTGCTAAGTTGCTAGTTTCTAAGTTGTTGGTTTCTAAGTTGCTAGTTTATGGTTGCTAAGTTGCTATGTATCCTTGCAGTTTTTGCCTTTATAAACCTCTTGCTTGCTTCACTCAGGGTCTAGAGTTTTTTCTGGCATTAGCCTGTTCTCAACCTCTAGCAATAAAGAACTCAAAAATTTGAACCCAGTGTGTTGGTGACTCCTTTCTCATGATTCAGCTATAACATTTTGGAGGCCCCAGCAAGATCACCAAGCTTGGGAAACAGCCTCACTCTGGCTCACCCTGGCCTGGTGCAAAGGTATAGGGGGGGCGCCCCCTGAGTCATTCCAGGGCCCTGTAACCTCTCACTCGGTCTGGAGAGAATTGGAGTGACTGCTGTCTTCCATATCCTTACCTCCTGGGAGGTAAGATTTTATTCTGTTTCTCTGTAAATAGGGGAATCCTAGTCTGATGAGACTGCCTCTTGGACACTATTCATTAAGCCAAGACGTTGGCCAAATAGAGTTACTGGTTTCAGTTTTTGTTTTCCATGTCCTGTTTTTGTCTGTCTCCTGTGTTCTGTTTTTGTTTGTCACTGTGGGATCATGTAACTCAAAACCTGCCAGTCCTCCAGTCCCCTGGACTGCATGACAAAAAAATTTCTCTCTTGGATTTACTGAGGACTATGGTGTCCACCTCTTGAAAGGCAGGCTCCAGACCCTCTGTGAAATTGACTGGCCTTCACTTAATGTTGGATGACCTTCCACTGGGTCACTGGATGTCGCATCACTCAGTCTGTCTGGAAGGTTGTCATGTGGACTCCTGGTCAACATGACCAATTTCCCTATATTGACCAATGGTTGAATTTAGTCCAAAACCCGCCTCCATGGTTAAAGGTATGCTCTCTTAAAACTCAGGATGCTCCCCATAAACCACACATATATGGAGGCAGAGTTTCTAATCTGGAAACAACAGGGTGCTATATACAAAGTCCCCTGGCTAATTCTTCAAGGAAAACTTATTTTATCTGTTTCTCAAGAGAATGAAACCTTGACTCACTTACATAATTCATTCTGCCACTTCTTCCACCTCTCCTCCATCCTCTTCACCTCTGGCTTCTCACCTTTGATCCTGAATGAATCCAGCCCCTCTCCTTCCCCTTCTGGAAGTGCCCCCTCTGCAGGGGACAGATCAGACTAAACGACCTTTCCTGTTGTATATTCCTTTTGCTACCTCTAATGTGTACAATTGAAAAACTCAAAATCTGCCATTTTTGGAGAAATCTCAGGTTTTAACCTTCCTGGTAGAATCAATCATGCACATTCATTGTCCCACCTGGGATGATTGCCAGCAGCTCCTTTTAACCCTACTTACCTTTGAGGAGCAAGAGCACATTAGAGTGGAGGCTAGAAAGTCTGTCCTGGCTTCAATGGTTGGTACAGAGGAGGAAAGTCAGGAGGTTCTGAATGAGGTATTCCCCACCTCTCACCCTGATTGGGACCCCAACATATCAATTTGGTACCAGGAACTAGATACATATAACTGGACTCTATTAGCAGGAATGAGGGGGGCAGCTTGCAAACCTATTAATCGTTCCCAAACAACTGAGATTCTCCAGGAGCCCAAGGAATCTCCAAGGGCATTATTTGAGCACCTCCAATAGGCATTTTGTACCTATGCCCCTTTTGACCCCTCAGACCCAGAGAGTGCTCAGACTATTTGGCTTCTGTGGCACAGGCAGCCCCTGACATTCAGAAAAAGCTGCAAAAGTTAAAGGGATTTGCAGGAATTAATGTTTCTCAACTTCTCGAGGTGGCACAGAAGGTTTATAATAACCAAGATGCTGAAAAACAGAAACAGGCAGCTAATAGGACTGCAATAAGGCAAGCCAAAATCCTGGTAGCAGCCTTACAAGCCCCAGGGACTGACTCCAAGTCCTCTCATCAGAAGTCAGAAAATAACAACAACAACAAAAAGGTCAGGGAACTAGACGGGCTCCGCTGGCAAAAAAAACAATGTCTATTGCAAGGAACTAGGGCATTGGGTCAAGGATTGCCCTTGCTGTCCAAAGACAGAGAATCCCAAACCAGTCCTTCTTCTACCCACTATGGGCAGGGGGCCAGCCCCTGCAAGTTTTGGGGAGATTTAGGAGGTCCCTTGGAAGGTGTGGCAGCATCGGTGATTATTTTGGAGAAATAAAGAGAAAGAAAGAGAAGAGGGGAGAAAGAAAGAGACTGGACTCTGTCTAGCACAGAAGCTGATCCTGTAGTAGGGATAGATATTAAAAGAAAGAAAGATGGAGGGATAGATATAAAGAGGAAGAAAGAGAAAGAAAGAAAGTAGACAACTGCTCAGTGAATTGAGCAGAAGTCGTTTTATTGGAAGTAATAGCGAGTATTTATCCCCAAATTTTACACAGACAGTCTCACAAGTCTTTCATGTGAACACAAAGCCAGGTGTAGGAGGGGCATCCCCCACCCACCAGATGTTTTCTCAGGTACGAGGAGGGACAAACTCCAAAATTGTCTTATTGTTTCCTTCACTAGTTAATGTTCCTCAAAAGCAATGCAACAATCCCTACTAGCATCATGATGTTCTAATAATCAATAACTTTTAAAGCTCATGTGCACACAACACCCATAATCGCTAACTTAAATTTTATTACCTTTCTATTCTATGCTAATACTACTTACACAATGCTATGGAAGCTTAAGCCAATTCCTAAAGAATGTGGCCCAGTCCAAAGATCACACTGGGCTCTACAGGATGTGGCCCAGTCCAAGGTTCATGGTGGGCCACTTTTTGGAACAATAGATTACAATCTCTTAACAAAATGGCTAGTCTAAAATCCTATATATCTATCCTAATTTCTATAAAAGTTTCTAACTCCTAATCCCTAATCCTAATATATAAAGCTGATCATCAGCAACAAAGCTTCTAAAAAATAAAACCCAATATAAACTGTAAATGTACTAAGACCAAAACCACAATAGTAGAAAATGGAGACAATGAAATTTCTAAAGTTAACTGTATTCTTATTAAGCCTCAAAATATCATAATTGGTCATGCTTGAAGTAACATGATTCCCTGACATTAGCATGACCTAGTCTACAATACTTTCTATGAATAAAATAAATTCAATTTATATAATAGGTAGAAAAACCCTACACTAACTGTAGCTAAAGCCAGCCTAAAAGAATGCAGCCTAGTCCAAAGTACGTGCTGGGCCCTCAGGAATGTGGCTCAGCCCAAACTTTGTGCTGGGCCGTTTCTGATAACTCTAGATAATCATCTATACCATTGAAAGCTGAAAACAGCTCTCCATAAGTATATACTAATTCTACAAATATACTTTTAAATCTAATAAAGAAGCTTGTACCATATAAAAGGTTCCCAAATGTGACCTGAATTTGAATTATATCTAATACCTAAGCTGAAACCACAGTTTATGGGAAACAGGAACAATGAGTTTCTAGAGTGAGCCATGCCTGTCACAGTCACAGAGCCTTCAGCTTAGATCAGCAGAGTTCCTTTAGGTTACTTGCGCTACATGGTAAAAGGAGGAGGAAAATGGGGTCAACGGCTCCCGAACACATCCTAGTGGTCTCTGGGTCCATGGCCCTCCCTGATCCCTAATGCTCAGTGGGCCTCCGTGACCGGCTCCCAATAACTATGGAAGCTGAAAATAACTCCAACTAAAGGGGCCAGTGCTCTTTTTCCTTAGGCCCCCAAGAGCCCATGGTTACTGCAGCTATCGGGGGCCACCCAATCCAATTCTTAGTGGATACCAGGGCAGAGCTGTCAGTCCTAAAGTCACCCATGTCAACTAAGCAAATCGCTGTTCAAGAGGCTACAGGGGTAATTACAAACTGCAAGCTCATGTCTGGCCAAATTGTTGATTTGGGTCAAAAATGAGTTACCCACTCATTCCTAATAACCCCTGACTGTCCCTACCCCCTCATGGGATGGGACCTGCTTTGAAAACTGAGAGCAACTATTGTGTTTTCACTAGACAAGACTGAAATGTTTGTTCCTACTACTTATCAAATGCTTTTTAACTGTTCCACTTTCTGAAAAGCACCTTTTAACCCCTTCTAACTCCACTGCTGGGAATGTTTCATCCAGTTTGCTTTAGCAACTGCAACAAGAATATCTTTCGGTTCGGGCAGAAACAAATCCATCAGGATTGGCACATCATCCTCTGGTTGGGGTGAGTCTGTTGGCATCAGCCACCCCAGTTCGAGTATGTCAGTATCCAATAAGTTTGCAGGCACAAAGGGGAATTGCTCCTCATATCAAAAAACTTTTAAAAACTAATATACTGACACCATGCCAATGGGCATGGAACACTCCCTTCTTGCCAGTTCAAAAACCAGGAGCCTCTGACTATTGACAAGTCCAGGACTTGAGAGAGGTCAATAAGTGGGTGGAAACTATCCATCCTACTGTTCCCAACCCTTATATGTTACTCAGATTACTTCCTTCTCAACTCCAGGTTTACATTGTTTTGGATCTAAAAGATGCATTTTCCTCCATTCCTGTATCCTCTGTCAGTCAACCCATTTTTGCCTTTTGAATGGATGGATCCCAACTCATGGAATACCAGTCAGCTGACTTGGACTCAGCTGCCACAGGGTTTCAAAAACTCCCTGACTCTTTTTGGGGAAGACTGGCAACAGGACTTATCAGGGTTCTGTGCCTTACACCCTGAATGTACTTAACTCTAGCATGTAGATGACCTCTTGCTTTCAGTGGCAGACTTGAACACTTGCTTAAAAGGCACCAAGGCTTTGTTGCAGCTTCTCTAGGACCTGGGCTACCATGCATCAGCTAAGAAGGCACAACTCTGTTTAACCGAGGTCTCCTATTTAGGATATCAGCTGAAAAAGGATAAGTGAAATTTCACCATGGCCTGGAAGGAAGCCATCCTTCAAATCCCTACCCCAATCTTGAAAAAACAGGTACAGGAATTCCTGGGGGTGATGGGATACTGCCGGTTATAAATCCCGGGATTTGCTAAAATTGCCAAGCTCCTATATTCAGTCATGGCAGGAAATCAACTTTTGACATGGAATTGCCATTGAGGAATGAGCATTCCAACAATTAAAAACGGCCCTCACTCAGGTCCCAGCTCTGGCACTCTTGGACATCACTAAGCCCTTCCATCTCTTTATACATGAGCAGAGAGGAATTGCTAAAGGGGTCCTCATTCAAAGTTTAGGACCCTGGTGATGACCGGTGGCCTATCTATCCAAAAGACCGAATCCCACAGTTTCTGGTTGGCCATTCTGTCTCCAGGCCATTGCAGCTACCACCCTCCTGGTAAGAGAGGCTGACACATTAACTTTTGGCCAGAACCTAATCCTAACTGCACTTCATGCTGTAGAGACCTTGTTGGGGGAGCATCAGGACACTGGATGTCAAATGCCAGAATCACCCAATATCAGAGTCTTTTACTTAATCAACCCAGGCTAACCTTCTCTTCACAAAGTCTAAATCCAGCTACCTTGCTACCAGATGACAACCCAGAAATGCCAGTTAATAATTTTGAGGATGTATTGGACATATCACAGGTCAGCTGTCCTGACCTCTGGGACACTCCCCTAAACCAGGCCAATGCTGACCTGTTTACAGATGGCAGCAGTCTGGTAATAAAGGGAGTTTGCAAGCCTAGTGCAGCAGTGACCACAGCTCACAACATAATCTGGTCACAGTCTCTGCCTAACGGCACATCTGCCCAAAAGACTAAGTTAATTGCTTTAAGCCAGGCCCTGTGCTGGGGGACAGGAAAACGGGTAAATATCTTCACTGACTGCCGGTATGCTTTTGCTACCCTTCATGTTCATGCCTTGATCTACAAGGAATGAGGACTTCTTACCATGACAGGTAAAACTATAAAAAACAAAGAAGAAATGTTAGACCTACTAGAGGCTATATGGCTCCCCAAAGGGGTAGCCATCATTCATTGCAGGGGACACCAAAAATCAGACACTCCAGAAGCAACTGGGCATCTTGGGAGGCAGCAGAACTCCCAGTTGAGCCCCTAACTGTCCTGCTAACTAAAACTTTTCCAGTTCCTTCTCTCCCAAAACAGCCCACCTACACCCAGGAAGAAGAAGAACAGGCGGACCTGGCAGGGGCTCACAAGAAATCCACAGGATGGTGGGTTAAAGTCTCTAAAATCATCTTGCCTTCGGCTCTTGGATGTACTTTGGTAAATCAGCTCCATTCTACCACCCACTTGGGAAGTACCAAAATGACTGAACTGTTAAATCGTTATTATCATATCCAAGATTTAAAAAGCCTGACTGCCATGGTGGCCACATTGTGCCCTGCTTGTGCCCGAGTCAACGCAAAACAAGGATGAAGGCCATCTGATGGTATCAGGGCCTGAGGATTAAGCCCTGGAGAAAAATGGGAAATGGACTTTTCCAAGGTAAAACCCCCTCATGCAGGGTACACCTATCTACCAGTGTTTGTGGATACTTTTTCAGGTTGGGCAGAAGTTTTTGCCACCAAAAATAAAACCACTCTTATGGTTACCACATTTTTATTAAATAAAATAATTGCAAGGTTTGGACTTCCTCTCTCTATTGGTTCTGACAATGGTCCTGACTTTACCTCATCCACAGCTCAACTGGTTGGTAAAGCACTAAACATTAACTGGAAGTTACATTGTGCTTACTGACCACAAAGTTCTGGACAGGTGGAATGCATGAACCAAACTTTAAAAACTACTTTAACCAAATAAAAATAGAAACTGATGAAAAATGGATAAGCCTTTTATCTTTCGCACTCCTCTGAATTCAATGCAACCCTTGCAAGGTTGGGCTTATCCTCTGTGAAATTATGTTTGGAAGAACCCCTCCCTTGTTACCCCAATTAAGAGACCCTATTTCTGAAGAAATTACTAATCAATCTTTGCTAAGGTATCTCCAGTCCCTCCAACAGGTCCAGGCTGCTATCCACTCCCACTCCAATGTCTGTGCTGTCTTGCCGACCCCATCTTCCACACCTAGCCACCTGTTCCAGCCCGGGGACTTCATCTATGTCAAGAAGTTCCAGAAAGAAGGGCTAGCCCCTGTCTGGAAGGGACCCTTCGTCATCATCCTCACCACTCTGACAGCACTCAAGGTTGATGGGATACCGGCTTGGATTCACCACTCCCTAAGTCAAAAAAGACCAAGGACAACAATCAACAATTGACAGCAATGGCTAAATCAGACCCTCTCAAGCTAAGACTTTCCCACTTTGGTGTTGTCTCAAACCTTGTTTAATTGAAACCTATGGCTAACTACCTTAATTACAGGTCTGGCTGGCCTGCTGCTTCTCCTCCTTCTCAGTCTACTCTTCAGGCCCTGTATATTAAATTAAATTAAATAGTCTGGTTTATTAAACATTGAATCACCTCTATAAAACTCGTGTATATAAGGGCCAAGTACAACCCTCTACCCATAATAAATGAGTCAATGCTTTGACTCATGAACAACTAAAAGGAGGGAATAAAATGGCTGTTAGTGACCTAACCAAGGTGACCCCATTGTATAGTAATTCTTCCACTTTGTCTCCATGTAACTGTCCTAACCGTCCCAGTAAACAGTATACCACATCTTGGTGGCAGAACTCCAGGGACTTTCCAGTCACTGGCTGTGCCCGGGACATAACATTAACCAAAACTCCCTAACAGTCAAAAGCTGCTAGTTTATGGTTGCTAAGTTGCTATGTATCCTTGCAGTTTTTGTCTTTATAAACCTCTTGCTTGCTTCATTCAGGGTCTAGAGTTTTTTTTGTCGTTAGCCTGTTCTTGACTGCCAGCCATAAAGGACTCAAAAATTTGACCCTCAGTGAGTTGGTGACTCCTTTCTTACAGTTTGGCTATAACACTAAAGTTTTCCAAATTATTTGTGTAGCTTCTCTCTAGGTATGAGTTTTGCAAAACAGATATGAGGATTTCTTTGAAGCATAGCAGAAAAATAAAATAAAATAATCTAACCAGATTTTTTTCTTCATTTATCACTGACTAGTGGCACGTGGATCCACACATTCAAACAATTTGCAGTATAACCTACTGAGTCTAACACCACACTTTTTTTCATTTATTCATTATTTAACTGTTTACATATTTGGAAGTAAGTAAAGCACTTTCACTAAGAAGAGAGATTGCCAAATTGCTTTTGAAGGAAGCTGAAAGAAAACCTTAGGTGTTCCCAGTGACAATAAAGAGAAAACACAAACTTGCATGTTGAAAGACTTTTGGTGTAATAAATAATGGAATGTGGTGTAATCATTTGTGTCAGTTCAGGGTATAAACTGTGGTGGGATACCAGCAAAGTCAAAAATCTGTCCTGGAATTCCCTTGACAGAAAAGTGCTTCCCTGGGTAAGACATCATTAGGTTAATGGAAAAACATCAATGTGTTCCCCACTTCTGGGCTTAATTGCAGGCTGTTTCCTCATTTCCTCATAGGGCTGAATCTATATCAGAAATGAAAATGTCAGAAGAAATGATGATAGGCTCAAGACTCCATGAAGAGCTAAAAATTTATGCCATTTACTCTAACTGCACCTTAAGGATTTTGATTATTTTACTCCTGAAATGAATTTAGGCTGCCCATCATATTTAAGAGTACGTATTACATTGTTTCAGGGAGTGAAATATGTGAAACTCCAAACAATGTGGCTAAGTCAATTTTGTAAAACTACAAAGAGAAGGTCCTTTTCCCTATGGAAGTTATGAGGAGAGTACACAGTCCTTTATGGAAACATGGGTTGTATCCTAGGGGCTAGAGTGTTATAATTACTTCATGGGTTCATAAAAGGAAGCACTTTTAGCAACATGCAAGTTACAAGATAGTTTTTATCTTCCTGTTCCAGGAATGTGTTTCTCAGTGGTAATCAGTGCATTCATCAGAGAGGGGGTAAAGTCACTTACAAACCTACATTGATGCTAAAATGCTAAAGCTTTCCACATTATCTGTGAAGGTCAACTCTAGGTAAGAGTATGGCAAAGAAAATATCAGGTTTTCCTTAAAGCAGAGCAATAAAATAAAATATACTAACCAGTTTTCTCCTTTATTTGTCATGATCAGGTGACAGATGGCTCCACCCATACAAACAGTTTTCAGTATAACCTACTGAGTCTAACATCACACTCTTTTTTCACTTATTTATCTGATAATGTATTTGGAAGAAAGTTAAACACTTTCATAATGAAAGGAGATTGTCAAATTGCCTTTGAAGAAAACTGAAAGTAAACTTTAGATGCTCCCAGTGACATTAAAGAGAAAACACAAATGTGCATGTCAGAAGACTCTTGGTGTAATAAATAACAGATTGTGGTGTGATCATTTGTGTCAGTTCAGGGAACAATGTGTAGTGGGTCTCCAACAAATAAAAAACTTGCTCTGGTGTTACCTTGACAGAACAGTTCTTCCCTGGTCAATAGACGTCATCAGGCTTAAGGAGAAGTATCCATATACTCCCTACTTCGGGGCTTAATTGGAGACTGTTTCCTCATTTCCTAACAGGGCTGAATCTGTGTTAGAGGTGAAAAGGTCAGAAGGTATAAGGATAGACTCAAGGCTCCATGAAGAGTTAAAAACTTATGCCCTTTATTTTTTTTATCAATAATTTTTATTATGGTTTTGTGGGGTACAGTTAAGGGATAGGTGTACAATTATGTTTCATTCAGGCACCCTGTTGATAAGAGGTGTTTCCCCTTCCCCAGACAAATATTTGCTACTGTTAATCCCATCCCCTCCCTCCCACAGTTTCCCAGTACCATCAGTCATTTTCTTATAGTATTACATTGGATGTTCAAGGTCCATTATATGAGTGAGAACATGTGATACTCAGATCTTTGTTTCTGTGAGAGGTCACTCAGTATTATAGACTCTAGTTCCATCCAGGTTGCTGTGAAATTCATGATTTTGTTCTTTTTTATTGTTGTGTAGTATTCCATCATGTATATGTACCACATTTTTTTAATCCAGTCTTCTTTTGATGGGCAGCATGGTTGTTTCCAAGTTCTTGCTATTGTGAACAATGCTGCGATAAACATACGTGTGCAGGTATCTTTTTTATAGAGTGATTTGAGTTCTTCAGGGTATATTCCCAGTAGGGGGATTGTGGGGTCATATGGGAGGTTGATATTTAGAGCTTTTAGGAATCGCCACACTGCTTTCCACAGAGGTTGCACTAGTTTACACTCCCACCAACAGTGGAGAAGTGTTCCCTTTACACCACACCCTCTCCAGCAGCTGTTATTTTTTGAGTTGTTGATAATTGCCATTCTGACTGGAGTTAGGTGGTATCTCAGTGTGGTTGTGATTTGCATCTCCCTGATGATTAGTGAGGTTGAACATTTCTTCATGTGTTTGTTGGCTGCTCGGATGTCCTCTTTTGTGAAGTGTCTGTTCAAATCTTTTGCCCATTTTATAATGGGGTTGTTTGTTTTTTTCTTTTCAGCACATTTGAGTTCCTTGTAGATCTAGGATGTTAAGCCTTTGTCAGGCCTGGTGTTGGCAAATATTTTTTCCCAATCTGTAGGCTGTCTCCCTGCTCTCTTGATGGTTTCTTTGGCCTTGCAGAAGTTTGTCAGTTTAATAAGGTCCCACTTGTGTATCTTCTCTCTTATGACCTGTGGGTTTCGGGTTTTGTTCAGGAATTGGATGCCAGTTCCGATTTCCATGAGGGTATTTCCTTCATTTTCTAAGGTTCTTATGGTTTGAGATTTTAAATTTAGGTCTCTGATCCATTTGGAGCATGGGGATAGATAGGGGTCCTGTTTCAATCTTCTGCATGTGGTCTGTCGCTTTCAATAACGACTCTCACACTATTCTTCTGCAAGCTGCTTTAATCCCAGGTTACTACATCGTTCTTCTTCAGCTTCAGCTGTTTGTTTCTCTTTCCCGTGACCTTAAATCTAGTATCTCTGCCAATCAATTAAGGTAACGTGGCACACACCGATAGGCCTGCGAGAGAGGAATGTATGCTAACATCCTCCAGCTGCCTTATTAGGGCTTGTTTTGTCTTGAGGTCTGGCCACTTCGGGTGCCATGTTAGGGCGGAGGCACTCCACAGCTCCCCCTTTTTTATTTGTTTTGGCAGGAGAGGGTAGTGGTCACAGCCCCCATATAACAAGGACCATGTAAGACAGTCTATCTCGCGCGTGTAATCGCCAGACCGACTGCCCACCTGTCCGACACCGATTTTCTGGGGATGGGAGAGGCGGTGTCAACCCATATGCAGCTGGACATGCCCTCCACGGGATAACTCCTCCTGGGCCCCCGTGTGCAGTACTATTCTCACATCCTGCCCTGTTCTTATTGCCCTAACGCAGCAACCCAGACTTGAGGGGATTGATCCACCTCCATGGCAGCAAAGGCCTGCGCTAGTAGCGCACGGTCACGTGCATTGCGTTGATGCATACGGCAGAGACAATAGAGGCACAGGACACAACAAGAGAATAACAAAAAGGCCATTGAACCCATTCCCGCCCACTCTTTAAGGTGGTATGCCGCCTGGGTGATCCAGGAGGCCAAGGTTTGAGCGACTACTGGATCTACTCTGATGGAGTTGACACTGATGATTTCATGACGTAGAGCCTCCGTCAGGTTGTCGAACTCTTGGGACCAATTACCTAAAAGATGGAGGGAAAGCTCTCGAGAGAGGTTAGCAGCAATAGTCATATTGTGGTATGGGATGCCGGTTACGCATAAAGCAATAGTGTGCCATTCACACCCTATTTGCACCATGCGCCAGAGAATGTCTACTTGTTCTTAGGAGAGTTTTAAGAGCCTGAAAAAGTGGGTGAGAGGAAGTAGTGCCCATGTTAGCAAAAAGGGGATCACCTCTACACCGAGGGCCCTTTTAGATCACCTCTTTACCGAGGACCTTCCCAAATCGCCTCTTTACCGAGGACCTTCCCAAATCGCCTCTTTACCGAGGACCTTCCCAAATCGCCTCTTTGCCGAGGACCTTCCCAAATCGCCTCTTTGCCGAGGACCTTCCCAAATCGCCTCTTTGCCGAGGACCTTCCCAAATCGCCTCTTTGCCGAGGACCTTCCCAAATCGCCTCTTTGCCGAGGACCTTCCCAAATCGCCTCTTTGCCGAGGACCTTCCCAAATCCCTCTTTGCCGAGGACCTTCCCAAATCGCCTCTTTGCCGAGGACCTTCCCAAATCGCCTCTTTGCCGAGGACCTTCCCAAATCGCCTCTTTGCCGAGGACCTTCCCAAATCGCCTCTTTGACGAGGACCTTCCCAAATCGCCTCTTTGCCGAGGACCTTCCCAAATCGCCTCTTTGCCAAGGACCTTCTTAAATCGCCTCTTTGCCGAGGACCTTCCCAAATCGCCTCTTTACCTAGGACCTTCCCAAATCGCCTCTTTGCCGAGGACCTTCCCAAATCGCCTCTTTACCGAGGACCTTCTTAAATCGCCTCTTTACCGAGGACCTTTCTAGTTTTTTCCCTCCCTTGTGGGATCTACATACCAGTCGACTGCCCTGAGCAGCTGCAGTTCTGAATCCAAGGATTTCGGCTTCTTCGAGTTCCCCGTACGGCCCACCAGTTGTCGCTTTCAATAACGACTCTCACATGATTCTTCTGCAAGCTGCTTTAATCCCAGGTTACTACATCGTTCTTCTTCAGCTTCAGCTGTTTGTTTCTCTTTCCTGTGACCTTAAATCTAGTATCTCTGCCAATCAATTAAGGTAACGCGGCACACACCGATAGGCCTGTGAGAGAGGAATGTATGCTAACATCCTCCAGCTGCCTTATTAGGGCTTGTTTTGTCTTGAGGTCTGGCCGCTTCGGGCGCCATGTTAGGGCGGAGGCGCTCCACAGTGGTCAACCAGTTTTCCCAGCACCATTTACTGAATAGGTTCTCCTCTCCCCAGTGGTAGGTGGTGGAGGCCTTGTCGAATATGAGTTGATTGAGAAATTGAGGTTTTGCTTCTGGAATCTCAATTCTATTCCATTGATCTATATGCCTGTTTCTATACCAATACCAAGCTGTTTTGATAATTGTAGCTTTATAGTAAAGTTTGAAGTCTGGTAATGTGATACCACCTGCTTTGTTTTTTTTTTTTTTGCTGAGGATTTTTCTGGCTATTCTTGGACATTTGTGTTTCCATATGAATTCCTGTGTTGTCTTTTCTAGGTCTGAGAAGAATGTTGCTGGTAATTTGATGGGTATTGCATTGAATTTGTAGATTGCCTTAGGTAAGATGGACATCTTCACAATGTTGATTCTTCCAATCCATGAGCATGGGATATTTTTTTACTTGTTTGTGTCATCTTTGATTTCTTTGAGCAGTGTTTTGTAGTTTTCATTGTAAAGGTCTTTCACGTCTTGGTTAGGAAGATGCCAAGGTATTTCATTTTTTTTGTCATGCCCTTTATTCTAACTGCAGGTTAAGACTTTAGATGATTTCACTCCTGGAATTAATGTAGGCAAATTCGTAGTGTTTAGGACTACACATTGCATTGTTTCAGGAATTCAAATATGCGAAATTTAAAACAAAATTTCTAGTCAATTTTTGTAAAGGTACACCACACTCTTTTTTTCATTTATTTATCTGTTAATGTATTTGGAAGAAAGTTAAACACTTTCATAATGAAAGGAGATTGTGCTTCTCCCTATTGAAGCTATGGGGGGAGTACATAGATCCTTACGGAAACACGTTATATATCCTAGGATCTAGGATATTACGGTATTTTATGGGGTTCAGTAAAGGAAGAAATTTTAGCAACAATCACGTTAAAATGTGGTTTTTCTCTTCCACTCCCAGAAACGTGTTGCCCAGTGGTAATCAGTGCATTCATCATAGAGTGTTAAAGTCACCTACAAACCTACATTGATACTTACCTGCTAAAAGCTTCCATAGTGTCTATGTGGATTCACTCTAAATAAGAGTTTGGCACAGCAAATATCAGGATTTCTTTAAAGCATAGTGAGAAAAAAAAACTAACCAGGTTTTTGGTTCATTAGCTGCCTACAGGTGACAGATGGATGCAACCATTCAAATAGTTTATAGTATAACCTACTAAATCTAACCCCACATACATTTTTCATTTATTTATTTACTTGTTTATTTATTTATGTATTTGGAAGTAAGTAAAATACTTGCACAAACAAAAGAGATTTCCAAATTGCCTTTGAAGGAAGCTGAAGGCAAACCTTAGATGTTTTCAGTGATGTTAAAGAGAAAATACAAGTGTGCATATTGGAAGACTCTTGGCATAAAAAAACTGAAATGTGGTGTGATAATTTGTGTCAGTTTAGGGTCCAATGTGTGGTGAAAGTCCAACAAAGTAAAAAATCTTCTCTGGAGTTCCCTTCCCAGAAAGTTGGTTTGCTAGGCAATAGAAGTCATTAGGCTTAAGGAGAAACACCTGTGTGCTACTTACTTCTGGACTTAACTGGAGTCTATTTCCTCATTTCCCCAGAGGGCTGAATCTATGTCAGAGGTGAAAAAGTTAAAACTAATGAAGAGCAACTCAAGGCTCCAAGAGGAGTTAAAAACTCATGCTCTTTACTCTAAATGCAGTTTAAGTCTGTAGATTATCTCACTCCTGGAATGAATTTAGGCTAGTCCATAGTATTTAAGTCTACAGATTACACTGTTTCAGGGATTGAAATATGTCAAATCCCAAACAACTTTGCTAAGTCAATTTTTGTAAAACTATAAAGAGAAGGTACTTCTCCCTATAGAAACTATAAGGAGATGACACAATCCCTTATGGAAACATGGTTTTTATCCTAGTGACTAGAGTGTCATAATTATTTCAGGAGGTTCACTAAAGGAAGTACTATTGCAACTGGCAATTTAAAACATACTTTTTCTCTTCCTGTCCCAGAAAGGTGTTGCCCAGTGGTAATCAATGCATTTGCCAGAGAGTGGCAAAGTCACATCCAAACCTATGTAGACACTAACCTGCTAAAGCCTTCCACGTGATCTGTGTAGCTTCACTCCAGGTAAGAATTTGGCAGAACAGATATCAGGATTTCTTTAAAGCATAGTGAGAAAAAAAAATATGCTAACCAAGTTTTTCCTTCACTTGTCACAGATAGGTGGTAGATGGACCCAACCATTCAGTTTGCAATATAACCTACTGAACCTAACACCACACTCTTTTTCATTTATTTATTCATTCATATATTTATGTTTCTGGACGTAAGTACAGCACTTCACAAAGAAAGGAGGTTTCCAAATCACCTTTGAAGTAAGCTGAAAAAAAACCCTTAGATATTCCTAATGATGTTGAAGAGAAAACACAAATGTACAAGATGTAAGACTCTTGGCATATACGTAATGTAATGTGGTGTGATTATTTGTGTCAGTCAGGGAACAAAGCAGAGTGGGACTACAACAAAGTCTAAAATCTGCTCTGGAGTGCCCTTGCCAGAAAAGTGCTTTGCTAGGTAACAGAGAACATTAGGCTTAAAGAGAAATACCTGTGTGCTACTTACTTCTGGTCTTAATTGAGGCTGTTTTCTCATTACTTCAGGAGTCTTAATATAGGACAAAAGTATAAAATCAGAAGAAATGAGGTGAGGTTCAAGGCTCAATAAAGAGTTAATATCTCATGCCCTTTACTCTAGCTGCAGTCAAGTTTCTAGATTATTACACCCATGGAATTAATTTAGGGAAGCCCATAGTATTTAAGACTGCACACTGCATTGTTTTAGGGATTGAAGTACATGAAACTCCAAACTAATTTGTTGGGTCAAATTTTATTAAAGGAAAAAGAAAAGGTCTGTTTCCCTAGGGTAGCTATGAAGAGAAAACACAGTCCCTTAAGGAAACATGGTTTGTATCCTAGAGGCTAGAGTGATATGATTGTTACATGGGGTTAAAAAAGGAAACACTTTTAGAAATAAGCAATTAAATCATAGTTTTTCACTATGATAGTTTTTCCTAGGGACGTGCTACCCAGTGGTAATCAGTGCATTCTTTAGAAAGTGGCAAAGTTGATGCTAACCTGCTAAAGGCTTCCACATTATCTGTGTAGCTTCACTCTAGGTAAGAGTTTGGCAGAGCAGATATCAGGATTTCTTTAAAGCATAGTGAGAAAAATAAAATAAAATAAAATAACCAGGTTTTTCCTACATTTGCTGCCAAGAGGTGGCAGATGGAACCACCCATTAAAATAGTTTGGAGTATAACCTACTGAGTCTAACACCATGCTCTTTTTTTCATTCATTTATTTCTTTATTTAAAGATTTATGTATTTGGAATTAAGTACAACATTTTCACAAAGAAAGGAGACTGCCAAATTGCCTTTGAAGGAAGCTAAAAGAAAAGCTTAGGTGTTCCCAATGATGTTAAAGAGAAAACAGGTGTGCATGTTGCAAGACCTCTGACATAACAAATGAAATGCCGTGTGATCATTTGCCAGTCCAGGGAATGAACATAGTGGAACTGCAGCAAAGTTAAACACCTGTGCTGTAGTTCCCTAGTCAGAAGAGTGCTTCACTAAGCGACAGGGGTCATTAAGCTTGAGGAGAAACACCTGCATGCTACCTACTTCTGGAATTAATTGGAGATTGTAATCTAATTACTTCAGGATGCTGAAATTAGATCAAAGGTGAAAAACTCAGAAGGAATAAAGTTAGGTTCAAGGCTCCATGAAGAGTTAAAAACATATGCACTTTACTGTAACTGCAGCTTAAGGTTCTAGATTATTTCACTCCTGGAATTAATTTAGGCAAGCCCATAGTATTTAAGGCTACATATTGCATTGTTTCAGGAATTGAAATATGTGAAACCCCAAACAAAGTTGCTAGGCCATTTTTTGTAAAAGTAAAAGGACCTTCTTTCTAGGGAAGCTATGAGGGAACAGTACAATCCCTTATGGAAACATGGTTTGTATCCTAAGAGCTAGGGTGTTATGACTATTTTATGTGATTATTTCATGGAGTTCACAAAAGGAAGCACTTTTAGCAACAAGTAAGTTAAAGCGTAGTTTTTCTCTTGCTGTCCCAGAGATGTGTTGCCCAGCAGCAAATCAGTGCATTCATCAGAGAATGGCAAAGTCACCTACAAACCTACATTGATGCTAACCTGCTTAAGCCTTCCACATTATCTGCGTTGCTTCACTCTAGGTAAAAGCTTGGCAAGAATTTCAGGATTTATTTAAAACTAGTGAGAAAAAATAACAAAATAAGCTAGCCAGATTTTCCCTTTATTTGCTGCCCTCACATGGCAGATGGATCCACCCATTCAAATAGTTTCCAGTATAAACTACTGGATGTAACACAATACTCAATTTTCATTTATTTATTTATTTATATACATATGTATTTGGATAAGTAAACCACTTTCACAAAGAAAAGAGATTGCCAAATTGCCTTTGAAGGAAGCTGAAAGAAAGCCTTAGGTGTTTACAATGATGTTAAAGAGAAAACACAAATGTGCAGGTTGGAAGTCCCTTAGCATAATACAAAACAGAATGTGGTATGATCATCTATGTCAGTTCAGGGAACAAAGCGTGGTGGGACTCTAGCAAAGCTCAAAACCTCTGGATTTCCCTTGCTGGAAAAGTGCTCACTGGACAATAGAGATCATTAGGCTTAAGGAGTAACACTTGCATTCTATCTACTTTTGGGCCTAATTGGAGGCCGCTTCCTCATTGCCTCAAAAGGTTGGATCTAGGTCCAAGGTATAAAACCTGGAAGGAATGAATATAGGGTAAAGAATCCATGAAGAGTTAAAAGCTCATTACCTTTACTCTAATTGCAGCTTAGGCTCTAGATTATTTCACTTCTGGAATTAATTTATGTAAGCCCATACTATTTAAGACCACACACTGCATTCTTTCAGAGATTGAAATAAGTGAAACCCCAAACAAAGTTTCTAGGACAATTTTTGTAAAAGTACAAGTAAAAAGTTCTCTCTAGGGAAGCAATGAGGAGAGATCACAATCCCTTATGGAAATATGATTTTTATCCTAGGGGCTAGAGTGTTATGATTATTTCATGGAGTTCACAAAAGGAAGCACTTTTAGCAACAAGAAAGTTGAAACATGGTTTTTCTGCTCCTATTCCAGTGACATGTTAATCAGTGCATTCATCAGAGATGGCACAGTCATCTACAAACCTATACTGATATTAACCTGCTAAAAGCTTCCACATTATCTGTGTAGCAGCATTTTAGATAAGAGTTTGACAAAGCAGATATCAGAATTTATTTACAGCATAGTGAGAAAACAAATACGTTAAACCAATAAAGTTTTTTCCTTCATTTGCCACTGACAGGTGGCAGATAGAGCCACCCATTCAAAGAGTTTGCAATAAAACCAACTGAATCTATCACCACACTGTTTTCTTATTTATTTATTCATTTATGAATTCATTTATTTGGAAGTAAATAAAACACTTTCACAAAGAAAGGAGAATGCTAAATTGCCTGTGATGGCAGCTGAAAGAAAACCTTAGATGTTTCCAATAACATTAAAGAGAAAACACTTTTGTGTATGTTGGAAGACTCTTGACATAATAAATAATGGAATGGGGTGTGATTATTTGTGTCAGTTCAGGGAACAAAGCTTGGTGGGACTCTGACAAAGTCAAAAGCTTGCTCTATAGTCCCCTTGCCAGAAGAGTTTTTCCCTGAGCAATAGGAATTAACAGGCTTCAGGAGAAACATCTGCTTGCCACCTACTTCTGGGTTTAATTGGAGGCTATTTCCTGATTCTAGATCTAAGGTGAAAAGATCAGAAGGAAAGAAGATTGGCTCAAGGCTCCATGAACAGTTAAAAACGAATTCCCTTTACTTTAGCTGCAGTTTAAGGCCCTAGATTATTTCACTACTGGAATTAATTTAGGCAAGCACATAGTACTTAAGAGTATACATTGCATTGTTTCAGGAATAAAACATGTGAAACCCCAAACAATGTTGCTAGGTCAACTTTTGTCAAGGTCCAAAGAGAAGGTCCTTCTCCCTATAGAAGCTATGAGGTGAAAACACAGTCCTTATGGAAATATGGTTTGTATTCTTGGGGCTAGAGTGTTATGATTATATCATGAGGTTTACAAAAGGAAGAAAGTTTAGCAACATGCAAGCTGAAACATAGTTTTTCTCTTCCTGTTTCAGAGATGTGTTACCCAGTGGTAATCAGTGCATTCATTAGAGTTGCAATGTCACCTACAATTGCCACATTTTCTTTGAAGGAAACTGAAGGAAAACCTTAGATGTTCCCAGTTATGTTAAAGAGAGAAAACAGTTGTGCATGTTGGAACACTCTTGGCATAATACTTAGAATGTGGTGTGCTCATTAGTGTCAGTTCAGTGAACAAAGAATAGTGGAACTTCAGCAAAGTATAGAACCTGCTCTGGAGATCCTTTGCCATAATAGTTCTTCACTGAGCAATTGAGTTTATTAGACTTAAGAAGAAGCGCCTGCATGCTACCTAGCTGAGAGCTTAATTGGAGGCTGTTTCCTAATTACCTCAGGAGGTTCAATCTAGGTCAAATGTGAAAAAAGCCACAAGGAGCTAAGACGGGCTCAAGTCTCCATGAAAAGTTAAAAACTCATGCCCTATTACTGCAGCTGAAGGCTCTAGATAATTTTACTCCTGGAATTAATGAACGCAAGCCCACAGTATTTAAGACTACACTTTGCATTATTTCAGAGATTAAAATATGTAAAATTCCAAACAAAGTTGCTAGGTCAATTTTTGTAAAAATACAAAGAAAAGGTGCTTCTTTCTGGGGACGCTATGAAGAGAGAACACAGACCCTTATGGAAACATGGTTGATATCCTAGGGGCTACAGTGTTATAATTATTTCATGGGGTTCACAGAAGGAAACACTTTTAGCAAAAAAAGTTAAAACGTAGTTTTCCTTTTCCTGTCCCAGTAACATGGTGCCCAGAGGCCATCAGTGCATTCATCAGAGAGGGGCTATGTCACCTTCAAACCTTAGTTGAGGCTTATGTGCTAAAAGGTTTTCACATTATCTGTGTAGCTTTACTGTAGACATGAGTTTGGCAAAGTAGATATCAGGATTTATTTAAAGGATAGTGAGAGAAACAAATAAGTAAACTAACTAGAATTTTCCTTCATTTGCTGCTGACAGGTGGTAGATGGATCCATCCATTCAAACAGTTTGCAGTATAATTTACTGAGTTTAACACTACACTCTTTTAACTTTTTAAAAAATCTATTCGTGTATTTGGAAGTAAGTACAACACTTTAACAAAGAAAGGAGACTGCCAAATAGTCTTTGAAGAAAGCTGAAAGAAAACCTTAGATGTTCCTGGTAACATTAGTGACATTAAAGAGCAAACATAAAAGTGCATACTGGAAGACTGCACAATCAATAAGATAATGTGATGTGATAATTTGTATCAGTTCAAGGAACAATGCATTGAGGAGGATACCAGCAAAGTAAAAAACCTGCTCTGGAGTTCCCTTGCCAGAAGAGTGCTTCACTGGGCAATAGAGATCATTAGGATTGAGAAGAAATACCTGCATGCTACTATTTCTGAACTTAATTGGAAGCTGTGTTCTAATTATCTCAGGAAGTTGAATCTAGGTCCAATGTAAAAAAGTCAGAAGGGATGAAGATAGGCCAAAGGCTCCATGAAGAGGTAAAAACTCAAGCCCTTTACTCTAATTGCAGCCTAAGGCTCCAGATTATTTCACTTCTGGAATTGATGTAGACAAGCCAACCTAAAGTATTTAAGACTACACGTTGCATTGTTTCATGGATTGAAATATGGGAAACCTCTAACAAGTTTGCTACATCAAGTTTTGTAAATGTCCAAAAAGAAGGTCCTTCTTCCTGAGGAAGCTATGAGGAGAGAGCATGCTCCCATGTGATTCATAGTTTGTATCCTTGGGGCTAGTGTGTTAAGATTATTTCATGGGGTCACAAAAGGAAACTCTTTTAGCAACCACCAACTTATTTTATTTGAGAGTATTTTTTACTTTTAATTTTTTTATTTTAAAGATGTGTGGTACAATTCAGGGTTAGGTATACAAATGTTCAGTATGCAGATACCCTTGTTAATGAAGTGTACCTCCCCTTCCAAGGCAGACTCCTACTACTGCCAAGTCCATTTCCCTGCCCCACTCCTAGCAGTTTCCCGCTACTGTCAATCTTTTTCTTATCGTATTACGTTAATGGTTCAAGGTCTGCTTATGAGTGAGAACATGTGATACACAGTTCTTTGTTTCTGTGAAGGATCACTCAGTATTTTAGACTCTAAGTCCATCCTGGAGCAACCAGCAATTTAAAAGATAGCTTTTCTCTTCCTATCTCAGAGACGTGTTGCCTGGTGGTGATCAGTGTCTTCATTGAAGAGAAAAGTCACCTACAAACATACATTGAGGCTAATCTGCTAAAGGCTTTCAAATTATCAGTGTAACTTCACTCTAAGAGTTTGGCAATGCAGATATCAGTATTTCTTTAAAGCATAGCAAAATAAAAGCAAAATAAACTAAAAAGATTATTCCTTCTTTTGTCAATGACAGGTGGTACACAGATCCATCCATTGAAATACTATGCAGTGTAACTTACTGAGCCTAACACTACACCGTTTATTCGTTTATTTATTTATCTAATTACGTATTTGTAAGTAAATAAAACGTTTTCACAAAGAAAGAAGATTGCCAAATTGCCTTTGAATGAAGCTGAAAGAAAACCTTAGATGTTCCCAGTGACATGAAAGAGAAAACACAATCAAAGACTCTTTGCATAATAAATAACAGAATGTGTTGTGATCATTTGTGTCTTTCCAGGGAGACCAGCAAAGTATAAAACCCGCTTGGGAGTTTCCTTGCCTGAAGAGTGCTTCACAGAACAATAGAGATCTTAAGGGTTAAAGTTAAACACCTGCATGATACCTATTTCTGGGCTTAATTGGAGCCTGTTTTCTAATTACCTCAGGAGGCTGAATCTAAGTAAAAAGTGAAAAAGTCAGCAGGAACAAAATAGACTCAAGGCTACATGAAGAGTTAAAAATGCATGACCTTTACTCTGTTACGTAAGGCACTAGATAATTTTACTACTGGAATTAATGTAAGCAACCTCATAATATTAAGCCTACACAATGCATTTTTCAGGAATTGAAAAATTTGAAATTTCAAAGTTGCTAGGTTAAATTTTGTAAAACTACAAAGAGAAAGTTCTTCTCCCTATAGAAGCTATGAAGAGAGAACACAATCCCATACAGAAACATGGTTTGTATTCAAGTGTATATGATTATTTCATGGGGTTTACAAAGGGAAGCACCTTTAGCAACAAGCAAGTTAAAACAGTTTTTCTGTTCCTGTCCCAGGGGCATGCTGCCCAGTGGTAATCAGTGCATTCATCGAAGAGTGTCAAAGTCACCTACAAACCTATGTTGATGCTAACCTACTAAAGACTTGCACGTTATATGTCTCTTCACTCTAGATAACAGTGTGGCAAAGCAGATGAGGATTTCTTTAAAGTCTAGTAAGAAAAATAAAATAATCTAACCAGGGTTTTCCTTTATTTGCTGCTGACAAGTGGCAGATGGATCCACTCATCAAATCGTTTGTAGTATAAACTACTGATTCTAACACCACATTCTTTTTTCATTTATTTGTTTATTTATCTATTTATGTGTTCAGAACTAGTACCACACTTTGACAAAGAAAGGAGATTGCCAAATTTTATTTGAAGGAAGCTGAAAGAAACTTTAAGTGTTCCCAATGATGTTTAAACAGAAAACGTGCATGAGGTAAGACCCTCAGCATAATAAATAATGGAAAGTGGTGTTTTCATTTTGTCAGTTCAGAGGAAAAAAAAGAGTGGTGCGACTCCAGAAAAGTCTAAAACCTGCTCTGGAGTTTCCTTGCCAGAAGAATGCTTTGCTAGGAAGCAGGGATCATTAGGCTTCAGGAGAACATCTGCGTTCTATCTATTTCTGGGATTAATTGGAGGCTGTTTCCTATTTACCTCAGGAGGCTGAATCGAGGTCAAAGCTGAAAAAGTCACAAGGAACGAAGATAGACTCAAGGCTCCATGAAGAGTTAAAAACTCATGCCCTTTACTCTAACTGCAGTTTAAGGTCCTAGATATTTTACTCATGGAAATAATTTAGGCAATCCCATAGTATTTAAGACTACACATGGCATTGTTTCAGGGACTGAAATATGTGAAACTACAAACAAAATTGCTAGGTCAATTTTGGTAAAATACAAAGAAAAGGCCTATCTCCATAGAGAAGCTATGAAGAGAGACGGGAACACAGGACCTTATGAAAACATAGTTCGTATCTAAGATGTTAGAGTGTTATGATTATTCCATGGGGAAGCACTTTATCTTTATTTATCTGAAAGGGAAGGACTCTTAACAGCAAGTAAGTTAAAACATAGTTTTTCTCTTCCTATCAGACGTGTTGTTGAGTGGTGATCAATGTATTCATCTGAGAGTGACAAAGTCACCTACAAACCGATGTTGACGTGAATCCTCTAAAGGCTTTCACATTATCTGTGCAGCTTCACTCTAGGTAAGAGTTTAGCAAAGCAGATATCAGGATTACTTTAAAGACTAGCAAGAAAAAAATGAAATATGCTAACCAGATTTTTTCTTTATTTATCATTGGCAGGTGACAGATGGATACACCATGTCAAACAGTTTGTAGTATAACCTACTGGGTCAAAGAACACACTATTTATTTATCTATTTATTTATCTGTTCATGTATTTAGAAGTAAATAAAAAGCTTTCACAAAGAAAGGAAATTGCCAAATTGCCTTTGAAGGAAGCAGAAAGAAAAGCTTAGGTGTTCCCAGTGATTTTAAAGAGACGACACAAGCATGCATGTTGGAAGACTCTTGGCATAATGCATAATGGAAGGTTGTGTGATCATTTGTGTCATTTCATGGAACAAAGTGTGCTGGGACTCCAGCAAAGAAAAAACATGCTCTTCAGTTCCCTTACCAGAGGAGTTCTTATCTGAGCAATGGAGTTAATTATTCTTAAGGAGAAACACCTGCATGTTGCCTAATTCTGGGTTTAATTGGAGGCTGTTTCCTAATTACCTCAGAAGGCTGAATCTAGGTCAATTCAAAAAAATTTATTTATGTGTTTGGAGGTAACTACAATAGTTTGACAAAGAAGAGATTGCCATGTTGCTTCTGAAGAAAAATTAAAAAATCTTAGATGTTTCCAACGACATTAAAGAGAAGACAGAAATGTGCATGGTGTAATACTCTTGGTGTTATAAATAATGGAATGTTTTGTGATCATTTATGCCAGCTCAGGAAACAGAGATTGAGGAACCCCAGCAAATTCAAAAGACTGCTCTGAAATTCAAATCAAAACCACATTGAGATACCACCTAACCCCTGTAAGAATGACCATCATTAATAAAACAAATAACAACAGGTGCTGGTGAGGATGTGGAGAAAAAGGAATGCTACTACACTGCTAGTGGGAATGCAAACTAGTGCAACCTCTTTGGAAGACAGTGTGGAGACTTCTGAAATAACTAGAAATTGACCTTCCATACAACCCAGCAATTCCCCTATTGGGAATATACCTGGAAGAACTCAAATTCAAAGTTTGCTTATGAGTGAGAACATGTGATACTCAGTTTTCTGTTTCTGTGACAGATCACTGAGTATGATTGACTCTAAATCCATCCAAGTTGCTGCAAAGTCCATATGTTTGTCCATATGTTGTATGTTTGTGTATGGCTGCATAATATTCCATTGTGTATATGTACCACATTTTTTTATCCAGTCAAGTTTTAATGGGCATCATGGTTGGTTCCATGTTATTGCTAATGTGAATAGTGCTGCAATAAACATGCATGTGCAGGTATGTTTTTGTAGAATGATTTGAATTCCTCTGGGTACATCCCTAGTAGGGAGATTGTTGGGTCATATGGAAGGTCAAGATATAAGAATTACTTTAAAGAATAGTGTAAAAAATGAAATAAGCAACCCACGTTTTTCCTTCATTTGCCACTGACAGTTGTCAGATGGATCCATCCATTTAGACAGTTTGTAGTATAACCTACAAAGTCTACCACCACACTATTTTTCATTTATTTATTTACCTATTTATATATTTTAAAGTAAAAGACTCTCACAGAGAAATTAGATTGCCAAATTGCCTTTGAAGGTAGCAAAAAACACAAATATGCGTGCTGGAAGAGTCTTGGCATAATAAATAATGGAAAGTGATGTGATCAGGTGTCAGTTCAGGGAACAGAGCATGGTGGGACTTGACCAAAGTGAAAATTCTGCCCTGAAGTTCACTTGCCAGAAGTGTTTTTTGCTGCTCAGTAGAGACCACTAGGCTTAAGGAAAAGCATCTGCATGCTACCTACTTCTGGGCTTAATTGGAGGATGTTTCCTAATTACCTTGGGAAGATGAATCTGGGTCAAAGGTGAAAAACTAAGAACGAATGAAGATAGGTGCAAGGCTCCATGAAGAGTTTAAAAAGTATGCCCTTTAACAGCAGGTTAAGACTCTAGATTATTTCACTTCTGGAATTACTGTAGGAAATCCCATAGTATTCAAGACTACACACTGCATTGTCTAAGGGATTGAAATATGTGAAACCCCAAACAGAATTGTTAGGTACATTTTGTAAAAGTACAAAGAGATAATATTTCTCCCTATGGAAGCTATGAGGAGAGGATACAGTCTTGTATGAAAACTTGCCTTTATTTTAGAAGCTAGAGTGGTATGATTATTTCATGGGATCACAAAAGGAAGCACTTTTAGCAGTAAGCAAGGTTAAAAAGTAATTTTTCTGATCCTGTCCCTGAGATGTGTCGTCCAGTGTTAACCAGTGCATTCATCAGAGAGTGGCAAAGTTGCCTTCAAACCTACTTTGATGCTAACCTGCTAAAGGCTTCCACATTCTGTGTGGCTTCACTCTAGATAAGAACTTGACAAAGCAAATATCAGGATTATTTCTTTAAGACATAGAGAAAAATATAATCATATTTTGACATTTTTAAAAACCTGCTTTTTTTTTTTTTTTTTTTGAGTTGGAGTCTCACTATCGCCCAGACTGGAGTGCAGTGGCCGCTTCCGGCCACCGCAGCCTCGACCTGCTGGGCTCTGGCGATCCTTCCGCCTCAGCCTTCCAAGTAGCTGGAACTACAGGCGCATGCTACCACGCCCGGCTGATTTTTTGATTTTTATTGTAGAGATGAGGTCTTGCCTGCCCAGGTGGGTCTCGAACCCATGGGCTCAGGCAATCCACTCACCTCAGCCTCCCAAAGGCGCAGGATTACAGGCTGAGCCACCGAGCCTGGCAAAACCTGCTTTTTTAATTTGCCAGACTTTTTTTTATTTGCTACTAACTTGTGGCAGATGGATCCACTCATTAAAACTGTTTGCAGTATCACCTACTGTGTCTAACACCACACTCTTTGTTCATTTATGTATCCGGAAGAAATACATAAATGAACAAAGAAAGATTGCCAAATTGCCTTTGAAGGAAGCTGAAAAAAAAACCTTAGACGTTTTCAGTGACCTTCAAGAGATAGCACAAACATGCAATTTGGAAGACTCTTTGCATAATAAATAGCAGACTGTGGTGTGATCATTTGTGTCAGTCCAGGGAAAAAAGTGTGATGGGACTCCAGCAGTCAAAATCCTACTCTGAAGTTCCCTTGACAAAAGAATGCTTTGCTGGGAAATAGAGATCTTCAGGCTTCAAGAGAATCATCTGTAGTGCTACCTGTGGGCTTGATTGGATATGTTTCCTAATTACATCAGGAGGCTGAATTTAAGAAAGAAGAGAAAATGTCAGAAAGAACAAGCTCAAATGTACATTAAGAGTTAAAAATGTGTGCCCTTTACCCTAATTGCAGTTTAAAGCTCTAGATTATTTCAATCCCGGAATTATTTTAGAAATCCCATAGTATTAGTATTTAAGTCTACACATTGCATTGTTCAGGGATTGAAATATGTGAAACCACAAAGTTCCTAGGTCAATTTTTTTAAAAGTACAATGAGATCGTCCTTCTCCCTATGGAAGCTATGAGAAGAGTACACATATGGAAACATGGTTTGTGTCCTATGGGCTAGAGTGTTAGGATTATAGAATTCACAATAGTAAGCACATATAGCAACATGCAAGTTAAAACGTAGTTTTTCTCTTCCTGTCCCAAAGATGTGTTGCCCAGTTGTAATTAGTGCATTCATTGGAGAGTAGCAAAGTCACCTACAAAACTATGTTGAAGCCGGGCTTGGTGGCTCAACCTGTAATCCCGCGCCTTTGGGAGGCTGAGGTGAATGAATTGCCTGAGCCCGTGGGTTCGAGACCCGCCTGGGCAGCGAGACCTCATCTCTACAATAAATCAAAAAATCAGATGGGCGTGGTGGCGCATGTCTGTAATTCCGGCTACTGGAAGGGCTGAGGCGGAAGGTTCGCCGGAGCCCAGCAGGCCGAGGCTGCGGTGGCCAGGAGCGGCCACTGCACTCCAGTCTGGGCGACAGAGTGAGACTCCAACTCAAAAACAAAAAAACAAAAAAAAACTATGTTGATGCTAACCTACTAATGGCTTCTACATTAGCTGTGCAGCTTCACTGTGGGAAAGAGTTTGGCAAAGCAGATTTCAGGATTTCTTTAAAGCATAGTGAAAAGAAAAATAAAATCATCTTTCCATTTTTTTCATGAACCATCAAGAGGTGGCAGGTGCATTCACCCATTCGAACATTTTTCAATATAAACTACTGTGTCTAACACCACGCTCTTTCCCCCCTTATTTACTTATCTATTTGCTTATTTAGAAGTAAGCAAATTTTTTTTACAAATAAAGGGAATTGCCTTTGAAGGAAGCTGAAAAAAACCTTAGATGTTCCTGTTGAGTGACAGAGAAAACTCAAACCTGCATGTTGGAAGCCTCTTAGTGTAATAAATAATGAAATGTGGTGTGATCATTTGTGTCAGTTCAGGGAACAAAGTGTGGGACTCCAGCCCAGTCAAAAACTTGCTCTGGCATTCACTTGCCAGAGGAGTGCTTCACTAGGAATAGAGATCATGAAGCTTAAGGATAAATACCTGCGAGTTCTCTGCTTCCAGGACATAATTACCTCAGGAGGCTTAATCTAGATCAAAAGTGAAAAAATCAGAAGGAATGAAGATAGGTTTAATAGACTCCACAGAGAGTTAAAAACTCATGCCCTTTACTCTAACTACAATTTAAGGCTCTGGATTATTTCACTCCCAGAATAAAATTAAGCAAGACCATAGTATTTAAGACTACACATTGCATTGTTTCAGGGATTGAAATATGTGAAACCCCCAAAAAGATACTAGGTCAATTTTTATTAAAAAAATACATAGAGAAGTCCATCTCTGTATGGGAGCTATGAGGAGAGAACACAGTCACATATGGAAGCATGATTTGTATGCTGGGTGCTAGAGGTTCACAAAAGGAAGCACTTTTAGTATCAAGCAAGTTAAAACATTGTTGTTCTTTTCCAGGCCCAGAGACATGTTGCCCAGTGCTAATTAGTTCATTCATGAGAGGGTGGAGAGTCTCCTTCAAATGTATGTTGATGCTAACCTGCTAAAGGCTCTCACATTATTGGTGTAGCTTCACTCTAGGTAAGAGTTTTGCAAAGAAGATGTCAGGATTTCTTTAAAGCATGGTGAAAAAACTAATAAAACAATCAGATATTTCCTTCATTTGCCATTGAGAGTTGGCAGATGGATTCACCCATTCAAACAGTTTGCAGTGTAACCTACTGAGTCTAACACCACATTCTTTTTCCACTTATTTATTTATCTATCTACTTATGAATTTTGAAGTAAGTAAAACATTTTCATGAAGATAGGAGATTGCCAAATTGCCTTTGATGGAAGCTGAAAGAAAACCTTAGAAAATCCCAGTGATGTTAAATAGAAAACACAAACGTACATGTTGGTAGACACTTTGTGTAATAAGGAAAAAGAAATAAGGAATAAGGAAAAAGATTTTTCCTTCATTTCCTGCTGATAGCTGGAAAATGGATTCACCCATACATACAGTTTGAATATAAACTACTGGACCTAACACTGCACCTTTTTTTGTTTATTTATTTAATCTAGTTATGTATTTGTAAGTAAGCAAAACAATTTCACAAAGAAAAGAGGTTGACAAATTGCCTTTGAAGTGTTATAGCTGAAGTGTGAGAAAGAAGTCACCAACGAGCAGAAAGTTGAATTTGAGTCCTTTATTAGCCTATTGTCCACAAAGAACTCTCAACCCCAAACAGAGTGAGCAGGGGGTTTATAAAGACAAAAATCACAAAAGCTGTCCAGTTATGATTACATCCCTTGGCAGAACTTTGACAGTTATGATTAGATATGGAACTTGCATTTAGGAAGTTTCCAAGCACCAAAGGGAACAAGAATGTGGGTGTGTGGTGTGATTATGGGAAGGTTACACAAGGGAGTTATCTCTAGGTTAAGTTGGAGGATCTGTTACAAAATGAAATTACTTGTATTAAGCAAGTTATTACAAGCTGTTATAGGTTTTGCAGATAGATATTTCATTCCACCCTTTTATTTGTTCATGAGTCAATGTGTTGACTCATCAGTCATAAGTATATTATTGTACTGGGGTCTCACATACATAAGTTTTATAGAACTGATTTGTTGTTTGACAAAATGAATAATTCAATTTATTATGTGGGGCCCTATCAGTAGACTGAGGAGGAGAAGTATGAGAGGCCCAACCAGACTGGTAACAAGAGTGGTTAGCCATGGTCTCCAATCGAACAAGGACTGGAACCAGGATATATTATTTTCTTTCTTTTTTGTCACCTGTCAATATTTTCTCAGACCCTTCAGAGGGTATCTTTAATAGCCCCTGCCTTGTTGGCATAGAAGCAACAAGCTTCTCTGAGGGTTACACAGAGTCCCCCTTGGGATAGAAAAAGTAAGTCCAGGCCTCTACGATTTTGAAGAACAACTTCAGCTAGGATTCTACCTGGTCATGAAGTTGGTCCATGGCAAATTGTAGGTTACCTAGGTCAGCATCAATTTCTTGGGCAAGGTTTGACAGACCCAGTTCTCCATGAACCAGAGTGGCAGTGCCAATTGCAGCTGTTCCTGCTATACTTAGCCCAACCAAGGCAAGTACTAACAAGGGAACAGCAAGTTTTGTACGAGCAATTGGAAGACCCGGGAGATTGAGTAGAAGAGCTTCTTCGGGACTGCTATAAGCATAAACCTGAGGTAGCACATGAGCAGTAATATATAGGGTAGACTGATTGATTAACTTTTTGGTAGTAGCACATTTTGTAAGGCCTGTAGAAGTAGCTAACCAGGTGTTGGCAGGGGCCATGTAGGCCATGGATTTAGCCATGGTTATGGTGAAAGATAAGTTATAAATATCAGAGAATGGAGAAGCTGTTAGATTGAAACCTGGAGTTATAAGGCAGGAGTTATACCAGTTACATCACCTAGAGTAATGTGAACCATTTCCAGAGAGCATTTACTTTTGTCTGCATTGCTGATGATAGGATTTTCAACTCCTAACCCACATAGTAGTGCAGTAACACATTCTACTCATAGGAGATAAGATAGCATTAACAGGGACTTTTCACCATATGTCTAGTTGGTGACTGCCAATGCTATGTCTAAAGCTAGGGTAATTGGGATGAATAAGGTGAGGGTTAAGGGGCGATAGCAATAAACTGACAAGCTTCTGCAAAGCCAAAGAAACCGTCAAGAGAGCAGAGAGACAACCCACAGAATGGGAAAAAGTATTTGCCAACTGTATATCTGACAAAGGCCTAACATCTAGGATCTACAAGGAACTCAAACATGCCGAAAGGAAAAAAACAAACAGCCCCTTTAAAAAGTGGGCAAAAGACATGAATAGACACTTCTCAAAAGAAGATATACGGGCAGTCAACAGACACATGAAAAAGTGTTCAGTCTCACTCATCATTAGAGAAATGCAAATCAAAACCACTTTGAGATACCACCTAACCCCTGTAAGAATGGCCAACATTAATAAAACAACCACAGATGCTAGCGAGGTTGTGGAGAAAAAGGAACACTTCTACACTGCTGGTGGGAATGCAGACTAGTACAACCTCTTTGGAAGACAGTGTGGCAGTTTCTGAAGGAACAAGAAATTGACCTTCCATATGACCCAGCAATCCCCCTATTGGGAATATACCTGGAGGAACTCAAATCATTCTACAAAAAAGATATCTGCACATGTATGTTTGTTGCAGCTCTATTCACAATAGCAAAAACATGGAACCAGCTGTGTTGCCCATCGAACCCGGACTGAATTTTTAAAATGTGGTACATATACACAATGGAATATTATGCAGCCATAAAGAAGGACAAACATATGAACTTTGCAGCAAATTGGATGAATTTGGAGCCAATCATACTCAATGATTTATCACAGAAACAAAGAACAGAGTTCCATATGTTCTCACTCATAAGGTGACCTTGAACAATTATAATGCTATAAGAAAGCAATTGGTAGTAGTGGAAAACTGTCAGGGGAAGGGACTGGGACTGGCAGTTGGTGGAAACTGCTAGGGGAGGGAGGGGCATATCTTGTCAACAAGGGTACCTGCATGATCAATGTTTGTATACATAACCCTGAATTGTACCCCACACCTTTATAAAAAATAAATAAATAAAACAATAAATAAATAAATAGAACAAAAAAAACCAATACATTCAGGGAATTATTAACCAGTAAAACAGTCTATTCTGGGCAGTCAGAATCTCACGTTTCAGCTGTGCATTAGTTGGTCAGTCTGTGGTGCAGTTGAAGAACAGTGGAATCAGAAGGCAATTTTGAGAGGGTTTTCAGGGCCCCTGGCCATTGCCCAGTTGACTGGGCAGTTTGGTGGAGCAATGTCACTTTTCTTGGCTCTTTTGACTCACGAGTGATTAATCCAAGCCAGTATTCTGTCAACCTTGAGTGCCATTGGTGTAGTGGGGATGACAACAAAGGATCCCTTCCAAGCAGGGTTCAGTCCTTCTTTCTGAACTTTTTGGCAAAGACCACGTTCCCAGGCTAAAATGGATGACAAGCCGTGGAAGACAGAGTCAGCAAGACAGCATGGACGTCAGAGTGAACAGCAGCCTGGACCTGTTGGAGGGACTGGAGATACTTTAACAGAGATTGATTAGTAATTTCCTCAAGAATGGGATCCCATAACTGGGGTAACAGAGGAGGGGGTCTCCCAAACATGATTTCATATGGGGTAAACCCAGCCTTGTATGGGGTGCATTGGGCCCAGAGAAGGGTCAAAGGCAAAAGGCTTACCCATTTTTTACCGGTTTCTATTATTAATTTAGTTAAAGTGGTTTTAAGAGTTCAGTTCATGCATTCTACCTGTCCAGAGCTCTGTGGTCAGTAAGCACAATGTAATTTCCAGTCAATGTTTAGCGATTTACTAACCAGTTGAACTATGGTTGAGATAAAGGCAGGACCTCTATCAGAGCCAATAGAGAGAGGAAGCCCAAACCTATGAATAATCTCATTTAATAAAAAACTTGGAAACTGTGAAAACAGTTGCATTTTTTTTGTGGCAAAATCTTCTACCCATCCAAAAAAGTATCTGCAAATACTAACAAATAGGTGTACCCTGCATGAGGGGGCTTTACCTCAGTAAAGTCTACCTCCCATTTTTCTCCAGGGCTTAATCCTCAGGCCCTGATACCATCCAATAGGCTTGGGCCTTGTTTTGCATTGACCTAGACACAGGCAGGGCACATTTCAGCTGCCGTGGCAGCTAGGGCTTTTAAGCCATTGATAAGATAATAACGATTTAATAACTCAGCCAATTTAGCATCTCCCAAGTGGGTGAGGGAACGTAGCTGCTTTACCAAGGTATGTCTGAGAACTGCAGGCAAAACAATTTTAGAGTTTTTAACCTACCATCCTGTAGGTTGTTTGTGAGCCCCTGCCAGGTCTGCTTGTTTTTCTTCTTGGGTGTAGGTGGGCTGTTTTGGGAGAGAAGGAACTGGAAAGTTTTTGTTAGCAGGATAGTTAGGGCCTCAACTGGAAGTTCCACTGCCTCTCGAGCTGCCTGATTTGTCAGGCAGTTTCTGGTGCTTCTGGAGTGTCCAAGTTTTGGTGTCCCCTGCAATGGATGACAGCTACTTCCTTGGGAAGCCATATAGACTCTAAAAGAGCTAAAATTTCATCTTTGTTCTGTATAGTCTTACCCACCGCAGTAAGAAGTCCTCGTTCCTTATAGATCATGACAAGGACATGGAGAGTAGTGAAAGCAAACCTACTGTCAGTGTAAATATTTACCTGTTTCCTGGTTCCCCAGCATAGGGCCTGGGTCAAAGCAATTAATTCAGCCTTTTGAGTCAATGTGCCATTAGACAAAGACTGTGACCAGATTACATCATGAGTCATGGTTACTGCCACACCAGCCTTACAAACTCCCTCTAGTACCAGACTGCTACCATCCATGAATAGGTCAGCATCAGCCTGGCTTAGAGAAGTATCCCAAAGATCAGGATGGCTGGCTTGCGAGATGTTCGATACATCTTTGCAGTCATGAACTGATGTTTCCAGATTATCATCAGGCAGTAGGGTTGCTGGGTTGAGGCTCTGAATAGGAGTGAAAGTTAACTGAGACTGGTCAATTAGGAAGCTCTGATATTGGGTGATATAAGCATTTGACTTCTAGTGACCAGAGGCTCCCCAGAGCAGAGTCTCAACAGTATGGGGGAACTGTTAGAGCCAGGTTTTGGCTGAAAGTCAGTTTATCTGCTTCCTTAACCAGTACCGTTGTAGCGGTGATGGTCCAAAGACAGGATGGCCATCCAGAGGCCACTGGATCTAATCTTTTGGATGAATAAATGACCTGTCACCTCCAGGGTCCCAGGGTCTGGGTAAGAACCCCCTTTGCAATTCCTCACTGTTCATGAATAAAGTGTAAAGACTTGGCAACATCTGGGAGGGCTAAGGCTGGGGCTTGGGTAAGGTCTGTCTTTAACTGCTGGAATGCTTGTTCCTCAGTAGCAGTTCATTTTAAGGGCTGATCCCCTGCTGTGGCTATGTATAGAGGCTTGGCAATCTCACCAAATCCCAGAATCCACAGCTAGCAGTACTCTGCCACCCCCAGGAATTCCTGTACCTATTTTTTTGAGGTTGGCATGGGGATTTGGAGAATGACTTCTTTCTGGGCCACAGTTAAGGTTTGCTTACCCTTTGTTAGCCAGTATCCCAGATAGGAGACATTGGCTAAGAAGAATTGTGCCTTTTTAGCTAATACACAGTAGCCCAGGTCCTGGAGAAGCTGTAACAAAGCCTTGGTGCCTTTTAAGCAAGTGTCCAAGTCTGCCACTATGAACAAGAGTAATGTACATTCAGGGTGCAAGACACAGAACCCTGGAGTAAAGTACATTCAGGATGCAAGACATGGAACCCTGACAAGTCCTGTTGCAGGACTTCCCCAAAAAGTGTCAGAGAGTTTTTAAACCCTTGTGGCAACTGGGTCCAAGTTAGCTGACTGGTGTCCCCCAAGTCAGGATCTGTTCACTCAAAGGCAATGATAGGTTGACTGGCAGGGGACAAGGGAATGGAAAAGAAGGCATCCTTTAAATCCAGCACAGTGTACACTGTGTTGAGGGGGAGCAGGCTAAGCAATGTGTATGGGTTGGGAACAGTAGGATGGATTGTCTCAACCATTGATCTTCCTGAAGTCCTGAACTGGCCAGTAGTCAGAAATCCCTGGTTTTTGAACTGGCAGGAAGGGAGTGTTCCATGCCGACTTGCATGGTGTTAAAATATTAGCTGCCAGGAGTCTTTTAATTGAGGAGCAATTCCTTTCCAAGCCTGTAAACTCACAGGGTATTGACGAACTCGAACGGGGTGGCTGATGCCAACAGACTCACCACGATCGGAAGATGATGCTTCACCAATCTTGGTGGGTTGGTCTCCACCCATACTGAAGGAAACTCCTGCTGTAACTGTAGAAATAAGCTTGATGAGACATTCTCAGTGGGAGAATTTTTTAAATTTAGGAGATATTCTTCAGAAAGTGGAACAGTTAAAAGCATCTGATAGGCAGTGAGAACAAACATTTCAATTTTGTCAGGTGAAAACACAATGGTAGCTCTTAACTTTCAAAGCAAATCCTGGCCCATGAGCAGGAACGGGCAGTCTAGAGCTATGAGGAATGAGTGGGAGACCCATTTCTGTTCTAAATCAACAGTTTGGTTAGAAGTGAATTCGCAGTTGGTAATTGCCCATTGTACGCTGAACCGAGATTTGTTTGCTTGACACAGGTCCCAATGGTGACTTTAGGACCAATATTTCTGCCCCAGTGTCCACTAAAAGTTGGACTGGTTGGTCCCCGATAGTGGCAGTTACCATGGATTCTTGGGAACCTGAGGAAAAAGAGCCCTGGCTTCTTCAGTCAGTCATTTTTGTTTCCCCAGCAGAGGGCAGAACCAAAACAGGCTTGGGGTCATCTGCTTTTGGGTGACAGTGACAATCATTTTCCCAGTGACTGAATTCTCTGCAATATGCACATTGATTCTTAGCTAATGGGGGGCGCTCAGTCCCCTTTTTTTCTTTCTTAGTTTCCCCTTTTCTCTGGCATGGAGGTTTTGAGTCAGATTGGGGAACTTGGACGGCAGCTACTAATATTCCTGCCTGACGTCTGGCTATTTTACCTGCCTCTTGCTTTGCCTGCTTTTGTTTTTCAGCATCCCAGTTATTAAAAACCTTTTGGGTTACTTTAAGTAGCTGAGAAATATTCATTCCTGCAAAGCCCTCAAGCGTTTGCAACTTTTCCAGATGTCCAGAGCTCCTTGAGCCACAAATGCCAAATAGCATGAGCATTCTCAGGGCGTGAGGGATTGAATGGGGTATATGTACAAAAAGCCTCCTGTAGGTGTTCAAGAAATGCCCCTGGCAATTCCTTGGGGCCCTGGAGAATCTTGGTAGTTTTAGGGAGATTGATAGGTTTCTGGGCTGCTCCCCTCAAACCAGTTAATAGAGTCTGGTGATAGGTATCTAACATCCTGGACCCTGCCGAAGTGTTAGGGTCCCAATCTGGATGAGAAGAGCAAAAAACCCCATTTAAAATTTCCTGACTTTCTTCCTGTGTACCCACAATTGAGGCTAGAACAGACTTTTTAGCCTCAGTTCTAATGTGCTCCAGCTCTGCAGAGGTAAAAAGGGTTAAAAGGAGCTGCTGGCAATCACCCCAGGTGGGGTGATGAGTGTCCATGACTAATTTCATTAGAGAAGTCAGAACCTGTGGCTTCTCTGAGAATGGCAGATTTGGGTATTTCCAATTGTACAAATCAGAGGTGGAAAACGAAGCATATACCAAGAAAGGCCACTCAGTCTGATCTGTCCTCTGCAGAGGAGGAACTTCTCGGAGGGGAGGGAGAGGGGCTGGATCGGTCCAAGAATGGAGATGGATAGCCCAAGGTGGAGAAGACAAAGGATGGGTGGAAGAAGTGATGGTAGGTGAAGAAGCCTGAGGAGTATAAGGTGGAGGATTAGAGTTAGAGATAACTGGATCCTCAGGGGATCTTCAGTAGAAGGGGGTAAAACAGGATACAACCCAGTAGAGGTAGGAGTTGGGAGAATGAAAAATACAAGTCAGAGATTTAGAAACAAGGATGCAACTGGGGGTTTCAAGGAAGCATGTCTTTAACCATGGGGGTGAATTTTGAACCAAACTTAAGCATTGGTTGACATAGGGAAACTGGTCAGGGTGACCAGGAGTCGAGTCCCTGTAATGACCCTCCAAACAGACCCAGTGACATGAACATCCAGAGACCTAATGGAGGGCAATTCAACATTAAACAAAGGTCAGTCAATTTCACAGAGGGTCTGGAGCCTGCCTTTTGAAAGGTGGACACTTTAGTCCTCAGAAAACCCAACAGAGAAATTCTTTATCATGTAGTCCAGAGGACTGGAGGGTTTAGAATTTTCAGATCCCAAATTGTCAAAAACCAGTGAAAACAAATCAAAACTGAAATCAGAAACTGAACTGGGACTATTCAGTCAATGTCTTGGCTTAGTGAATAGTGTCCAAGGGACAGCCTCATCAGGCTGTGACTCTCTTAAACAGGAATATGGCCACAAATAGATACCTTAAACAGAATTATGGCCACAAACAGAACAGATTCTTACCTCCTAGAAGAGTGCAGATGAACTCAGGTTCTTTTGAAGCAATGGGAAGCCAGCAGTCATTCCAACTCCCTCTGAGACAGATGAGAGGTTGTGGGGCCCTGGAATGTCTCAGAGGGCAACTTCCCTATAACTTCTCCACTTAGCTGGGGAAAGCTGGAGCAAGGCCACCTTCCGAGGTTGGCAAATCCCGCTGGGGCCTCCAAATGTTATAACCAAAGTGTAAGAAAGAAGTCGCCAACACAGAAAGTCGAATTTGAGTCCTTTATTAGCCAGTGGTCAAGAGTGGGCTTTGTGCCACAAAGAACTCTTGACCCTGAATTGAGTGAGCAGGGAGTTTATAAAGGCAAAAATCAAGAAAGCTCTTCAGTTATGATTGCATCTCTTGGCAGAACATTTGACAGTTATGATTAGATATGGAACTTGCATTTAGGTAGTTTCCAAGCACTGAGGGGAACAAGAATGTGGGTGTGTGGTGTGATTATGGGAAGGTTACATGAGGAGGTTATCTCTAGGTTAAGATGGAGGATCTGTTACAAAATGGAGTTACTTATGTCAAGCAAGTTATTACAGGCTATTATAGGTTTTGCAGATAGATATTTCAGAAGGATGCTGAAAGAAATCCTTAGATGTTTCCAGTAATGTTAAGGAGAAAACACATACATGCATATTGGAAGACTCTTTGCATAATCAATAACAGAATGTGGTGTGATCATTTGTGTCAGTTCATGGAACAAACAGTGGTGGCATTCCAGCAAACTCAAAAGCTGCTCTGGAGTTCCCTTACCAGAAGCATTCTTTGTTGGGCAATGAAGATATTGGGCTTAACAAACACCTGCATGCTACCTACTTCTGTGTTTAACTGGAGGCTATTGCCTAATTACCACAGGAGGTTGAATCTAGGTCAAAGGTGAAAAAGTCAGAAGGAACAAAGATAGGACCAGGGCTCCATGAAGAGTTTAAAACTCATATCCTTTATTATAACAGCAGCTTAAGGCTCTAGATTATTTTACTCATGGAATTAATTTATGCAAGCCAGTCCATAGTATTTAAGACTACATGATGCATTGTTTCAGGGACTGAAATTTGTGAAACTCCAAACAATTTCCTAGGTCTATTTTTGTGCAAGTACAAAAAGATGGTCCTTCTTTCTATGGAAACTATGAGGAGAGACCACACTCTCATATGGAAACATGGTTTTGGATCCTAGAAGCTAGAGTGTTATTATTTCGTGGGGTCACAAAAGGAAACACCTTTAGCAACCAGAAGTTTAAGATGTAGTTTTTCTCTTCCTATCCCAGAGATGTGTTGCTCAGTGGTGATCAGTGCACTCATCAAAGAGGGGCAAAGTCCCTTACAGACTGATGTGTATTCTAACCTGCTGAAGGCTTCCACATTATCTGTGTAGGTTCATTTAGGTAATAGTTTGGCAAAGCAGATACCAGTATGCCTTGAAAGCTTAGTGAAAAAATGATAAAATAAAATAACCAGGCTTTTCCTAAATTTGCTGCTGATAGGTTGCAGTTTTATCTACCTATACATATAGTTTTCAGTATAACCTACTGAATCTAACATAATGCTTTTTCATTTATTTATTTATTTATCTATTTATATATTTGGGAGTATGCAAAACACTTTAAAAAAGAAAGGAGATTGCCAAATTTCCTTTGAAGGAAAGCTGAAAGAAATCCTTATATGTTCCCAGTGGCATTAAAGAGAAAACACAAATGTGCATGTTGGAAGACTTTGCAAAATAGCGGAATGTGGTGTGATCATTTGTGCCAGTTCATGAAGCAAAGCATGGTGGAAGTCCATCAAAATCAATAACCTGCTCTGGAGTTCCCTTGCCAGAAGAGTGCTTTCCTGGGCAATAGAGATATTAGGTTTAAGAAGAAACATCTGTGCTACCTACTTCTGACTTAATTGAAGGTTCTTACTTAATTATCTCAGAGACTGAAATAGATCAAAGGTGAAAAAGTCAGAAGGAACAAAGGTTCAATGCTCCATGAAGAGTTAAAAACTTATGCCCTTTAATCTAACTGCTGCTTAAGTTTCTATATTATTCCACTCCTAGAATTAATTTAGGCAAGCGAATATTATTTAAGACTAAACACTATATTTTTTATTTTGGGGCTTAAAAAATTGTTTTTTATCTTAAATATTGGGTTACAATTCAGGGTTAGATATACAAATGTTCATTATGCAGGTATCCTTGTTGATGAGGTATCCCCCTTCCCCTGGCAGTTTCCCACTACTGCCAATCCCTTCCTTATAGTATTAAGATAGTTGCTCAAGTTCCACTTATGAGTGAAAACATGTGATACTCAGTTCTTTGTTTCTGTGATAGATCACTCATTATTATAGCCTCTAAGTCCATCCAAGTTGCTAAAAAGTTCATAATTTTGTCCTTCTTTATGGCTGCATAGTATTTCATCATGTATATGTACCACTTTTTTAATCCATTTCTCTTTTGATGAGCAGTATGGTTGGTTCCATGTTTTTGCTATTGTAAATAATGCAATAAACATGCATGTGCAGGTATCTTTTTCATATAGTGATTTGAGTTCCTCTGGGTATATTCCCAGTGGGGGACTTGCAGGGTTGTATGGAAGATTTATTTTTAGATCTTTTAGGAATTGCCAAACTATTTTCCACAGAGGTTGTACTAGTAGTTTACATTCTCACCAACAGTGTAGAAGTGTTCCATTTTCACTGCATCCTCCCCAACATCTGTTGTTTTTGAAATATTGGTGATGGTCATCCTGACTGGAATTAGGTGGTATCTTAGTGTGGTTTTAATTTGCATTTTTTGATAACTAGTGAGGCTGAGCATTTTTTCATGTATCTGTTCACTGCTTGTACGTCTTCTTTTAAGAAATATCTATTCGCCAGGCTCAGTGGCTCAGCCTGTAATCCCGCGCCTATGGGAGGCTGAGGTGAGTGGATTGCCTGAGCCTGCGGGTTCGAGACCCGCCTGGGCAGCAAGACCTCATCTCTACAATAAATCAAAAAATCAGCTGGGCATGGTAGCGCGTGCCTGCAGTTCTGGCTACTCGGAAGGCTGAGGCAGAGGGATCACTGGAGCCCAGCAGGCAAGGCTGTGGTGGCTGGAAGCGGCCACTGCACTCCAGTCTGGGTGACCGAGTGAGACTCCAACTCAAAAAAAAAAAGAAGTATCTATTCATATCTTTTGTCCACATTGTAATGGGGCTGTTTTGCTCTTTTCTTTTTGGCATTGTTTCAGAGACTGAAATATGTGAAGCCCCAAACAAAGTTGCTAGGTTAATTTTGGTAAAAGTACAAAGAGAATGTTCTTCTCCCTATGGAAGCTATGAGGAAAGAACACTGTCTCATATAGAAACATGGGTTGTATCCTAGGGGGTAGAATATTAGAATTATTTTATGTGGTTCATGAACTTTTAGCAACAAGCAAGTTAAATATTGTTTTTCTCTTCCTGTCCACTGGTAATTTGCCCACTAGTAATTAGTGCATTCATTGGAGAGGGGCAGTGTCACCTAAAAATGTATGTTGATGCTAACCTGCTAATGGCTTCCACATTATTTGTGTAACTTACTCTAGGTAAGAGTTTGGCAAAGTATACATCAGGATTTCTTTAAAGCATAGCAAATAAAATAAAATACAATAAAATAAATGAATCAGACTTTTCCTTCATTTGCCACTGGCAGGTGGCAGATGGATTTATCCATTCAAACAGTTTTCAATATAACCTACTGAGTCTAGCACCACACTCATTTATTTGTCTATTTATGTATTTGGAAGTAAGAAAAGCACCTTTAACAAAAAGGAGATTGCCAAATTTCCTTTGAAGGAATTGAAAGAAAGTGTTAGATTTTCCCAGTGACCTTGCAGAGGAAAAAAAAATGCATGTTTGAAGACTCTTGGAAAAACAAATGACCGTTACTGTCAGTACAGGAAACAATCCGTAGTGAGACTCCAGCAAAGCTAAAATCCTGCTCTGTAGTTTCCTTGCCAGAAGAGTGTTTTTCTGGTCAATAGAGATCACTAGGCTTGAGGAGAAACATCTGAGTTCTACCTACTTCTGGACTCAATTGGTGGTTATTTCCTAATTACCTCAGAAGGCTGAATCTAGGTCAAAGACGAGAAAGTCAGAAGGGACAAAGACAGGCTCAAGGTCCCATGAAGAGTTAAAAACCCATGCCCTTTACTCTAACTGCAGCTCAAGGTTCTAGATAATTTCACTCCTGGATTTAATTTAGGCAAGTCCATAGTATTTAAGACTACACATTGCATTGTTCAGGGATTGAAATTTGTGAAACCCCAAGCAAAGGTGCTAGACTAATAGTTGTAAATGTACAAAGAGAAGGTCCTTCTCCCTATGAGAAGATAACACAGTCCTATACGTAAACATGGTTTGTATCCTAGGGGCTAGAGTGTTATGATTATTTTATGTGGGAAACATAAGGAAGCACTCATAGCAACAAACAAGTTAAAATGTAGTTTTTCTTTTTCTGTTCCAGAGATGTGTTGCTGAGTGGTAATCAGTGCATTTATTGGAGAATGGTAAATTCAGCTACAAAACTATGTTGATGCTGGCCTACTAAAGGCTTACACATTAGCTGTGTAGCTTCACTCTAAGTAGGAATTTGGCATAGCAGATATTAAGATTTCTTAACAGGATAGCAAAAATAAAATCAAGTAAAATAATTTATCCAGCCAGGTTCGGCGGCTCAGCCTGTAATCCCGTGCCTTTGGGAGGCTGAGGTGAGTGGATTGCCTGAGCCCGCGGGTTCGAGACCTGCCTGAGCAGGCGAGACCTCATCTCTACAATAAATCAAAAAATCAGCTGGGCATGGTGAGCACATGCCTGTAATTCCGGCTACTTGGAAGGCTGAGGCAGAAGGATCTCCGGAGCCCAGCAGGTCGAGGCCGCGGTGGCCGGGAGCGGCCACTGCACTCCAGTCTGGGTGACAGAGTGAGACTCCAACTCAAAATAATAATAATAATAATTTATCCATGTTTTTCCTGCTTTAGATGCCGACAGGTGGCAGATGAATATACTAATTCAAACAGTTTTCAGTATAAACTACTGTGTCTAACACCATACTTTTTTCCATTTATTTATTTATACATTTACGTATTTGGAAGTAAGTAAAAACACTTGCATAAGAAAAGGAGATTGCCAAATTGCCTTTGAAGAAAGCAGAAAGAAAACATTAGGTGTTCCCAGTGACATTAAAGAGACAACAAAAACTGAAATGTTGGAAGACTCTTTGTATAACAAATAACAGAATGTGGTGGGACCGTTTTTATCAGCTAAAGGAACAAAGTTTGGTGGGACTCTAGCAAAGTCAAAATCCTGATCTGCAGTACCCTTACCAGAAGAATTCTTCCCTGGGAAATAGAGATCTTTAGGCTTAAGGAGAAACACCTGTGGGCTACCTACTTCTGGGCTTAATTAGAGACTGTTTCCTAATTAAGTCAGTAGGCTGAATTTGGGTCAAAATTAAAAAGTCAGAAAGAATGAAGATAAACTCAAATCTCCAGGAAGAGCTGAAAACTCACGCCATTTACTCTAACTGAAGCTTAAGGCTCTATATTATTTCACTCCTGGAATTAATTTGGCTTAGTTAATACTATTTAAGTCTACCCATTGTTTGGAGATTGAAATTTGTGAAACCCCAAAGAAAGTTTGCTACATCAATTTTTGCAATGTACAAAGAAAGTTCTTCTTCCTATGGAAGCTATGAGGAGAGAACATAGTTCCATATAAAAACACAATTTGTATTCAAAGAGATAGAGAGTTATGATTATTTCATGGGGTTCACAAAAGGAAGCACTTTCAGCAAAAACCAAGTTAAAATGTAATTTTTCTCTTCCTGTCACAGAAACATGTTGCCCATTGGTAATCAGTGCACTCACGGGAGAGTGGCAAAGTCACCTACAAACCCATGTTGATTATAACCTGCTAAAGGCTTTCACATTATCTGTGCAGCTTCATTCTAGGAAATACTTTGGAAAAGCAGATATCAGAATTTCTTTAAAGTCAAGACAAAGCGTGTGCGCACGCGCACATGCGTACACACACACACACACACACACACAACACACACACACACCCCAAACAAACCAACAAAAAACCCAGGTTTTTCCTTCATTTGCCATAGACAGGTGGCAGATGGATCCACCCATTCACACTGTTTGAAGTATAGCATACGCAGTGCAACAAAACAACCTTTGTTCATTTATTTATTTATCTATTTATGTATTTGGAAGTAAGTAAAACACTTTCACAAAGAAAAGAGATTTCCAACTTGCCTTTGAAGGAAGCGGAAAGAAAACCTAAGCTGTTCCCAGTGACTTTATTTTATTATAATTATTTTATTTTATTTTTAAAATGTGGGGTACAAATGAGAGTTAGGTACATACTTGGTGATCATACAGGTAAAATGTGGATACCCTTAGTGATGTTACGTGCTTCCCCCTCCCCAGCAGTGTCCCACTACTGCCAATCCCTTTCTTATAGTATTATGATAAATGTTCAGGGTCCACTTATGGGTGAGTACACGTGGTACACAGATCTTTGTTTCTGTGGTAAATCACTGACTATTATAGACTTTAATTCCATCCAGGTAGCTGCAAAGTTCATAATCTTGTTTTTCTTTATGGCTGCATAATATTCCATTGTGTAAATGTACCACATTTTCTTTATCCAGTCCACTTTTGATGGGCAGCATGGTTGGCTCCATGTTTTTGCTATTGTGAATAATGCTGCAATAAACACGCATGTGCAGGAGTCTCTATTATAGAGTAATTTGAGTCCCTCTAGGTATATTCCCAGAAGGGGAATTTCTTGGTCATATGGAAGGTTGATTTTCAGATTTTTAAAGAAACCACCACACTATTTTTCACTGAAGTTGCACTAGTTTACATTCCCACCAACAGTGTAGGAGTGCTCCCTTTCCCCCATATCCTCTCCAGCATCTGTTGTTTTTGTTATTGATAATGGCCATTCTGACTAGAATTAGGTGGTATCTCAGTGTGGCTTAAATTTGCATTTCTTTGATGACTAGTGAGGCTGAGCATTTTTTCATGTATCTGCTCATATGTCTTCTTCTGAAAAGTAAATATTCATATCTTTTGTTCCTTTTTAAATAGGGTTGTTTGTTTTTTTCCCTTTGGCAATTTTGAGTTCCTTGTAGATCCTGAATGTTAGGGCTTTGTCAGATGTATAGTTGACAAATATTTTTTCCCATTCTGAGGGCTGTCTTCCTGCTCTCTTGATGGCTTCTTCTGCTTTGTAGTAGCTTTTTGGTTTGATGAGGTCCCACTTGTCCATTTTAACTTTTATGGCATTCACTTTTGGAAAGTTGATTAAGATTGGTTGTATATTCCAATTTCTGTAAAGGTGTTTCCTACATTTTCTTCTAGGATTCTTGTAGTTTGCGGTTTTACATTTAGATCTTTGATCAATTTAGTGTTGATTTTTATGTATGGTGATAGGTAGGAGTCCTATTTCAGTCTGCATGTGGTCAGCCAGTTTTCCCAGCACCATTTACTGAATAGGTTCTCCTCTCCCCAGTGATTGTTGGGGGAGGCTTTGTTGAAGATGAGTTGGTTGAGGAATTGAGGTTTTGCTTCCAGAAACTTTATCCTATTCCATTGGTATATATGCCTGTTCTTGTACCAATACCAGGCTATTTTGATTATTGTCGTTTTATAGTAGAGTTTGAAGTCTGGAAGTGTGATACCTCCCACTTTGTTTCTTTTACTCAGGATTGTTTTGGCTATTTGTGGTCTTTTATATTTCCATATGAATTTCTGTATTGTCATTTCCAGGTCTGAGAAGAATGATGTCGGTAATTTAATAGGTATTGCATTAAATCTGTAGGTTGTTTTTGGAAGCATGGACATGTTAACAATGTTAATTCTTCTAATTCATGAGTATGGAATATTTTTTTCACTTGTTTGTGTCTTACTGAATTTCTTTGAGCAGTGTTTTATAGTTTCCATTGTAAAGGTCTTTCACTTCTTTGGTTAGGAAAATGCCAAGGTATTTTATTTTTTGTGACTATTGTGGATGGGAATGTGCTTTTTAATTTGGATTTCTGTCTGTTTATTGTTGGTATATAGGAATGTAATTGTCTTTTGCACATTTATTTTATACCCTGAGACTTTGACAAAGTCCTTTATCAATACAAGGAGGTTTTTGACAGACTCTCTTGGGTTTTCAAGGTATAGGATCATGTCATCCACAAGGAGGGATAACTTAACTTCCTCCTTTTCTATTTGAATATTCTTGATTTCCTTCTCTTGCCTAATTACCCTAGCTAGGACTTCCAACACAATTTTGAACAGGAGAGGTGAAAGAGCACAGTCTTATCTTGTTCCAGTTTTCAAGGGAAATGTTTCCAATTTGTGTCCATTCAGCAGTATGTTGGCTGTGGGTTTTAATAGATGGCTCTAACTATTTTGAGGTATGTTTCCATCTATGCCTGGGTGTTCAAGAGTTTTTATCAAGAAGGAATGCTGGATTTTATCAAAAGTCTTTTCCGCATGATGATATAATCATATGATTCTTGTTTTTACATCTGTTGATGTATTTAATTGTGTTTATTTTCTTGTGGATATTGAACAAGACCTGCATCCTGGGGATGAAGTGTACTTGGTCATGGTGGATGGTATTTGAGATGTGTTGTTCGATCCAGTTTGCTAGAATCTTGTTGAGAATTTTTGCATCTATGTTCATCAAGAATATTGGCTTTTAGTTTTCTTTCTTTGTTGGACCTTTACCTGGTTTGGGGATCAATGTGATGTTAGCTTCATAAAATTATTTGGACAGAGTTCCATCTTTCTTGATTGGCTGGAATACTTTCAATAGAATTGGTATCAGCTCCTCCTTGTATGTTTTGTAGAATTCTGCTGGGAAACAGTCTGGTCCAGGGCTTTTTTTGGGGGTAGTTTTCTTATGACAAAGTCAATATCCTAGATTGTTATTGGCCTATTTTGGGTGATTTTCTTATGATTAAGTCAATATCCTGGATTGAATTGTTATTGGTCTATTTAGGGTCTCAATTTCTTTTCTTTTTTTTTTTTTTTTTTTTGAGTTGGAGTCTCACTCTGTCGCCCAGACTGGAGTGCAGTGGCCACTCCTGGCCACCGCAGCCTCGACCTGCTGGGCTCCGGCAATCCTTCTGCCTCAGTCTTCTGAGTAGCAGGAATTACAGGCATGTGCTACCACGCCCGGCTGATTTTTTGATTTATTGTAGAGATGAGGTCTCGCTGCCCAGGTGGGTAGCACTCTAGCTTCCAAAATGCAGACCATGTTTTCATGGGGCCACAAAAGGAAGCACTTTTAGCAACAAGCAAGTTAAAAGACTGTTCTTCTGTTTCTGTCCTGGACACATGTTGCCTAATGTTAATGCATTCATTGGATAGTGGCAAAGTCACCTAGTAGCAACAAGCAAGTTAAAAGACTGTTCTTCTGTTTCTGTCCTGGACACATGTTGCCTAATGTTAATGCATTCATTGGATAGTGGCAAAGTCACCTACAGGCCTCTGCTGATAATAAGCTGTTAAAGGCTTCCACATTATCTGTGTGGCTTCATTCTAGGTAAGAGTCTGGCAAAGCAGATATCTGCCAGAGTCCAGCTCCAGCAGGTCAGGGTTTCCTGAAAGAGGGATGGTGTCAGCTGCGAGCAGGACAAATGCCGATTTATTGTCTTTTCCAACTCCTTTTATACCCTACATGTTTTTTGTTTTCAAGGCAATCAGTTACAATTTAATGGACCAGACAGGCAATGTATCTTTGTTCATCCTGTTTTGATCTTAAAACATTATCATCCTAAACTATAAATTTTATAAACTTCTAACATTTTTTAATGATTACCATTTCTTAATGTCCATACAAAACTTACTTATTCGAATAACTATTACATTATAAATCACTACCAAGTTCTAAGAACCATAATTATCACATAGATTAACAAGTCACACCTGTGACCTTTACACAGCAATTTGCAACTAGCTGGGGTAAAGCAACATTTTCAAGGTTTCTTGGCCACAAGTTGGCCTGATTAGTTTTCCCTAATTTCACACCTGGTGTTTGCAATCTGCGTTAATTATTTCCTGCCAGGGAGAATGAGCTTTAATGTCTGTAAAACAAAAGGCCTCTCGGGCTCAAGTCACCTTAGTCACAATCCCTAACCAGAATTACAAGCCTCCTTAACAAAGGGAAGTAAAGGCAAGGGTGTTCTAATATTTATGTGATTGTTAATTTCTTTTTTTTAAATATTTTTTATTATGATTTTGTGGGGTACAGTTAAGGGTTAGGTATACAATTACGTTTCATTCAGGCACCCTGTTGATAAGAGGTGTTTCCCCGTCCCCAGACAGATATTTGCTACTGTTAATCCCATCTCCCTCCCCCCCACCATAGTTTCCCAGTACTGTCAGTCATTTTCTTACAGTATTACATTGGATGTTCAAGGTTCATTAGAGGAGTGAGAACATGTGATACTCGGATCTTTGTTTCTGTGAGAGGTCACTCAGTATTATAGACTCTAGTTCCATCCAGGGTGCTGCGAAATTCATGATTCTGTTCTTTTTATGGCTGCATAGTATTCCATCGTGTATATGTACCACATTTTTAAAATCCAGTCCTCTTTTGATGGGCAGCATGGTTGTTTCCAGGTTCTTGCTATTGTGAACAATGCTGCGATAAACATAGTGTGCAGGTATCTTTTTTATAGAGTGATTTGAGTTCTTCAGGGTATATTCCCAGTAGGGGAATTGCAGGGTCATATGGAAGGTCGATTTTTAGAGCTTTTAGGAATCACCACACTGCTTTCCACAGAGGTTGCACTAGTTTACACTCCCACCAACAGTGTAGAAGTGTTCCCTTTTCGCCACACCCTCTCCAGCAGCTGTTATTTTTTGAGTTGTTGATAATTGTCATTCTGACTGGAGTTAGGTGGTATCTCAGTGTGGTTTTGATTTGCATCTCCCTGATGATTAGTGAGGTTGAGCATTTCTTCATGTGTTTGCTGGCTGCTCGGATGTCTTTCTTTGAGAAGTGTCTGTTCATATCTTTTGCCCATTTTATAATAGGGTTGTTTGTTTTTTTCTTTTCAGTGCATTTGAGTTCCTTGTAGATCCAGGATGTTAAGCCTTTGTCAGACCTGGTGTTCACAAATACTTTCTCCCAGTCTGTAGGCTGTCTCCCTGCTCTCTTGATGGTTTCTTTGGCTTTGCAGAAGCTTGTCAGTTTAATAAGGTCCCACTGGTCTATTTTCTCTCTTATGACCTATGGGTTTCGGGTTTTGTCAGGAATTGGATGCCAGTTCCAATTTCCATGAGGGTATTTCCTTCCTTTTCTAAGGTTCTTATGGTTTGAGGTTTTACATTTAGGTCTCTGATCCATTTGGAGTTAACCTTTGTGCATGGGGATAGATAGGGGGTCCTATTTCAATCTTCTACATGTGGTCAGCCAGTTTTCCCAGCACCATTTACTGAATAGGTTCTCCTCTCCCCAGTGGTAGGTGGTGGGGGCTTTGTCGAAGATGAGTTGGTTGAGAAATTGAGGTTTTGCTTCTAGAATCTCAATTCTATTCCATTGATCTATATGTCTGTTCCTGTACCAATACCAAGCTGTTTTGATGATTGAAGCTTTATAGTACAGTTTGAAGTCTGGTAATGTGATACCACCTGCTTTGTTTTCTTTGCTGAGGATTTTTCTGGCTATTCTTGGGCGTTTGTGTTTCCATATGAATTCCTGTATTTTTTCTAGGTCTGAGAAGAATGTTGCTGGTAATTTGATGGGTATTGCATTGAATTTGTAGACTGCCTTAGGAAAGATGGACATCTTCACAATGTTGATTCTTCCAATCCATGAGCATGGGATATTTTTCCACTTGTTTGTGTCATCTTTGATTTCTTTGAGCAGAGTTTTGTAGTTTTCATTGTAAAGGTCTTTCACGTCTCTGGTTAGGAAGATGCCAAGGTATTTCATTTTTTTGGTGGCTATTGTGAATGGAATTGTGTTTTTTATTTGGATTTCTGTTTGTTTATTATTGGTGTAGAGAAATTCGATTGTCTTTTGTACATTTATTTTGTATTCTGAGATTTTGCCAAAGTCCTTTATCAGTGTAAGGAGGCTTTTGACAGATTCTCTTGGGTTTTCAAGGTATACAATCATATCATCTACAAAGAGAGATAACTTGACTTCCTCTTTTTCTATTTGGATACCCCTGATTGCCTCCTCTTCTCTGATTGCTCTAGCCAGGACTTCCAATACTAGGTTGAACAGGAGGAGTGAAAGTGGGCACCCTTGTCTAGTTCCAGTTTTCAGGGGAATTGGTTCCAATTTTCATCCATTTAGGAGTATGCTGACTGTGGGTTTCTCGTAGATGGCTTTTACTATTTTGAGATATGTTCCCCTTATGCCTAGATGTTCAAGGGTTTTTATCAAGAAGGGGTGCTGGATTTTATCAAAAGCTTTTTCTGTATCTAATGATATGATCATGTGGTTTTTGTTTTGACATCTGTTGATGAATTTAATTACATTTATGGTTTTACGTGTTGAACCAGCCTTGCATCCCAGGAATGAAGCCTACTTGGTCATGATGGATGATTTTTGAGATGTATTGCTGAATCTGGTTTGCTAGGATCTTGTTGAGAATTTGAGCATCTATGTTCATCAAAGATATTGGACTGTAGTTCTCTTTCTTTGTTAGATCTTTACCTGGCTTGGGTATCAATGTGATGTTGGCTTCATAAAATGATTTGGGGAGAGTTCCATCTTTTTCAATCACCTGAATACCTTCAGTAGGATTGGTATCACCTCCTTCTTAAATGTCTTGTAGAATTCTGCTGGAAAGCCATCTGGACCAGGGCTTTTTTTTTGTAGGAAGTTTTCTTATTATGTAGTGGATTTCCTTGATTGTTATTGGTCTATTTAGGGTCTCAATTTCTTCTTGTTCCAACCTAGGCAGGTTGTGTGATGTCAGAAAGTCCTCCATTTCCTTAAGGTTTTCAAGTTTGTTTCCATAGAAGTATATGTACTGATCTCTAATGATCTTTTGTATTTCTTCAGGGTCAGATGTGACTTAATCTTTTGTGTTTCTGATTGTTCTTATTTGTTTTTTTCCTCGTTTTTTTCTTGGTCAGTCTAGCTAGGGGGCCATCGATCTTGTTTATCCTTTTGAAGAACCAACTTTTTGTTTCATTGATTTTTTTGTATTATCCATTTGTCTTCTATGTCCTGGATTTGGGCTTTTATTTTGGTGATCTGTATTCTTCTGCTGAAATTAGGGTTTTTGTGGTCTTGCTTTTCCAGCTTCTTTAGGTGGCTTGTTAGGTTGTGAATTTCTGTTCCTTCCATTTTCTTCATGTGTGTTTGTAGGGATATAAATTCCTCTCTTACTACAGCTTTCAGGGCATCCCAGAGATTTTGGTAAGATGTTTCTTCATTTTCATTTGTTTCCAGGTATCTTTTGATCTCTGTTTTGATTTCTTCATTGACCCAGCAGTTGTTTAGCATCATGCTGTTTAGTGTCCATGTCTTTGTGGGTTTTGGGGGGACTTTGTTGGTGTTAATGTTTATTTTTATTCCACTGTGGTCCGAGAAGGTGCATGGTAGAATTTCGGTCCTTTTAAATTTGCTTTTTAATCCAGTCCTCTTTTGACGGGCAGCATGGCTGTTTCCAGGTTCTTGCTATTGTGAACAATGCTGCGATAAACATGCGTGTGCAGGTATCTTTTTTATAGAGTGATTTGTGTTCTTCAGGGTATATTCCCAGTAGGGGGATTGCAGGGTCATATGGGAGGTTGGTATTTAGAGCTTTTAAGAATCGCCATACTGCTTTCCACAGAGGTTGCACTAGTTTACACTCCCACCAACAGTGGAGAAGTGTTCCCTTTTCACCACACCCTCTCCAGCAGCTGTTATTTTTTGAGTTGTTGATAATTGCCATTCTGACTGGAGTTAGGTGGTATCTCAGTGTGGTTTTGATTTGCATCTCCCTGATGATTAGTGAGGTTGAACATTTCTTCGTGTGTTTGTTGGCTGCTTGGATGTTTTCCTTTGTGAAGTGTCTGTTCATATCTTTTGCCCATTTTATAATGGGGTTGTTTGGTTTTTTTTTTTTTCTGCACGCTTGAGTTCCTTGTAGATCCAGGATGTTAAGCCTTTGTCAGACCTGGAGTTGGCAAATACTTTTTCCAAGTCTGTAGGCTGTCTCCCTGCTCTCTTGATGGTTTCTTTGGCTTTGCAGAAGCTTGTCAGTTTAATATATAGACAAGTAGGACCTTATTAAACTGACAAGCTTCTAAAAATTACTTTTACAAAGAAAGGAAATTGTCAAATTGCCTTTGAAGGAAGCTGAAAGAAAATCTTACATGTTCCTAGTGACATTAAAGCAAAACACAAATATGCATATTGGAAGTCTTTTGGCATAATACATAATGGAATGTGGTATGATAAATGGTGTCAGTTCAGAGAACAAAGTATAATTGGACTCAAGTAAAGTAAAAAACATGTTCTTAAGTTCCCTTGCTACAAAAGTACTACACTAGGAAATTGAGCTCAGTAGGCTTAAGGAGAAACATCTGCATGTCACCTACCTCTGGACTTAGTTCGAGGCTGTTTCCTACTTAACTCAGGAGGCTGAATCTAGGTCAAAGGTGAAAAAGACAGAAGGAACGAAAATTGGTTCAAAACTCCATGAAGAGTTAAAAACTTGTGCCCTTTACTCTAACTGCACCTTAAGGATTTATATTATTTCACTCATGGAATTAATTTAGGCAAACCCATAATATTTATAACTACACATTGCATTGTTTCATGGATGGAAATATGTTAAACCTCAAACAAAGATGCTAGGTCAATTTTTTAAAAGTACAAAGAAAAGTTTCTTCTCCTAGAAAAGCTGTGAGAAGAGATTCCCTTATGGAAATATGGTTTGTATACTAGAGTGGTCCACTGGCAATATAGATCATTAGTATTAAAGAGAAACACTGGTGTAGTAACTACTTCTGGGCTTAATTAGAGGATGTTTCCTTTTTTTTTTTTTTGGAGTTGGAATCTCACTCTATCGCCCAGATAGGAGTGCAGTGGCATGCTCCTGGCCACTGCAGCCTCAACCTGCTGGGCTCTGGCAATCCTTCCACCTCAGCCTTCCAAGTAGCTGGAACTACAGGCGTGCACTACCACACCCGGCTAATTTTTTTTTACTTATTGTAGAGATGAGGTCTCGCCAAGTTGCCCAGGTGGGTCTTAAACCCGCAGGCTCAGGCAATTCACTCACCTCAGCTTCCCAAAGGGATTACAGGCTGAGCCACCAAGCCCAGCTGAGGATGTTTCTTAATTGCCTCAGGAGACTGAGTCTTGGTCAGATGTGAAAAACTCTGAGGGAAAGAAAATAGTTTGGCCAAGAAGATATCACAATTTCTTTAAAGCATAGTCAACAAAAAAAATTAATGAACTGACCAGATTTTATTACATTTTCCACGGACAAGATGGATCCACCCACTGAAACAGTCTGAATTATAGCCTACTAAGTCTAACACTGCATGCATTTTTCCTTTAGCTATTTATTTACCTATTTATGTATTTGGAAGTAATTAAAACACTTTCATAAAGAATGAAGATTGCCAAATTTTCTTTGACTGAAGCTGGAGGAAAACCTTAGATGTTCCCAGTGGCATTTAAGTGAAAGCACAAATGTGCATGTTGCAACCATCTTTGTCAGCTCATTTAATAGAGTGTGTTGGAACTCCAACTAAGTTAGAAAATCTTCTCTGGACTTCTCTTGCCTTAAGAGTGCTTTGCTGGGCAATAGAGATCTTTAGGCTTAAGGGGAAGCACCTGTGTGCTACCTTCTTCAGTTCTTAATTGGAGGCTGCTTCCTAATTACCTCAGGAAGCTGAACTAGGTCAAAGGTCAAAGAGTCATATGGAAAGGAGATAGACTCAAGGCTTCATGAAGAGTTAAAATCTTATGCCCTTTACACTAACTGCAACTGGATGCATGCAGCATGAGATCTGTCACTATCTGTTGTAGGTTGAATGAGATTATTTTTTGTTAGTTTGTTTGTTTGTTTGTTTGTTTTGAGTTTGAGTCTCACTCTGTTGCCCAGACTGGATTGCAGTGGCCGCTCCCAGCCAGCACAGCCTCAACCCGCTGGGCTCCGGCGATCCTTCCGCCTCAGCCTTCCAAGTAGCCGGAATTACAGGCATGCGCTACCACGCTGATTTTTTGATTTATTGTAGAGATGAGGTCTCGCTGCCCAGGCGGGTCTCGAACCCGCGGGCTCAGGCAGTCCACTCACCTCAACCTCCCAAAGGTGCGGGATTACAGGCTGAGCCACTGAACCCAGCTTGAGATTATTTTTTAATGGGTACATTTTTGGTTGAGTTTTCTCTGTCACTGTTGCCCATTTTGTAAAATATTTCTAAACATGCTCATGTTTTGTGGAATATGTGTTTAACAGTCTATACTTATATGCAGGTGTTTTCAGAACTGTGTGCATTCTTTATGAGATGTGTCACTCCCTGTTGCATGTTGAATGGAAATATGTCTTGCTGAGTACATTTTTGAGTGATGAATGTCTGTCATTGTTGAACAGTGTATGAAATGTGTCTCTACCTTGGGTTATAGTGTGTGAAATGTGTGTTTAAATGTTATACATTGTTTGTGGGTGTCTTGGTAACTGGATGCATGCTGTATGAGATGTGTACCTCAGTGTTGCATGTTTTATGAGATCAATTCATGCTGTGTGCATTTGTAAATGATGTAGTTTTGTCATTGCTGCACATTGCATGATATGTTTATAACTTGGGACATGGAGTGTGAAATGCATGTTTGCCTGTTTTATGCTGTTTGCAGGTGTTTTCTCAACTGGGTGCATATTTATGAGAAATGTCCCTCACTGTTACACGTTGAATGAGTTAATTTTATACTGGGTATTTTTGTATGAGTTATTTCTGTCACTTTTGCATACTGTGTCTCTAAATTGGGTATGTTATGAGATACATGTGTTTTACTGTCAAAGTGAATTGCAGTGTTTTTGCAACTGGGTACATGCAGTATGATATATGTTACTATCTGTTGCAGATTAAATGAGATTTTTTATTAATGGGTATATTTTTGGATGAGTTTTCTCTGTCACTGTTGAACTTTGTGTAAAATATTTAACTAACCTGTGTATGTTTTGTAAAATATGTGTTTAACCGTCTATACTTATCTGCAGGTGTTTTCAGAACTGTATGCATTCTTTATGAGATGTGTCACTCCCCATTGCATATTGAATGGAATTATTTCATGATGAATGCATTTTGGAGTGAGGTATGTCTGTCATTGTTGTACAATGTATGAAATGTGTCTCTAATTGGGTCATGTTGTATGAAATGTGTGTAAACTTTTATCTTGTATGTGGGTGTTTTCACAGCTGGGTACATACTGTATGAAGTGTCTGTGTTACACATCCCAAGAGACCATTTCAAGCTGGATGCATTTGTGAATGAAGTAGTTTTGTCACTGTTTCACATTGCATGAAATGTGTCTGTAACTGTAGTCATGTGGTATGAAATGAGTGTTTACCTGTTTTTTGTTGCTTGTAGGAGTTTTTGCAACTGGGTGCACACTGTTTGAGAAGGGTCTCTCACTGTTGATGTTGAATTAGATAATTTCTTACTGGGTATTCTTGTATGAGCCAGTTCTGTCACTGTTGCATGTTGTATAAAATGTGTCTCTAACGTGGGTATGTTGGGTGAAATATGTGTTTCATGTCTTACAATAAATTCTGGGATTTTTTGCAACTGGGTGCATGCAGTTGAGATGTGTCCCTACTGTTGCAGGATGAATGAGATTATTATATCATGGGTATATTCTTGGATGAGTTTTCTTTGTCACTGTGTAAAATGTTACTCTAGCTTGGTAATGTAGTGTGAAATATATATATAACAGTCTATTCTTATATGGAGCTGTTTTCTGAACTTTAGGAATTGTGTATGAGATGTGTCATAGCCTTTTGCATGTTGATTGGAATGATTTCATGTTTGGTGCTTTTTTGCTTGTGGTATTTCTGTCATGGTTGCATATTGTATAAAATGTTTCTCTAACTTGGGGCATATTGCATGAAATGTGTGTTTAACTGTTTTACCTTGTATGTGGTTGTTTTCACAACTGAGTACATGCTCTTTGAGATGTGTCCCTCTGTGTAGCGCATTATGTGAGATCATTTCATGCTGGGTGCATTTGCAAATGAAGTAGGTTTGTCACTGTTTCACGTTGTATGAAGGGTGTCTGTAACTTGGGACATGGAGATGAAATGTATGTTTACCTGTTTTGTGTTGTTTGGAGTTTTTAAAACTGGGTGATACTGTATGAGAAGTGCCCATCACTGTTGCACATTGAATGAGATATTTTCATATTGGGTATTTTTGTATTAACTATTTCTGTCACTGTTGTACGCTGTGTAAAATATTTCTCAAGTTTTGGTATGTTATATGAAATATGTGTTTTACTGTCTTACAACAAATTCAGGGGGTTTTGCAACTTGGTGCTTGCAGGATGAGATGTGTCATTATCTGTTGCAGGTTGAGTGAGATTATTTTTTAATGAGTACATTTTTGGTTGAACTTTCTCCATCACTGTTGCACATTGTGTAAAACATCTCTCTAACATGTTAATGTTCTGTTTAACAGTTTGTTCTTATATTCAGGTGTTTTCTGAACTGTGTGTACTCTGTATGAGATATGCCGCTTCCTGTTGCACACTGAATGGAATTATTTCATGCTGGAATCATTTTTTGGTGAGGAATGTGTGTCTCTAACTTGGAGCATGTTGTGTGAAATGTGCTTAACTGTTTTACCTTGTATGTGGGTGTTTTCACAACTGCATGAATGCTGTATGAGATATGTACCTGTGTTTCATGTTTCATGAGATCATTTCATGCTGGATGTATTTAAGAATAAAGTATTTAGTCACTGTTGTGCGTTGTATGAAATGTGTCTGTAACTTGAGAAATGCAGTGTGAAATGTGTGTTTTACCTGTAGAATGTTTCCAGGTGTTTTCACAATTAGTGCATATTTTATGAGAAGTGTACCTCACTGTTGCACAAAGAATGAGATAATTTCATACCGGTTATTTTTATTGAACTATTTTCTGTCACTTTTGCACATTGTATAAAATGTGTCTCTAACCTGGGGATGTTATGTGAAATATGTATGTGTCTTTCTGTATTACATAGAAATCAGGATTTTTTGCAACGGGGTGCATGCAGTGTGAGATATGTTCCTATCTCTTTCAGGATGAATCTGATTATCTTTTTTTTTTTTTTTTTTTTTGAGTTGGCGTCTCACTCTGTCTCCTAGACTGGAGTGCAGTGGCTGCTCCCAGCCACCACAGCCTCAACCTGCTGGGCTCTAACAATCCTTCCTCCTCAGCCTTCCAAGTAGCTGGAACTACAGGTACAGTGCTACCACACCTGGCTCATTTTTTATTTATTGTAGAGATGAGGTCTCACCAAGTTGTCTTTTAATGGGTACATTTTTGCTTGAGATTTCTCTGTCACTGTTGTACATTGTGTAAATTGTTTTTCTAACTTGTTATGTAGTGTGAAATATGTGTTTAACCGTTTATTCTTTTATGCAGGTGTTTTCTGAACTGGGTACATTCTTTATGAGATATGCACTCCCTCTTTCACGTTGAATAGAATTATTTCATACTGAGTTCTTATTTGGTTGGGGTTTGCCCGTCACTGTTGCACATTGTATGAAATGTGTCTCTAATTTGGGGCATGTTGTATGAAATGTGTGTTTAACAGATTTGCCTTCTATGTGGGTGTTTTCACAACTTTGGCCATGCTGTATGAGATGTGTCCCTCTGCATTGCATGTTCCATGAGATCATTTCATCCTGGGTGCATTTACAAATGAAGTAACTTTGTCACTGTTTCACATTGTATGACGTGTTTGTAACTTGGGAACTGTAGTGTGAAATGTGTGTTTACTTGTTTTATGTTGTTTTCAAGTGTTTTCTTAACTGTAGTGTGAAATGTGTTTTTACCTGTTTTATGTTCTTTGCTGGTGTTTTCGCAACCGGGTGCATGTTGTAGGAGAAGTGTACCTCACTGTTAAACATGTTGAATGAGATAATTTCATATGGGTATTTTGTATGAGCTATTTCTGTCACTGTTACACGTTGTGTAATATTGTCTCTAAATTGGGTACATTATGTTAAATATGTGTTGTACCATCTTACAAGGAATTCAGGGTTTTTTGCAACTAGTTGCTTACAACATGAGATGTTTCTCTATCTGTTGCAGGTTGAATGAAATTATTTTTAATGGGTATATTTTTGGCTGAGTTTTCTCTGTCACTGTTGCACTTTGTGTAAAATATTTCTCTAACATGGGCATTTTTTTGAAATATGTGTTTAACTCATTCTTATTTGCAGGTGTTTTCTGAACTGTGTGCATTCTTTATGAGATGTGTTACTCCCTGTTGCACGTTGAAAGGTATTATTTTATGCTGAGTGCATTTTTGGGTGAGGAGTGTCTGTCATTGTTTCAAGTATTGGAAATGTGTCTCTAATTGGAGAATATTGTGTGAATTGTGTGTTTAACTTTGTATATGGGTGTATTCAGTATGGAATGTGTACCCCTGTGTTTCACTTTTTATGAGATCATTTCTTGCTGTATGCATTTGCAAATGAAGTAGTTTTTCACTCTTTCAAATTATATGAAATGTGTCCTTAACTTTGGACATGTATTGTGAAATGTGTGTTTACCTGTATTATGTTTTTTGCAGGTGTTTTCACAATGGAGTGCAAAATGTATGAGAAGTATCCCTAACTGTTGCATGTTGAATAAGATAATTTCATACTGGATATTTTTGTATGAGTTATTTCTGTCATCCTGCACATTGTGTAAAATGTGTTTCTAACTTCAGTATGTTATATGAAATAAGTGTTTTACTGTCTTACAGTGAAATCAGGGATTTTGGAAATGAGTGCTTGCAGGATGAAATGTGTCCCTATCTGCTGCATGCTCAATGAGTTTTTTTAAATTAGAGTAGAAAAACAGGTTTATTAAGAATCAGTGAGATTATTTTCTTTAAAAAAATTTTTTTTATTTTAAATATGTAGGATACAATTCAGGGTTATGTATACACATGTTCCATATGCTGGTACCCTTGTTGATGAGGTGGAACTCCCCATTCACTGGCAGTTTCACACTACTGCCAATCCCTTTCTTATAGTATTACAATAATTGTTCAAGGTCCACTTATGAATGAGAACATGTGACACTCAGTTCTTTGTTTCTGTGATAGATCATTCAGTATTATAGCCTCTAAGTCCATTCAAGGAGCTATGAAGTTTATAATTTTGTCCTTCTTTTTGGATGCATAATATCTCATTGTGTGTATATACCACATTTTAAAAATCCAGTCCTCTTTCAATAGGCAGCACTGTTGGTTCCATGTTTTTGCTATTGTGAATAATGCTGCAATAAACATGCATGTGCAAATATCTTTTTCAAAGAGTGATTTGAGTTCCTCCAGGTATATTCCCAGAAAGAGGATTGTGGGTTGTATGGGAGGTTGATTTTTAGATCTTTTAGGTATCACCACATTGTTTTCCACAGAGGTTGCACTAGTTTATACTCTCACTAACAGTGTAGAACTATTCCCTTTTTGCCAGATTCTCTCTAGCATCTGCTGTTTTTGAGTTATTGATGAAGGCCATACTGACTGGAGTTAGGTGGTATCTCAGTGTGGTTTTAATTCACATTTCTTTGATGACTAGTGAGGCTGAGTATTTTTTCAAGTATCTGTTGGCTGCTCATATGTCTTCTTTTGAGAAGTGCCCATTCATATCATTTGCCCACCTTGTAATGGGGCTGTTTTTTGTTTGTTTTTCTTTTCAGCACACTTGAGTTCCTTGTAGATCCTAAATGTTAGGACTTTGTCAGATATTTTTTCCCGGTCTGTGGGCAGTCTTCCTGCTTTCTTGATGGTTTCTTTGGTTTTGTAGAAGTTTGTCAGTTTGATGAGATCCCACGTGTCTATCTTATCTCTTATGGCATGGACACTTGAGGTTTTGATCAGGAATTGGTTGCCAGTTCCAATTTCCATAAAAGTGTCTCCTGCAGTTTCTGAGGTTCTTATAGTTTGAGGTTTTACGTTTAGGTCTTTGATTCATTTAGAGTTGACTTTTGTGTATGGTGATAGGTAGGGGTTTTGTTTTCATCTTTTGCATGTGGTCAGTCGGTTTTCCCAGCACCATTTACTGAATGTGTTCTCCTCTCCCCAGTGGTTGGTGGTGGAAACTTTGCCAAAGATGACTTGGTTGAGAAATTGGGGTTTTGCTTCTGGAATCTCTATCTGGTTCCATTAGTCTATATACCTGTTCTTGTACCAATACCAGACTGTTTTGATTATTATAGTGTTATAGTAAAGTTTAAAGCCTGGGAAAGTGATTCCTCCCACTCTGCTTTTTTTTCTTTCTTTTTTTTTGAGGATTGTTTTGGCTATTTGTGGTTGTTTATGTTTTCATATGAATTCCTGTATTGTTATTTCCAGGTCTGAGAAGAATGCTGCTGGTAATTTAGTGAGTATTGCATTAAATCTGTAGATTGCCTTGGGTAGAATAGACATCTTGGCAATGTTGATTCTTCCAATCCATGAGCATGGACTATTTTTCCATTTGTTTGTGTCATCTTTGATTTCTTTGAGCAGTGTTTTGTAGTTTTTATTGTAAAGGTCTTTGACTTCTCTGGTTAGGTGAGAGGGCCATAACAGAGTATACCATAGACATAGGCTAAGAACATGCTATAACCCAATAAATATGTAATCGGCTTGTGGACAATAGCACAGCCATTATAGTTTTCTGCTTTAAAGCATAACCTGTAGCTGTTTAAAGTTTCAGTTATGGGAAAAACTGCAAAGCTCCAGTTCAAGCTTCAACCCCTTCCCTTGACCCACTTTCCCCTTAGCAACAACCAATCAGGTGCCAGGGGGAAATCACCTAAAGTTTCCAGATGTCTCTGCAACTTCCCCAGCTAGTGGACCAAGGTCAGCCCGAGTCAAGTTAGCCAATCCTCTACGATTGAGCTGACCACCAGAGGTTACTACCCAATTAAATGGTAACAAGACTGGAAAGTCCCCCCAAACTCCTCCTCCCTTTGTATAACCATGATAAAAGGTGTCTGCTTAAAGAAGTCGGGCCTCTGGGTGTACTCCGCTGCATCAGTTGTCAACAGAGGTCCAGGCTCAAGCTTGCAAATAAAGACCCTCTTGAAATTTCATCAGAATTGGCTCTTGGTGTTCTCTTGGATTGAACATTCGGCCACTACATAGGAAAATACCAAGGTATTTCAATTTTTTGTGGCTATTATGAACGGGAATGTGCTTTCAATTTGGGTTTCTGTTTATTGTTGGTGTATAGGAATGCGACTGACTTTTGCACATTTATTTTATACCTTGAGACTTTGCCAAAGTCCTATATCAGTGCAAGGAGATTTTTGACAGATTCTTTTGGATTTTTGAGTTATAGAATCATGTCATCTGCAAAGAGGGATAACAACTTCCTCTTTTTTATTTGGATACCCCTTATTTCCTTCTCTTGTCTGATTGCTGTAGCTAGAACTTCCAATACTATATTAAATAGGAGGGGTGAGAGTGGACATCCTTATCTTATTCCAGTTTTCAGGGGAAATGTTTCCAATTTCTGTCTGTTTAGCAGTTTGTTGGCTCTGGGTTTCTCATAGATGGCTCTCACTGTTTTGAGGTATTTCATCCATACCTAGAGGCTTAATGGTTTTTTTCAAGAAAGGGTGCTAGATTTTATCAAAAGATTTTCTGCATCTAGTAATATAATCATGTGGTGTTTTTTTTATATCTGTCAATATATTTTATTACTTTTATGGTCTTACGGATGTTGAACCAGCCCTGCATTCCAGGGATAAAGCTTACTTGGTCATGGTGGAGTTCTATCTTTTTCAATTGCCTGGAATGCATTCTTTTTTTTGAGTTGGAGAGTTGGAGTCTCACTCTGTCACCCAGACTGGAGTGCAGTGGCCGCTCCTGGCCACCGCAGCCTCGACCTGCTGGGCTCCGGCGATCCTTCTACCTCAGCCTTCTGAGTAGCCAGAATTACAGGCATGTGCTACCATGCCCAGCTGGTTTTTTGATTTATTGTAGAGATGAGGTCTTGCTGCCCAGGTGGGTCTCGAACCCGTGGGCTCAGGCAATCCACTCACCTCAGCCTCCCAAAGGCATGGGATTACAGGCTGAGCCACCGAGCCCAGCTTGGAATACTTTCAATAGGATTGGTATCAGCCCCTCTTTGTATGTTTTGTAGAATTCTGCTGGAAAGCATCTGATCCTGGGCTTTTCTCTTTGTGGGTTGCTTTCCTATGGCAGTCAATTTCCTGGGTTGTTATTGGTCTATTTAAGGTCTAGATTTCTTCTTGTTTCAACCTGGAGAGGTTGTGTGATGTCAGAAAGTCTTTCATTTTATTTGGGTTTTTGAGTTTTTTTCCCATACTGGTGTACATAGTAATCTCTGATAATCCTTTATATTTCTTCGAGGTCAGTTGTGACTTCATCTTTTGCATTTCTGATTGTGTTTATTTGAACTTTTTCTCTCTTTCTCTTGACCAATCTAGCTAGGGTCCATCAATCTTGTTTATCCTTTCAAAGAACCAGCTTTTGGTTTCATTAATTTTTTTGTATTATATTTTTGTCTTCTATGTTCAGAATTTGGGCTTTTATTTTGGTGTTCTGGATTCTTCTGCTGAAGTTAGGGTTTTGGTGGTCTTGTTTTTTCCAGCTTCCTTAGTTGATTTGTTAGGCTGTTAACTTGTGATCTTTCCATTTCTTTATGTATATTCCCAGTAGGGGGATTGCAGGGTCATATGGGAGGTTGATATTTAGAACTTTTAGGAATCGCCACACTACTTTCCACAGTGGTTGCACTAGTTTACACTCCCACCAATAGTGTAGAAGTATTCCCTTTTCTCTACACCCTCTCCAACAACTGTTATTTTTTGAGTTATTGATAATTACCATTCTGACTGGAGTTAGGTGGTATCTCAGTGTGGTTTTGATTTGCATCTCCCTGATGATTAGTGAGGTTGAACATTTCTTCATGTGTCTGTTTGCTGCTCGGATATCTTCTTTTGTGAAGTGTCTGTTCACATCTTTTGCCCATTTTATAATGGTGTTGCTTGTTTTTTTCTTTTTAGCACATTTGAGTTCCTTGTAGATTGAAGATGTTAAGCCTTTGTCAGACCTGGAGTTGGCAAACACTTTTTCCCAGTCTGTAGGCTGTCTCCCTGCTCTCTTGATGGTTTCTTTGACTTTGCAGAAGCTTGTCAGTTTAATGAGGTCCCACTTGTCTATCTTCTCTCTTATGATCTGTGGGTTTCGGGTTTTGTTCAGGAAATGGATGCCAGTTACAATTTCCCTGAGGGTATGTCCATCATTTTCTAAGGTTCTTATGGTTTGAGGTTTTACATTTAGGTCCCTGATCCATTTGGAGTTAATTTTTGTGTATGGGGATAGATAGGGGTCCTGTTTCAATCTTCTGCATGTGGTCAGCCAGTTTTCCCCGCACCATTTACTGAATAGGTTCTCCTTTCCCCAGTATTAGGTGGTGGAGGCTTTGTCAAAGATGAGTTGGTTGAGAAGTTGAGGTATTGCTTCTGGAATCTCATTTCTATTCTATTGGTCTATATGCCTATTCCTATACCAATGCCAAGCTGTTTTGATCATTGTAGCTTTATAGTAAAGTTTGAAGTCTGGTAATGTGATACCACGTGCTTTGTTTGGGGTTTTTTTGCTGAGGATTGTTCTGGCTATTCTTGGTTGTGTGTTTCCAGATGAATTCCTGTGTTGTTTTATCTAGGTCTGAGAAGAATGTTGCTGGTAATTTGATGGGTATTGCATTAAATCTGTAGATTGCCTTCGGTAAGATGGACATCTTCACAATGTTGATTCTTCCAATCCATGAGCATGGGATATTTTTCCACTTGTTTGTGTAATCTTTGATTTCTTTGAGCAGAGTTTTGTAGTTTTCATTGTAAAGGTCTTTCATGTCTCTGGTTTGGAAGATACCAAGGTTTGTGTGTGTGTGTGTGTGTGTGTGTGTGTGTGTGTGTGTGGCTATTGTGAATGGAATTGTTTTTTATTTGGGTTTCTGTTTGTTTATTATTGGTGTAAAGAAATGTGATTGTCTTTTGCACATTTATTTTATATCCTGAGACTTTGCCAAAGGCCTTTATCAGTGTAAGGAGGTTTTTGACAGATAATCTTGGGTTTTCAAGGTACACAATCATGTCATCTGCAAAGAGAGATGATTTGACTTCCTCTTTTCCTATTTGGATACCCCTAATTGCCTTCTCTTCTCTGATTGCTCTAGCCAGGACTTCCAATACTATATTGAACAGGAGGGGTGAGAGTGGGCATCCTTGTCTTGTTCCAGTTTTCAGGGGAAATGGTTCTAATTTTTGTCCATTTAGGAGTATGCTGACTGTGGGTTTCTCATAGATGGCTTTTACTATTTTGATGTATGTTGGGTGCCAGCCTTGGAGGCCCACCTGACTGACAGGGTCCTGGTGGGCTACAGACCCCGGGCCACCGGACAAGCCTGGGAAGCTGAGGACCTTCTGTCTTCCACCTTTGCTGTTTGGTATAGCTGAAGAATTCTGTGAAGTCGTGAAAGAATAAAATGGCATGTTTATGCGAAGTACTCACAGCTCACCTGAGAATGTCATGGTTTATTTTTCCATTTCCCACTATGCTGTTTGGCCTTTTCTAACAAATGCAAGGATTAAACTCTGAAATACATCAAAAATTCTTTCTTTTACTTGGCTATAAGTTACTAGATATTGCTTAAGTAAAATATGATATAAGTATATTCACTCCTTATTTGATTTAGGATTATGCAGTTTAGTGTTTAGACATAAGGTTTTTTAGAAGCACAAATTCATTATGAATCGTTATAAGTTCTAACACTTATCTAAGGAGTTATGTAGGTGATTTATAACACTGTTTTCACAGACTTAGGATAAAGATCAATCGTTAAGGTTTTTACTTAATTCTATAGTTAAAATATTAAGTAAACGTTTGTAGAATGAGTTTTCACTGAATTCATAATACACTAATTAGATACTTTTATGATAAATTAACTAAATACAGAAAGCAACCTTGGGGGCCTGGAAAACATCACTAAAAGCTTCTTTTGAGTTTTCTTTAGAAATAAACACTGCAGGATAAGAGAAAAGTAACGAAGACACCTGGACAAGAAAGACGATTACAAAGCTTTGAAGGTCATAAAAACCCAAAAGAGAAAAACTCCTGCTACATGAAGAACTGTGCACCTGGAAACTTTCTTGAAGCACTTCAAGGATGTAATTTGGGACTGTTTTGAAGAGAGTTGCTGGTAGTGCTATTCTAGACATGATAATTATTTTATCCATGTATTAATCATAATTGGTAAATGTAATATCATACAAGTTTGTATAATCAATATACATATGTATGAGGGTTGACAAAAATTGTTAGGCTCTGGTTATGTTTAACAAGGTTTTTACTTTGAGTCATTAATTAAGTTTTAATGCTATAGTTTAGTGTTTTATAGTTACTTTGAAGATTGTTTTAAGTTCATAAGCTTAAGTTCACACAATGATAAAATTGGTGTCTTAAAGATAATTATAATTGCTCAAGTGCCTATCTTAAGCAAAGATGTTTTCCAGGAGGTTGCCAAGCATAAGGGAAAACAGCCAAATCACCATTATCCTAAACTTAAAAGCTCATTAGCAATTATGCAACCATAATAATTTTAGTTGTGTAAGTTTTATTTCATTATGTTTAGTTCACTCTATATGTTTATTCAGAGTAAAGATTCGTGTATGTATTTTCACAGTAAGTCACTTTCATAGTTATTCTTTAAATGCTAGCCACTGTTGTTTGGTCAGGTTAATGGGCTTCATATTCCTACTATCACTAGGTACAACCCATAGTTTTGTTTTGGTGATTTTAAGGCTTTTTAATTAGACAAATGATGTGGAACAGAAATCAAAGTAAACCTTGTATGCATTATGTTTAGTTTAAGCAAAACTCCTTTTAAACTTACCTCAAGACTCATTAACTGAAAGCAGATAGCGTTCTTGGCTTGTTTGTTTCTTCTAAGACCACTAGATGGTGGTAACTTTTACAGGATATGTACATGAAGGAATTTTCTTTGTCTTGCCCCTTTACGAATAGCATAAAAGCTTTCTCTTAACTAATAAAGGATGTCACCTGTTCAGAAAGCAGGTGTCCAAAAATTTTATTTTTGTCTTTCGCCTATCTGTCTCTCCTTCAGGAAACCTCATGACACGGCAGGGGCTGGATCCCCAAAGATGTATGTTCCCTGTATGCCTAGATGTTTGAGGGTTTTTATCAGGAAGGGGTGCTGGATTTTATCAAAAGCTGTTTCTGCATCTAATGATATAATCATGTGGTTTTTGGTTTGACACCTGTTGATGTATTTAATTACATTTATGGTTTTACGAATGTTGAACCAGTCTTGCATCCCAGGGATGAAGCTTACTTGGTCATGATGGATGATTTTTGAGGTGTGTTGTTGAATCCAGTTCTCTAGGATCTTGTTGAGAATTTGAGCATCTATGTTCATCAAAGATATTGGCCTGTAGTTCTCTTTCTTTGTTGGATCTTTACCTGGCTTGGGTATCAATGTAATGTTAGCTTCATAAAATTATTTTGGGAGGGTTCCATGTTTCTCAATCACCTGAAATACCATCAGTAGGATTGGAGTCAGCTCCTCCTTAAATGTCTTGTAGAATTCTGCTGGAAAGTCATCTGGTCCAGGGCTTTTTTTTTTGTAGGTAGTTTTCTTATTATATACTCAATTTCCTTGATTGTTATTGGTATATTTAGGGTCTCAATTTCTTCTTGTTTCAACCTAGGCAGGTTGTGTGATGACAGAAAGTCCTCCATTTCCTTGAGGTTTTCAAGTTTGTTTCCATACAAGTATACATAGTAGTCTCTAATGATCTCTTGTATTTCTTCAGGGTCAGATGTGACTTTATCTTTTGTGTTTCTGATTGTGCTTATATGGGTGTTTTTTTTTTTTTCCTTTTTCTTGGTCAGCCTAGCTAGGGGACCATCAGTCTTGTTTATCCTTTTGAAGAACCAGCTTTTTGTTTCATTGATTTTTTTTTTGTATTGTCTTTTTGTCTTCTATGTCCTGGATTTGGGCTTTTATTTTGGCGATCTGAATTCTTCTGCTGAAATTAGGGTTTTTGTGGTCTTGCTTTTCCAGCTTCCTTAGGTTGCTTATTAGGCTGTTAATTTGTGATCCTTCCATTTTCTTCATGTATGTTTGTAGGAATATAAATTCCCCTCTTACTAGAGCTTTCATGGCATCCCAGAGATTTTGGTAAGATGTTTCTTCATTTTCATTTGTTTCCAGATATCTTTTGATCTCTGTTTTGATTTCCCCATTGACCCAGGAGTTGTTTAGCATCATACTGTTTAGTGTCCATGTCTTTGTGGGTTTTGGGAAGACCTTGTTGTTGTTAATGTTTATTTTTATTCCACTGTGGTCTGAGAAGGTGCATGGTAAAATTTTGATCCTTTTAAATTTGTTTGTGCTTGATTTATGGCCAATTATGTGGTCAATCTTAGAATACGTTCCATGTGGTGATGAGTAGAATGTGTATTCTGTGGTCTTTGGATGGAGTGTTCTGTAGGTATCAATTAAGTCCATTTGGTCAAGAGTCACATTGAGGTTCCGGATCTCATTGCTGATTTTTTGTCCTGGTGATCTCTCTAGGGTTGTGAGTGGGGTATTAAAGTCACCAGTTATGATGGTGTTAGAGTCAACATCTTTCTTTAGTTTTCCTAGAAGTTGCTTTATAAAAGTTGATGCACCTATGTTAGGTGCATATATGTTTACGATAGATATTTCTTGTTGATGGAGTGAACCTTTTATCATTATGTAGTGGCCCTCTGTATCTTTTTAAATTTTTGATAGTTTAAATGCTATTTTGTCTGAAATTAGGATTGCAATTCCTCCTTTCTTTTGTGTTCCATTCCCCTGAAAATTTGTTTCTATCCTCTTACTTTGAGTCTGTGCGTGTCCTTTCTAGTGAGATGGATCTCTTGAAGGCAGTATATTGTTCCCTGGTGATATTTTATCCATTTTGCCATTCTATGTCTTTTCAGTGGTGCATTTAGTCCATTCACATTCAGGCTAATTATTGAAATGTGAGAGTTCATCCGTATCATAGAGTTCTTATAGAGTTGTTCTTCCACTTGGTTTATTGTCTTTCTTTTGGTTTTGGGGTTGGTTCATGTGTATTTTATTCTTTTTCCCGTACTCTTGTGAAGAACGTTGTTCTTTTTCCCCCCTTTTCTTCTGTATTTAGTACTTTCTTAAGTGGTTCATGTAGAGGTGGTTTGGTGGCAGCGTAAGTTCTTAGGGATTGGATATCTGGGAAAGATTTTAATTCTCCCTCCCTGATGAAGCTTATTCTGGCTGGGTAGGTTATTCTTGGTTGAAATTGTTTATCTTTTAGGGCTTTGAAGATAGGCTCCAAGCTCTCCTAGCTGCAGGGTTTCTGTAGATAAATCTGCTGCTATTCTAATAGGTCTTCCATGGTAGGTGATCTGACATTTTTCTCTTGCTGCCTTTAGGATTTTTTCTTTTATGCCTACTTTGTTTAGGCGAAATATTATGTGTCTAGGAGTTGGTCTTCTCCTTTGTTGTCTTGCAGGGGTTCTCTGAATCTCTTGTGTTTGAATTTTTGCATCACTGATTAGATAAGGGAAGTTTTCTTGAATGATCTCATGGAAGGTTTGTTCCAGTGTGGTCTCTGTCTCTCTTTCTGCCTCAGGAAGGCCAATTACTCTCAGGTTCGGTCACTTGAAGTAATCGTTCATCTCTTGAAGGTTTTGTTCTGTCTTTTTTAGCTTGTTTTCTGTGTTTTTGAGAGTTTGGGTTAGTTCTATATTTTGGTCCTCAAGCTCGAGATTCTTTCTTCTGCTTGGGTAATTCTGCTTTCCATGCTTATCAGTTTGTTATTTATTTCATTCACAGTATTCTTTATTACTGTTATCTCACATATCAGCTCCTTTCTTCTTGACTCTCCTCAATTCTTTTTAATATCTCCATTAATGTCTTGATATCTAGGTTTGTAATTTGAGACTAGTTATTCTGGGGCTCTTCATTGCTTGCATTCCGAAGTCAGTTTTCTCAGTGTCTGCTCTCCCGGGGGTCTAGGAGAGACTCATATTCTTCTTTTGTTTTTTCTTCATTTGTGTAGATTTTTCTCTCTCTCCCCCTTTCCCTCCCCTTCTTTAATTCTGTTTCTCGGGGAAGGTGTGATCGCTTTTGTTTCACTTGTATAATCTCCTGTTCTTCCTTATGAGGGTCCTCTGACTTTGTTCACTTTTGAGGTTGGAGTCTGGGCTGTGGGCTCTACTTTTTGCAGTTTTGAGGTTTAATTGAGGGGCAAACTGTGATCCAGAATCTATATGCTGATTACAGCATCCGCCAACAGGTGTATGAGCACACGAACATATTTCCCACTGCCTTACAATCTGTCTGTGCAGCGGGGTATAGCTTTGGTCCCTTGAGCAAAAGGAGGTACAAAAGAGGAAAATAACGGATAAGGGGGGGTCAATAGGAAGTTAGAAAGAGAGAAGAGTGAGAGGGAAAACAGACATACATACCAACTAGCAGGTGAAAAGAGACACAAGGCCAGAGAGAAGTGAAAAAAATACAGAAGGAAAATTCCCTAAAGAATACTGGTAGCTACACAGAGACAGACCAATAAAATCATGAAACAGATAGTGTAAGTTAGAAAGCAAACAATAGTGAGCAAAGCATACAGTCAGAATGATAAAATCAAAGGTCAAAATAAGAGATCAGACTAGCTCTGGAATCTTTCCTTAGTGTATAAAGTCACTTGAGCTTTGATCTCCAGCCTCTCCCCTTTGTTTTTGTTGCAAGCAGCTAGCCTGCTGCCTGGGAGGTCTGTGACACTTAGTTGTCTCTGTCTGTTCAGCATAGGGGAGGGGCTTTGTCTCCTGTTTAATGACGTTACCTTAGGAACTGAGGTGGAGGCTCTGATAGGTGGGCAGGGCAATGCAAATCTGCCTGGACAATGGCGGAGGTGGTAGCTTCACTTTCACTTTTGGGGATGCTTGTCAGGGTCTCTGGGCAAGAGGCACTGGGGATCAGCTGCACAGCTGGGCGCTGGATCCAGGGTGTCACCAGCAGGCTGGGGCAGAGGGGAGGGGAGGGCATTCCCTCCTCTGGAGCTGGAAGCCTCTGATCAGCACCTTACACAAGCCTGGGGTTCTGTTCTCTTACACAAGCTTGAGGTCACGTGTTGAGTGCCTCAGCCAGGGTGGGCCCAGGGCTCCAGAGCTCCAAAGCTCCAAAGGGCAGGCAGTGGCCCTGGGTCCTTCACAGGGTACTTCAGCCAGAAATGGGACTGGTCTTTCTGAGGGGCAGGTGCCTAGAGCCTCCCTGGGTGGCTGGCAGCTTGGTGCTGGGTGCTGGGCGAGACAATGTAGCCAGGGAGGGAGCCAAGACCTGGGACTCCCAAGCAGATGGGAGTCACATATAGTGGAACAACCACAGCCGGGGGGCACAATATCTGGCCCTGCGTGGGACCGAAGGTCCCCGGGCCTCGTACCAGTGTGACTGGCAGTGGGTAGGGGGCTGCAGGAAGAAAACTAAGAGTCTTTTTGGGAACTCACATTTGGAGAGTCTCACAAATCCACCTATGCCATCGCCATCTTCCCGGAACTCCCCTAGAAGCTTCTTTATGAAAGTTGGTGCTCCTATGTTGGGTGCATATGTGTTTAAGATGGATATTTCTTGTTGATGGATTGAACTATTTATCACTATGTAGTGATCTTCCATGTCTTTTTAAATTTTTGATAGGTTAAAGGGTATTTAGTCTGACATTAAGATGGTAACTCCTGCTTTCTTTTGTGTTCCATTTGCCTGAAATCTTTTTTCCCATCCTCTTACTTTGAATCTGTGAGTGTTCTTTCTGGTGAGATGAGTCTTTTAGAGACAATATATTGTAGCCTCATGGTATTTGATCCAATTTGCCACTCTATGTCTTTTCAGTAGTGCGTTTAGTCCATTCACATTCAGGCTAATTATTGAGATGTGAGAGTTTATCCCTGTCATGAGGTTATTATAGAGTTTGTTGTTGTTGCTGCTGTTTGTTTATTTGTTTGTTGTCTTTCTTTTGATTTTGGGTTGACTCGTGTGTTTTCCATCTTTTTTCTGCATTCTTGTGAAAGGTGTTGTTCTTTTTTTTCCTTTCTTCTGTGTTTAACACTTTTTAAAGTGTTTCTTGTAGAGCTAGTCTGGAGGATGCATAAACTCTTAGGGATTGGATGTCTGGGAATGATTTTAATTCACCATCACTGCTGAAGCTTAGCCTATCTGGGTAGGTAATTCTTGGTTGAAATTGTGTATCTTTGAGAACTTTGAAGATTGGGTTCCAAGCTCTCGTAGGCTGAAATGTTTCTGTAGGTAGGTCTGCTGCTATTCTAATTGGTTTTCCCCAGTAGGTAGTCTGACCTTTCTCTCTTGCTGCCTTTAGAATTTTTTCTTTTATACCTACTTTGTGTAGGGGAATTGCTATGTGTCTAGGAGCAACAAATGGTCTTCTCATTTGTTGTCTTGCAGGAGTTCTCTGAATCTTTTGTGTTTGAATGGCTGCATCACTGATGAGATGAGGAAAGTCTTCTTGGCTAATTTCATGGAATGTTTGTTCCAGGGTGGTCTCTGTCTCTCTGTCTGGCCATGGATTCCAATTACTATTAGACTGGTCTTCTTAAAATATTCACTCATCTCTTGGAGATTTTGTTCTGTCTTTTACAGCTTCTTTCTTATGTTTTTGACAGTTTGTGTAAGTTCCATGTTTTTATCCTCCATCCCTGAGATTCTTTCTTCTGCTTATTTAATTCTGTTTTCCATGCTTATCATTTGTTATTTATTTCATTCACTGTATTCTTTATTGTTGTTATCTCAGTTATCAACTTCTTCATTCTTCCCTCTTGTTTCTCCTCATTTCTATTTATTCTCTCTATTAATATATTGATATCTAGGTTTGTGGTTTGAGACCAGTCATTCTGAGAGCTCTTCATTTTTGAGTTTTTAAGTCAGTATTCTCAGTGGTTGACCTCCCAGGGATCTGAGTGAGATTCATATTCTTCCTTTTGTTTTTCTTTATTTGTGTAGATTTTCCTCCCCCCCCCCTTTTTTTTTTTTTTACCTCTTCTTTAATTCTGTTGTTCAGTGATGGGGGATAGTTTTTATTTCTGTTTGCTCAGTCAAATCCCTATTCTTCCTTATGTAGAGCCTCTGGTTTTTTTCAATTCTGAGACTGGACTAGGGGTGAGGGCCTGTGATTTTGTATTTTTGAGATTTAATTATGGAGGAGCTGTGACTCAGAAATTATCTGCCAATCCCAATATCTGCTAACAGGTATGTGGGCCCCCTAGATCCCACTTCCCATTACCTTACAATCTGTCCATGCAGTGGTGGCGTCTGTTTGCCTCCTGAAAGCAAAATGAGATCAGAAAAGGAAAAAGAATGGGAAAAGGAAAGAGAAAGATGAAAGGAATGTGGAGAGAGAAAAGAAGAAGGAAAATGGACAGACATACAACTAATGAATAAACTGAAAGACAAACAGACAGAAAAAACAAAAAAGTCAAAAACATGTAGACAATCACACAATGTAAAAAACAAAAACTCCCCTGTTGGTGCACTCTCCCTCAAAAATACCCATACATAAACAAAAAAATTAAAATATCAGAAACAAAGCAAGTACAAAAATGTAAACAAAAACAGAAAGAGAGAAAAAAGTTAAAACTAAAATAAAAAAAATTTTAAAACTTGCTCTCTGGCTGTTTCTGTGACTCCAGGTTTCTTTCAGTCCTTTGTCTTAGGGAGTGCCTCTGGTCTCCAGCCTCTACCCTCTGCTCTCAGCACAGGCTGATAGAATTTCTCTCAGCATGGGTCAGATGCCCCACAGACTACTGTGGGAGGAGGATGGATCAGATCCAGACTCACCCTACTTGCTGCTGTTGCTGTTAATTCTCCTACTCAGATCTGACATGTCTGTGTGTGTTCCAATGTGGTGGAGGGGCATCTGTCTCTCCAAGTCTGATAGAAGATAGCCACTGGGCCCCAAGATGGAGCTGGGTGGGGCAATGCAAGACTCTGCCTGGTCCCAAGACTGACAGGATGGCACCTGAGAGCATCTCATCACTGGTGTTGGAGCTTTACTCCAGATTTCCACAACCTATCTTCTCCACAGTTCCTCCTGCTAGTACCCAGTCTGCTACTGCAGGTGATGGCATGGGCCAGGTGCCAGGTGGTGAGGGGTGACTGTTCTCTGCTGCCTTATCTCAAGAGAGTCCCAGAAACAACAGAAGATCCTGCAGGCCTGGGTCTCTAAGGGCAGAGGTGGGTTGTAGTCACCCCTGAAGGAGAGCCCTGGGTGCATGAACCTGAGTCTCCCCTCAGACAAACTTTCACTCACCCACCAACACACACCCACTCATGCAGAGAGTCTTCATGTCTATGAAGTCTTCACTTTTGTGGAGACTCTCACACTGTGACCTGTCCCATTGCCATCTTCTAAACACATATTTTATACATAATGCCCCAAGTTAGAGACACATTTCATACAATGTGCAACAATGGCAGGCATACTTGACCCAAACATGAATCCAGCATGAAATAATTCCATTCAGTGTGCATCAGAGAGTGACATATCTCATAAAGAATGCACACAGTTCAGAAAACTCAGGCATATTATAATAATAGAGTGTTAAACAAATATTCACAAAACATGAACATGATAAAGACACATTTTGCACAACGTCCAAAAGTGACAGAAATAGCTCAACAAAAATACCCAGTATGAAATTATCTCATTCAACATGCAACAGTGAGGTAAACTTCTCATAAAATATGCACCCAGTTGCAAAAACACCTGTGAAAAGCATTATACATGTAAACACACTTTTCACACTGCATACTCCAAGTTACAGATACGTTTCATAAAACATACAACAGTGATGAAATAATTTGCAAATGCACCCAGCATGAACTGAACTTATAAAAGATACAATACAAAGCCAGGCTTGGTGGCTCAGCCTGTAATCCCGCGCCTTTGGGAGGCTGAGGTGAGTGGATTGCCTGAGCCCGTGGGTTCGAGACCCGCCTGAGCAGCGAGACCTCATCTCTACAATAAATCAAAAAATCAGCCAGGTGTGGTAGCGCATGCCTGTAATTTCAGCTACTTGGAAGGCTGAGGAGGATCGCCGGAGCCCAGCAGGTCGAGGCTGCGGTGGCCGGGAGCGGCCACTGCACTCCAGTCTGGGAGGCAGAGTGAGACTCCAACTCAAAAAAAAAAAAAAAAAAAAAAAAGATACAATACAGAGGTATATGTCTCATACAGCATGCACCCAATTGTGAAAACACCCAAATACAAGGAAAAAAGTTAAACATACATTTCACAGAACATGCCCCAAGTTAGAGACACATTTCATAACAATGTGCAATGATGACAGACACACCTCACACAAAACTAAACCCAGCATGTAAAAATTTCATTCAACATGCAACAGGAAGTGACATGTCTCATAAAGAATGCACATGGCTCAGAAAACACATGCATATAAAAATAGACTGTTAATCACATATTTTACACAACATGCCCATGTTAGAGAAACATTTTACACAATATGCAACAGTGACAAGAGAATTCAACCAAAAATGAACACATTAAAAAAAATGTCATTCATCCTGCGACAGATAGGGACACATCTCATACTGCATGTATCCAGTTGCACAAACCCCTGAATGCAATGTAAGACAGAAAATTACTTCACATAACATACCCAACTGAAGACACATTTTACACAACAAGCAACAGTGATAGTAATAGCTCATACGAAAATACCCAATATGAAATATTCTCATTCAACGTGCAACAGTGAGGGACACTGATCATATAGTATGCACACAGTCACAAAACACCTGCAAACAACATAAAACAGGTAAGCACACATGCCACACTACATGTCCCAAGTTACAGACACCTTTTGAACAACATGAAACAATACCAAAACTACTTCATTCACAAATGCAACCAGCATAAAATGATCTCATGGAAAGTACAACACAGAAAGATACATCTCATGCAGCTTACACCCAATTGTGAAAAACCCACATAAAAGATAAAACAGTTAAGCACACATTCCATACAACATGCCCCAAGTCAGAGATAAATTTCATACAATGTGCAACAATGTCAGACATTCCTCACTCAAAAAGGTTCCCAGCATGAAATAATTCCACTCAGCATGCAACAGGGAGTAACACATCTCCTACAGAGTGCATATAGTTCTGAAAACACCTGCATATAAGAATAGACTGTTAAACACATATTTCACATAACACGCCCATGATGGAGAAACATCACACAACTGCAACAGTGCCAGAGAAAACTCAACCAAAAATATACCCATTTAAAAATACTCTCATTCATCTTGCAAGAGATAGGGACACATCTCTTAACTGCATGCACTCAGTTGCACAAACCCCTGAATTCAACACATATTTCATATAACATACCCAAATTAGGGACTCATATTACACAACATGCAAAAGTGACAGAAGTAGCGCAACAAAAATAGTCAGTATGAAATTATCTCATACAACAGGAAACAGTGAGGTAGACTTCTCATAAAGTATGCACCCATTTGTGAAAACACTTGTAAACAACATTATACAGATAAACACACATTTCACACTGCATAACCCAAATTTCAGACACATTTCACACAATGTGCAATGGTGAATAAGTACTGAATTTGCAAATGCTCCAAGCACAAAATGATCTCATGAAACGTGCAACACAGGAGTACATGTCTCATATAACATATACCCAGTTGTAAAAACACTCACATACAAGGTAAAACAGTTAAACACCCATTTCGCATAGCATATCCCAAGTTAGAGACACATTTCACAAAATGTGCAATGATGACAGGCACACCTTACACAAAAACGAACTCAGAATGAAAAAATTCCATTCAACGTGCAACAGGGAGTGACATATCTCATAAAGAATGCACACAGTTCAGAAAACATCTGCATATATGAATATAAGGTTAAACACATATTTCGCAAAACATGAACATGATAGAGAAATGTTTTAAACAACATGCAGTAGTGACAAGAAAATTCAAACAAAAATGTACCTATTAAAAAATAATCTAGGCCGGGCTCGGTGGCTCAGCCTATAATCCCGCGCCTTTGGGAGGCTGAGGTGAGTGAATTGCCTGAGCCTGCGGGTTCGAGACCCGCCTGGGCAGCGAGACCTCATCTCTACAATAAAGCAAAAAATCAGCCGGGCGTGGTAGCGCATGCCTGTAATTCCAGCTACTGGGAAGGCTGAGGCGGAAGTATCGCCGGAGCCCAGCAGGTCGAGGCTGCGGTGGCCGGGAGCGGCCACTGCACTCCAGTCTGGGTGACAGAGTGAGACTCCAACTCAAAAAAAAAAATTAAAAATTAAAAAAAATAATAATAATCTAATTCATCCTGCAACAGATAGGGAGACATCACATACTGCATGCACCCAGTTGCACAAAAACCTGAATTCAATGTAAGACAGAAAAACACATATTTCACATAACATACCCAAGTTAAAGATAAATTTTACCAACGTACAACAGTGACTGAAATAGTTCATACAAAAATGCCCAATATGAAATATTCTCATTCAATGTGCAAAAGTGAGGGACACTGCTCTTACAGTATGCACCCAGTTGTGAAAACACCTGCAAACAACATAAAACAGGTAAACACACATTTTGCATGTGTCCCAAGTTACAGATACCTTTCATACAACATGAAATAATGGCATAACTACTTCATTTGCAAATGCGCCCAGCATGAAATGATCTCATGGAATGTGTAACACAGAGGAACAAATCTCATGCATCTTTCCCCCAGTTGTGAAAACGCCCACACAAAGGTAAACTAGTTATACCCACACTTCACACAACATGCTTCAGAGAGAGACACATTTCATAAAATGTGCAACAATGTCAGACAAACTTCACCCAAAAATGAACCCAGCATGAAATAATTCCATTCACTGTGCAATAATAAGGACACAGCTCATACAGAAAGCACACAATTCAGAAAACACTTGCATAAAAGAATAGGCTTTTGAACACATATTTCACACAACATGTCCAAAATAAAGAAACATTTTGTGGAATGTGCAACTGTGGCAGAAGAAACCCAACCAAAAATGCAACCATTAAAAGATAAACTCATTCATTCTATAACACATAAGGGCACATCTCATACTGCATGCATCCAGTTACAAAAAGCCCTGAATAAAATGTAAGACAGTAAAACATTTATTTCACATAACATACCCGCATTTGAGACACATTTTACACAACGTGCAACAGTGACAGAAGTAGTTCATACAAAGACATCCAGTATGAAATTATCTCATTCAGCATGCAACAGTGAGGGACACTTCTCATACAGTATGCATCCAGTTGGAAAAACACCTGCAAACAACATGAAACAGGTGGACACACATTTCACACTACATATCTTAAGTTACAGACAAATTTCATACAACGTGAAACTGACAAATCTTCATTTGCAAAGGTACCCAACATGAAATAATCTCAGGAAATGTGCAACACAGAGGGATGTATCTCATACAGCATGAACCCAGTGGTGAAAACACCCATATACAATGTAAAACAATTAAAAACACATTTCACACAACACGCCTCAAGATAGAGACACATTTTATACAATGTGCAACTATGATGGACAGACCTTTTTCAAAAATTAACCCAACATGAAGTAATACCATTTAACGTGCAAGAGGAGTGATATAGTTCGTACAGAATACACCCAGTTCAGAAAATACCTGCATAAAAGAATAGATGGTTACACACATATTTCACATAATATGCCCAAGTTAGAGTAACATTTTACACAATGTGCCACAGTGACAGAGAAAACTCAACAAAAAATGTACCCATTAAAAAATAATCTCATGAATTCTGCAACAGATATAAAATATATTATAATGAATGCACCCAGTTACAAAACCCCTGAATTCAATGTAAGACAGAAACCTGACAAACTCACGTTAGAAACCCATTTTACACAACATGCAACGGTGACCGAAATAGATCATACAAAAATACCCAGTATGAAATTCTCATTCAACGACCAGCAGTGAGGGACCCTTCTCACATAGTATGTACCCAGTTGCAAAAACACCTGCAAATAACATAAAACAGGTAAACACACATTTCACACTACAAGTTCCAAATTAAAGACACATTTCATGCAATGTGAAACTGACAAAACTACTTCATTCGCAAATGCACCCAGCGTGAAATGATCTCACAAAATGTGCAACACAGAGGGATGTATCTCATACAGCATGAACCCAGTGGTGAAAACACCCATATACAATGTAAAACAGTTAAAAACACATTTCACACAACATGCCTCAATTTAGAGACACATTTTATACAAAATGAAACAATGACAAGCAAACCTCAAATATAAATGCATCCAGCATGAAATTATTCCATTCAACACGCAACAGAGTGACACATCTCATGTAGAAGGCACACAGTTCAGAAAACACCTGCGTATAAGAATAGACTGTTAAACACATATTTCATACAACATTGCCCACAGTATGCAACAGTGACAGAGAGAACAGTGAGAAACTCAATAAAAAACGTACCCATTAAAAATAATCTCATTCAACCTTCAATAAATAGAGACACATCTCATACTGCAAGTACCCAGTTGGAAAATCACTGGAATTCATTGTAAAAAAGTAAAACACGAGGCAACCCCTTCAGTTCCCCTCCCACCATGGAAGCTTTTCTGTCCTCTCAATAAATCCTGCTTTCTCAAAAAAAAAAGTAAAACATATGTTTCACGTAACATATTCAAGTTAGAGACACATTTTACACAATGTGCAACAGCGACAGAAAGAGCTCATAGAAAAATATCCAGTATGAAATTATCTCATTGAACATGGGACAGTGAGTAACACTTCTTATACAGTATGCACCCAGTTGTGAAAACATCTGCAAACAACCAAAAGCAGGTAAACACACATTTCACACTACATGTCCCAAGTTACAGACACATTTCATACAACATGAAAGAATGACAAAACTATTTCATTTGCAAATGCACCCTGGATGAAATTATCAAATGGAACGTGCAACACAGAGGAACACATCTAATAAAGCATGCACCCAGTTGTGGAAACATTCACATACAAGGTAAAACAGTTAAACACACATTTCACACAACATACACCAAGTTAAACACACATTTCAAACAATGAACAACAATGATATCAATAAATAAATTCCTGGGTTTTTGCAACTGGCTGCATGCAGTATTAGAGTGTCCCTATGTTGCCTGTTGAACGAGATCGTTTTTCAGTTGGTCCATTTTTGGTATTTTCTCTGTCACTGTTTCACGTTATGTAAAATGCTTCTCTAACATGGGCACGTTGTGTGAAATATGGGTTTGCAAATCTTTATTCTTATATGGAGGTATTTTCTTAGCTGTGTGCATTCTGTAGGCAATGTGTCACTCCCTGTTGCACATTAAATGGAATAATTTTATGTTGGGTTAATTTTGGGGTGAGATATGTCTGCCAGTGTTGCACATTGTATGAAAAGTGTCTTTAAATTAAGGCCTGCTGTGTAAAATGTGTGTTTAACTGTTTTACCTTGTATGTGGATGTTTTAATAACTGGGTGCATGGTATAAGAGAAGTGTCCCTCTGTGTTGCAAGTTGACTGAGATTATTTCATGCTGGATGCATTTGCGAATGAAGTCGTTTTGTCACTCTTTCACATTGTATAAAACTCTGAACTTGGGACATGTGTGTTTACCTGTTTCATGTTGTTTGCAGGTGTTTTTAAAATGAGGTGCACACATTATGAGAAGTGTATCTCACTATTGCATGTTTAATTATTTAATTTCATACTGGGTTTTTTTGCTGAGCTATTTCTGTCACTATTGTATATTGTTAAAATGTGTCTCTAAATTGGGCATGTTATGTGAAATATGTGTTTTTCTGTCATACATTGAATTCAGGGGTTTCTGAAACTGGGTGCCTACAGTATGAGATGTGTTCCTCCCTGTTGCAGGATGAATGAGATATTTTGTAATGGGTATAGGATGAATGAGATATTTTGTAATGGGTATATTTTTGGTTGAATTTTCTTTGTCACTATTGTCCATTGTGTAAAATGTTTCTCTAACTTGTTCGTGTTTTAAGAAATATGTGTTTAACTGTCTATTCTTATATGCAGGTGTTTTCTGAACTGTGTGCATTCTTTATGAGATATGTCACTCCCTGTTACATGTTGAATGGAATTATTTTATGCTAGGTTCATTTGGGGGTGAGGTATGTCTGTCATTGTTGCACATTGTATAAAATATTTCTATAACTTGGGGCATTATTGTGAAATGTGTGTTTAACTGTTTTACATTATATATAAGTGTTTTCACAACAAGATGCATGCTGTATGAGATATTTCTCTCTGTGTTGCAAATTCCATGAGATCATTTCATGCTGGTTGCATTTGTGAATGAAGTAGTTTTTTACTGTTTCATGCTCTATGAAATGTGTCTATAACTTGGATCATGTAGTGTGAAATGTGTGTTTGCTTGTTTTATGTTGTTTGCAGGTGTTTTTGCTGAGTGCATACTGTATAAGAAGTGTCCCTCACTGTTGAATTTGAATAAGATAATTTCATACTGGGTATTTTTGTATGAGATATTTCAGTCACTGTTGCACGTTGTGTAAAATGTGTCTCTAACTTTGGTATGATATGTGAAATGTGTGTTTTATTGTCTTATATTGAATTCATGGGTTTTTGCAACTGGGTGCACGAAGTATGAGACATATCTCCCTATCGGTTGCAGGATGAATGAGATTGTTTTTAACTGGGTACTTTTTTGCTTGTTTTTTCTCTCATTGTTGCACGTTTTGTAAAATGTTAATTTGAGCATGATGGGTAAAATATGTGTTTAACTGTCTATTCTTTCATGTAAGTGTTTTCTAGACTGGGTACAGTCTGTATGAGTTGTGCCACTCCCTTATGGACACTGAATTGAATTATTTCATGCTGTGTATTTTTCAGCGAGGTATGTCTGTCATTGTTGCACGTTGTATGAAATGTGTCTCTAATTTGGGGAATGTTCTGTGAAATGTACGTTTCACTGTTTTATCTTTTCTGTGGGTGTTTTCACAAATGGGTGCATGCTGTATGAGATATGTTCCACTGTGTTGCATGTTCCGTGAGATCATTTCATGCTGGGGGCATTTGTGAACGAAGTAGTTTTGTCACTGTTTCACATTGTATGAAAGGTGTTTGTAGCATGGGGCATGTGTGTGAAATGTGTGTTTACCTGTTTAATGATGTTTGCAGGTGTTTTATGTCTCTCTGTGTTGCAAGTTCCATGAAATCATTTAATGCTGAGTGCATTTGAAAATGTAGTAGTTTTGTCACTCTTTCACATTGTTTGAAAGGTGTTTGTAACTTGGGACATGTAGTGTGGAATGTGTGTTTACCTGTTTTATGTTGATTGCAGGTGGTTTTGCAACTGGGTGCACACTGTATGAGAGGTGTCCCTCACTGTTGCACATTGAATGAGATCATTTCATGCTGGGTATTTTTGTATAAGCTCTTTCTGTCACTGTTGCTCATTGTGTAAAATGTTTCTCTAACTTGAGTATGTAAGTGAAATATGTGTTTTACTGTCTTACAATGAATTCTGGGGTTTTTGTAATCAACTGCATGCGCTACAAGATGTGTCCCTATCTGTTGCAGATTGAATGAGATTATTTTTTAATGGGTACATTTTAGGTTGAGTTTTCTCTGTCATTGTTGCTTGTTGTGTAAAATGTTTCTTTATCATGTTCGTGTTTTGTGAAATATGTGTTTAACTGTCTATTTTTATATGCAGGTATTTTCTGAACTATGTGCATTCTTTATGAGATATGTCACTTTCTGCCGCATGTTGAATGAAATTATTTCATGCTGGGTTCATTTTGAAGTGTATGTCTGTAATTGTTGCACATGTATGAAATGTGTCTCTAACTGGGGACGTTATGAGTGAAATGTGTGTTTAACCTATTTATGTTGTATATGGGTTTCTTCATCACAGAATGCATGCTGTATGAGATATTTCTCTCTGTGTTTCAAGATCATCTCTGTGTTTCTGAGATCATTTCATGCTGGGTGCATTTGTGAATAAACTAGTTTTGTCACTATTGCACGTCGAATGAAATAGGTCTGCATCTTGGGCTATGTAGTGTGAAATGTGTGAACTTGTTTTGTGTTGCTTACAGGTGTTTTTGCTACTGAGTGCCTACTGTATGTGAAGATCCCTCACTCACACGTTGGAATGAAATAATTTCATACTGGGGGTTTTTGCTTAGTTATTTCAGTTACTGGTGCACTTTGAGTTAAATATGTCTATCTAGGGTATGTTATGGGAAATATGTGTTTTACCGTCTTACGATGAACTCTGGGGTTTTTGCAACTGGGTGCCTGCAGTTTGAGATGTGTCCCTATCTGCAGCAGGATGAATTCGATTATCTCTTAATGGATGCATTTCTGTTTGGGTTTTCTCTGTCACTGTTGCACATTGTGTAACATGTTTCTCTAACTTAGGAATGTCATGTGAGAGATGTGTTTAACAGTCTATTCATATATTCAGGTGTTTTCTGAACTGAGTATATTCTGTATAAGCTCTGTCACTCCCTGTTGCACATTGAGTGGAATTGTTTAATGCTAGGAGCATTTTTAGGTGAGGTTTGTCTGTCATTGTTGCACATTTTATGAAATGTGTCACTAACTTGGGGCATTATGTGTGAAATGTGGGTTTAATAGTTTTCTCAAATTGCAAATGAAGTAATATTGTCACTGTTGCACGTTGTATGAAATGTGTCTGTAACTTGGGACATGTTATGTGAAATGTATGTTTACCTGTTTTATGTTGCTTGCAGGTGTTTTTGCAACTGCGTGCATACTGTATGAGAGGTATCCCTCACTGTTGAACATTGAATGAGGCAATTTCATGCTGAGTATTTTTGCAGGAGCTCTTTCTGTCACTGTTGCACGTTGTATAAAATGGGTGCATGCGGTATAAGATGTGTCGGTATCTGTTGCAGGATGTTCATAGTTTGTTAAATATGTATTTAACAGTGTATTCTTATATGCAAGTGTTTTCTGAAGCATGTACATTTTTTATGAGTTATGTCACTCCCTGTTTCACATTGGGTTCATTTTGGTGAAGTTTGTCTGTCATTGTTTCACATTGTATAAAATATGTCTTTAACTGGGGCATTATGTGAGAAATGTGGGTTTAACTGATTTATCTTTTATGTGATTGATTTCACAACTGGGTACGTGGTGTATGAGATATATCCCTCTGTGTTGCACGTTCCATGAGTTCTTTTCATGCTGGGTGCATTTGTGAGTAAAGTAGCTTTGTCACTCTTTCACATTGTATGAAAGGTGCCTGTAACTTGGGACATGTAGTGTGAAATGTATATTTACCTGTTTTATGTTGTTTGCAGGTGGTTTTACAACTGGGTGCATACTGTATAAGAAATGTCCCTCATTGTTGCACATTGACTGAGATAATGTCATGCTGGGTATTTTAGTATGAGTTCTTTATGTCACTGTTGCACATTATGCAAAATGTGTCTCTAACTTGGTTACATTATGTGAAATACATGTTTTACTGTCTTACAATGAATTCTGGGGTTTTTGCAACTGGGTGCATGTGGTATAAGATGTGTTGGTATCTGTTGCAGGATGAATGAGATCATTTTTAAATGGGTACATTTTTGGTTGAGTTTTTCTGTCACTACTGCTCGTGTTGTATGTTCCTCTACCTTGTTCATGTTTTGTGAAATATGTTTAAGAGTCTATTCTTACATGCAGGTGTATTCTGAATTGTGTACATTCTTTATGAGATCTGTTACTCCCTATTTCATGCAGTGTTCTTATTTGTGTTAGGATTGTCTGTCATTGTTGCAAATTGTATGAAATATGTTTCTAACTTGGGACATTATGTGTGAAATGTGGGTTTAACTGTTTTACCTTGTATTTGGATGTTTTCACAACTAGGTGCATGATGTATGAGATATGTTCCACTGTGTTACATGTTCCGTGAGATCATTTCATGCTGGGGGCATTTGTGAACGAAGTAGTTTTGTCACTGTTTCACATTGTATGAAAGGTGTTTGTAACATGGGGCACGTGTGTGAAATGTGTGTTTACCTGTTTTATGATGTTTTCAGGTGTTTTTACAACTGAGTGCCTACTGTATGAAAAGAGTCTCCCACTGTTGCACATGAATGAAATAAGTTCATGCTGGGTATTTTTGTAGGAGCTCTTTCTGTCACTGTTGCATGTTATGTAAAATGTGTCTCTAACTTGGGTATGTTTTACTATCTTACAATGAATCCTGGGGCTTTTTAACTTGGTGCATGCAGTATGAGAATTGTCCCTATCTGTTGCAGGATGAATGAGAATATTTTTAAATGGATATATTTTTGGTTGAGTTATCTCTGTCACTGTTCCTTGTTGTGTTATATGTTTCTCTATCATGTTCACGTTTTGTGAAATATGTGTTTAACTATCCATTCTTTTTTTTATTAGAGTCTCACTCTGTCGCCCAGGCTGGAGTGAAGTGGCAAGCTCCCTGCCACTGCAACCTCGACCTGCTGGGCTCAGGCGATCCTTCTGCCTCAGCCTTCCAGTAGGCAGAACTACAGGTGCACACTACCATGCCCAGCTAATTTTTGGATTTATTGAGAGATGAGGTCTCACCATGTTGTCCAGACTGGTCTAGAACCCATGGGCTCAGACAATCCGCTTGCCTCAGCCTCCCAAAATGTTGGGATTATAGGCTTGAGCCACCACACCTGGCCAACTGTCTATTCTTATATGCAGGTGTTTTCTGAATTGTGTGCATTCTTTATGAGATATGCCACTCCCTGTTTCATGCTGGGTTCATATTTGTGTGAGAAGTGTCTTTCATCCTTGCACATTATTAAAAATATGTCTCCTGGAACCAACTTTGTTGCTCATTGAAGCTGGACTGGATTTTAAAAATGTGGTACATATACACAATGGAATATTATGCAGCCATAAAGAAGGACAAATATGTAGATTTTGCAGCAACTTGGATGGATTTGGAATCTATCATACTCAGTGATTTGTCACAGAAACATAGAACTGAGTTCCATATGTTCTCACTCATAAACTGACCTTGAACATTTGCAATGCTATGAAAAAGCAATTGGCAATAGTGGGAAACTGTCAGGGAGGGAGAGTGGGATTGGCAGTTGAGGGAAACTGCTAGGGGAGGGAGGGGCATGCCTCATCAACAAGGGTACCTGCACAGTCAATGTTTATATACCTAACCCTGAAATGTACCCCACATCTTTATAATAAAATTTTTTTTTAAAGATGCCCAAAAGAAAAAAAAAATGTGTCTCTATCTTGGAGCATTATGTGTATATGTAGGTTTAACTGCTTTATTTGTATGTGGGTGTTTTCACAACTGGGTGCATGCAGTATGAGATATGTCCCTCTGTGTTGCATGCTCCATGAGATCATTTCATGCTGGGTGTATTTGCAAGTAAGTGGTTGTTGGGAGCCGGCCGTGGAGGCCTGCCTGAGCGTTAGGGATCCAGGCAGGCTGCGGACCCTGAGACCACTAGGACGAGTTCAGGAGCTGAAGGCCCATTCCCTCTTCCCTTCTTTGCTGTCTCTTCCCTTCTTTGCTGTTTTGGCATGTTCCACTAGCAGGGACTTTGATGATCTAAGCATGAAGTTCTGAGAGTACAACAGGCATGGCCTACTTTAGGAGTCCATTGTTCCCGTTTCTCACAGACTGCGGATTCGGCTTTAAACTTAACATAATTTAAACTCAGGTCATATTTGGGAGACTTTAATATGGTACAAGCTCCTTTTAATATTTAATAGTATATTTGTAGAATTAGTATATACATACAAAATGCTGTTTCAACCTTAATAATATAAAACATCTAGAGCTACCAGAAATGGCCCAGCACAAACTTTAAGCTGGGCCACATTCCTAAAAGGCCCAGCACAAACCTTGGGCTGGGCCACATTCCTAAGGGCCCAGCATGTACTTCGGACTGGGCTGATTTCTTTTAAACTGGGTTTTAGCTACAGTTAGTATAGGGTTTTTTCTACTTATTATAGAAATTGAATTTATTTTATTCATAGAAAGTATTGTAGAATAGGCTATGCTACGTCAGTGAATTATGTCAGTTCAAGCATGATCAAACATGATATTTTGAGGTTTAATAAGAATACAGCTAACTTTAGAAATTACATTGTTTCCATCTTCTACATTTGCGGTTTTGGCTTTAATACAATTTACAGTTTATACTTGGGCTTTATTTTTTAGAAGCTTTATTGCTGATGATCAGGATTAGGAATTAGAAACTTTTATAAAAGTTAAAATAGATTTATAAGATTTCGGAACGACCATTTTGTTAAGAGATTGTAATCAATTGTTCCCAGAAACGGCCCAGCATGATCTTTTGACTGAGCCACATTCCTTAGGAATTGGTTTGGGCTATAATTAAGAGTTTCTATAGTGTAGGTAGAATTAGCATAAAATAGAGAGGAATTGGGATTTAGGTTGGTTATTAGGTGTTGTGTATGCATAGGTTTTAAAAGTTATTGATTATTAGAATATTATGATATTAGAATTGTTGTATTGCTTTTGAGAAATATTAACCAAGCATGAGGAACAGTGAGATAGTTTTGGGATCCTCATTCCTCATGCTTGGGGAAACACCTGGTGGGTAGGGGACACCCCTCATCCACCTGGCTCTATGTTCATGTAAATGTCTTATGATTTAATTGGGATTGCTCTTCCTCTTACTCCAGGAAACATCTGGTGGGTGAGGAATGCCCCTCATTCACCTGGCTTTGTGTTCATGTAAAAGTTTTGTGATTGTTCTTCCTCATGCCTGAGGAAACACCTGCTGGGTAGGGGGCACCCCTCCTGCACCAGGCTTTGTGTTCACGTGAAGACTTGTGAGACTGCCTGTGTAAAATTTGGGGATAAATACCCACTGTAATTTCAATAAATGGCTTCTGCACTAGACAGAGTTCAGCTTCTTTCTTTCTCCCCCAGTCTCTTTCTTTCTTTTAATATCTATCTCTCCAGAATAATTGCCAATGCCATCACACCTTCCAAGGAACCTCCTAAATCTCTTTAGGGGCTGGCCCCCCAAAAGTGGTTTAGTCACTTTTTCACGTTGTATGAAAGGTACCTGCAATGTGGGATGTGTATTGTGAAATGTGTGTTTACCAGTTGTATAGTGTTCCCAGGTGTTTTTGCAACTGGGTGCCTACTGTATGAGATGTGTTCCCCACTCCTGCATGTTGAATAATATAATTTCCTACTGGGTATTTTGTATGAGCACTTTCTGTCACTGTTGCGTGTTGTGTAAAATGTGTCTGTAACTTAGGTATGTTATGTGAAACATGTTTTTACTGTCTTAGAATGATTTCTGGGGGGGTTGCAACAGTTTGCATGCAGTATGAGATGTGTCCCTATCTGTTGTAGGACGAAAGAGATTACTTTTAAATGGGTACATTTTAGGTTGAGTTTTCTCTGTCACTGCTGCTCGTTGTGTAAAAAGTTTCTCTATCATGTTTACATTTTGTGAAATATGTGTTTAACTGTCTATTCTTATATGCAGCAATTTTCTAAATTGTGCATTCTTTACAAAATATGTCACTCTCTGTTTCATGGTGGGTTCATATTTGGGTGAGGTTTGTCTGTCATTGTTGTACATTGTATGTAATTTTTCTCTAACTTGGGGCATCATATATGAAATGTGGTGTTAACTATTTTACCTTTTATGTTGGTTTTACAAAACTGTGTGCATGCTGTATGAGATATGTTCCCCTGCGTTGTATGTTCCATGAGATCATTCATGCTGGGTGCATTCATGAATGAGGTAGTTTTGTCACTTATTTACGTCATATGAAAGCTGTTTGTTAATGAACATTTGCATACCTAACCCTGAATTGTACCCCACATTTTTAAAATAAAAAATTTTTAAGTTAAAAAAAAGAAAGGGACCCGCCTGGGCAGCGAGACCTCATCTCTACAATAAATCAAAAAATCAGCTGGGTGTGGTAGCGCACGCCTGTAATTCTGGCTACTTGGAAGGCTGAGGTGGAAGGATCACCGGAGCCCAGTAGGTCGAGGCTGCGGTGGCCGGGAGCGGCCACTGCACTCCAGTCTGGGCAACAGAGTGAGACTCCAACTCAAAAAAAAAAAAAAAAAAGAAAGGTGTTTGCAACATGGGGTTTGTTGTGTGAAATATGAGTTTACATACCTCAAAATAGTAAAAGCCATCTACGAGAAACTCACAGCCAGCATACTCCTAAACAGTCAAAAACTGGAACCATTTCCCTTGAAAACTGGAACAAGACAAGGATGCCCACTCTCACCCCTCCTGTTCAATGTAGTATTGGAAGTCCTGGCTAGAGCAATCAGAGAAGAGAAGGCAATCAGGGGTATCCAAATAGGAAAAAAGAAAGTCAAGTTATCTCTCTTTGCAGATGACATGGTTGTGGACCTTGAAAACCCAAGAGAATCTGTCAAAAACCTCCTTACACTGATAAAAGCCTTTGGCAGAGTCTCAGGATACAAAATAAATGTGCAAAAGACAATCACATTTCTTTACACCAATAATAAAAAACAGAAACCCAAATAAAAACCACAATTCCATTCACAATAGCCACAAAAAAATGAAATACCTTGGCATCTTCCTAACCAGAAATGTGAAAGACCTTTACAATGAAAACTACAAAACACTGCTCAAAGAAATCAAAGATGACACAAACAAGTGGAAAGATATCCCATGCTCATGGGTTGGAAGAATCAACATTGTGAAGATGTCCATCTTACCTAAGGCAATCTACAGATTTAATGCAATACCCACAAAATTATCAGCAATATTCTTCTCAGACCTAGAAAAAACAGTACAGGAATTCATATGGAAACACAAATGACCAAGAATAGCCAGAACAATCCTCAACAAAAGAAACAAAGCAGGAGGTATCACATTACCAGACTTCGAACTTTACTATAAAGCTACAATCACCAAAACAGCTTGGTATTGGTACAGAAACAGACATACAGACCAATGGAAAGAATTGAAATTTCAGAAGCAAAACCTCAATTTCTCAACCAACTCATCTTTGACAAAGCCTCCACCACCTACCACTGGGGAGAGAGAACCTATTCAGTAAATGGTGCTGGGAAAACTGGCTGGCCACATGCAGAAGACTCAAACAAGACCTCTGTCTATCCCATATACAAAAATTAACTCTAAATGGATCAGCGACCTAAATGTAAAACCTCAAACCATAAGAATCTTAGAAAATGCAATACACACCTTGTGGAAATTGGAACTGGCATCCAATTTCTGAACAAAACCCGAAACACATGGGCCATAAGAGAGAAGATAGACAAGTGGGACCTCATCAAACTGATGAGCTTTTGCAAAGCCAAAGAGCCCATCAAGAGAACAAGGAGACAGCCCACAGACTGGGAAAAAGTATTTGCCAACTCCATGTCTGACAAAGGCCTAACATCTTGGATCTACAAGGAACTCAAACATGCTGAAAAGAAAAAAACAAACAACCCCATTGCAAAGTGGGCAAAAGATATGAACAGACACTTCTCAAAAGAAGACATACAAGTGGCCAACAGACACATGAAGAAATGTTCAGCCTCACTGTTCATCCAGGAGATGCAAATAAAAACTACACTGAGATACCACCTAACTCCAATCAGAATGGCCATTATCAATAACTCAAAAAATAACAGATGCTAGAGAGGATGTGGTGAAAAGGGAACACTCCTACACTGTTGGTGGGAGTGTAAACTAGTGCAACCTCTGTGGAAATCAGTGTGCCAATTCCTAAAAGCTCTAAAAATCAACCTTCCATATGACTCCACAATCCCCCTACTGGGAACATACCCTGAAGAACCCAAATCACTCTATAAAAAAGATACCTGCACACGTATGTTCATGGCAGCATTGTTCACAATAGCAAGATCATGGAACTAACCATGCTGTCCATCAAAAGAGGACTGGATTTTTTAAATGTGGTACATATACACAATGGAATATTATAAAAAAGAACAAAATCATGAATTTCGCAGCAACCTGGATGGAACTGGAATTTATAATATTGAGTGATCTCTCACAGAAACAAAGATCTGAGTATCATATGTTCTCACTAATAAGTGGTCCTTGAACAACTATCATAATACTATAAGAAAAGGATTGCCGGGCTCCGTGGCTCAGTCTGTAATCCCGCACTTTGGGAGGCCGAGGTGAGTGAATTGCCTGAGCCCACGGATTTGAGGTCTGCCTGGGCAACTTGGCGAGACCTCATCTCTACAGTAAAATCAAAAAATTAGCCGGGCATGGTAGCACGCGCCTGTAGTTCCAACTACTTGGAAGGCTGAGGCAGGAGGATCGCCAGAGCCCAGCAGGTCGAGGCTGCAGTGGCTGGGAGTGGCCACTGCACCCCAGTCTGGGCTACTGAATGAGACTCCAACTCAAAAAAAAAGAAAAAGAAAAGGATTGACAGTGGTGGGAAACTATGCGGGGGGGGGAAGGGAGGGGAAGGGAGGTGGGATTAATGGTAGTCGATATCAGTCTGAGGGAAGGGGTGGCACACCTCATCAACAAGGGTACCTGCGCAATGCATATTTGTATACCTAACCCCTAACTGTACCCCACTGTTGGGAGCCAACATCTATAACTACATGACTGAGGCCTATAAAGGCCCATCTGAAAGATCGCCTCTAACAAGCAACACCTATAATATTGGCGTGTGATTAGTGACCAGTGTGCATACATGGCAGTAAAACTTATAAGTAAATCTCTACACACCTGATGGAAAGTTGCACAGCAGAATTATTTTATATGACCTTGTCCCTTCTAAGTTGTACTTCTTTCTAGATATTTTCAAACTTCTATTTCCTGGTAGACTGGTTAGTCAGCTCTTGTTCCCGAAAGCAGTTTCCCCTAGAGCTAAGATTAGAAACTAAATTACCATAATAGTTTTACTGCCCTGCCTCTAGCCAGGCAGAACGTTTTTTCTAGTTTTGTTACATACCGAAACTCTGTTTGCTTCAGCCCGTGGCCATCGTCATTGGCGGCCATGCATTTCCTTGTTCAAGAGTGTGACAGCTACTATTTGATTTTTAGAGTAGACTTGTTAGGATTAAATATATACATATACACTTATAGTTGCATTTTCATTTTATAGTATATTTGAGTAAATTTATGCTTGCTGTTTTGTTTCCTTTTGCTACATTATTCAAATATAATAGTTACTATACGATTTATAAAAGAATTAATGATAAGGTATTAGCTTAATAGGATATAGCATAGTATTAAAGGTCAATCATTAGATTATATAAAAATTAAAGTTTAGACATAGGAAATTCATTTAAGTCATGGTAAGGTTTTATAGTTTAAGAATAAGTTTTAATCGTTATAGAATTACAGGACACTACGTTGAATCATAATAGGTTAATAGAATAACTAAGTCATTTAAGTAAACTTATAGATTATAGTATAGTGTTAAGTTGATAATATTAATCGTTAAAAATATTAGGAGTCAGTAAACTTGGATTTAACTTAGAAAAGTTTTTGTATTAATCAGGGTTTGGAACAAAGAGTATAATATGAATGACTTATTGAACATTATGGAAAACACTTTGAACAATCTGTATTGAAATTGTGCACTTGTGATTTTAATGTAATTTTGTGAAGCACGTCATGCATCATGGAATTGTAATTGTTTGCTTGGAACTTGCAAGTCTCGTGATGGTCTTGTGATGCATAGTTTGTAAAGCGCGATATGTATGGAATTTGTACGCCCCAGCAAGTGATTATCACACTGCTGGAGGGTATAGAAAATGGTATATAAGTTGGAAGGAGTCCAAATAAAATTTGGCTTCAGTCCTGATCAGACTGTTCCCAGAAGAACTGCCTCCGAGTGGTTTCTTCTTGCCATCTTGACTCTCCGGTGTGGGTCCTAACCCTCCCTCGGTCGGAGCCGGTCTCCGACACCCCACAATTTTAAAATAAGAAATATGGAAAAAAAAGAAATATGAGTTTACCTGTTTTATGATGTTTGCTGGTGTTTTTGCAACTGAGTGCCTACTGTATAAGAAGTGTCCTCAACTGTTGAACACTGAATAATATAATTTCATACTGGGTGTTTTTGTGTGAGCTCTTTGTGTCACTATTGTACATTGTGTAAAATGTGTCTCTTACTTGAGTATGTTATGTGAAATATGTATTTTCATTGTCTTTCAATTTATTCTGGGGTTCTTGCAACTGGATGCATGCAGTACGAGATATATCCCTATCTGTTGTAGGATTAATGATAATATTTTTAAGTGGGTACACTTTTGGTTGAGTTTTCTCTGTCACTCTTGCCTGTTGTGTTGTACATTTCTTTATCATGTTCATGTTTTGAGAAATATGTGTTTAACGGTCTATTTTTATATGCAGGTGTTTTCTGAATTGTGTGCATTCTTTATGAGATCTGTCACTCCCTGATTCATGCTGGGTTCATATTTGTGTGAAGATTGTCTGTCATCATTGCACATTTTAAAAATGTGTCTCTTACCTAGAACATGATGTGTGTGATGTAGGTTGAACTGTTTTACCTTGTATGTGAGTGTTTTCACAACTGAGTGCATGCTGTATGAGGTGTGTTTCTTTGTGTTGCAAGTTCCATGAGATCATTTCATGCTGGTTGCATTTGTGAAGAAAGAAGTTTAGTCACTGTTTCACGTTGTATGAAAGGTGTCTGGAACATGGGACATGTAGTGTGAAATGAATGTTTACCTATTTTATGTTGTTTGCAGGTGTTTTTGCAACTGGATGCCTACTGTATGAGGACTGTCCCTCACTGTCACATATTGTATGAGATCTTTTCATATTGGGTATTTTTGTTGGAGCTCTTTCTGTCACTTTTGTACATTGTGTAAAACGTGTACCTAACTTGGATATGTAATATGGCATATGTTGTTTTACTGTCTTACAATGCATTCGGGGGTTTTTACAACTTGGTGCGTGCAGTGTGAGATGTGTCCCTCTCTGTTGCAGGTTAAATTAAATTATTTTTAAAAGGCTCCATTTTTGGTTGAGTTTTCCCTGTCACTGCTTGCCTGTTTTGTAAAATATTCTCTACCATTTTCATGTTTTGTGAAATATGTGTTTAACTGTCTATTCTTATTTGCTGGTGTTTCTAAATTTTTATGCATTCTTTATGAGATACATCACTTTTTGTTTCATCTTGGGTTCATATTTGTGTGTGGATTGTCTATCATTGTTGCACATAGTATAAAATGTATCTCTAACATCAGGCATTATTTTTGTAATGTGGGTTTAACTGTTTTACCTTGTATGTAGGTATTTACACAACTGGGTGCATGCTATATGAGATATGCCCCTCTGTGTTGCATGTTCCATGAGATCATTTCATGCTGGGTGCATTGCAAATGATGTAGTTTTGTCATTGTTTCACATTGTATGATAGGTGCCTGTAACTAGGGACATGTAGAGAGAAATGTGTATTTACCTGTTTTGTGTTGTTTGAATGTGTTTTGCAACTGGGTGCCCACTGTATGAGAAGTGTTCCTCACTGTTGCATGTTGAATAATGTAATTTCATTCTGGGTGTTTTCATGTGAGTTCTTTGTGTCACTGCTACACATTGTGTAAAATGTGTCTCTAACTTTAGTATATTATGTGAAGTATGCATTTTATTGTCTTACAATGAATTCTGGGGTTTTTGCAACTGGGTACATGCAGTGTGAGATGTGTCCCCATCAATTGAAGGATGAATGAGTTTATTTTTTAATGAGTACATTTTTTGTTGTGTTTTTTTCTGTCACCGTTGCCCATTGTGTTGTATATTTCTCTATCATGTTCATGTTTTGTGAAATATGTGTTTAACAGTCTATTCTTATATGCAGGTGTTTTCTGAATTGCATGCATTCTTTAGAGATATGTCATTCCTCATTTTATATTGGATTCATATTTGGATGAGTTTTGTCTGTCATTGTTGCACATTGTACAGAATGTGTCCCTAACTTGGGGCATTATGTGTGAAATGTAGTTTTTGTTTTGTCTTGTATGTGAGGTTTTTTTTTTTTTAACACAGAGTGCATGCCGTATGAGATTTGTGACTCTGTTTTGCACATTCCATGAGATGATTTATGTTGGGTGCATTTACAAATGAAGAAGTTTTGTCACCATTTCACATTGTATGAAAGATGTCTGTAACTTGGGTCATGTAGTGTGAAATGTGTGTTTACTTGTTTTATGTTGTTTGCAGGTGTTTTTGTAACTGGGTGCATACTGCATGAGAAGTGTCCCTCACGTTGCTCATTGAATACAATCATTCATACTGTATATTTTTGTATGAGCTCCTTTTGTCACTGTTGCATGTTGTGTAAAATGTATCGGTAACTTGGATATGTTATGTGAAGTATGTGTTTTACTGTGTTATAATAAATTCTGGGGTTTTTGCAACTGGGTGCATGCAGTATGAGATGTGTCCCTCTTTATTGCAGGATGAATGAGACTATTAGTAAATGGTAGGTTTTTAGTTGAGATTTCTCTGTCAGTGTTGCACATTGTGTAAACTGTTTCTCTATAATGTTAATGCTTTGTGAAATATATGTTTAACACTCTATTCTTATGTGCTGGTGTTTTGTGAATTGTGTGCATTCTATATGAGATATGTCACTTCTTGTTTCATGGTGGGTTCATATTTGGGTGAGGTTTGTCTGTCATTGTTGCACATGGTATGAAATGTATCTCTAGCTTGGGGTATTATGTGTGAAATGTGAGTTCAACTGTTTCACCTTGTATGTGGGTGTTTATATAACTGGGTGCGTGTTGTATGAGATATGTCCCTCTGTGATGCACATTCCATGAGATTATTTCATGCTGAGTGCATTTGTGAATGAAGCAGTTATGTCTCTGTTTCACGTTGTCTGAAATGTGTCTGTAACTTGGGACATGTAGTGTGAAATGTGTGTTTACCTGTTTTATGTTGTTTGCAGGGGTTTTTTTGCAACTTGGTGCATACAGTATGAGAAGTGTCCCTCACGGCTGCACATTGAAGGAGATAATTTCATGCTGGGTATTTTTGTATGAACTCTTTCTGTTACTGCTGCACATTGTATAAAAAGTGTCTTTAACTTGGGTGTGTTGTGTGATATGTGTTTTACCATCATACAATGAATTCTGGGATTGTTTCAACTAGGTGTATGACATGTGAGATGTGTCCCTCACTGTTGTAAATTGAATTAGATTATTTTTAAATTGGACATTTTTGGTTGAGTTTCCTCTGTCACCATTGTCCATTTTGTAAAATGTTTCTCTATCATGTTCATGTTTTGTGAAATATGTGTTTAATGGTCTGTTCTATATGCAAGTGTTTTCTAATTGTGTACATTCTTTAAGAGATATGTCACTTCCTGTTGCATGCTAAGTTCATATTTGGATAAGATTGCCTGTCATTGTTGCACATTGTATAAAATGTGTCTCTAACTTGGGGCATTGTGTGTAAAATGTGGTTTTAACTTTTTTACCTTGTATGTGGTTTTTTCATGACTAGGAGCATGTTGTATGAAATATGTCCTTCTATGTTGCATGTTTCATGAGATCATTTCATACAGGGTGCATTTGCAAATGAAGTAGCTTTAGCACTGTTTCACGATGTATGAGAGGTGTCATTACATGTAGTGTAATGTGTGTTTACCTATTTATGTTGTTTGCAAGTGTTTTCACAACCAGGTACATAATGTATGAGAAGTGTCACTCTGTTTTGCACATTCCATGAGATAATTTCATACTGGATATTTTTGTAGATCTCTTTCTGTCACTGCTGCATTTTGTCTAAAACGTTTATCTAACTTGTGTATGTTATGTGAAATAAATGTTTTACTGTCTTACAATGAATCCTGGAGTTTTTGCATCTGGGTGCATGCAGTATGAGATATGTCCATTTGTTGCACTTTCTGTAAGATAATTTCATGCTTGGAGCATTTGTGAATGAGTTTTGTTACTATTTTGTCACTTCATGTTGTATGAAGAGTGTCTGTACCTTGGTACATGTAGTTTGAAGTGTGTGTTTAACTATTTTATGTTGTTTACAGGTGTTTCCATAACTGGGTGCATATTGTATAATAAGTTCACCTCTGTGTTGTAAATTGAATGAGATTATTTCATGCTGGGTATTTTTGTATGACCTCTTTCTGTCTCTGTTTTACATTGTGTAAAATGAATTTCTGATTGATTATTATAAGACAGAAATATGTGTTTTACTGTCTTACAAAGAATTCTGGGGTTTTCCCAACTGGATGCATAGTGTATGAGAAGTGTCCCTCTGTGTTGTACATTCTATGAGATCATTTTATGCTAGGTTTCTTTGCGAATGAAGTAGTTCTCTCATAGTTTCATGTTGTTTGAAAGGTGTCTGTACTTGGGACATGTAGTGTGAAATGTGTATTTACTTGTTTTATGTTGTTTTCAGTATTTTTTCACAGCCAGTAGCATACTGTATGAAATGTGTACCTCTGTGTTGCCTGTTGAGTAAGATAATTTCATACTGGTTATTTTTGTATGACCTCTTTTTGTATGACCTCTTTCTGTCTCTGCTGCACATTGTGTAAAATGTGCCTAAAACTTGGATATATTATGTGAAATTTATGTTTTACTGTGTTACAATGAATTCTGGGGTTTTCATAACTGGGTGTGTGCTGTACGAAATATACCTCTCTATGTTACATGTTTCATGAGATCATTTCATGCTGGGTGTATTTGTGAATGAAGTAGTTTTTTCACTGTTTCACGTTGCATGAAATGTGTGTGTAACTTGGAACATGTAGTGTGAAATATGTGTTTATCTATTTTATGTTGTTTTCAGGTTTTTTCACAACTGGTTGCTTGCTATATTTGATATATCCCTCTGTGTTGCCTGTAGAAGAGGATAAATTCATACCGGGTATTTCTGTATGACCTCTTTCTGTCACTGTTACACATTGTGTAAAATATGTCTCTAGAGCTGGTTTTTTTTATCATTGTTGTTGTCATTGTTTTTGTTTGTGTCTTTATTCTTGTTTATTTCTCTTACTCTTATCTGTCTTTGTGTCAATTTTCGTTTGTTAGTTGGTACCTTTGTCTGTTTTCCCTCTTACTCTTCTCTCTCTACACCTTCCTTCCCCCCACCCACGTTCCATTTCTTTCCTTTTTCTTACCTCATTTTGCTTACAGGGAGCAAACCTATACCCCCACTGCATGGACAGATTGCAAGGCAGTGGGAAGCAGGTTCCAGAGTATCCATACACCTGTAGGTGGATACTGGGATCTGCAGATAGATTTTGAATCACAATTCCCCATCAATTAAATCTCAAAACTGCAAAAAGTATAGCCTCCAACCTACAGTTCAGCTTCAGAATTGAACAAAGCCAGAGGATTCACACAAGGAAGAATAGGAGATTGAGCAAACGGAAGTAAAAGCAACCCAGCCACCCCTGAACAACAAATTTAAAGAAGATGAGAAAAAAAAGAAAACGTGGGGAGGAAAATCTACACAAATGAAGAAAAACCAAAAGAAGAACATAGGTCTCATACAAACCGCTGGGAGGTCAGACATTGAGAAAACAGACTTCAGAATGCAAACAATGAGGAGCCCCCAGAATGACTGGTCACATACTACAAACCCAGACATCAAGACACTAATACAGAGAATAAAAAGAATTGAGGAGAGACAAGAGGAAAATAGGAAGAAGTTGATAACTGAGATAACAGCAGTAAAGAATACTGCGATTGAAATAAATAGCAAACTAATAAGCATGGAAAGCAGAATTAGCCAAGCAGAAGAAAGAATCTCAATGCTTGAAGACCAAAATATAGAACTAACCCAAACAGTCAAAAACATAGGAAAAAAAGCTTTAAAAGACAGGACAAAATCTTCAAGAGATGAACAATTACTTCAAGAGGCTGAACCTAAGAGTAATTGGACTTCCTGAGGCAAAAAGAGAGACAGAGACCACCCTGGAACAACCATTCCATGAAATTATTCAAGGAAACTTCCTTCATCTCATTAGTGATGCAAAAATTCAAACACAAGAAATTCAGAGAACCCCTGCAAGACAACAGATGAGAAGACCAACTCCCAGGCACATAGTAATTCACCTGAACAAAGTAGGTATAAAAGAAAAAGTTCTAAAAGCAGCAAGAGAAAAAGGTCAGACTACATACCAGGGAAGACCAATTCGAATAGCAGCAGATTTATCTATGGAAACACTTCAGGCTAGGAGAGCTTGGAGCCCAATCTTCAAAGTTCTCAAAGATAAACAATTTCAACCAAGAATTACCTGCCCAGCCAAACTTAGCTTCATCAGTGAGGGATAATTAAAATCTTTCTCAGACATCCAATCCCTAAGAACTTACACTGCCTCCAGACCACCTCTACAGGAACCACTTAAGAAAGTATTAAACACGGAAGAAAAGGAAAAAAGAACAACAACATTCTTCACAAGAGTACAAGAAAAAGATTGAAAATACACATGAATCAACACAAAAGTCAAAAGAAACACAGCAAGCAAACTGGAACAATAACACCTCTATAAGAACCTCACGACAAGGCTAAACCCTCACATTTCAAAAATTAACCTGACTGTGAATGGACTAAATGCACTGCTGAAAAGACGTAGAATGGCAAAATGGATAAAATATCATGAGGTAACAATATATTGTCTCCAAGAGACTCATCTCACCAGAAAGGACACTTACAGACTCAAAATAAGAGGGTGGAAAGCAAAATTTCTGGTGAATGGAACACAAAAGAAAGCTGGAGTTGCAACCTTAATATCAGACAAACTACCCTTTAAGCTATCAAAAATTTAAAAAGATGAAGAAGGTTACTATATAATAATAAAAGGTTCAATCCATCAACAAGAAATATTCATCCTAAACATAAATGCACCCAACATAGGAGCACCAACATTTGTAAAGCAGCTTCTAGGCAAACTTAAAACGGAGATTAACACTACCATAGCTGGGGACTTTAATACCCCACTCACAACCCTAGACAGATCACCAGGAAAAAAATCGACAAGGCTACCCAGAATCTCAATGAGACTCTTGAACAAATGGACGTCATTGATACCTACAGAACACTCCACCCAACGACCACAGAATATACATTCTACTCATCACCACACGGAACGTACTTCAAGATTGACCACACCATTGGCCATAAATAATAAATAAGCAAATTTCTTAAGACTGAAATTTTGCCATGCACCTTCTCAGACCACAGTGGAATAAAAATAAATATCAACACCAACAAAGTTCTCCCAAAACCCACAAAGACATGGACACTAACCAGTATGATGCTATGCAACTCCTGGGTCAATGATGAAGTCAAAACAGAGATTAAAAGGTACCTGAAAACAAGTGAAAATGAAGAAACATCTTACCAAAACCTCTGGGATGTCATGAAATCAGTAGTAAGAGGGGAATTCATATCTTTACAAACACACATGAAGAAAATGGAAAGATCACAAGTTAACAGCCTAACAAGTCACCTAAGGAAGCTGGAAATGCAAGACCACCAAAACCCTAATTTCAGCAGAAGAATCCAGATAACCAAAATAAAAGCCCAAATCCAGGACATTGAAGACAAAAGTATAATACAAAAAATAAACAAAACGAAAACTTGTTCTTTGAAAGGATAAACAAGATGGTCCCCTAGCCAGACTGACCAAGAAAAAGAGAGAAAAACCCAAATAAACACAATCTGAAACACAAAAGATGAAGTCACAACTGACCCTGAGGAAATACAAAAGATTATCAGAAATTACTATGTACACTTGTATGGAAACAAACTTGAAAACCTAAAGGAAATGGAGGACTTTCTGACATCACACAACCTCCCTAGTTTGAAGCAAGAAGAAACTGAGACCCCACATAAACCAATAACAATCAAGGGACTTGATTATGTAATAAGAAAACTACCTACCAAAAAAAGCAGCAGAATTCTAAAAAACATACAAGGAGGAACCGATACCAATCCTATTGAAAGTATTCCAGGCTATTGAGAAAGATGGAATTCTCCCCAAATCATTTTGTGAAGCTAACATCACATTAATATCCAAGCCAGGTAAAGACCCAACAAAGAAAGAGAACTCCAGGCCAATATCTTTGAAGAGCATAGGTACTAAAATTCTCAGCAAGATCCTAGCAAACAACACATCTCAAAAATCATCCATCATGACCAAGTAGGCTTCATCCCCGGGATGCAATGCTGGTTCAACATTCATTAGACCATAAACATAATTAAATACATCAACAGACATAAAAACATAAACCACATGATTATATCATTAGATGCAGAAAAAGCTTTTGATAAAATCCAGCACCCCTTCTTGACAAAAACCCTGGAACATCTAGGCATAGGTGAAACATATCTCAAAGTAGTAAAAGCCATCTACGAGAAACCCACAGTCAGCATACTCCTAAACAGACAAAAATTGGAACCATTTCCCCTGAAAACTGGAACAAGACAAGAATGTCCACTCTTACAGCTCCTGTTCAACATAGTTTTGGAAGTCCTAGCTAGAGCAATCAGAGAAGAGAAGATGATCAGGGTTTCCAAATAGGAAAAGAGGACGTCAAGTTTTCTCTAGTTGCAGATGACATGATTGTATACCTTGAAAACCCAAGAGAATCAGCCAAAAACCTCCTTGCCCTGATAAAGGACTTTGGCAAAGTCTCAGGGTATAAAATAAATGTACAAAAGCCAATCGCATTTCTATACACCAATAATAAACAAACAGAAACCCAAATAAAAGGCACAATTTTATTTACAATAGCCACAAAAAAATGAAATACCTTGGCATCTTCCTAACCAGAGACGTGAAAGACCTTTACAATGAAAACTACAAAACACTGCTCAAAGAAATCAAAGATTACTCAAACAAATGGAAAAATAGTCCATGCTCATGTACTGGAAGAATCAACATTGTGAAGATGTCCACCCTACCAAGGCAGTCTATGGATTTAATGCAATACCCATTAAATTACCAGCAACATTCTTCTCAGACCTAGGAAAAGCAATACAGGAATCCATATGGAAACATAAACGACCAAGAATAGCCAAAACAATCCTCAGCACACACACACAAAAAAAAGCAGGAGGTATCACACACCCTGACTTTAAACTATGTTATAAAGCTACAATAATCAAAACAGCCTGGTATTGGTACAAGAATAGGCATATAAACCAATGAAATAGAATTGACAAAACCTCAATTTCTCATCCAACTCATCTTCGATAAAGCCTCCGCCTGTGAAAAAAATCATGAACTTCACAGTAACCTGGATGGAATTAGAGCTTCTACTCGGGAGAAGAGAACCTACTCAGTAAATGGTGCTATGAAAACTGGCTGACCACATGCAGAAGATTGAAACATGACCTCTACCTATCCCCATACACAAAAATTAACTCTAAATGAAGCACAGATCTAAATGTAAAACTTCAAACTATAAGAACCTTAGAAAATTTAGGAGACACTCTTATGAAAGTTGGAACTGGCAACCAATTCTTGATCAAAACCAGAAGTGCCCAGGCCATAAGAGATAAGATAGGCAAGTGGTACCTCATCAAACTGACAAGCTTCTGAAAAGTCAAAGAAACCATAAAGAGAGCAGGGAGACAGCCCACAGACTGGGAAAAAATATATGCCAACTCCATGTCTGACAAAAACCTAAAATCAAGGATCTACAAGGAACTCAAACATGCTGAAAAGAGAAAAACAAATAGCCCCATTACAAAGTGGGCTAAAGATATGAACAGACACTTCTCAAAAGAAGACATACAAACAACCAACAGATACATGAGAAAAAATGTTCAGCCTCACTATTCATCCAGGAGATGCAAATTAAAACTACACTGAGATATCATCTAACTCCAGGCAGAATGGCCATCATCAATAACTCAAAAAATAACAGTTGCTGGAGAAGATGTGGTGAAAAGGAAACACTATTTCCACTGTTGATCGGAGTGTAAACTAATACAGCCTCTGTGGAAAGCAGTGTGGCGATTCCTAAAATTCTAAAAATCAACCTTCCATATGACCCCACAATCCCCCTACTGGGAATATATCCAGAAGAACTCAGGTCACTCTATAAGAAAGATACCTGCACACATATGCTTATTGCAGCATTTTTCACGATAGCAAGAACATGGAACCAACTGTGCTGCCCATCAAAAGAGGAATGGATTTTTAAAAAGTAGTACAGCCGGGCTCGGTGGCTCAGCCTGTAATATCGCGCCTTTGGGAGGCTAAGGTGAGTGGATTGCCTGAGCCCCGCGGGTTCGAGACCCGCCTGGGCGGCAAGACCTCATCTCTACAATAAATCAAAAAAAAAAATCAGCCAGGCGTGGTAGCGCATGCCTGTAATTCTGGCTACTTGGAAGGCTGGGGCAGAAGAATCGCCAGAGCCCAGCAGGCGAGGCTGCGGTGGCCAGGAGCAGCCACTGCACTCCAGTCTGGGCGACCGAGTGAGACTCCAACTCAAAAAAAAAAAAAAAAAGTGGTACATATACACAATGGAATATTATGCAGTCATAAAGAAGAAAAAAATCATGAACTTCACAGCAACCTGGATGGAATTAGAGCTTATAGTACTGAGTGATCTCTCACAGAAACAAAGAGGTGAATATCACATGTTCTAACTCATAAGTGGTCCTTGAACAACTACCATATTATTAAAAGAAAAGGCTTGAAAGCGGAAAACTGCGGGGGTGGGGAGATGGAATTGACAGTAGTCAATATCTGCCTGGGGAAGGGGGAGCACACCTCATCAATAAGGGTACCTACACAATGAATATTTGTATACCTAACCTTGAATTGTACCCCACAATTTTAAAATAAAAACTACAAGAGGAAAAAAAATGTGTCTCTAACTTGGGTATGTTATGTGAAATATGAGTTTTACTAGTCTTACAATGAATCGTGGGATTTTTTGCAACTGTGTGTATGCAGTATGAAATATGTCTGTGTTGCACGTTCCATGAGAACATTTCATCCAGGGTGCATATGTGAATAAAGTAGTTTTGTCAATGTTTCACGTTGTATGAAAGGTGTCTGTACTTTAGACATGTAGTGTAATGTGTGGCTACCTATTTTATGTTGTTTGCAGATTGTTTTGTAACTATGAACTTACTATATGAGAAGTATCCCTAGTGTTCACGTTCCAGAAGATAATTTCATACTGGGTATTTTTGTAAAATCTCTTTGGTCACTATTTCACTTTCTGTAAAATGTATCTCTAACTTGGTTATATTATGTGAAATATGTGTTTTACTGTCTTACAATGAATTCTGGGGTTTTTGCAACGGGGTGCATGCAGTATGAGGTATGTCTGTCTGTGTTGAACATTCCTTGGGATTATTTAACACTTGTGCATTTGCGAATGAAGTAGTTTTGTCACTGTTTCACAGTGCACGAAAGGCGTCTGTAACTTGAGACAGGTAGTGTGAAATGTGTGTTTACCTATATTGTGTTGTTTTCAGGTTTTTTCACAACTAGTTGCATACTGTATGAGATATATTCCTCTGTGTTGCCTGTTGAATGATATAATTTCATATTGGGTATTTTTGTATGACCTCATTCTGTCACCTTGCACGTTGTGTAAAATGTGTCTCTAACTTGGGCATGTTAAGTGAAATATGTGTTTTACTGTCTTACAGTAAATTCTGGGTTTTCCACAACTGAGTGTATGCTGTATTAAATATGTCTTTCTGTGTTGCACCTTCCATGAGATCATTTCATACAGGTACATTTATGAAGTAGTTTTGTCCCTGTTTCACATTGTATGAAAGGTATCTGTAATTGGAACATGTAGTGTAATGTGTGTTTAACTATTTTATGTTGTTTCCAGGTGTTTTTGTAACTAAAAACTTACTATATGAGAAATGTCCCTAGTGCTGCATGTTCCAGGAGATAATTTCATACTAGGTATTTTTGTATGACCTCTTTCTGTAACTGTTGCATGTTGTATAAAATTGTCTCCAACTTGCTTATGTTATGTGAAATATGTATTTTGTTGTTTTGCAATAAATTCTGGGGTTTTTGCAACTGGGTGCACACAGTATGAGATATGCCTTTCTGTTGCACGTTACTTGAGATCACTTACTGCTGTGTGCATTTGTGAATGAACTAGTTTTGTCATTGTTTCAAGTTGTTTAAAAGGTGTCTGTAACTTGGGACTTGTAGTGTGATAGTGTGTTTATCTGTTTTATGTTTTTTGCAGGTGTTTTTCACAGCTGGGTACATACTGTATGAGAACTGTCCCTCTGTGTTGCATGTTCCATGTGATAATTTCATACAGGGTATTATTGTATGACCTCTTTCTGTCACTGCTGCATGTTGTGTAAAATTTGTCCTTAACTTTGTTATGTGTGTGAAATATGTTTTTCACTATCTTACAATTAATTCTGGGGTTTTAGCAACAAGGTATGCAATATGAAATATATCTGTGTTGTCCCTTCCATTAAATCATTTCATGCTAAGTTCACTTTGAATTAAGTAATTTTCCCCTATTTCACATCATATGAAAGGTGTCTCTATCATAGACATGTAGTGTGAAATGTATGTTTACCTATTTTATGTTGTTTACAGGTTTTTTCACAACTGGGTGAGTACTGTATAAGAAGTGTCTCTCAGTGCTGGAAAGATGGCAGCTGAGCCAGACTATGTGAGTCCCAGAGTGAATAAGTGAGTGTATGGAAAATTTTGTTTACATGTTGGTTGGTAAGTGGGCTTGTGAATAGCTGACTGAGAGCTCACGAGCAAGCAGCCAGGGCTCTCCTGGTGAGGCAGCTGTTGCTGAAGCTTCTTGGCTTGGACCCTAGTGATTCCTGGGTTGCAGAAGCCGAACACCATTTTTTAAATCAACAAAACCCCTCCTGGAAATAAGATGATGGGAGAGACTAAGTGGGGCTCACAAGCAAGGGCCAGGGTCCTCCTTGTGTGGCAGCTGGTGCTGCAGCTACTCTGCTTGGTCCCTAGCACTTCTGGGTTTCAGAAACCACGTGCCATTTTTTTAACTGACAAAAGTTTTCCTGCAAAGAAGTGGTGGACAAAAGTTTTCCTGCAAAGACTACTGGCTCCAGGCTCTGCCTCACACTGCAGTGCCTGGCTGGACACTGGCAGCAAAGGCTGCGGAGGGAGCCCAGAGGCAGAGTCCCACCAGAGAAGATGAAAGAAGCATCCTGCCTCTACCTTGAGAATGGGGCAGGAAAGTGCTCTGACTTACTCACCAGGGAGCAACAGACCCAGTCTCTGTGACTGGTGGGTCAACTACTCAGGGTTGGTCATGACCCAGAGGGTATATCCGGAAAGCACAAACTCTGGAGAGAAGAACAAAGGCTGAGACTCAGGCGCCCCCTGATTCAGCCCCTGGACAAAGGCCGTGGCCAGGAAAGGATGAGGACGACCTCCAAAGAGACCCGTGGTGAGTCTGGGGCTGACCCAACCCCTCTCCTCCCCAGCAATCCTCCAAACACCAGACCCACATGTCTGGGGCACCACTGAGAGGGATGAATGCAGGCAGAGCCTGAATATCAGCCTCAATAGAACTCCATTCCAAGATAGGCCTGACTGGGGCGACCCCTGCAAGTACATACCTAGGGAAGACACAATTCTGCACCTTCCCACCAAAGCGGTTGATAAGTGAAATATGGGTTTTACTGTCTTACAATGAGTTCTGGGGCTTTGCATTTGGGTGCATGCAGTATGAGAAGTGTCTCTCTGTGTTTCATGTACCATGAGATCATTTCATGCTGGGTGCATTAGAGAATGAAGTAGTTTTGTCACTGTTTCACGTTGTATGAAAGGTGTCTTTAACTTGGGACATGTAGTGTGAAACGTATGTTTAACTATTTTATGTTACTTGCAGGTATTATTGCAACTGCTGTATACAGTATGAGAAGTGTTCCTCTGTGTTGAATGAGCCATGAGATCACTTCATGCTGGGTATTTTTTTATGACCCCTTTCTGTCACTGATGCACATTGTTTAAAATGTGTCTCTAAATTGGGTATGTTATGTAAAATATGAGTTTTACCGTCTTACCATAAATTCTGGAGTTTTTCAACTGGGTGCTTACAGTATGAGAAGTGCCTCTCTGTGTTGCACATTCCATGAATTCATTTCATGCTGGGTGCGTTTGCAAATGAATTAGTTTTGTCACTGTTTAACATTGATAAAAGTTGTCTGTAACTTGGGACATGAAGTATGTGTGTGTGTTTTACTGTCTCACAATGAATTCTGGGATTTTCGCAACTGGGTTCATACTATATGAGATGTCTCTCTGCATTGCATGTTCCATGAGATCATTTTATGCTGGGTGCATTTGCAAATGAAGTAGTTTGTCAATGTTTCACTTTGTTTGAAAGATGTCTGTAACATGGGACATTTAGTGTGAAATGTGTGTTTATGTATTTTATTTTGTTTGCAGGTGTTTTTGCAACTTAGTGCATAGTGTATGTCAAGTGTCCCTCTGTGTTGCACGTTTTTGAGATCATGCCATACTGAGTATTTTTAATGACCTCTGTCAGTGTTGCATGTTGTATGAAAGGTGTCTGCAACTTGGGACATGTAGTGTGAAATGTGTATTTTACTACATTATAAGAAATTCTGGGATTTTCTCAACTGGGTGCATGCTCAATGAGAAGTCTCCCTCTATGTTGCATGTTCTATGAGATCATTTCACTTTGGGTGCATTTGTGAATGAAATAGTATTGCCACTGTTTCACGTTGTATGAAAGGTGTTTATAACTTGGAACATGTAGTGTGAAATGTGTGTTTTACTGTAGTACAATGAATTCTGGGGTTTTTGAGACGAGATGAATGATCAATAAGTGTCTCTCTGTGTTGCATGTTCCATGAGAACACTTCATGTTGGGTGCATTTATGAGTGAAATAGTGTTGTCACTGTTTCACGTTGTATGAAGTTGTTTGTATCTTGGGACTTGTAGTGTGAAATGTGTGTTTACCTATTTTATGTTGTTTGTAGGTGTTTCACAATGGGTGCATACTGTATGTGAAGTGTCCCTTTGTGTTGCTCGCTGAGTGGGATGATTTCATGCTGGGTGCATTTGCAAATGAAGTAGTTTTGTCAATGTTTCACATTATATAAATGGTGTCCGTAACTTGGGACATGTAGTGTGAAATGTGTGTTTACCTATTTTATGTTATTTGCAGGTATTTTCATAACTGGGTGCATATTGTATAATAAGTGTCACTCCGTGTTGCACATTGAATAAGATCATTTCATGCTGGGAATTTTTGCATGACCTCTTTCTGTCACTGTTGCATGTTGTATAAAATGAGTTTCTGATTGATTGTGTTATGTGAAATATGTGTTTTACTGTCTTACAATGAATTCTGGATTTTTCACAACTAGGTACATAGTGCATAAGAAGTGCCTCCGTGTTGCACATTCCATGAAATCATTTTATGCATGGTGCATTTGCAAATGAAGTAGTTTTGTCATTGTTTCACGTGGTATGAAAGGTGTGAGTAACTTGGGACATGTAGCATAATGTGTGTTTACTTATGTTGTTTGCAGGTGTTTTTGCAACAGAGAACTTTTTGTATAAGTCTCCCTAGTGTTGTACATTCCAGGAAAAAATTTCATGCTGGGTTCTTTTGTATGACCTTTTACTGTAACTGTTGCACAGTGTGTAAAATGTGTCTCTAACTTTGGTATGTTATGTGAAACGTGTTTTACTGATTTACAGTGAATTCTAGGTTTTTTGCAACTGGGTGTATGCAGTATGAATTTTGCCTGTGTTGCACATTTCATGAGATCATTTCATGCAGGGTGCATTTGTAAATGGGGTAGTTTTTTACTGTTTCACGTTGTATGAGAAGTGTCTGAAACTTGGGACATATAATGTAATGTGTGTTTACCTATTTATGTTGCTTGCAAGTGTTTTCACAACTGGATACTTAATGTAAGAGAAGTATTGCTCTGTTTTGCACATTCTATGAGATAATTTCATACTGGTGATTTTTGTTGACCTTTCCGTCACTGTTGCACATTGTCTGAAATGTGTCTCTTACTTGGGTATGTGATGTGAAATATGCGTTTTACTGTCTTACAATGAATTCTGAAGTTTTTGCATCTAGGTACATACAATATGAGATATGTCCCTGTTGGTTGCAAGTCCCACAAGGTCATTTCATGCTGGGTGAATTTGCGAATGAGGAAGTTTTGTCACTGTTTCATATTGTATGAAGGGTGTCTGTAACTTGGGACATGTAGTGTAAAATGTATGTTTTCCTATTTTATGTTATTTGCAGGTGTTTATGCAACTGAGTGCATATTGTATAAGTGTCCCTCAGTGTTGCACTTTGAATGAGATCATTTCATGCTGGGAATTTTGCATGACCTCTCTCTGTCACTATTGCACTTTGTGTAAAATGAGTTTCTGACTGATTTTGTTAAGTGAAATATGTGTTTTACTGCTGACAACTTGGTGCATAGTGTATGAGAAGTGTTCCTCTGTGTTGCATGTTTCATGAGATCATTTCATGCTGGGTATATTTGCAAATGAAGTAGTTTCGTCAGTTTCACATTGTATGAAAAGTGTCTATACATGGTACATGTAGTGTGAAAAGTGTGTTTACCTATTTTATGTTGTTTTCAGAGGTTTGTTTGTTTTTTTTGCTACTGGTTGCTTACTGTATGTGATGTGTCCCTCTGTGTTGCCCATTGAGATAATTTCATACGGGGTATTTTTATTTGATCTTTTTCTGTCACTGTTGCATGTTGTGTAAAATGAGTCTGATACTTCAGTACATTATCTGAAATATGTGTTTTACTGTCTTACAATGAATTCTGGGTTTTCACAACTGGATATGTACAGTGTGAAATATGTCTCTCTGTGTTACATGTTCCATGAGAACATTTAATGCAGGATCCATTTGCTAAAGAAGTAGCTTTGTCACTGTTTCACATTGTATGAAAGGTGTCAGTAACTTGGGATATGTAATGTAATGTGTGTTTACCTATTTTATGTTATTTGTAGGTATTTTTGCAACTGTGAACTCCCTTTATGAGAAGTGTCCCTATTGTTGGTCATTCAAGGAGATAATTTCATACTTGGTATTTTTGTATGACCTCTTCTGTCACTGTTGTTTGTTATGTAAAATATGTCTCTTACTTGGTAACGTTATGTGAAATATTTGTTTTACTGCCTTACATGAATTCTAGGGTTTTAGCAACTGGGTGCACACTGTATAAGAAGTGTCCTTCTGTGTTTCTCGTTGAATGATATAATTTCATGCTTGGTAAATTTGAAAGTGAAGTCGTTTTGTCAATGTTTCACGTTGTCCAAAAGGTGTCTGTAACTTAGGACATGTAGTGTGTAATGAGTGTTTTCCTATTTTATGTTGTTTGCAGTTGTTTTCACAACTGGGTGTATAATGACTGTATGAGAAGGGTCACTGTGGTTCATGTTGAATGAAATAATTTCATACTGGGTATTTTTGTATCATCTATTTTTTTCAGTTTCATGCTGTACAAAATGTGTCTCTAACTTGTGTGCATTATTTGAAAAATGTGTTTTACTGTCTTACAATGAATTCTGGGGTATTTGCAACTTGGCACTTGCAGAATGATCAGTGTCCCTCTGTGTTGTATGTTCCATGAGATCATTTCATGCTGGGTGCATTTGCCAGTGAAGTAATTTTGATCACTGTTTCATGTTGTAAGAAAGTATTTTGTAACTGGGGACATATGTGTTTACCCATTTTATATTATTTGCAGGTGTTTTTGAAATGGGGTGCATATTGTCCCTCTGTGTTTCACATTGAATGAGATCATTTCATGCTGGTATTTTTGCATGACCTCTTTTGTTACTGTTGCACCTTGTGTAAAATGAGTTTCTGATTGATTATGTCATGTGCTATACGTGTTTTATTGTCTTACAATGAATTCTGAGGTATTCGCAACTGGGTTCATAGTGTATGAGACGTGTCCTTCTGTATTGCACATTCCATTAGATCATTTCATGCTAGGCGCATTTGCTAATGAAATAGTTTTGTCACTATTTCACGTTGTATGAATGGTGTCTGTACCTTGGGACATGTAGTTTAAAATGTTTAACTATCTTATGTTGTTTGCAGTTTTTTTGCAACTGGGTGCATGCTGTATGGGAAGTGTCCCTCTGTGTTGCATGGTGAATGAAATAATATCATACTAGGTATTTTTGTTTGAACTTTCTGTCACTATTACACATTGTGTAACATATGTCTCTAACTTGGGTTTTCTTAATGTGAGATACACGTTTTACTGTCTTACAATGAATTCTGGGTGCATGAAGTATAAGAAGTGTCTCTCTGTGTTGCACATATCATGAGATCATTTCATGCTGAATGCCTTAGTGAATGAAGTAGTTTTGTCACTGTTTAACATTGTATGAAAGGTATCTGTATCTTGGGACATGTAGTGTGAAATGTGTTTTTACTTATTTTATGCTTTTTGGGGTGTTTTTGAAACTGCATGCAAGCAGTATGACAAGCGTCCCTCTGTGTTGAACAATCCATGAGAATATTTCATGCTGGATATTTTTGTATGACCCCTTTAAGTCACTGTTGCACATTATGTAAAATGTGTCTCTAAATTGGGTGTATATGTGAAATTAGTGTTTTACTGCCTTCCCATGAATTCTGGGGTATTTGTAACTGGGTGCATGCAGTATGTGAAGTGATTCTCTGTGTTGCATGTTCCATGAATTAATTTCATTCTAGGTGCATTTGCAACTGAATTAGTTTTGTCACTGTTTCACATCATATGAAAGGTTATTGTAACTTTGGACTTGTTATGTGAAGTATGTGTTTTACTGTCTTACAATGAATTCTGGGTTTATTGCAACTGGGTACATACTGTATGAGATATATCTTTCTGTGTTGCACATTCAGTTATATCATTTTATGCTGGGTGCATTTGAGAATGCATGAAAGGTGCCTGTTACTTGGAACATGTAGTGTGAAATATTTGTTTACAAGTTTTTTGTTGTTAGCAGGGGTTTTTGCAACTGGGTGCATAGGGTATGTGTTGCATAGGTTCTATGAGATTATATCTTACTGTGTATTTTTTTATAACCTCTTTCTGTTAGTGCTGCACATTGTATAAAAGGTGTCTGTAACTTGGGACATGTAGTGTGAAATGTATTTTACTGCATTACAATGAATTCTGAAGTTCTCATGACTGGGTGCATGCTCAATAAGTGTCCCTCTGTATTTTACCTTCCATTAGATTATTTCATGCTGGGTGGATTTGTGAATTAACTAGTATTATCACTGTCTCACATTGTATGAAAGGTGTATGTATCTTGGGACATGTAGTGTGAAATGTATGTTTACCTATTTTATGTTGTTTGCAGGTATGTTCACAACTGGATGCATAATGTATGAGAAGTGTCCCTCTGAATTGCATGTTGAATGAGATAATGTCATGCTGAGTATTTTTGTATGAACTCTTTTTTTCACTGTTGCACATTGTGTAAAATGTACCTCTAACTTGGGTATGTTATGTAAAATATGTGTGTTACTGTCTTACTGTGAACTCTGGGTGTTTTGAAACTGAGTGATAAGAGTATGAGAAGTGTCCCTGTGTGTAACATGTCCCATGAGATCATTTCTTATTGAATGCATTTGTGAACAAATTAAAGTTGTCACGATTTTATGTTGTATGAAAGGTGTGTGTAACTTGCAACATGTAGAGTTCAATGTATGTGTATCTGCCTTATGTTTCTACAACTGGGTGCATACTGTATGAGAAGACTTCCTCTGTGCTGCATTATGAATGAAATAATTTTATACTTGGTATTTTTGTATGACCTCTTTCTGTCACTGTTGCACGTCATGTAAAATAGGTCTCTAACTTGGGTATATTATGTGATATATTTTTTAATATCTTACAACTGGTCTGGTGTTTTCACAACTGGATGCATTTTTTATGAGAAGTGTCTCTCTGTGTTGCACGTTCCATGAAATTATTTTATGCTGGGTGCATGTGCAAATGAAGTAGTTTTGTCACTGTTTCACATTGTAGGAAAGGTGTCTATAACTTGGGACATGTAGTGTGAAAAGTGTGTTTACCTATCATGTTCTTTGCAAGTGTTTTCGCAACTGGATGCATACTGTATGAGAAGAGGTACTCTGTGTTTTACAGTGAATAAAATAATTGCATGCTGGGTATTTTTGTATGATCTCTTTCTTTCACTCTTGCACAATGAGAAAAATTTGTCTCTATCTTATGTGTTATATTTGTAATATGTGTTTTATTGTCTTAAAATGAATTCTGGGATATTTGCAACTTGGTGCTTACAGTATGAGTAGTGTACCTTTGTGTTGCACATTCCATGAGATCATTTCATGCTGTGAGTATTTGCGAATGAAGTAGTTTTGTCACTATTTCACGTTGTATGTAAGGTATTTGTAATTGGGACATCTAGTGTGAAATATGTGTTTTACTGACATAGAATGAATTCTGGGGTTTTATCAACTGGGTGCATAGTGTATGAGAAGTGTCCTCTGTGTTTCACATTCCATGAGATCATTTCTTGTTGGGTGCATTTGCGAATGAAGAAGTTTTGTCATTGTTTCACATTGTATGAAAGGTGTCTGTAATTGGGACATGTAATGTGAAATGTGTGTTTACCTAACTTATGTTTATTGCAGGTGTTTCACAAGTGGGTGCATACTGTATGAAAAGTGGCCCTCCGTGTTGCATGTTCCATGAGACAATTTCATGCTAGGTATTTTTATATGACCTCTTTCTGTCACTGTTTCATGTTGTGCAAAATATGTCTCTAACTTGGGTATGTTATATGAAATATGTTTTTTAATGTCTTACAGTAAATCCTGAGTTTTTCACAACTGGGTGCATTCAGTATGAGGTATGTCTCTCTGGTGTGCATTTCATGAGATCATTTCATGCTGAGTGCATTTGTGAATGAAGTAGTTTTGTCACTGCATCAAGCTGAATGATAGGTGTTTGTAAGTTGGAACATACAGTGTGAAATGTGTGTTTACCTATATTTTGTTGTTGGCGGGTGGTTTTCCAACTCAGCGCATGCAGTATAGGAAGTTTGCCTCTGTGTTGCATGTTGAATGAGATCATTTTATGCTGGGAGCATTAGGAAATGATGTAGCTTTGTCACTGTTTCACATTGTATGAAAGGTGTCTGTACCTTGGGACACATAGTATGAAATGTGTGTTTACCTATTTTGTGTTGTTTGCAGATGCTTTAGCAACTGGGTGCATTAAGGTATGAAAAGTGTCCCTCTGTGTTGCATCTCCCATGAAATAATATCATGCAGGGTGCATTTGTGAATGAAGTGGTTTTGTCAATGTTTCACTTTGTATGAAAGGTGTCTGTAACTTGGCACATGTAGTGTGATGTGTGTGTTTACATATTTTATACTGTTTTCAGGTGTTTTTGAAACTAGATGCATGCAGTTTTAGAAGTTTCCTTCTGTGTTTAATGACCCATGAGATCATTTTATGCTGGATATTTTTGTATGACCACTTTCTGTCACTGTTGCACATTGTGTAAAATGGGTCTCTAAATAGGGTATGTTATGTGAAATATGTTTTTTACAGTGTTACATTAAATTCTGTGGTTTTTGCAACTGGGTACATAATGTATGGGAACTGTCCCTGTGTTTGCACATTCCATGAGATCATTTTGTGCTGGGTGAATTTGTGAATGAAGTAGTTTTGTCACTGTTTAACATCATATGGTGTCTGTAACTTGGGATATGTAGTGTGAAGGGTGTGTTTACCTATTTTGTTGTTGTTGTTTCCAAGTGTTCTCGCAACTGGGTGCATACTGTATGAGAAGTGTCCCTCTGTGTTGCATGTTCCATGAGATCATTTCAGTTTGGGTATTTGTGTACAACCTCTTTCTGTCAGTGGTGCACATTGTATGGAAAGTGTCTGTAACTTGAAACATGTCATGTGAAATGTGTGTTTTTCAGTCTTCCAATAAATTCTAGTGTTTTCGCAACTGCAGTCATGTCCTATGAGAAGTGTCCCTCTGTGTTGCACTTTACATGAGATAATTTCATACTCATTGCATTGCAAATGAAGTAGTTTTGTCCATTTCCCATTGTATGAAAATTACCTGTAACTTTAGACATGTAGTGTTAAAAATGTGTTTACCTATTTTATGTTGTTTGCAGGTTTTTTGAAACTGGTTGCATACTGTATGAGAAGTTTCACTCTGTATTGCACGTTTCATGAGATCATTTCATGCTGAGTATTTTTGTATGAGCTCACTCTGTTACTGTTGCACGTTGTATAAAATGTGTCTCTAACTTGGGTATGTTATATGAAATATGTGTTTTACTGTTTTAACCATGAATTCTGGGGTTTTTGCTACTGGGTGAATGCAGTGTGAGATATGTCTCTCTGTGTTGCATGTTTCATGAGATCATTTCTTACTGGTTTCATTTCCAAATGAAGTAGTTTTTTTCCCTGTTTCATATTGTGAAAGGTGTCTGTAAGTTAGACATGTAGTGTGAAATGTGTTTTTATCTATTTTATGTTGTTTTCAGGTGTTTTTGCAACTGGGTGTATACTGTATGAGTAGTGTTGCATGTTGAAAGAGATCATTTCATACTGTGTATTTGTGTATGCTTTCTTTTTGTCACTGTTACACGTTGTGTGAAATATGTCTCTAAGTTGGAGCATGTAGTGTGAAATATGTGTTTTACTGTCCTACAATGAATGCTGGGGTTTTTACAACTGGGTGCATAAGGTATGATGATTGTCCTTCTGTGTTGCATGTTGAATGATATAATTTCATACTGGGTGCATTTGCAAATGAAGTCATTTTGCTATTGTTTCATGTTGTATGAAAGGTGGCTGTAACTTGGAACACATAGTGTAAAATATGTGTTTACCTATTTTATGTTGTTTGCAGGTGTTTTTGCAACTTGGTGCATACAGTATGAGAAGTTGCCCTACATGTTGCATGTTTAATGATAAAATTTCACACTGGGTATTTTGGTATGACCTCTCTGTCACCGTTTCACATTGTGTAAATGTGTCTCTAACTTGAGTATGTTATGTGAAATATTTGTCTTACTGTTTTACAATGAATTCTGGTAGGGTTTTTTTTTTTGCAACTGGGTGCATACAGTGTGACATATGTCTCTATGTTGCACTTTCCATGAGATCATTTAATGCTGATTTCATTTGCGAATGAAGTAGTTTTGTCCCTGTTTCACCTTGTATGAAAGGTGTCTGAAACATAGACATGTGTGAAATGTGTGTTTAACTATTTTATGGTTTTTTCAGATTTTTTTCACAACTGGGTGCATACTGTATGAGAAGTGACCCTCTGTGTTGCACGTTGAATGAGATAATTTCATCATGAGTAATTTTTATGGACTGTTTCTGTCACTGTTGCATGTTGTACAAAATGTGTCTCTAACTTGGTACGTGTAGTGTGAAATGTGTGTCTTACAGTCTTAGAATAAATTCTGCAATTTTCACAACTAGATGCACATGGTATGATAGTGTCCCTCTGTGTTGCATGCTGAATGAGATAATTTCGTACTGGGTGTATTTGTGAATGAAGTCGTTTCGTCGCTGTTTCACATTGTATGAAAGGTGTCTGTAACTTTGGACATGTATTCTACTCATCACCACAAGGAATGTACTCCAAGATCAATCACATCGTTGCCATTAATCAAGCATAAACAAATTCCATAAGGTCAAAATATTGCCATGCACCTTTTCAGACCACAGCAGAATAAAATTAAATATCAACACCAACAAAATTTCCCCAAAGCCCACAAAGACATGGACACTAAACAGCATGATGCTGAACAACTACTGGATTGATTTCAACACTGAAATTAAAGCAGAAATTAAAAGATTCCTGGAAACAAATGAAAATGAAGAAAATCTTACCAAAATCTCTGGGATGCCATGAAATCAGTTCTAAGAGGGGAATTTCTATCTCTGTGAGCACACATCAAGAAAACGGAAAGATCACAAGTGGAGAGCCTAACAAATTACCTAAGGGAACTAGAAAGAGAAAATCACCAAAACCCTAACTTTAACCAGAAGAATTCAAATCATCAAAATAAGAGCCAAAATATGGAACACAGAATACAAAAATATTATATCAACAAAACAAAAAGCTGGTTCTTTGAAAGAATTAACAAGATTGATGAACCCCCAGCCAGAATGTCCAAGAAAAACAGAGAGAAAGCCCAAATAAACACAATCAGAAATACAAATGATCACATCACAACTGACCCCAAAGAAATACAAAAGATTATCCGAGATTACTATGTACACCTATATGGAAAAAAACTTGATAACTTAAATGAAATGGAGGACTTTCTGACATCACACAACCTCCCCAGGTTGAAACAAGAAGACATTGAAACACTAGATAGACCAATAACAACCCAGGAAATTGACTGTCATATGAAAATGACCTACAAAAAAAAAAAAAACCTGGACTGGATGGCTTTCCAGCAGAATTCTACAAAATGTACAAGAAGGAGCTGATACCAAGTCTACTGAAAGTACTCCAGGAAACAGAGAAAGATGGAATTCTCCCCAAATCATTTTATGAAGCTAACATCACACTGATACCCAAAATGGGTAAAGATCTAACAAATTATCCCTTATGAACATAGATGCAAAAATCCTCAACAAGATTCTAGCAAATCAGATTCAAAAACAAATCTCAGAAATCGTCCACTTTGACCAAGAAGGGTTTATCCCCAGGATTCAGGGCTGGTTCAACAACTGCAAGATCATAAATGTAATTAAATACATCAACAGATGTAAAAACAAGAACCACATGATTATATCATAAGATAAGAAAAAGCTTTTGATAAGATCCAGCATCCCTTCTTAATAAAAACCCTCAAACACCTAGGTATAGTAGAAACATACCTCAAAATGGTAAGTGCCATATGCAATACACCCACAGCTAACATATTGCTCAATGGACAGAAACTGGAAACATTTCCCCTGACAAGGCTACCTGCTCTCACCCATCTTGTTCAACATTGTGTTAGAAGTCCTAACTAGGGCAATTAGACAAGAGAAGGAAATCAGGGGTGTTCAAATAGGAAACCAGGAAATCAAGTTATCCCTCTTTGCTGATGATATGATCCTATACCTTGAAAATCCTAAAGAATCTGTCAAAAATATGCTTGCACTAAGAAAGGACTTTGGCAAAGTCTCAGGTACAAAATAAATGTGCAAAAGACAGTTGCATTCTTATACACCAAAAACAAGCAGGCAGAGAACCAAATAAATAACACAATCTCATTCACGATCGCCACAAAAGAAGAAATACCTCGGCATCTTCCTAACCAGAGAAGTGAAAGACCTTTACAATGAGAACTACAAAACACTGTTCAAAGAAATCCAAGAAGACACAAACAACTGGAAAAATATTCCATGCTCATGGATAGGAAGCATCAATACTGTTAAGATTTCCATCCTACCAAAGGTAATCTGCAGATTCAACGCAATGCCCATTAAATTACCAAAATCATTCTTCTCAGACTTGAAAAATGACAATACAGAAATTCATATGGAAACATAAATGACCACAATTAGCCAAAACAATCCTTAAGAAAAGAAACAATGCAGGAGGTATCACAATTCCAGATTTCAAACTTTACTATAAGGTTACGGTAATCAAAACAACCTGGTATTGGTACAAGAACAGGCATACAGACCAATGGAACAGGATAGAGATTCCTGAAGCAAAGCCTCAATTTCTCCACCAACTCACTTTTGACAAAGCCTCCAACAACAACCACTGGGGAGAGGAGAACTTATTCAGTAAATGGTACTGGGAAAACTGGCTGATCACATGCAGAAGATTGAAACAAGACCCCTACCTATCACCATACACAAACATTAACTCTAAATGGATCAAAGACCTAAGCGTGAAACCTCAAACTATAAGAATCTTAGAAAATGCAGGAGACATCCTTATGGAAATTGGACTGGCAACCAATTCCTGATCAAAACCCTAAGTGTCCATACCATAAGAAATAAGTTAGACAAGTGGGACCTCATCAAACTGACGAGCTTCTGCAAAGCCAAAGAAACCATCAAGAGAGCAGGGAGATAGCCCATAGAATGAAAAAAAATATTTGCCAACTGTATATCTGGCAGAGGCCTAACTAACATCTAGGATCTACAAGAAACTCAAATGTGCTGAAAAGAAAAAAACAAAGAGCCCCATTAAAAAGTGGGCAAAAGACAGGTACAGACACTTCTCAAAAGAAGCAAAAAGAATCCAACAGACACATGAAAAAGTGCTCAGCCTCACTAATCATCAGAGAAATGCAAATCAAAACCACACTGTGATACTACCTAGCCCCAGTAAGAATGGCCATCACTAATAAAACAAACTAAAACAACAGATGAGGATGCGGAGGAAAAGGAACACTTCTACACTGCTAGTGCAACCTCTTTGGAAGACAGTGTGGTGATTTCTGAAAGAACTAGAAATTCCCATATGATCCAGCAAACCTTATTGGAAATATACCTGGAGGAACTCAAATCATTCTACAAAAAAGATACCTGCACATGCATATGTGTTGCAATTCTATTGACAATAGCGAAAACATGGAACCAGCCATGCTGCCCATTGAAGCTGGACTGGATTTTTAAAATGCAATACATATATATAATGGAATATTATGCAGCCATAAAGAAAGACAAACATATGGGCTTCGCAGCAACTTGGATGGATTTAGAGTCTATCATACTCAGTGTTCTATCACAGAAACAAAGAACAGAGTACCATATGTTCTCACTCATAAGTGGACCTTGAACAATTATCATAATACTATAAGAAAGGGATTGGCAGTAGTGAGAAACTGCCAGGTGAGCAGGGGTGGGATTGGCAGTTGAGGGAAACTGCCAGAGGAAGGAGGGGCATACTTCATCAACAAGGGTACCTGCATAATGAACATTTGTGTACCTAACCCTGAATTGTACTACACATCTTTAAAATAAAAAATAAATGCCTGTCACTGTTACCCTTGGAGCAAATTGTGCCTTTCACTTATGCCATGCTATGTAGAATGTGTGTTCAGTTGGTCATCTTTGGAGGTGGGTTTTTCCCCACTGGGTGCATGCTGTAAGAATTGTATCTTCAACACTTTCACATTAAGTAAGATTATCTTAGCTGGATATATTTTTGTAGAAGATCTGTCTGTCACTGTGCCCTTTGGCGGGGGGGAGTGTCTCTTACTTGGGCAATGCTGTATAGAACGTGTCTTCAACTGCTTTTTATTGGAGGTGGTTGTTTTCCCCACTGAGTGCATGCTATAAGAGTAGTGTCTCTCATAGTTTCACATTTAATGAGGGTATCTGCTGCTGGTTGTATTTTTGTATGAGGTCTGTCTATCACTGCTGGCCTTGGTATAAAATGGTCCTCTAAAACTTGATTCATGCTGTGTAAAATGTGTGTCCAACTGTTTCTCATTGTAAGCGTGTTTTTTCCCATTGGGTGCATGCTGTAAGAGTTGTATCTCTTATAGTTTTAGGTTGAATGAGATTATCTGCTGCTGGGTGTATTTTTGTAACAGATCTGTCACTGTCGCACTTGGTATAAAATGTACCTGCAACTTTGACCATGCTGTGTAGAATGTGTGTTCAACCATTTTTTGTTGGAGTCAGGTTTTTTCTTAGTGGGTGCATGCTTTAAGAGTTGTGTCTCCCAGTTTCACTTGAATGAGATGATCTGCTGCATGTATTTTTGAATGAGATTTGTCTGTCACTGCTGCCCTAAGTTTAAAAAGTGCCTCTTACTTAGACAATGCTGTGTAGAATGTATCTTCAACTGTTTGTTGTTGGAGGTGTTTTTTCCCCACTGGGTACACACTGTAAGAGTTGTCTCTCTCACAGTTTCACGTTAAATGAGATTATCTGCTGCTGGGTGTATTTTTGTATGAGATCTGTCTGTTGCCGTTGCCCTTGGTAAAAAATGTGCCACTAACCTGAGTTATGCTGTGTAAAATGTGTGTTCAACCATTTCTCATAGTAGGTGGGTTTTTTCACACTGGGTGAATGCTGTAAGAGTTGTGTCTCTCACGGTTTCACATTGAATGAGAATATCTCCTTCAGGGAGCATGTTGGTAGGAGACATGTGTCTGTCAACTTTGTACATTGCATGAAATATGCCTCTAACTTGAGCCATTATGTGTAAAATATATGATCAACCATGTAAAGTTGTATGTGGATTGTTTTTCTGCTGCATGCATGCTTTAAGAATTTTGTCTCTCAGAGGCTCACATTGAATGAAGTTATCTCATCCAGGGTACATGTGGGTGAAAGACATATGTCTGTCACTTTTCTACATTGCATGAAGTATGCGTCTAACATGGGTCATGTTGTATAAAATGTGTGCTCAACCATTTTACATTGGATGTGGGTTTTTCCCACCGGGTGCATGCTGTAAGAGTTGAGTCGCTCACTGTTTCACATTGAATGAGATTATCTAATCCAGGGTGACTGTTGGTAAGAGACATATGTCTGTGACCTTTGTAGGTTGCATGAAATGTGCCTCTAACTTTGGTCATGTTGTGTAGAATGTGTGTTCAACTGTTTTTCATTGGAGGTGGTTTTTCTCCCCTGGGTGCGTGCTGTGTTTTGCCTCTTGCAGTTTCACGTTGAATAAGATTATCTGCCATTGAGTGTATTTTTGTATGAGATTTGTCTGTCACAGTTGCACTTGGTACAAAATGCGCCTCTAATTTGGGCCGTGCCGAGTAGATGTGTGATCAACAATTTTTCAATGGAGGCGGGTCTTTTCCCATTGGGTGCATGCTGTAAGAGTTGTGCCTCTCACCGTTTCACATTTAGTGAGATTATCTGTCTGGTTGTATTTGTGTATGAGATCTGTCTGTCACTGTTGAACGTGGTACAAAATGTGCCTCTAACTTGTGTCATACTATGTAGATGTCTGTTAAACTGTTTTTCATTGGAGGCGAGTTTTTTTCCACTGGGTGCATGCTATAAGAGTTGTGTCTCTCCCAGTTTCATGTTGAATTAGATTATCGGCCATTGAATGTATTTTTATATGAGATCTGTCTGGCACTCTTGCACTTGTAAAATGTTTCTCTAACTTGGGCCATGCTGTGTAGTTGTGTGTTCAACTGTTTTTCATTGAGGCAATTTTTTTCCCCACTGAGTGCATGCGGTAAGAATTGTGTCCCTCACAGTTCCACGTTGAAAGAGATTATCTGCCTCTGGGTTATTTTTTTGTATGAGATCTGTCTGTCATGTTTTTCTTGGTGTAAAATGTGCCTTTAACTTGACCCATGCTGAGTCGAATGTGTGTTCAACTGGTTTTCATTGGAGGAGGGCTTTTTCTCATGTATGCATGCTATAAGATTTGTGTCTCACGATTTTACTTTGAAAGAGATTGTCTGCTGCTGAATGTATTTTTATATGAGAGTTCTCTACCACTTTTACACGTGGTGTAAAATGTGCCTCTCACTTGGACTATAATGTGCAGAATATCTGTTCAACTGTTTTTTTACTGGGGGGGGATTTTTTTTCCACTGGGTGCATACTGTCAGAGATACGTCCCTCACAGTCTCACGTTGAATGAGACTATCTTCTGCTGGGTGTATTTTTGTATGAGATCTGTCAGTCACTGTTGCACTTAGTATAAAATGTGCCTCTAACTTGGGCCATGCTGCATAGAATGTGTGCTCAACTGTTCTCATTTGGGGAGCTTTTACCACTAGATGCATGCTGCAAGTGTTGTGTCCTTCACAGATTTACATTGAATGAGATTATCTGCTGCTGGGTGTATTTTTGTATGATATCTGTCACTGTTCCACTTGGTATAAAATTTGCCTCTAACTTGGACCATGCTGCGTAGAATATGTGTTCAACCATTTCTCACTGGAGTCAGGTATTTTCTTACTGGGTGCATGCTGTAAGAGTTGTGTCTCATAGTTTCATGTTGAACAAGATGATCTGCTGCTGAGTGTTATTTTTTGCATGAGATCTGTCACTGCTGCCCATGGTAAAAAAAAAAAAAGTGCCTCTTACTTGAACAATGCTGTGGAGAAAGTCTCTTCAAATGTTTTTCATTGGAAGTGGTTTTTCCCCCACTGGGTACATGCTGTAAGAATTGTGTCTCTCACAGTTTCACATTTAATGATTTTCTGCTGCATCTTGTATTTTTGTTTGAGATCCATGTGTCACTGTTGCCCTTGGTATAAAATGTACCTCTAATTTGACCCATGCTGTGTAAAATGTGTGTTCAACTGTTTCTCATAGTAGGCGGGTTTTTTCCCACTGGGTTCAAGCTGTAAGGGTTGTTTTTCATAGTTTTTCACTGAATAAGATTATCTGCTGCTGAGTGTATTCTTGTATAAGACCTGTCTGTCACTGTTTCCCTTGGTATAAAATGTGCGTCTAGTTTGGTACATGCTGTGTAGAATGTGTGTTCAATGGTTTTTCATTGGAGGCGAGTTTTCTTTTACTGAGTATATGCTAAAAGAGTTGAGTCTTTCCCAGTTTCATGTTCAAAGAGATTATCTTCTGTTGGCTGTATTTATGATTGAGATCTTTCTGCCACTGTTGCATTTCATACAAAATGTGCCTCTAACTTGGGCAATGCTATGCAGAATGTGTCTTCAACAGTTTTTCATTGGGGCAGTTTTTTTCCACTGGGTGAATGCTATAAGAGTGGTTTCCTCATAATTTTACGTTGAATGAGATTATCTCTTTCAGGGAGCATGTTGGTAAGGCATCATGTTACCTTTGTTAGTTGCATACAGAGTGGAAGAACAACTCTGTAAGAACTCTATGATAGGGACAAAGTCTCACATTTCAATAATTAGCCTGAATGTGAATGGACTAAATGCACCACTGAAAAGACATAGAATGGCAAAATGGATAAAATATCACTAAGCAACAATATACTGCCTTCAAGACATCCATCTCACTAGAAAGTACATGCACAGACTCAAAGTAAGAGGATGGAAACAAATTTTCAGGCAAATGGAACACAAAAGAAAGGAGGAGTTGCGATCCTAATTTCAGACAAAATACCATTTAAGCTATCAAAAATTTTAAAAGATACAGAGGGCCACTACAAAATGATAAAACGCTCACTCCATCAACAAGAAATATCTATCCTAAACATATATGCACATAACATAGGTGCACCAACTTTTATAAAGCAACTCCTAGGAAAACTAAAGAAAGATATTGACTATAGCACCAACATAACTGGGAACTTTAATACCCCACTCACAACCCTAGACAGATCATCAGGACAAAAAATCAGCAATGAGATCCAGAACCTCAATGTGACCCTTGACCAAATGGACTTAATTGATACCTACAGAACACTCCATCCAAAGACACAGAATACACATTCTACTCATCACCACATGTAACGTATTCTAAGATCAACCACATAATTGGCCATAAATCAAGCATAAGAAAATTTAAAAGGACTGAAATTCTACCATGCACCTTCTCAGACCACAGTGGAATAAAAATAAACATTAACACCAACAAGGTCCCCCCAAAACCCACAAAGACATGGACACTAAACAGCATGATGCTAAACAACTCCTGGGTCAATAATGAAATCAAAATAGAGATCAAAAGATACCTGGAAACAAATGAAAATGAAGAAACATCTTACCAAAATCTCTGGGATGCCTTAAAAGCTGTAGTAAGAGGGAAATCTATATCCCTACAAACACACATGGAGAAAATGGAAGGAACACAAATTAACAGTCTAACAAGCCACCTAAGGAAGCTGGAAAAGCAAGACCACAAAAACCCTAATTTCAGCAGAAGAATTCAGATTACCAAAATAACAGTCCAAATCCAGGACATAGAAGACAAAAAGACAATACAAAAAAATCAATGAAACAAAAAGCTGGTTCTTCGAAAGGATAAACAAGATCGACAGTCCCCTAGCTAGACTGACCAAGAAAAAACAAGAAAAAACCCAAATAAGCACAATCAGAAACACAAAAGATGAAGTCAGATCTGACCCTGAAGAAATACAAAAGATCATTAGAGACTACTATATACACTTGTATGGAAACAAACTTGAAAACCTCAATGAAATGGAGGACTTTCTGTCATCACACAACCTGCCTAGCATGAAACAAGAAGAAATTGAGACCCTAAATAGACCAATAACAATCAAGGAAATTGACTATATAATAAGAAAACTACCTACAAAAAAAAAGCCCTGGACCAGATGGCTTTCCAGCAGAATTAAACAAGACATTTAAGGAGGAGATGATTCCAATCCTGCTGAAGGTATTTCAGGCAACTGAGAAAGACGAAACCCTCCCCAAATCATTTTATGAAGCTAACATCACATTGATATCCAAGCCAGGTAAAGATCCAACAAAGAAAGAGAACTACAGGCCAATATCTTTGTTGCTAAAATTCTCAACAAGATCTTAGCAAACTGGATTCAACAACACATCTCAAAAATCATCCATCATGACCAAGTAGGCTTCATGTAATTAAATACATCAACAGCTGTCAAAACAAAAACCACATGATTATATCATTATATGCAGGAAAAGCTTTTGATAACTCAGTACCCCTTCTTGATAAAAACCCTCAAACATCTAGGCATACAGGGAACATACCTCAAAATAGTAAAAGCCATCTACGAGAAACCCACAGTCAGCATACTCCTAAATGGACAAAAATCGGAACCATTTCCCCTGAAAACTGGAACAAGACAATGTTGCCCACTCTCACCCCTCCTGTTCAATATAGTATTGGAAGTCCTGGCTAGAGCAACCAGAGAAGAGAAGGCAATCAGGGGTATCCAAATAGGAAAAGAGGAAGTCAAATTATCTCTCTTTGCAGATGACATGATCGTGTACCTTGAAAACCCAAGATAATCTGTCACAAACCTCCTTACATTGATAAAGGCCTATGGCAAAGTCTCCAGATATAAAATAAATGTGCAAAAGGCAATCGCATTTCTTTACACCAATAATAAACAAACAGAAACCCAAATAAAAACCACAATTCCATTCACAATAGCCACCAAAAAAATGAAATACCTTGGCATCTTCCAAACCAGAGACACGAAAGACCTTTACAATGAAAACTACAAAACACTGCTCAAAGAAATCAAAGATGACACGAACAAGTGGAAAAATATCCCATGCTCATGGATTGGAAGAATCAACGTAGTGAAGACGTCCATCTTACCGAAGGCAATCTACAGATTCAATGCAATACCTATCAGATTACCAGCAACATTCTTCTCAGACCTAGAAAAAACAACACAGGATTCATATGGAAACACAAATGACCAAGAATAGCCAGAACAATCCTCAGCAAAAAAAAACAAAGCAGGTGGTATCACATTACCAGACTTCAAACTTTACTAAAAAGCTACAATCATCAAAACGGCTTGGTATTGGCATAGGAACATTCATATAGATCAATGGAATAGAATTGAGATTCCAGAAGCAAAACCTCAATTTCTCAATCAACTCATCTTTGACAAAGCCTCCACCATCTACCACTGAGGAGAGGAGAACCTATTCAGTAAATGGTGCTGGGAAAACTGGCTGACCACATGCAGAAGATTGAAACAGGACCCCTACCTATCCCCATATACAAAAATTAACTCCAAATGGATCAGAGACCTAAATGTAAAACCTCAAGCCATAAGAACCTTAGAAAATGAAGGACATATCCTCATGGAAATTGGAACTGGCATCCAATTCCTGAACAAAACCCGAAACCCACAGGCCATAGGGAATAAAATAGACAAGTGGGACCTCATTAAACTGACAAGCTTCTGCAAAGCCAAACAAACCATCAAGAGAGCAGGGAGACAGCCTACAGACTGGAAAAAAGTATTTGCCAACTCCAGGTCTGACAAAGGCTTAACATCTTGGATCTTCAAGGAACTCAAACATGATGAAAAGAAAAAAACAAACAACCCCATTATAAAATGGGCAAAAGATATGAACAGACACTTCACAAAGGAAGACATCCGAGCAGCCAACAGACACATGAAGAAATGCTAACCTCACTAATCATCAGGGAGATGCAAATCAAAACCTCACTGAAATACCACCTAACTCCAGTCAGAATAGCAATTATCAATAACTCAAAAAATAATAGTTGTTGGAGAGGGTGTAGCGAAAAGGGAACACTCCTACACTATTGGTGGGAGTGTAAACCAGTGCAACCTCTGTGGAAAGCAGTGTGGCGATTCCTAAAAGTTCTAAACATCGACCTTCCACATGACCCTGTAGTCCCCCTACTGGAATATACCCTGAAGAACTCAAATCACTCTATAAAAAAGATACCTGCACACGAATGTTTATCGCAGCATTGTTCACAATAGCAAGAACCTGGAACCAACCATGCTGTCCATCAAAAGAGGACTGGATTAAGAATATGTGGTACATATACACAATGGAATACTATGCAGCCATAAAAAAGAACAAAATCATGAGTTTTGCAGCAACCTGGATGGAACTAGAGTCTATAACACTGAGTGACCTCTCACAGAAACAAAGATTTGAGTATCATATTTTCTCACTCATATAGTGGACCTTGATCATCCAACGCACTACCATAAGAAAATGACTGACAGTGGTGGAAAACTATGGGGGGAGGGGAAGGGGGTGGGACTAATGGTAGTAAACATCTGTCTGGGGATGGGGAGACACCTGTTATCAACAAGTGGGCCTAAATGAAGCATATTTGTATACCTAACCTTTAACTGTACCCCACAACATCATAATAAAAAATATTGATTTAAAAAAAAAGAATTTGGCAATTTCTATAAAGTTAATCATATAGTTAATCTCTGACTCAGAAATTCACCCTAGAAAATTACTTAAGAGGAAGACATATGTCTACAAAAAGGAATATACAAGATTATTTATAATTATTTCAAACTGAAAACAATCCTAATATCCGTTAACAAGTAAATTAATACACTGTGGTATATTCATACAGTGGTTTGCTACTCAACAATAAAGTGGAATGAACTATTGAAACAAGTAACAAAATGGATGAGCCTCAAAGCATTATCCTGAGTGACAGAAAGCAAACACAAAAAAGTGCATACATATATATGATTTCAATGAAAAGACATCCTAGAATAGGCAAAACTAAGCTATGGCGGTAGAAATAAAAAAAAAAGAATTGTGTCTCTCATAATTTTAATTTGGAAGAGATTATCTCTGCTGCTGAATGTATTTTTGCATGAGATCTGAGTGTCACTGTTGCATTTGGTGTAAAATGTGCCTCTAACTTGGACCATACTCTTTATAATGTGTGTTAAAATGTTGTCCATTTGAAGTGGACTTTTTCCTACTGGGTGCATGCTGTAAGAATTGTGTACCTCACCATTTCATGTTGAATGAGATTATCTGCTGATGGGTGTATTTTTATGAGATCTGTCTGACTCTGTTGCACATGGTATAAAATGTGCCTCTAACTTGGGCCATGCTGTGTAGAATGTGTGTTCAACCATTTTTCATTGAGGGCAGGATTTTTCTAACTGGGTGCATGCAATAAGATTTTTGTCTCTCATAGTTTCATGTTGAATGAGATTATCTGCTGCTGGGTGCATTTTTATATGAGATCTGTCTGCCATCGCTGCCTTCAGTTTAAAAAGAGTCTCTTACTTGGACAATGCTGTGTAGAATGTGTCTTCAACTGTTTTTCATTGAAGATGAGTTTTTTCCCACTGGCTGCATGTTATAAGAGTTGTTTTTGTTTTTTTTTTTGAGTTGGAGTCTCACTCTGTCACCCAGACTGGAGTGCAGTGGCCGCTCCCGGCCACCGCAGCCTCGACCTGCTGGGCTCTGGCGATCCTTCCACCTCAGCCTTCCAAGTAGCTGGAACTACAGGAGCATGTTACCACGCCCAGCTAATTTTTTGAATTATTGTAGAGATGAGGTCTCACCAAGTTGCCCAGGAGGGTCTCGAACCCACGGGCTCAGGTTGTATTTTTTCATGGTTTCAAGAATAATGAGATTATCTGCTGCTGGGTGTTTTTTTTTTTAATGAGATCTGTCATTAAACAGCTGTCACTGTTGCACTTTGTATAAAATATGCCTCTAACTTGGACCATGTCATGTAGAATGTGTGTTCAAGTCAGGCTTGGTGGCTCAGCCTGTAATCCCGTGCCTTGGGAGGCTGAGGTGAGTGGATTGCCTGAGCCCATGGGTTCAAGACCCACCTGGGCAACTTGGTGAGACCTCGTCTCTACAATAAATCAAAAAATCAGCCGGGTGTGGTAGTGCGCGCCTGTAGTTCCAGCTACTTGGAAGGCTGAGGTGGAAAGATCGCAGAGCCCAGTAGGTGGATGCTGCAGTGGCCGGGAGTGGCCACGGGAGTGGCCACTGCACTCCAGTCTGAACAACAGAGTGAGACTCCAACTCAAAAAAAAAAGAGAAAAGAATGTGTGTTCAACTGGTTTTTGTTGGAGGTGGTCTTTTTCCCACTGGGTGCATGCTGTAAGAGTTGTGTCCCTCACAGTTTCACGTTGAGTGGTATTATCTGCTGAGGGGTGTATTTTTGTATGAGATATGTCTGTTACTGTTGCACTTGGTGTAAAATGTGCCTCTAATTTGACCCATGCTGTGCAGACTGTCTGTTCAACTGTTTTTCTTTGGAGGTGCATTTTCCTTTAATGGGTGCATGCTGTAAGAATTGTCTCTTACAGTTTTACATTCAATGAGATTATCTTCTGTTGAGTGTATTTTTCTATGAGATCTGTCTTTTACTGTTACACTTGGTATAAAACGTGCCTCTAGGCCAGGCTCGGTGACTCAGCCTGCTATCCCAGCACTTTGGGAGGACTAGACGAGTGGATTGACTGAGCCCACAGGTTCGACCCAGCCCAGGAAACTTAGCGAGACGTCATCTCTACAATAATTTTTTTTTTAATTAGCCAGGGATGATAGCGTGTGAATGTAGTTCCAACTACTTGGAAGGATGAGGTAGAAGGATCTCCAGAGCCCAGCAGGTCAACGATGGAATGACCGTGAGTGTGCCACTCTACTCCATCCTGGACAACAAAGTGAGATTCCAACTAAAAAAATGTCTCTAATTTGGGCAATGCTGTGTAGAATGTGTCTTCAACTGTTTTTCTTTACTGGCACATTTTTTCCACTGGGTGCATACTGTAAGAGTTGTATCTCTCACAGTTTTACATTGAATGAGACTATCCGCTGCTGGGTATTTTTTAATGAGATTTCTCTGTCACTGTTGCACTTGGTATAAAATATGCATCTAACTTGTTCCGTGCTGTGTAGAATGTGTGTTCACCTATTTTTCGTTGGGGGCATATTTTTGCCCAATAGGTGCATGCAGTAAAAGTTGTATGTCTCAGAGTTTCACACTGAATAAGGTTATCTCATCCAGAATGCATGCTGGGAACAGACATATATCTGTCACCTTTGTACAGATAAATGAAATATGCCTCTAACATGGGCCATGTTATATAAAATGTGTGTTCAACTGTTTTACGTTGGATGCATGTTGTTTCACACTGGCTGCATGCTGTAAGAGTTCTGTCTCTCAGTTTCATGTTGATTGAGATACTATCATCCAGGGTGCATGTTGATAAGAGACATGTGTCTGTGACCTTTGTACATTGCATGAAATTTGCCTCTAACTTGGATTATGCTTTGTAGAATGTGTGTTCAACTGTTTTTCATTAGAGCTGGGGTTTTTATTCCACTGGGTGCGTGGTTTAAGTTTTTAGTATCTCACAGTTTCACATTGAGTGAGATTATCTGCCACTGGGTGTATTTTTGTATGAGATTTGTCTGTCACAGTTGCATTTCATACAAAATAACCTCTGACTTGAGTCATGCTGTGTATAGGTGTGATCAACAATTTTTTATTGTTGGTGGGTTTTTTCCCACTGGGTGCATGGTGTAAGAGTTGTGTCTCTCTCAGTTTCACATTGATTGAGATTAATCGCTGCTGGGTGTGTGTTTGTATGATATTTTTCTGTCATTGTTGCATTTGGTATAAAATATGCCTCTAATATGGCCCGTGTTAGGTAGAATGTGAGTTTAACTTGTTTTTGTTGGAGGCAGGTTTTAAACCACTAGGTTATGCTGTAAGTGTTGTTTCTCTCACAGTTTCACGTAGAATGAGTTTATCTCCTGCTGGGTGTATTTTTGTATGAGATCTGTCTGTCACTGTTGTGCATGGTATAAAATGTGCCTCTAATTTGGGCAATGCTGTATAGAATGTTTTCCACTAGAGGCAGGCTTTTTCCTGCTGGATGCATTCTATAAGAGTTGTGTATCTCAAAATTTCACTTTGAAAGAAATTATTTGCTGCTGGGTGTATTTTTATATAGATCTGTCTGTCACTATTGCACTTGGTGTAAAATATGCCTCTAAGTTGGGCCATAATGTGTAAAATGTGTGTTCAACTCTTTTTCATTTGAGGAGGGCATTTTCACACTGCGTGCATGCTGTAAGAGTTGTGTCCCTCACAGTTTCACGTTGAATGAGATTATCTGTTGTTGAGTGTATTTTTGTATGAGATCTGTCACTGTTGCACTTTGTGTAAAATGTGCCTCTAACTTGGGTCATGCTGTGTAGAATGTACGTTCAACTGTTTTTCATTGGAGTCGGGTTTTTTTCTTGCTGGGGGCATACTGTAAGAGTTGTGTCAGAGTTTCACCTTGAATGAGATTATCTGCTGCTGGGGGTATTTTTGTATGAGATCTTTCTGTCACTGCTGCCCTCGGTTTAAAAAAAACTACCTCTTACTTGGACCATACTGTGTAGAAAGTGTTCAACTGTTTTTTGTTGGAGGTGGTTTTTTTCCCACTGGGTGCATGCTGTAAGTGTTGTGCCTCTCACAGTTTCACATTTAATGAGATTAACTGCTGCTGCTTGTATTTTTGTATGAGATTTGTCTGTCACTGTTGCACTTGGTATAAAATGTATAAAACTTGTTTCATGTTGTGTAGAATATGTGTTCAACTGTCTTTTGTTGGAGGCAGTTTTTTTCCACTGGGTTCATGCAGTAAGAGTTGTGTGTCTCAGAGTTTCACGTTGAATGAGTTTATCTCATCCAGGGTGCATGTTGGTAACAGACATATGTCTGCCACCTTTGTCTATTGCATGAAATGTGCCTCTAACATAAGTAGTGTTGTGTAAAATGTGTGTTCAATCATTTTACATTGGATGCGGTTTTATTACTACTGAGTGCATGCTGAAGTTTCTATCACGGTTTCATACTGAATGACATTATTTCAGTGTGCCTCTAACATGGGCTATGTTGTGTAAAATATATGTTCAACCATTTTACATTTGATGCAGGGTTTTTTCCACTGGGAGCGTGCTATAAGAGTTGTGTCTCTCATAGTTTCACAGTTAATGAGATTATCACACCCAGGGCACATGTAAGAGACATATGTCTGTCACCTTTGTACATTGCATGAAATGTGTCTCTAACTTGGACCAGCTGTGTAAAATGTGTGCTCAACTGTTTAGCGTTGGACGTGGGTTTTTTCCCACTGACTGCGTGCTTTAAGAGTTGTGTCTCTCACAGTTTCACGTTGAATCATTTTATTTCATCTAGGGCACATGTTGGTAAGAGACGTATGTCTGTGACCTTTGTAGGTTGCATGAAATGTGCCTCTAACTTTGGTCATGCTGTGTAGAATGTGTGTTCAACTGTTTTTCATTGGAGACAGTTTTCCCCCTTAGCACATGCTGTAAGTGTTTTGTCTCTCGCAGTTTTACGTTGAATGAGATTATCTGCCACTGGGTGTATTTTTGTATGAGATTTGTCTGTCATGGTTGCACTTGGTGCAAAATGTGCCTCTAACTTGGACTGTGCTGAGTAGATGTGTGATCAACAATTTTTCATTGGAGGCGGGTTTTTTCCCACTGGGTGCATGCTGTAAGAGTTGTGCCTTTCACCATTTCATGTTTAGTGAGATTATCTGCTGCTGGGTGTATTTGTGTATGAGATCTATCTGTCACTGTTAAACGTGGTACAAAATGTGCCTCTAACTTGTGTCATACTATGTAGATGTCTGTTCAACTGTTTTTCATTGGAGGCGAGTTTTTCCCACTGGATACATGCTGTAAGAATTGTGTCTCGCCTAGTTTCATGTAGAATTAGATGATCTGCCACTGGATGTATTTTTATATGACATCTGTCTGGCACTCTTGCACTTGTAAAATGTTTCTCTAATTTGGGCCATGCTGTGTGGAATGTTTGTTCAACTGTTTTTCGTTGATGATGTGGTTTTTCCCACTGGGAGCATGCCGTAAGTGTGTCTCTCGGTTTCACGTTGAATGAGATTATCTGCTGTTCAGTGTATTATTGTATGAGATTGGCCACTGTTGCACATGGTATAAAATGTGCCTCTTACTTGAGTAATGCTGTGTACAATGTGTCGACATATGTTTTTCATTGGAGAAGGGTTTCCCCCCACTGGGTGCTTGCTTTAAGTGTTGTGTCTCTCACACTTTCACACTGAAAGATTATTTTCTGCTGGGTGAATTTTTGTATGAGAACTAACTTTCATTGTTGTACTTTGTACTTGGTATAAAGTGTGCCTCTAACTTGGGCCATGCCATGTAGAATGTGTTTTCAACTGTTTTTTAATGGCTGTGGTCTTTTTCCCACTGAATGCATGCTGTAGTTATGTCTCTCACAGTTTCACGCTGAGTGAGATTGTCTCTTGCTGGGTCTATTCTTGTATGAGATCTGTCTGTCGTTGTTGCACTTTGTGTAAAATGTGCCTCTAACTTGGGCCATGCTGTGTAGTTGTGTGTTCTACTGTTTTTCATTGGAGGTGGGTTTTTTCCCACTGGGTACAAGCTGTAAGAATTGTGTCACTCAGTTTCACATTGAATGAGATTATTTGTTACTGGGTGTATTTTTTCATGATCTGTCACTGTTGCACTTGGTATAAAAAATGCTTCCAACTTAGGCCATGCCATTTAGAATGTGTGTTCAACTGTTTCTCGTTGGAGGTAGGTTTTCCCCCACTGGATGCATGTTGTAAGAGTTGTGTCTCTCACAGTTTCATGTTGAATGAGATTATCTGTTGCTGAGTGTATGAGATCTGTTTGTCACTATTGTCCTTGGTAATAAAAGTGCCTCTTACTTGGGCAATGCTGTGTAGAATGTGTCTTCATGTATTTTTCATTGGATAAGAGTTTTTTCCCCACATGATGTCTGCTTTAAGAGTTGTGTTTCTAGCCGGGCTTGGTGGCTCAGCCTGTAATCCCGCACCTTTGGGAGGCTGAGGTGAGTGGATTGCCTGAGTCCGCGGGTTCGAGACCCGCCTGGGCAGCGAGACCTCATCTCTACAATAAATCAAAAAATCAGCTGGGCGTGGTAGCGCATGCCTGTAATTCCAGCTACTCGGAAGGCTGAGGCGAAAGGATCACTAGAGCCCAGCAGGTCGAGGCTGCGGTGGCCGGGAGCAGCCACTGCACTCCAGTCTGGGGGACCAAGTGAGACTCCAACTCAAAAAAAAAAGAGTTGTGTTTCTCACGATTTCACATTAAATGAGATTATCTTCTGCTGGGTGTGTTTTTGTATCACATCTGCCTGTCACTGTTGCACTTGGTATAAAATGTGCCTCTAACTGGGGCCATGCTGTATAGAATATGTGTTCAACTCTTTTTTGTTGAAGGCCAATTTTTTCACACTGGGTGAATGCTGTAACAGTTGTGTTCCTCACAGTTTCATGTTGAATGAGATTACCTGCTGCTGTGTGTATTTCTGTATGAGATCTGTCTGTCACAGTTGCACCTGGTACAAAATGTGCCTGTAACTAGCGCCATGCTGTGTAGAATGTGTGTTCAACTGTTTTTCATAGGATGAGGGTTTTTTCCCAGGGGGTGAATGCCATAAAAGTCATGTCTCTCACAATCTCACATTGGATGAGAATATATGCTGCTGAAAGTATTTTTGTATGAGATCTATTTCTCGCAGTTGCACCTGGTAAAAAAAACATGCCTCTAAGTTGGGTCATGCTTTGTAGAATGTATATGTAAATAGTTTTTGTTGGAAGCAGGTTTTTCCCCCCGAGTGCATGCTGTAAGTATTGAGTCTCTCACAGTTTCACACTGAATGAGATTATCTACTGTTGGGTGTACTTTTGTATGAGACCTGTCTGCCACTGTTGCACTTAGTACAAAATGTGCCTCTAACTTGGGTATTCTGCCTAGAATGTGTGTTCAACTGTTGTTCATTGGAGGTGGTATTTTTCCCACTGGGTGTCAGGAGCGGATGTGATATGGGGAGTAGACGAGCAGTATCACTGTAGCGGGCCTTGAGTAAGGTCTCACTTAATGGCCCCAAGCTCGTAGGCAAGGTCTTGCTTGGAAACTCTGCATCCTAGCCAAAGGCAGGCTGTGAGGGATGTAGCCTGCTATTCAAAACGGTGTCTCAGATGCCCACACATCCAGGTGCACATAGCATAAATAGAGTCTTAGCCACAACAAGATAGCTGTGAAACAATTCGCTTTTAGGTACCAACAAAATTCCATTATGGCTCCCTCACAGACCTTGAATCCCTTCCAACTTTCTTTGCGCTTAATTATAAATAAACATGCTGAGCTAGTTCAGGGTCACTTCTCCTCCATCAGAGGAAAATGTCCCACCTGGTCCCAGCTTTCTTTTTTTATGTCTTTGTGCTGGTGTTTTTCTTAATCTCTCGCCTCTCTCTCTCGGGACCCTGAAGGCAACCGCGCGGGCCAAGGCAACTGGGTGCATATTGTCATTATTTTGTCTCTCAGTTTCACTTTGAATAGGATTATCAGCTGCTGTGTGTATTTTTGTATGAGATATCTCTATCACTGTAGCACTTGGTACAAAATGTGCCTCTAACTTGGGCCATGCTGTGTAGATATGTGTTCAACCATTTTTCATTAGAGGCAGGATTCTACCCACTGGATGCATGCTGTAAGATTTGACTCTCACAGTTTCACATTGAATGATATCATCTCCTGCTGGGTGTATTTTAGTATACAATCTGTCACTGTTGCACTTAATATAAAACATGCCTCTAACTTGGGCCATGCATGTAAAATGTGTGTTCAACTGTTTTTCATTGGAGTCAGATTTTTTCTTACTGGGAGCATGCTGTAAAAGTTGTGTCTCTCACAGTTTAAAGTTTAATGAGATTATCTGCTGCGGGGTGTATTTTCTATGAGATCTACCTGTCACTATTGCACTTGGTATAAAATGTGCCTCTATCTTGGGCCATGCTATATAGTATGTGTGTCCACTGTTTTTCATTAAAGGCGAGTTTTCCCCCGCTGGGTGCCAGTTGTAAAAGTCATGTCTCTCACAGTTTCACGTTGTATGAGATTATCTACTGTTGATTGCATTTTTGTATGATATCTGTCTATAACTATTGCACTTGGTATAAAAAGTGCCTCTAAATTGGGCCATGCAGTGTAGAATGTGTAATCAATATTTTTTCATTTGAGTGGGTTTTTTACAACTGGGTGCATGCAGTAAGAGTTGTGTCTCTCACAGTTTCGCACTGATTGAGATTATCCCATCAAGGGTGCTTGTTGCTAAGAGATATATGTCTGTCACCTTTGTAAATTGCATGAAATGTACCTCTAACATTAGCCATGCTGTGTAAAATGTGCGTTCAACTATTTTACATTAGACGCAGGTTTTTTCCCTATGGGTGCATGCTGTAAGAATTGTATCTCTTGCAGTTTCACGTTGATTAACTGCTGCTGGGTGTATGTTTGTATGAGATTTTTCTGTCACGGTTGCATTTGGTACAAAATGTGCCTCTAACTTGGCCCATGCTGTGTAGGACGTGAGTTCAACTGGTTTTCATTGGAGGTAGATTTTGTCCCACTAGGTTCATGCTGTAAGAGTTGTCTGTCTCACAGTTTCACATTCAGTGAGATTATCTGCTGCTGGGTGTATTTTTGTATGAGATCTGTATGTCACTGTTACAATTGTTATAAAATGTGCCTCTAACTTCGGCCCTACTCTGCAGATTTGTGTTCAAATGTTTTTTGTTGGAGGTGGGTTTTTTTCTCAATGGGTGCATGCTTTAAGAGTTGTGTCTCTGAGTTTCATGTTGAATAAGATGAACTGCTGCTGGGTGTATTTTTGAATGACACCTGTCACCGCTGCCCTCAGAAAAAAAAAAAAAAAGTACCTATTACTTGGACAATGCTGGGTAGAATTAGTATTCAACTGTTTGTCATTGGAGGAGGTTTTTTTCCCCACTGGTTGCATGCTTTAAGCATTGTGTCTCTCTCTCACAGTGTTTCACATTGAATGAGATTATCTGCTGATGGGTGTATTCTTGTATGAGATCTGTCTGTCACTGTTGCACTTGGTATAAAATGTGCCTCTAACTTGACTGGTGTCGTGTAGAATGCATGTTCAACTGTTTTTCATTGCAGGCAGGTTTTATTCCACTGGGTGCATGCTGTAAGAATGATGTCTCTTCAAGTTTTGTGTTCAATGAGATTATCTGCTGCTGGGTATATTTTGTATGAGATCTGTCTGTCATTGTTGCAGTTGTTATAAAACGTGCCTCTAAAAACTGGGCCATGCTGTGAAGAATGTGTGTTCAACTGTTTTTCATTGGAGGCATGTTTTTTCTCACTGCTTGAATACTGTAAAAGTCCTGTCCCTCACAGTTTCATGTTGAATGAGATTATCTGTTGCTGGGGGTATTTTTGTATGATATCAGTCTGTCACTGTTGCACTTGGTATACAATGTGACTCTAATTTGGCCCATGCTTTATAGAATTTGTGTTCAACTGTTTTTCATTGGAGGTGGGTTTTCCCCACTGGGTGCCTGTGGTAAAAAGTAGTCTCTCACAGTTTCACTTTGAATGAGATTATCAGCTATTGAATGTATTTTTGCATGAGATCTGTCTCTCACTGTTGCACTTGATATGAAATGTGCCTCTAATTTGGACCATGCTGTATAGAATGTGTGTTCAACTGTTTTTCTTTTGAGGTGGATATTTTTCCCCACAGGGTGCATGCTGTAAGAATTCTGTCCCTCACAATTTCACATTGAATGATGTTATCTGCTGCTGGATATATTTTTTATGAAATCCTTCTGTCACTGTTGCACTTGGTATAAAATGTGTGTCCATCTTGGACCATGCTGTGTAGAATGTATGTTCAACTGTTTTTCACTAGAGTTGGGTTTTTTCTTACTGGGTGCATGCTGTGTTTTTTCTCTCACAGTTTCGCGTTGAATGAGATTATCTTAGATGGATGTATGTTTGTATGAGATCTGTCTATCACTGTTGCCCTTGGGGGGGAAAAGTGTCTCTTACTTGGGCAATGCTGTGTAGAACATGTCTTCAACTGCTTTTTACTGGAGGTGTTTTTCCCCCACTGGGTGCATGCTGTAAGAGTTGTGTCTCTCACAGTTTCACATTTAATGAGGCTATCTGCTGCTGGTTGTATTTTTGTATGAGATGTCTGTTTTTGTTGCACTTGGTATAAAATGTGCCTCTAAGTTGGGCTCAGTGGCTCAGCCTGTAATCCCGCGCCTTTGGGAGGCTGAGGTGAGTGGATTGCCTGAGTCCGCGGGTTCGAGACCCGCCTGGGCAGCGAGACCTCATCTCTCCAATAAATCAAAAAATCAGCCGGGCGTGGTAGCGTGCGCCTGTAATTCCGGCTACTCGGAAGGCTGAGGCGGAAGGATCACTGGAGCCCAGCAGGTCGAGGCTGCGGGAGCGGCCACTGCACTCCAGTCTGGGTGACAGACTCCAACTCAAAAAAAAAATTTTTTTTAATTAAAAAAATAAAATAAAATGTGCCTCTAACTTGGGCCATGCTGAGTAGAATGTGTGTTCAAGTATTTTTTGTTGGAGATGTGTTTTGCTTCACTCTGTGCATGATGTAAAAGTTAGGTCTCTCACAGAAACAAAGAACAGAGTACCATATGTTCTTACTCATAAGCAGACCTTGAACAATTATAATACTATAAGAAAGTGATCAGCAGTAACAGGAAACTGTCAGGGGAGGGGGAGTGGGATTGGCAGTTGAGGGAAACTGCTAGGGGAGGGAGGGGCATACCTCATCAGCAAGGGTACCTGCATAATCAATGTTTGTATATCTAACTCTGAATTGTGCCCCACATCTTTAGAATTTAAAAAAAAACTCAAAAAAAAGAGCTGTGTCTCTCACAGTGCTACGTTCAATGAGACTATCTTCTGTTTGGTGTATTCTTGTATGAGATCTGTCATTCTTGCACTTGGTGTAGAATGTGCTTCTAACTTGTTCCATGTTGTGTAGAATGTGTCTTCAACTGTTTTTCATTGAAATTGGATTTTTTTCTTACTGGGTGCCTGAAGTAAGAATTGTGTACCTCAGAGTTTCAATTTGAATGAGATTATCTCATTCAGGGTGCATGTTGGTAAGAGACATATGTCACCTTTGTATGTTGCATTAAATGTGCCTGTAACTTGGGCCATGCTGTGTAAAATATGTTTTCAACTATTTTACATTGGATGCTGGTTTTTTAATCACTTGGTGCATGCTGTAAGAGTTGTGTCTTAGTTTCACGTTGAATGAGATTATCTCATCCAGGGCACATGTTAGTGAGAAACACAGCTGTCACCTTTGTACATCACATAAAATGTGCCTCTATGTATGAATCCATTTTTTAAAAACAGTTTTTAGTTGATATTCATGAAGAACAGAGTACCTAGACCTGTGCTAAATAAAGGAAATCCCGTCTAAGAAGGTGCATTTCTTTGCAGAGCTGGTATCATGCCATCCTTTGGGAATCTTTGCTGGAAAAGTAGAATCAAGTGTCAAATAATGCCTTTTTAATTGTATCCTATAGCATTATAGTTGCAGGACAGTACTGTATCATTCCTTTGTGAATGTAAAATACCTTTTACCTGCTTCATGATATGTAGTAGTGACTGTACTTTATCAGAGCTGTTTTTAATGATGTTAATCTAGAGTGTTTTCTTTCCAGATGTTTCAGAAACTAATTTTAAAAATGGTGCCAGGTACCACAACAGTAACAGAACTTTGCTATTTTGGGAGATTTTTTTTTTTTACCTTTCTCTTTTTTTTTAAATGGAGTGTGCTGGATGTCTCTATAATTTTGTCAGATGACTGAAGAACCTGGAAAAGCAATTGCTGCTATTGATGCATAACATACTGCTATTATTGTTCTTTTTATATAAATAAATATATATATATATAATTGGAATTTTGGAAACTTTAGCTGTGCTGTCAACTTTGGAAAAAGTGTCCTAGTTTACTTTGCTGAGTTGGCATTGTGCAGACATTAACAGCCATATTGGTCTAGAAATGAAAAAATTTTTTTCCATTTGTACAGGGGTTATGCACTGTATTAAATATGTAAAGTCTTATCTACATGGGTTTGAATACAGAAATTAATAAAGCATTCTCTAAATAAAAAGAAATTGCTTCTAACTTAAGCCATGCTGTGTAAAGTATGTGTTCACTGCTTTAGGTTGGATGCAGGTTTTTTCCTACTGGGTTCATGCTGTAAGAGTTGTGTCTCTCACAGTTTCATGTTGAATGAGATTATCTCATCCGGGGCACATGTTGGTAAGAGACATATGTCTGTCACCTTTGTACATTGCATGAAATGTGGCTCTAACTTGGGCTATGCTGTATAAATGTGTGCTCAACCATTTTATGTTGGATGCGGGTTTTTCCCACTGCATGCATGCTGTGAGATTTATGTCTCTCACAGTTTCACTTTAAATTAGATTATCTCATCCAGGGCATATGTTGATAAGAGACATATGTCTGTCATCTTTGTACATTGCAAGAAATGTCCCTTTAACTTGGGCCATGTTGTGTAAAATGTATGTTCAACCATTTTATGTTGGATGCAGATTTTTTTCCACTAGGTAAGAGTTGTCTTCCTCATAGTTTCATGTGGAATGAGATTATCTTATCCAGGGTGCATGTTGGTAAGAGACATATGTCTGTCTCCTTTGCACATTGCATGAAATGCGACTCTAACTTGGGCCATGCTGTGTAAAATGTGTGTTCAACTGTTTTACATTGGATGCTGTTTTTTTCCCACTGGGTGCCTGCTGTAACAGTTGTGTCTCTCACAGTTTCCTGTTCAGTGAGATTATCTCCTCCAGGGTGCATGGTGGTAAGACACATGTGTCTGCCACTTTGAACGTTGCATTAAATGTGCCACTAACTTGGGCCATGCTGTGTAAAATGTGTCTTCAACCGTTTTACGTTGGATGTGGGTTTTTTTTCCACTGCCCTTTTTGGGGAAGGGTCTTCAAATGGGCCTAGAATAGGAAGTTTTCAGGGAAGCCAGGGGCCCCCTGAATGTCTCTGTTCCTCCCATCAAGACAAGGAAGGGCTGTACATCTTAAACTCCACCTTAAAATGGTTCTCAGCAGCTCCTTCTGCAGCCTGCTCTGTGGAATCCTACAGGAGAGTGCAATGCTCTTTTTGCACAATAGTGAGTGTCTAGAGCCCTCCAAACTGATAGAAAAAAGTTCTTAGGCCTGTCTCAATATAGTATCACACAGATCACCAAATCTAGTGTGGGGACATTCTTGTCATCTGGAAAGGCTAGGTTAGGTGTCGCTTAAAACTGCTTTAAAAGTTTATCTGCTCCAGGATCATTGACTGCATAGCACAAGTCTTTAATATTCTGATCAGCAGTGGGATTATCTGTATTTGTAGTCTTCTTATGTCTGTGTGCACTTCTCTTCTCAATTACTCTCTCCTTTTATTCAGGTGCACATGGATTTTTTGTTTGTTTTTTGCTTTTTGTTTTTTGGTACTTGAATATGGCACAGGTCAGTTTGCCCCACATGTAACTGGTGGATGTGGTTTTCCACAGCGGGTCAACTGGCCATGTCTATCAGAAGGAGAAATTCCTCTCTCCATATTCCACATGTAGTACTCTTTGTGGATCTCTGACTTTGCATGTCATCTTTTAAAGACAATTCTGCATCATGAACTTAAATGGGCAGTTCATAGAGGATAATTTTACTCTAAGACAACAGATACAGACTCTAGGCTCAGCCCTCACCACTATATATCATTAAGTTAAAAAGTGGCTACCTGTGAGCTTAACCACAGACACTCATCCCTTTAAACCAGGAAATAATATATAAATAAATTTTTTAAAAATTTAAAAACATCCATCCCCTAAAGCCCCCTTTTTAAAAAATCCATTTACCATTATTTCGTCCATACCCACTACAATAAAGAAAAATAAAACTGGCCACTAGATTCATCACAACAGAATAAAACTGGCCTTCTGAGACTGAGAGTACACTACTAATCCATCAACTCCCAAAAAGCTGACTCTCCAAAAAAAAAAAAAGTCGCAACCCCAAGACGTTGAAAGACTACAGTTCTGCTTTAGACACTCTGAAAGCTGACTAATCTACACACGACAAAAGCTTAAAAAATCAACCATCAAACAAACAGACTGTGTTTTTAATATAATACAGGGCCATCACTTGCTATTGTCTGTTACTATAATTCTTGCCTTGGATTTCACTACAGGTTTTACATTAGTTGCTCCAGACGGCTAGACCATGCTAAAAGGTTACTGTTAACACTCTTTTATCTCTCTTAGACAAGATGGATCGTGGGGCTATCAGATCCCCATTTACATGCTAAACCACATAATTCAATTACAGTCGGTTGTTAAAATTATAACTAATAAAACTACAAAGGCCCTTAACATATTAGCCAAATAACAAACTAAAATACACAATGCCCTTTATCAAAACAGCTTAACTTTAGATTACTTACTTGCTTCTAAAAAGGGGGGTCGTAAAAAGTTTAATGTAAACAACTACTGCTTACAAATAAATTTTAAAAGTCATTTTAAAAATGACTGATTGGCAGAGAGTCTCTGGCTATCTCCCCGGGGGCTGCGGATCCCAACATCGGCAGCCTGCTTTTCACACGGAACTTGGCCGTCGCCACCGCTGGGGCATCGTGGAGGTCTGGACAGCCACTACAGCTGCAGACACAGCAGCCACAGGTGCTGCTGTGGCCTCCGTGGTGGCCATAGCGCATCGCACCACCTGTGCCTGAGGCGATCCAGGACTTCAGTCCTTGAAGCCCCTACAGGCAAGATCTGCTGGGATCGCTGCCACCTCTGCTGCCACCGTGACATCCTGCCGGCCATGGGTCTCCTCCTGTGTGCCCTGAGGTAGGCTCCCATCTCAGGGCCCGGCTCCTGTCCGGTCCACCTCTCTGGGGCTGTGAGATAGCACCACCTGCTGGCGATTCAAGGTAACAACACCAAAATGGGACAAACTTGAAAAACAGACACAGGTGAGATTTGAGTGGTGAACTGACAGGTGATCTGAACTGTCCTTCACAGCAGGCCGGGGGCAACTGACCCTAACTGTGAATAAATTTACCAGCTTGAGAAGACAGCTAGAAATCAGAGCTGAGAGGACATTGGACTTAAACAAAAAGTCTCAGAGTGTGCTTAATTGGTTCTGTTAGTTTAATGACTTGACGCTATTCCTACTGTTTTATTCCTTTTTTTCTCTCTCTTCCTTTTCTTCTCTTTTCCCCTCTCTGTAAACCATATCTTTGTGTAGAGGAACAGCACACCAATAAAGTGGTTAGTTACCTTGTATGTTAGCATCATTGTATGTTTTAGTTTTTTTGTATGGGAGTTGGTTAGTCTGTAGCCATGGTCCATTGTTTTTATCTGTTTCGGTATAGGTTTCTCTCTCCATTTGTTGGTACACTCGTCTGTTTCCCCCCTTACTCCTCTCTCTCTCCCCCCTTCCCCCCACTGTCTGCTCCATTCTCTTACCTCTGCTAACCTCATTTTATTTCAGGGAGTAAATCTACACCCCCCCTGAAAGGCACAGGGAGCAGTCAGAAGGGCGTCTCCCGAGATGGCGCTAAACACTATATAAAACCAAACAAAGACAACAAAGGCCCTAAGCTCCTGCTTTTCCCGTGTGCGTGAAACTTAAACCTATGCACAAATATTATCTCCCTATAGGAATACTACCTCATAGCCCCCTCCAATAAAGACCCTAATACGGCACTGGCCAGCCCCTGCCAGGCTCTGGCACAGCACTGGCCGCCCCCTCCCAAACCGATAAATACAAACCTCTCTCACCATCGCCCTCTCACTCTCCCTCCCCTACCAGGCGGTTACAGACCCTCTCTCTGTAGCCGCTGCTCTAATAAGTCTCTTGGCCTCAAAGGGTGTTGAGTCTCACTGCACGCCACCGTCTTTCATTGGTGCTGTGCCTCAGTCAGGAATTCTCTCGCCCTAAGGCGAGACCCCATTCCGGCGCCGGTGGCACTCACCCCTTAAGGCCTTCACCCACTTTCTTGAATGCCAGCGCTGCATCCATCACCACCTCGGATAGGTAAGTGACCCTACCTAAAAAACCCTAAAAACCTCGTCCAGAATACCCGAAAGGGACTGACTGTTGATCGTCTGGTGGCTCTTTCGGCCCCAGGTGAGGGGGGGACCACACCCCGCCTAGGCTTTCAAAGCCACAGCGGACCCCTACTGGTTTTTCCCTCTCCCACCTAGGTCTCTAAAACCGCCTCTTTAACTCCTATAAGCATTCAAAAAAGTGGGCAGAGATTTCCCTCCCTCCCGTCCCGCTTCAACCCATTCAACTCTTGGCCCTAACGGGTGTTAGGTCCCACTGTGAATCGGGTTTTTCTCGCCCTTGTGCAGGTCTCTCTCCCCCCTGGGCGGGATCCCGATTCGGTGCCTGTGGCCAATCCGGCTCTCTCAGACTCTCCCCACCCTTCTGAACGCGCCAGCCACATTCACACTAGCACTCGTTGAATAGGCAAGTCCCCCTCCCCAAACAAGGGAGTAAGAACTTTCCGGGGAACTCTGGAGGGAACGGACTTCAAAAAACCCCCCCTCTGGCCCCCAGGCGAGGGGAAACACACCCGCCTCGGCTTTCACGACCACCACAGACCCTAAAGGCTTCCTCTTCTCCTTTATCTCTCTCAAACTTTAAAAATTCCCGTGGCTGCCGGTTTGCAGTGGGCCCCAGGGGCCCCACAGCTGCTAACCCACAGCAGTTTCAGTAAAATTCTCTCCCTCTCTTTCCCCCCTCCCTAAGGAATCCCACGGCTGCCGGGCCATGCCTGCTGGCCCATAGTGGATTTTGAGGGCTCCCACGTCAAAATCTCTGTTCGACCAGCAGTAAATACACTCCCACCCGCCGCTCGGTCAAGTGCTCTCTGTGTGATTCGAGAAATCCTAGCGCTAGGTGCCTTGACCCCTCGGTTCTCCAGGAGAACCCTGGTTGTGCCAAATCTCTGTAATGACAGACTGTGCCACAGCCACACTTCTCGGACAGCCGACTCTTTGGGGGACGCCCCGTTTAGTCTGCCTGTTCCCCATGGGAGGCTCATCCTCTCTGCCGACCGATTCTCCTCTCAAATGCCTTTTAAACAATCTCTCTACCCTCTCTCTCTCTCCTGATATTAAGCCCAAGCATCTAATTCGCCTCTGCACACAGGACTGGCCTACATATCCCTTAGACAATCAAAATCAGTGGCCTCCCCAGGGATCCCTCAATCCTGATATTATCAGGGATTTATATAACTTTTGTGAGCGTTCAAAAAGGTGGGTGGAGATTCCCTATGTCCAATCTTTTTCTCTCCTCCGTGAACATCCTTGGCTGTGTCTCACCTGTAACCCCCCTAACCTCCACCCTCAACTCATGCTAACATCTACTGCTTCCCCTGTAACTTCTCTTTCTCCCATTGTTCCATGCACATGTAAGCCTCCTCCTCTAGATTCCCCTCCCCCCACTGCAGACCCTGCAAATTCCATCTCTGCTCCCTCCTCCTCCGTCTCAGATTTCAAGCCTGCAGATGAATCCCCACCTTACAGGCAACCCAAGGCTCCTCTGGCCCTGCCCTCCTCTTCAGCCCCTCCCACTTCTGCTCCAGAAGTTCAACCTGTATATCCTCCCCTTCCAATCGCTCCCCAGTGTAGCCCTCCGGTAACCCGATCCAAGCCCCCATCGGTGGTCCTAGCTCCCCTCCGCGAAGTAGCAGGCGCAGAGGGTATTGTCCAGGTACACGTCCCCTTCTCTATCTCAGACCTCTCACAAATAGAAAAACGTCTTGGATCATATACAACTAATCCTGCCACCTACATTAAGGAGTTTCAATACCTCATCCAGTCCTATAGCCTCACTTTTCATGATATATACCTAATCCTTTCCAACACTCTGCTTCTGGAGGAACGTAGGAGAGTCTGGGAATAGGCTAGAACATACACAGACGAAATTCACCAAACCACCCCAGCTCACCCCTTGGTGCAGCAGCTGTCCCAGACCAGGATCCGGGCTGGGACTATAACCCAGAAGTTCAAGACCAACCTGGGCAACATGATGAGACCTCATCTCCCCAATGAACCAAAAAGTAGCCCGGCATGTGGCATACAGCCATAGTCCCAGCTACTTGGGAGGCTGAAGTGGAAAGATTGCCTGAGCCCAGCAGGTCGAGGCTGTGGTAGCCATAAGCATGCCACTGCATTCCAGCCTGGGAAACAGAATGAGACTCTGACCAAATTTTTTTAAAAACCTAAAGAACCCTCCCCAAATTATTCAAGCTAGTAAACTGAATCAGAAAACTTATAGGGCAAAATATCAATATATTAGCAATAAACAATATGAAAATGAGACAAACAATTCCATATAGAAATAATCAACAGTATTAATATAGTAGGAATAAATTTAACCAAGGTATAAGACTTGAACATGAAAGGTTACAAAATATTGCTGAAATAAATTTTAAAAAGCTTCATATACATACAGACACCCTACGCTCAAAGATTAGAGGCCTTAACAGTTGTTAAGACACCAACAGTACACAAAGCAAGCTACAAAATCATTATGACTCCTGTGAAAATCCCAAAATATTTTTGGCTGAAATGGGCAAGCTGATCCTGGCAGATGAAACTTTAAGGGACCCTAAATGACCAAAACAATCATGGAAAGGGAAAGCCAACTTGAATGCTCACATTTCCTATTCCAAATTTTACTACGAAGAACATCAATAAAAACAACATGGCACTGGCATAAGGATACACATATAGATCAATGGAACTGAATTTCTTGTCCAGAAATCAACCCATACCTCTAAGGGTCAATTAATTTTGACAAGGGCCAAGATCACTAAATTCAACAAATGGTGTTAGACAACTGACTACCCACATGCAGGGGAATGAAATTGTACCCTTAAGCTCACATCACATAGACAAATGAACTCAGGCGGTGGCTGTCAGGAGCCGGGGCTGGGAAGATGGTGGTCACCAACTTGGCATGGGCGCAGATCGGCACCCCAGCCACGTTGGCTGGCTGCTCCCCACAGAAGAGTTCTCATACTAAAGGATTTCAAGCACATCTGGAAAGCAGAAAGGAACCTGGATCTGATGACCATAGTACTGCTGAATCACAGACCACTGGGAAACAAAATTAAGTCCCTAAAACTTCTAAAACCAGGAAGAAGAGCAGAACTACAGGCTCGCTACCAGAGGTGACTGAACCATCTAGTGATGGAGAAACCTCTGAAGCAGAGACAATTCTACTGTGTCTGTAAACCAGGATCCCATTTTAAGAGTAACTAGGAGAAGACAGATCTTAATTGCATGCCCTCCAGTATCCAGTGTTAGGAAAAGACCCAAAATAACCCCAACAAATGAGTCTGAAGAAGTCATCGCTGAAGCAGAATCTCATGCTTCAGGTATTTCTAGAATTGTGCTCTTCCCAGAAAGAACTACAAGAACCAAATGTAGTAAGGTTAAATTTCTGATGGATCCAAGTCAGGATTCACATAAAGGAGCTGTATCTGATACTGAGATCATCATGTTCAGACATTTCATCCTCTGGAATTGCAACTAGGAGAACAACCAGGAGTATGCAGAAGAAATTACAGGCATGGTCTAAGAAGAAAGATAGTAAGACTATACCAGATATAAGAAGCAAATAGTGGATTCACCTGTGAATTCAGAAGATTCAGAAGCCAGACAAACCTCTCATTTACAAACAAGATCTCTTTCTCAGATAAATAAGATAGATTTCTATAATAATGACTTTGATGATGATTCCTTCCACAGAAATTCAGAAGAATTACTAACAGGGCAAAAATGCCAGCATTTTACTGTAAGAGAGGACAAACAGGCCAGTGTTGCATCTCTTAAAGAAATAAAACAGAATTGCAAGGATTTGGATGAAGATGCCAACAAAATAATAGATGAGGGAAAAGAAATTAATGAGACGAGTTCTCAGTTGAAGAGTCTTTCTGAACATCAGGACACTAGCCTTCAGCAGTTACTTTCTCAGAGGCATTCAACCCCCCAAAATAACAAGGCCATATCAGTGCCTTGTAAAATGAACTCCAATACTATAATGAAATCATTAGTGTAAGGAGCGGATGTGATGTGGGGAGCAGACAAGCACTGTCACTGTAGCAGGCCTTGAATAAAGGTCCCAAGCGAAGGCAAGGTCTCACTTAATGGCCCCAAGTGAAGGCCAGGTCTCGCTTGGTAGCTCTGCATCCTAGCCAAAGGCAGGGGATGCAGCCTGCTACACGAAATGGTGTCTCAGATGCCCACACATCCAGGCACACATAGTGTAAATAAAGCCTTACTGAAAGGCGCAAGGAACAGTCAGAAGGGCGTCTCCCGAGATGGCACTAAACACTATATAGAACCAAACAAAGGCAACAAAGGCCCTAAGCTCCTGCTTCTCCCGCGCGTGCGAAGCTTAAACCTATGCACAAATATTATCTCCCCATAGGAATACTGCCTCATAGCCCCCTCCAATAGAGACCCCGGCACAGCACCGGCCACCCCCTCCCAAACCAATAAATGCAGACCTCTCTCAGCGTCGCCCTCTCACTCTCCCTCTCCTACCAGGCGGTTACAGACACTCTCTCTGTAGCCGCTGCTCTAATAAGTCTCTTGGCCTCAAAGGGTGCTGAGTCTCGCTGTGCGCCACTGTCTTTCATTGGTGCCGTGCCTCGGTCAGGAATTCTCTCGCCCTAAGATGAGACCCCGCTCTGGCACTGGTGGCACTCACCCCTTAAGGCCTTCGCCCATTTTCTTGAATGCCAGCGCTGCATCCATCACCACCTCAGATATATAAGTGCCCCTACCTGAAAAACCTAAAAACCTCGCCTGGGATACCCAGAAGGGACTGACCGTTGATCATCTGGCGGCTCTTTCCGCCCCAGGTGAGGGGGGACCACACCCCGCCCAGGCTTTCAAAGCCACAGCGGACTCCTACTGGCTTTTCCCTCTCCCGCCTAGGTCTCTAAAACCACCTCTTTAACTCCTATAAGCATTCAAAAAAGTGGGCAGAGATTTCCCTCCCTCCCATCCCGCTTCAACGCATTGAACTCTTGGCCCTAACGGGTGTTAGGTCTCACTGTGAATTGGGTCTTTCTCGCCCTTGTGCAGGTCTCTCTCTCTCCCCTGGGCGGGATCCCGATTCGGCACCTGTGGCCAATCCAACCCTCTCAGATTCTCCCCACCCTTCTGAACGCCCCAGCCACATTCACACTAGCACTCATTGGATAGGCAAGTCCCCCTCCCCAAACAAGGGAGTACAAACTTTCCGGGGAACTCTGGAGGGAATGGACTTCAGGAACCGCCCCTTCCGGCCCCCAGGTGAGGGGGAACACACCTGCCTCAGCTTTCACGACCACCGCAGACCCTAAAGGCTTCCTCTTCTCCTTTATTTCTCTCAAACTTTAAGAACTCCCACGGCTGCCGGGTTGCAGTGGGCCCCAGGGGTCCCACGGCTGCTAACCCACAGCAGTTTCAGTAAAATTCTCTCTCTCTCTCTTTCTCCCCTCCCTAAGGAATCCCACAGCTGCTGGGCCACGTCTTCTGGCCCACAGCAGATTCTGAAGGGCTCCCACGTCAAAAACTTTGTTCGACCGGCAGTAAATACACTCCCTACCCGCCGCCTGGTCAAGTGCTCTCTGTCTGTTTCAGGAAATCCTAGCGCTAGGTGCCTTGACCCCTCAGTTCTCCAGGAGAACCCTGGCTGTGCCAAATCTCTGTAACAACAGACTGTGCCACAGCCACACTTCTCAGACAGCCGACTCTTGGGGGGACGCCCCGTTTGGTCTGCCTGTTCCCCATGGGAGGCTCATCCTTTCTGCTGGCCGATTCTCCTCTCAAATGCCTTTTAAACAATCTCTCTACCCTCTCTCTCTCTCTCCCCTGATATTAAGCCCAAGCACCTAATTTGCCTCTGCACACAGGACTGGCCTACATATCCCTTAGACAATCAAAATCAGTGGCCCCCTCAGGGATCCCTCAATCCTGATATTACCCAGGATATATATAACTTCTGTGAGTGTTCAAAACGGTGGGTGGGCATTCCCTATGTCCAATCCTTTTCTCTCCTCTGTGAACATCCTTGGCTGTGTCTCACCTGTAACCCCTCTAACCTCCACCCTCAACTCATGCTAACATCTACTGCTTCTCCTGTAACTTCTCTTTCTCCCATTGTTCCACGCATGTGTAAGCCTTCTCCTCTAGATTCCCCTCCCCCCACTGCAGACCCTGCAAATTCCATCTCTGCTCCCTCCTCCTCCATCTCAGATTTCGAGCCTGCAGATGAGCCCCCACCTTACAGGCAACCTAAGGCTCCTCTGACCCCGCCCTCCTCTTCAGCCCCTCCCACTTCTGCTCCAGAAGTTCAACCTATATATCCTCCCCTTCCAATCGCTCCCCAGTGTAGCCCTCCAGTAACCCGATCCAAGCCCCCATCGGTGGTCCTAGCTCCCCTCCGTGAAGTAGCAGGCGCAGAGGGTATTGTCCAGGTACACGTCCCCTTCTCTATCTCAGACCTCTCACAAATAGAAAAACATCTTGGATCATATACAACTAATCCTGCCACCTACATTAAGGAGTTTCAATACCTCATCCAGTCCTATAGCCTCACTTTTCATGATATATACCTAATCCTTTCCAACACCCTGCTTCGGAGGAATGTAGGAGAGTTTGGGAACAGGCTAGAACATAGACGAAATTCACCAAACCACTCCAGCTCACCCCCTTGGTGCAGCGGCTGTCCCAGACCAGGATCCAGTCTGGGATTATAACTCTCCCGCTGGCATCGAGTCCAGGAATTGCTTCTCTACTTGCCTCCTTTCTGGGCTGCATAGGGCTGCAGAAAAAGCAGTTAACTTTGAAAAACTTCAGGAAGTTATTCAGGACAAAGATGAGAATCCCTCTAACTTTCTCAACCGACTCACTAGAACACTTCAACAGTATACCCATATAGATCTGGACTCCCCTGATGGCTGGGAACTCCTAATGACATATTTTTTCTCCCAAAGCTATCCGGACATTAGGGCAAAACTAAAAAAACTTGACAGAGACCCCCTCACTCCCCAACATGATGTCCTAGCAACTGCCTTTAAGGTGTTCCACAACCGGGATGAAAAGGCAAAAAGACATAAGTATCAGATGCTGGCCCAGGCCCTCCAGGGAGCTAAGGGTTCCTCCGGTGTCACCCAAGGTGGTGGCAATGCCCGAACCTAATGACAACCACCAGGATCCTGCTTCAAGTGTGGGCAACCAGGACATTGGGCACGAGGATGTCCCAACCCCAGAGTGCCCCAAAAGCCATGTCCCATGTGCGGTCAGGCAGGACATTGGGCAACGGACTGCCCCGGTCCACAAATAGGGACTGGGTCAACCTCCAATCCTGCTTTAGACCTGTTGGGTATGGCAGCGACCTTGGAATGATGGGACCCGGGGTCTCCCTGCCCGACACAAATCTCAAATTGTTGGGAGCCCAGGGTCACTATAACGGTTGACGGGCGCCCCATCCATTTTCTCCTGGACACCGGAGCACCCTTTCCATCATATGAGAATTTTGGGGCCCAACTTCCCCGTCTAAGTCCCCTATAGTCGGGGTAGGGGGCCAGTCCATCACTCCACGCATAACTCCCGCAGTTAACTGCATTTTTGCAAACGTCCCCTTCACTCATTCCTTTTTGGTACTGCCTCAATGTCCCATACCTCTCATGGGCAGGGACATTCTAGCCAAATTCCAGGCGTCCATCACCTTTAACCCAAGTGCAGCCCTTACCAACCCATCCCCCACAAACCCATTTTTGGCCCTTCTCACTACTGAAGATTCCTCAACGGACTCACTTCCTCCTTTACCCTCTTCTATAGTAAATCCCCAAGTATGGGATGTGAACTCCCCTCCTTAGCGCACTGCCCCCCAGTTCACATTCAGCTCAAAAACCCCTCTGCCTATCCCAACCAACCGCAATACTCTCTTCCTACCTCCAGCCCCCTAGGACTTCAACCTGTCATCAACTCTTTATTACAGAAGGGGTATCTGTGCCCTACCAACTCCCCGTTTAACACTCCCATTTTAGCGGTACAAAAACCAGACGGCACTTACTGCTTAGTACAAGATCTAAGACTCATTAACGCTGCTGTCATCCTCATTCACCCGCTAGTCCCCAATCCTTATACCATTCTATCCTCAATTCCCCCGACTGCCACTCACTTTTCAGTCCTCGACCTTAAAGACGCGTTCTTCACCGTCCCTCTGGCAGCGGACTCACAAAACATCTTTGCGTTCACGTGGACTGACCCAACATCTCGCCATTCACAACAACTCACCTGGACAGTCCTGCCACAAGGATTTCGAGATAGCCCCCGCCTGTTCGGTCAAACCTTAGCAGCAGATCTTAAGTCTCTCTCACTTACCAAATCCACCCTTATTCAGCATGTGGACGACCTCCTCCTGTATAGCCCTTCTTTAGCTGATTCTCAAACGGACACTGCACTCACTCTTAACTTTCTAGCAGAAAAGGGATATCGGGTATCCCCTCAAAAAGTCCAACTGTCTGCCACACAAGTCACATATCTGGGGGTAGCCATCTCACACCGACAAAAGGCCATAACAAATAACCGAAAAGCCCTAATCCAATCCCTAAATATACCCAAGACTAAAGAGGAAATCCAATCATTTTTGGGGCTGGCTGGATACTTTCGGGTGTGGATTCCCAACTTTGCCCTACTTGCAAAGCCACTCTAAACTCTCATAAAGGGAGACCCCAGTGAGCCACTCCTAACACTCTCCTCCATCAAACAACCTTTTATTGCCCTTCAGCAAGCCCTCATGAGGGCCCCCGCTCTCCATCTGCCGGATATACACTGACCTTTCATCTTGTATGTGCACGAAAACAAAGGGGTGGCCCTGGGAGTCCTAGGGCAGCTTTATGGATGGGCGTTCAACCGGTGGCCTATCTCTCAAAGCAGTTAGACCACATCATCCAGGGCTGGGCCCCATGTCTGCAAGCGCTGTCTGCCACCCACATGCTGGTGTGTGAATCCAAAAAACTCACCTTCGGGGCCCCCATTACAGTAACATCCCCCCACCATCTACAGCACCTCCTAAGCTACAAAGGCCTTCAAACGCTACCCCCTGGTCGAGTCCTATCGCTCCTTGTCTTCTTTTTACAAGATCCCTCCATATCCTTTCAAACTTGCGCACCCCTAAACCCAGCCACACTGCTCCCTTCCTCCACAGCCCCACCAACCCACGACTGCATAGAAGCTGTGGAGACTCTCCTTCCTTGCCCAGTTCACATCCAGGAGGGCCCTTTGCCATCCCCCTCCTATACCTGGTTCACTGATGGCAGCTCCTTCCTACACAATGGATCCCGGGTTGTGGGATACGCCATCACCTTTATTACACACGTCATTGAGGCAAAGCCTCTCCCACCAGGCACCACTAACCAACAGGCAGAACTTATAGCTGCCACTCGAGCATTCCAGCTAGCGGCTGGACACTCCCTCTCATTCTACACTGACTCCAAATATGTTTTCCTCATTCTCCTCTCCCACTCGGTCATATGGAAGGAAAGGGGGTTACTGACTACCAAAGGCTCAGCAGCGGTTAACACTAAACTAATCTGCAACCTTCTCACTGCCTCTCTGCTTCCCACCAATATTGGCATTTCTCACTGCAAGGCCCACCAGTCCGACTCCTCACCCATAACTCAGGGAAACTCCAGGGCGGATAACGCGGCCCCAAAAAGCAGCCTTAGGATCCATCCCCAGCGTGGCCCAACAAGCAGCCTCGGGGTCCATCCCCACCATGGCAGCTGTTACCCACCCTGGTTCAAGCCATATGCCTCCCACTAATTCACCACCGCCAACCCCCCCATCTCCAACCTCATCCCATATCTACACTCAATCTTCCATACCAATCCCTCTGCTCTAATGTCTTTCCTAAAAACTTCTTCACCCTCGACCCCCACCATATAAAGCTTATAAAAACCATTACCTCTCAATGTTCTATCTGCCAGCAAACTAATCCCCATACCCCCTTAAAACCGGGAACATTTCCCACACATCAGGCCCGGGCCAGCTTCTGGGTACGGACTGGCAGGTTGACTTTACTGTCATGCCCTCAGTTAGCAACATCAAATACCTCCTCGTCTTGGTCAACACCTTTTCTGGATGGGTAGAGGCATACCCCACCACAAACAAATGAGCAGCAACTGTAAGGTCCATCCTTGCCAATCACATAATTCCTAGGTTTGGTGTCCCTTTATCTCTCCAGTCTGATAACGGACCCGAATTTACCTCACGAGTGGTACAATCCCTAACAACCGACCTCCACATTAACTGGCATTTCCATATCCCATACCACCCACAATTGTCCGGAAAGGTTGAGTGAGCCAATCGCACCCTCAAGGACACTCTCACCAAATTATCCCTCAAACTCCATCGAGACTGGGTCTCCCTCCTCCCACTGGCCCTCTTCCGCATGCGAGTTCTCCCAAAAAAACCGTCCCCAAATTTCGCCTTTTGAAGTGATGTATGGCTGTCCAGCGCTGCCCCCAGGAATCCCCACTGTCACCCCTCTGACACCCAATCACATACTTTACCCCCTTTTGTCCTTCATTCATTCCCACATTTGGGAATATCAAAACCTTTTACCTGTCTCGTCCACCAGTCAAATCCCACCTCCTCTTATTCCTGGACAATGGGTCTATTTTTCTGACCCGGAAACTAAAACTCACCTTAACCCAAAGTGGTCTGAACCTCTTCAAGTAGTTTTATCCACTCCCACGGCAGCAAAACTTATCACAGCCCAACGTCAGGTTACCCCATGGATTCACATTTCCCGTCTTAAACCTGCCACCCCTCCTTCCTCACAATCCACCCATAATAATACTTGTCCAACCACCCACAGGTACACCTGCTCCCAGGTTCCAGACCAACCACTTAAACTTCGCCTGTCTCGACTCACCACTCATCCCAACCCAAATCCAACCCAATATCCTGGATACAACACAGAAAACTTGTGACCCTTGGCCCCTCTCCTTTCTTGGCCTGATCGCCATTCTACTTACTATATTACTCACCTGCTCAGCACCTACAAGCTGGCCACCTGCAGCAAAAATTCTGTTAGCTACTACCTATCTCTTAATTATCACAAGCTTTGTTCTCATCAGATGCCTCCTTTAAAGACCAAAATAACCCCCATTTTACCTCCAGTTACGGTTTAACCATATTCATATTAATAAGCCTAGCCAATAACTTTACAATATCATGGGGCATGGCTGATTGGACTTGCAACCGATGCGTCTCTGCAGGAAAACCCAGACTCTACCAGCTGATCCCCCGTATGTGCTGTTATCAAAAATTTTCGTGCCAACTAGGAACACAAAAATACTGGGCCGCAACAATGTTAAGAGACTTCCAAGCGGGCTGCCCAGGCAATAGGGGCATAGTCCACTGCTGGGAGCAAGACCCCCCACCAAAACCCCAAAACAAAATACCCCCTTGCCCCGCTGAATGTTCATCCATCCATTCTTTTGTCCAGGCATCTTGCTACGAGCAAGCCTCGGTCTGCCTCAGACCAACCAAACAGCAGGCCTGGACGGGACAAAGCCTGGGACAACATTCTGGGGAAATTTTTGTCCCGGGAGCCAGGGAGAAAAAATCTGCTGGAACCTCAGACCTCCTGTGGGGAGATCAGATGGGGGAGGGGTGCAAGATTATGCTGAACAGCAAAACACTAAGCGGGTCATGGAAGAGCCCATTCAACATTTCAATGGGCCGGTCTTGGTGCGCCCCAACCTCCCAAAACCCCGGGGCCCTTATCAGACAGATCCGGAACTTCTTCCTGTCCTTAACCAAACCCATACCCTACTTAACCTTACTAACCCCGATCTAGCAAAGGACTGCTGACTATGCCTCAAGTCCAGCCAATCCTGGATCTCCACTGTCCCGGTTGCTGGAAATTGGACTCTCCCTATACCTCCAACCCAATGTACACCTTCACTACCACGTTTTAACATCCCTCTCCCACATGACTTGCCCACAGGCCACTGTATAACACGAAACGGCACTCTGAGGGTCGGATGGGCCCCCCCCCCTTTGTACACAATTACTTGTGGTCCAGTCAAATAACACCCTCTGCCCCCCATTTAATAGGACTGCCTTCCTATGCGCCACTACCATCTACCTGGTCTTGCCCCCCAACTGGTCGGGGTCCTGCATTCTTGTCATCCTCCTCCCCACCATTGTAATAGCACCTGGTAACCAAAGCCTGCCTGTCCCTTTAGTGAGCTCCTCAACGTCACGAATAAGATGGGCAGTTGAGCTCATACCTCTGCTGGTGGGGCTGGGTATCACCATGGCCATGGGAACGGGGGCAGCAGGACTGGGGTCCTCACTTCACTTTTTTTTTTTTTTTTGAGTTGAAGTCTCACTCTGTCACCCAGACTGGAGTGCAGTGGCCGCTCCCGGCCACTGCAGCCTCGACCTGCTGGGCTCCGGCGATCCTTCCGCCTCAGCCTTCCGAGTAGCCAGAATTACAGGCATGCACTACCATGCCCGGCTGATTTTTTTGATTTATTGTAGAGACGAGGTCTTGCTGCCCAGGCGGGTCTCGAACCCACGGGTTCAGGCAATCCACTCACCTCAGCCTCCCAAAGGCGCGGGATTACTGCCTGAGCCACCGAGCCCGGCTCTCACTTCACTTTTATAAGCAGCTCTCCTCCCAACTGATGGAGGACATACAACAGGTGGCAGACACGGTCCTAGACTTACAAACACAACTAAACTCCCTGGCTGACATGGTCCTCCAAAATTGACGGGAACAAGACCTACTAATAGCGAAAGAGGGAGTGTGGGGTCCCGCCCCACAAGGGTCGTGAGATATGTTGAAGGAGAGACAGGCGACGACGACGATTATATATTGGACATCTGCTTTTTGAACAGATGACAATTTAATGTTAGTTAATATAGAGCTTTTATACCATTTTTGAAGGGGCAAGACAAGGAAAATTCTTTCATATACATATCTTTTAAAAGTTATCAGTTAGTGGTCTTAGTAGCAAACAAACCAAGATTCCCATAGGCTTTAGTAGCAAATAAGCCAGGAATCTCATAGGCATTAGACAAGTCCTATTTATAAAGCCAACAATGACATTCTCAGTCCAATGTCCCAAATTACAAATGTTTTAAGAAAGTTTAAACAAGGCTGGCTGGCTCCCAACAAGGGAGGAATATTGCTTCTATGCCAACAAATCAGGAATAGTCAAGGACAGAATTAAACAACTACAAGAAAATCTCCAAAAATGAAGAGAAGACCTGATCGGAGGCCCATTCTCAGGGTGGTGGCAACCCCAGCTCCTAACGTGGCTTCTTCCTGTTCTAACTCCACTAATTGTTATATTTATCCTCTTGTCAGCGGCTCCATGTGTTTTTAGGTTTCTCCAACAGCGCCTGGCAGAGCTCTCTCAAATAATGGTCAACCAACTACTATTACAGTCATACTCGCCCTTCCATCCGAACCACCTCCGACCCCATACCAGCCTTAATTACTTAACAACTATCAACCCATTACAATAAAATCCAGGGTTATAACAGCCCATAACAACTCAGTTTTTATCTAATTTTTTCTTTTAGATATGTTCTCTTCCAGGTTCTCTATCTACCTCCACAGCCTACTCCAAGACAGCTGGTTACTACCACCCTCGTGCCCGCTGGAGGAGTGGCCGGAACAAGTCGCCATTCTACATCTACAAGGGACTTTTATAGAACTTTCGCCTGCAGAAATCTTCACCTTCAGCACCTATCTCTGGGCCCTGTTCTGGCTGGTTCTGTGCCCTTCCCCATCTCACCCCACAACGCCCACACCCAGCAGGAAGCAGCCAGAAAGAATAATGATGCCCCTCTCCCAAATAAACAGAGAAGGTGGAAATGAAAGGCGCAAGGAACAGTCAGGAGGGCGTCTCCCGAGATGGCGCTAAAACACCATATGGAACCAAACAAAGACAACAAAGGCCCTAAGCTCCTGTTTTTCCCCACGCGTGCGAAGCTTAAACCTATGCACAAATATTATCTCCCATAGGAATACTGCCTCATAGCCCCCTCCAATAGAGACCCCAGCACAGCACTGGCCACCCCCTCCCAAACCAATAAATACAGACCTCTCTCGGCGTCGCCCTTTCACTCTCCCTCCCCTACCAGGCGGTTACAGACCCTCTCTCTGTAGCCGCTGCTCTAATAAATCTCTTGGCCTCAAAGGGTGTTGAGTCTCGCTGCGTGCCACCGTCTTTCACTTACCTACAACAAGATAACCACGGAACAACTCACCTTTAGGTAGTAACAAAATTCCATGATAGCTCCCTCACAGACCTTGAATCCCTTCCTTCCTTTGTGCTTGATTATGAAATAAACATGCTGAGCTAGTTCAGGGCCACTTCTCCTCCATCAGAGGAAAGTGTCCCACCTGGCCCCGGCTTTTCTTTATGTCTTTGTGTCTTTCTTAATCTCTTGCCATTCTCTCTCGGGACCCTCAAGGCAGCCGCACGGGCCCGAACAGGGACCTGAGCATGAGAGAACTCCTAATCTCAGGTGAAGAGACACTCTGAGAGAGGTGCACCTAAAAATAAGGGAAGGTAAGGAGTGAAGTTGGTTTCAGCCGGGTGTAAAACATGGGTAATTCTGGCTCCCAAGAGAGGAGTCTGTATGTCCAAGTGTTAAAATCTATGCTTCAGGCAAGAGGCTGCACAGTTAAAGGTTCTCAGTTAGAGGAATGTTTAAGCTTTGTGCAGGAAACATGCCCTTGGTTCCCTGCTCAAGGGATAGTTAATCTGGATACTTGGAACAAGATCGGTAAACAACTTAGGGGACCAACTTCTCCCCAAGTCTTGTTCATGGCCAGACTAGCCATTGTTGCTTGTCAAGTTGGTAGAACAAGGGGAAATCCTTACTGGACTTATTTCCCAGACCCTTCCATTCTCCAACCCACTACTTGGGCTGGTGGTTAGGTCCCTGTTTTTACCAATGATACCCGTATGTTGGAGGGACAGTCTGATAAATATATTACTGCTGACCATAGAACAAATTTTAACTTCACAGGGGCTAGTAATAGCCCTCCAGTTTGCCTTTCTAACACCCCTAAGTTGAGGTTGTCTTAAAATGAGTCAAGAAAATAAAACCTGCTATGGGGCTACACAAATAGCTAATATTTCGGGCCCCTGGGACCTAATAAAATATCTACAAACTATATCTAAGTGGGGGTTCCATATGCCTTGGAGGTGTATTTTAACTAAGTCCTAATTCCAAAGGCTGCTATTATAAGAAACACAAATAACACAAACCCAATTGTGTGCTGCATGGCACCAAAGTCATTGTTTCATTTTTATGCTGTTTATCTGATTTCCCAATCCAATGATCACAGCCTCCAAGGCATTCAATTTTGTTTCTAGCTTTAAGTCTATCTACTCACCCCAATATACCATACTGTCCTAATAGCACAGAGATAGAGCTTGAAAATTCCCCAATTCAATAGAATGTGCCACTTCTGTGCCCATGGTAAAAAAACCTTGTGGGAACCCCCCTCCAAATCTATGATTGGTCTCACAGACTGAACCCCTCTCATCCTAACCATGAGTTCATTTCCCCTGGGGGTTTTGTTGGCAACATCCTTACTACTTCCCAAGGTGACAGCCAAAAGGAACTGTGGCGGCTCGCTGCCTTCCTTGATTTTGTTAACTTTACTAGTGGATCATTGGTCAATTTGGCAGGAAGCTGTGGTACAGCCTCCCCCTGCTACAGGGTCCGGGCCTGTGTCTAACCCCATTATGTCCTTTTAACAGGCTCTGTTAATGTCATCCCAGTAGATAATCATTATGTTTTACAATGTTACTCTTGTAATCTTACAAATTGCGTCACCTGCCATAATGCAGGACAAGACATCCTGGTTTTACACCAGCCCCCCCCCATTATGATTCCTACTAACATATCAGGCCCTTGGTATGATGATGCAGGACTTTAGGGGCTTCAAGAATTACACCACCAACTTGCTTCCTGGCCTCGTAGGGCTGTTGGATTGATAATTTTTGGATTGGTGACCTTAATTTCGGTCATTGCTTCCGCAGTGACTGCCGCTGCCGCACTGTGTCAATCCATCCAAAATGCTGAGTTTGTCGATGCTCTGGCTCAAAATACCTCCAAGGCCCTACAACAACAAGAATCCATAGACTTAAAGCTAGAAACAAAACTGAATGCCTTGGAGGCTGTAACCATTGGATTGGGAAACCAGATAAACAGCATAAAAATGAAACAATGACTATGCTGCCATGCAGCATACGTTTGGGTTTGTGTTACTTGTGTTTCTTATAATAGCAGCCTTTGGAATTGGGACTTAGTTAAAATACACCTCCAAGGCATATGGAGTCACAATAGCATCAGCATAGACCTGCTTAAGCTCCACCACAATATTCTGGGCATCCAGAATAGCCAAGATTCTACCATACAACCTGCCCAAATAGCACAAAATCTTCTTAATGATCTCAAGGGATTCAGTCCCTTTAATATGTTAAAACATTCTGCCTCGTATATTCTGAGTTTTTTATATTTGCTCTAATCCTCCTTTGTTTCTTGCCAGTTGGATGCAGAATCCTCCAAAGCCAATTCAGAGCCACCACACTAGCCATCCATCGCCTACATTTAGAAAATAAAAAAGAGGGAGATGTCAGGAGCGGATGTGATGTGGGGAGCAGACGAGCGCTGTCACTGCAGCAGGCCTCGAGCAAAGGCCCCAAGTGAAGGCAAGGGCTCGCCTAATGGCCCCAAACGAAGGCCAGGTCTCGCTTGATAGCTCTGCATCGTAGCCAAAGGTAGGGGATGCAGCCTGCTACACAAAATGGTGCCTCAGATGCCCACACATCCAGGTGCACGTAGTATAAATAAAGCCCTAGCTACAACAAGATAACTGTGGAACAGCTCGCCTTTAGGTAGCAAAAAAATTCCGTTATAGCACCCTCAAAGACCTTGAATCCCTTCCAACTTCTTTCGTGCTTGATTATAAAATAAACATACTGAGCTAGTTCAGGGCCACTTCGCCTCCATCAGAGGAAAGTGTTCCACCTGATCCCAGCTTTTCTTTATGTCTCTGTGTCTGTCTATCTTAATCTCTCACCACTCTCTCTCGGAACCCTCAAGGCAAGCACATAGGCCGTGGCACATTAGCTCAAACATTTGCAGTTGTGGAAGTAGACAGGTGGAATGAAGATAAAAAGAGCACCATAAAAAGTGACTTGACGAACAGTGAAAGGAATGCAGATTTTGAATGTGATCCCAAACTGTACATATCTGAGCTCAATACATCTAAAGATAAAGATGATTCTGTTTCATTAGTTCTCAGCAGTGATGAAAGCCATGAAAATAGTGAGAATGAAGAGAACGCTGTGTTTTGTTGAAAATAGTGACCAAAGAGAGTCATTAAGTGGAGATGCAAGAAATGTATCATGTGACAATGCATTGTTTGTAATTGACACAACTGGTTGAGTGCTGATAAAAATTTTTACTTGAACCAGGTGCGGTGGCTCAAGCCTATAATCCCAGCACTTTGGGATGCCAAGGTGAGAGGACTGCCTGAGCCCAGGGGTTTGAGACCAGCCTGGGCAACTTGGTGAGACCTTGTCTTTACAATACATCAAAAAGTTAGCCAAGCATGGTAGTGCATGCCTGTAGTTATGGCTATTTGGAAGGCTGAGACAGAAGAATCACCTGAGTCCAGCAGGTCAACACTGGGATGGCCATGAGCATGCCATTGCACTCCAGCCTGGGTGACAGAGTGAGACTGACAAAAAAAAATTTTTTTTTAACTTGGAAGAGAAAGACAAGGCAAGTGAGGTTGCCCTTGAGGAGGAAACAGAAGAGGAGGAAAAGGATTTAAAAAGCAAAGAAGAAACATTAGACCATGACAAAAGTGAAGATGAATTTAGTGATGAAGATGACTCACTAAGTAGCACAAATGTTAAACTTCTGAAGTTGACAAGCAGCAGCAACTTCTTGATATGCTCTGAATATCAAGAAGTTGGGTGGTTTGTATATTAATTTTAGTGAAGACAAACTGCAGTCTAACAAGAGAACCCAAACACAGATCAAGGAGAAAGAGCAAAATGAAAGTATCAACTTCAGAAAAAGTTCAGAAAAGAGTGACAAAATACAGCCAGGGATGGCTGGTTTGGTATGAAAGCTCCAGAACTGAAAAATGATCTCAAAGCACTGAAGATAAGAGCAAGCATGGACCCAAAAAGGTTTTACAAGAAAAATGATAGAGATGGCTTCCCCAAGTACTTCCAGATTGGAACTGTTGTTGACAATCCAGCTAATTTCTACCATTCACAAATTCCCAAGAAGCAAAGGAAAAGAACTATTGTGGAAGAACTGATGGCTGATCTGCGTTTAGAAGACATAACCAAAGGGAGTTCTCAGAGATCATGGCTGAAAAAGCAGAAAATGCAGCAAGAAATATGTTCTGAAAGAAGAATTTTGCAATTAAGATTTACCAAGAAAACCACATTTTATGTCTCCCTTTTACTTACTAAAGATGTTTTGAAAATTGACACTATCATCCAAGTTAATTTATCATAGACTGGCCCTGCTTACATATGGATTTCTGTTTTTAAAAAGTTTGAGAGAGAATTGATCACATGCCCTTGGAAAATAGGGGTGTCCACAAAGACCCACCCCCAGCTTATACTCTTTAAGGAGGAAAAGCAAAAAAGTCCTTAACCATTTTTAGGTACTTGATGTTTTTGTAAAGTTTTCAATGGTTGTGTAAAGCAAATGTAATTAAAAGATAGAATAAAGTCTGCTAACATGTTCAAAAAACCTTTTAAAAGATCAGTGATGGGCCGGGCTTGGTGGCTCAGCCTGTAATCCTGCACCTTTGGGAGGCTGAGGTGAGTGAATTGCCTGAGCCCGCGGGTTCGAGACCCGCCTGGGCAGCAAGACCTCATCTCTACAATAAATCAAAAAATCAGCTGGGCGTGGTAGCGCGCGCCTGTAATTCCGGCTACTCCGAAGGCTGAGGCGGAAGGATCGCCAGAGCCCAGCAGGTCGAGGCTGCGGTGGCCGGGAGCAGCCATTGCACTCCAGTCTGGGCGACAGAGTGAGACTCCAACTAAAAGAAAACAAACAAACCAAAAAAAACCTTTTAAAAGATCAGTGATGAGCCGGGCTCGGTGGCTCAGCCTGTAATCCCGCGCTTTGGGAGGCCAAGGTGAGTGAATTGCCTGAGCCCGCGGGTTCGAGAGCCGCCTGGGCAACTTGGCAAGACCTCATCTCTACAATAAATCAAAAAATCAGCCAGGCGTGGTTGCACGTGCCTGTAGTTCCAGCTACATGGAAAGCTGAAGCGGAGGGATCGCAGGATCCCAGCAGGTCGAGGCTGCGGTGTCCGGAAGCGGGCACTGCACTCCAGTCTGGGTGACAGAGTGAGAGTCCAACTCAAAAAAAAATAAAAATAAAAATAAATAAAGCCGGGCTCGGTGGCTCAGCCTGTAATCCCGCGCCTTTGGGAGGCTAAGGTGAGTGGATTGCCTGAGCCCGCGGGCTCGAAACCCGCCTGGTCAGCAAGACCTCATCTCTACAATAAATCAAAAAATCAGCCGGGCATGGTAGCGCTTGCCTGTAATTCCGGCTACTTGGAAGACTGAGGCAGAAGGATCACCAGAACCCAGCAGGCAAGGCTGCGGTGGCCGGGAGCGGCCACTGCACTCCAGTCTGGGCGACAGAGTGAGACTCCAACTCAATAAATAAATAAATAAATAAATGATCAGTGATGTAATAAATTACTGTAATACATAAAAAAAGAAAAATTAACTCAAAATGATTCAAAGATCTAAGTATAAGAGGTAAAAGTATTAAATCTAGATAAATCAGAGGGAGGAATCCTCATGACCCTGGATTCAGCAATGGCTTCTCAGATCTGACACCAAAAGCACAAACAACTAAAGAAAAACTTCCTCAAATTAAGAACTTTTGTGTATCAAGACACTATCAAGAAATTGAAAAGACAACCCAGAGAATGAAAGAAAATATTTCCACATTATATAATCTGACAAGTGTCTGTTATCCACAATATATAAAGAAAACATAAGCTGGGCTCGGTGGCTCAGCCTGTAATCCCACGCCTTTGGGAGACTGAGATGAGTGGATTGCCTGAGCCCACGGGTTCGAGACCCACCTGGGCAGGTGAGACCTCATCTCTACAATAAATCAAAAAAATAAAATTAGCTGGGCATGGTAGCGTGCGCCTGTAGTTCCAGCTACTTGGAAGGCTGAGGTGGAAGGATCGCCAGAGCCCAGCAGGTCGAGGCTGACGTGGCCGGAAGTGGCCACTGCACTCCAGTCTGGATGATAGTGAGAGTCCAACTCAAAAAAATAAAAAATAAAAAACTAAACACATGACTCAACAACAAAAGGCGAACAACCCAATTATAAAATGGAAAAAAGAGTTTGAACACATGCTTTGCTTAAAAAACATGCAAAGGGCCAAAATCACGTGAAAAGATAATATCATTATCATAATGCAAATTGAAACCACAATGAGACATTCTTTCATATACACTAAAAAGGCCAAAAAAAAAAAATCAAACACAACAATTGCTGGCAAGGTTGCAGAGAAACTACAACCTTTAAACATTCTATGTGGAATATAAAATGGTACAACCTACGTGTAACATTGCTTAGAATTGCCTCAAACAGTTAAAAATAGAATTGCTATATGAATCAACAGTTGCATTCCTAGGAGTGTATAGCAGATCCTTGAATAATATCATTTCATTCAACATTATTGTATAACATTGATTTTAAAAATATATCAATTATTGGGTAAAGCCACCGTCTATGTGGAATCATAGGTTCTCCCTACTTCTTCATGGGTTTTCTCTAGGTACTCTGATTTCCTCCCACATTCCAAAGATGTGCATGATTAGTGAATGTGCGTGTCTACATTGTCCCAGTCTGAGTTAGTGTGGGTGTGTGTGAGTGCTTCCTGAGATGGAATGGTGTCCTGCCTTGCACCTTGAGCTGCTCAGATACATCCAGGCCACCTTGACCTTGAACTGGAATAATTGGGTAAATAATGCTGTCACTTGTTTGAATTACTCCTTCTTAAATGGATGTACCAACTCACATTAATTTTATTGTTTACTGTTAGGTTTTTTGAGGTTTGATGGGTGATGTTTCTTTGCCCAGAAATAATGTACTACAGCAGGACAAGAGTAAAAGTGTTTCCTGTATGCTGCCAAATTTCTTTTATTATACATCATTTAATTTACAGTAGCAGAGTCAAAAAAACTATCAATGACATTAAGTGAGGACTCACTGTGCTCCCAAAGAATTGGAAACAGGCGATTGAACAAAAAAGTCTACATAAGTATCCACAGTACCATTGTTCACAATAGCCAAAAGTTGGAAACAACCTGGAATGTCCATCAGGAGATGAATGGAAAACAAAAGTGATATATCATAAACTGAAATATTATTCATCCATAAATAGGAAAGAGGAAAATAAAATGGTGCAGACACTGTGTAAAACAACGTGACCATTAATCTGTGTAAATTAATCATGGAGTTAATATATGACCCAGCAATTCCTCTTCTGAGTATCTACCCAAAGGAACTGAAAGCAGGTACTCAGATATTTGTACACTCATCTTCACAAAAGCATTATAATAGCCAAAAGATTAAAGCAACACAAGTGTCCATCAACGAATGGATAAATAAACACATTGCAGGCCATCCATACCATGACATAATATTCAACTTTAAAAACAAAGGGAGTTCTGACACATGCTCCAACATGGGTGAACCTTGAGTATATGCCAAGTTGAAGGAACCCAAGTACAAAAGGTCAAATATAATCACTTATATGAGGTACTTGGAGTAGTCAAGTACATAGAGAATAAAAGTAGAATGGTGCTTTCTTGGGGACTCAGGGAAGAGCAGAACAGGAAGTTAGTGTTTAATGAGTTCAGTCTTTCTGTTGATGAAGATGGAAAACATTCTGGAAATGGATAGACACAGAGGTTACACAATAATAAGGATATAGTTAATGATACAGAACAGGATACTTAACAATTGCTTAAATAGTATGCATTGTTATGTATACTTAATCACAAAGAAACACATGAAGAAATGATACATTTCTTGTATAACATGCATGCATGAAATGTACAACATGCATGGACCATGAAAACAACATGCTTGATGAAATAAGTCTGACACCAAAGGATACATGTTGTGTGAGTCCATTTATATGAAATATCCAGAAGAGGCAAATACATAGATAGAAAGAAGATTAGTGGTTGCCAAGGATAGGAGGATAAATTAGAATTATCTTCTTTTTTTAAAAAAGTAGGATTTATTGTGAAGACAGAAAAGCTCCCACAGTGGGAGGGGACCAGAGGGGTTGCCCAAAAATATCTTCTTAATTGGCATTACTTTGTAGGTAATGAAAATGCTCTGGAACTAGATAGCTGCCTGCACAACACTGTCAATGTACCAAATTCCACTGGATTGTATACTTACAAGTGGGTAAAATTTTTCTCAAGTAAATTGACCTAAAAAATACTCAGCTCTTGTATTATTATTTACTCTCTGTGCACAGGACTTCTTTCTCAAAGAGCATGGAGCAAAGTTAGTTTTCATAAGCCCTGGTAACTCCACTAACATTTGAGTCAAAAGCCAACAGTCACGGGAGAAAGAGCTCTTAATTTTACACTAAGGGCATCCATATTTGGACAGCAAAGCAAGAAATGGAGATTTGAAATTGACTGCAGAGATAACCCCCAAATGTGAAATGGATTTTGACCTCTAATGCTCTTCCCTCAAAAAAACATGCATATTACGGCCTTTGTGCTTTCAAGTTTACAAGGGGCCTCTCACTTGTAACAAACCATCATAGAAAGTTTTCTTGCATCCCTGTGTTGGAGACAAAGAATACAATGCTAAGACATCGATGAGTTCTCGTCACATTCACAGAGTATGATTAGGGCCTCTTGATTTCAAGTTTCAAGGTGTGGCTGGCATTTAAATTAACATATGTCTTCTCATGGGAACATATGTGTGAGCATTTTTAGTACATAGCTTTAGTTTGCCAAGTGTTTCATATATCATCTTTTCTGAGAGTCACATAATTTTGTGCTGTACAATTATTCCTGTCTACCTCCATCTGAGGAGCAGCATTTCCAGATATTTCCAGAGGGCAGGTTTCCTTGGATAAGAAAACACCTGGCAGGATATGATATTCTGAAATATGAGGACTTTCCTGCTGGACTGGAGATTATGGTGACAGTGGCAGTCTGTCCCTCAGTCTCCATGGTTCAATAATTTACCATCAGGCAGGAGGAGACAGAGGGAGCCATTGGGTTCACTGGGCACACGGTTGTGAATCTACCCCAAATCCCCCACTGGAGCTCTAACATAATGACACCCCTCACTGCATTTCAATACTTAAACATTAATAATTCATGTTTAAATATCTGAGCTTTTTTTACTAATTGTCTACAGTATAAACAAAGATTTTTCATTTTCTTCACTAATTGCCCCAAATGTGAACTTTGGTTCCATTTAATTACTATTTCTTTGATTTATAAATTGAGGGTGATTATCACAAGTGATTTAATCAATAATGAATCTTTTGTCTTTAGAAAAACCATATTATTATTAACTTTTCTACTGTTAGATATTATACTTTTATAACTTTAAAGATTTAGCTGGATAAGGTCTTAGAAAATTTGATAAGGGTGGGAATTGGGTAGATGCGCTTAGGGAAAATCTCCAAGACACCCAAGAGCCTGCTGTGTCTCCATAAGTGAGAGCAGACTAGACTGCGGGCATTTGGAGTGGACAGGAGAGGGCAGCAGGCAGGAGCACTCAGGGTGTGGAGGCCGTGGTCAGCCCTGTGACCCTCATTCTAAGGCCAGTCTGAAACCTCAGGTAAAATTAAATCAAGAGAGTGATGTGATGAGATTCGAGTTTTGTTTTTAAAAAGTATTTTGTCATTAATAAGTTGAGATTGCCAGTGGTGGGCAGGTGGATCTGTGCTTCTCCTGGTGGACTGCACTGAGGAGAGCTCAGAATCAGGCCAGGGGTCCTGCCAGGAATACAGAGTCTGCATTTGCTCAGGAGGAAACATGAAAAGACCCAACCTGGGGTCACCTTTGCCCTTTACATCTGCCAAAGCTGTGAAACTGAGGAATGACCTCAGGAAAAGATGAAGCGAAAGAAAACTGGATCCTAAGGGGAAACTTAGGAAAAAGGATGGAGAGTACTTTGTGCTGCTGTCACAAGTCTCCTGTAAGGATGGAATTGCTGAGCCGAGCTCGGTGGCTCAGCCTGTAATCCTGCGCTGTAGGAGACTGAGGTGAGTAGATTGCCTGAGCCCACGGGTTCGAGACCTGCCTGGGCAACTTGGCGAGACCTCATCTCTACAATAAATCAAAGTTAGTCGGGTGTGGTAGTGCGCGCCTGTAGTTCCAGCTACTTGGAAGGCTGAGGCAGAAGGATCGCCGGAGCCCAGCAGGTCGAGGCTGCGGTGGCCGGGAGCAGCCACTGCACTCAGTTCTGGGCGACAGAGTGAGACTTCAACTCAAAAAAAAAAAAAAAGATGGAATTACTGAAAAGTATGTGACTTTTACACGCAACCACATCAACACCACATCAGTAAAGCAGAGATGACATTGACCTTCATTCTAGAGGCTGAGCCAGACCCAGATCCAGGTCAGCAGAAGCTATGACACCAGGTGTCCAGTTAGAGTGTAAATGTCATGTTACTGTTAAGCAGTCACTGCATGGACATTACATCAGTGGATATCATGTCAGTGCACAACATGTGAGTGGACATTACATCAGTAGACATCACGTCAGCAAACATCACATCAGTGGACATCACATCACTGGACATTGCATTTGTGGGCATGACATCAGTGGCCCCAAGTCTGGTCATGGAAAAGGGCCTCGGGTGAGGGGGAACCAGTGGATTTTGTCTCCCATTTTCCACATGAACCTGCCCCTCCTGGGTCTCTGCTGGCCCCTCACAGTCAGGGCTGTAAACAGGGGGTTTGACCCACCATGGACGCACCCTCAGGCTGTCACAAGGCCAGGCGGGGGGCCCGGTCTGTGCTGAGGAGGAAGCTCTCATCCTGGCAGTACTGAGAACTGCCAGCGGATTGGGCACTTCGGGGTCAGAAAGACAGGCTTGCCCCCTGCCAGCCGGCGGGGACACTGCAGGGCTCCAGGCTCCCCTGTGGCAACTCTGTGCCCCTTCCTGGCCATCCTGCTGAAGCAAAATTCAGACTTGAGATCACTCAGTGCCAAGTTTTGGAAATTAAAATGGAATGGAGCCCACTGTCCTGTGTCTTTTCCAAAGGGTGAAAGAACAGTTACTTGGAAACCGTAGGAAATGAAATAAATGTGGGCACAAACTTTACAACTTACATAGAAATTTACTCAAAATAGTCCTTGAACTTCAAATGCAAAAGACAAGCCACAGATTGAGAAAATATTAGCAAAATACATATCTGAGGAAGAACTTGTATTCAAAATATACAAAGAACTCTTAAATCTCAGCAATAAGAATATAACCTAATTAAGAATGGGTAAATATCCTGGCATGTCTCCCTGTCTTTCCTCTTTTCTTTCTCGAATGAACTTTGTTTTAATACTTGGGGAAAAAATGGGTAAATAGCAGAAGAAACTCCTTACCAAAGAAGATACACAGATGACCAATAATCGTACCAAAATATGCTCAACAGCATATGAGGAAACTGTAAAATTACAACATAAGATAGCATTGCACACCTGTTAGAACTGCTAAACTAAAAAAAAAAAAAATGAAAACCATTTCTGGAGAAGAGACAGGAACTCTCACTCATTGCTGGTGAAAAGTATAATAGCACAGCCCCTTTGAAAGACAGTATAGGAGACCAGAATGTACCACCCCAAAATATACCTCATAAGCACAGGGTTATTTGGAGCTGATTGTTTTGAGAAAATGCAGGTACAGGAGAACTTTTGAAAATAAACTACGTGCAGTGGCTCAAGCATGTAATCCCAGCACTTTGGGAGACTGATGCAAGAGGGTTACCTAAACCCAGGTGTTTGAAACTAACTTGGGCAACTTGATGAGACCTTGCTTCTACAAAAAAAAATTTAAATTAGCCAGGCATGGTGGTGCCTGCCTATAGTTCCAGCTACTTGGAAGGCTGAGGCAGGTGGTTCACCTGAGCTCAACAGGTCAAGGTTGTGGTGGCCATGAGTGTGCCACTGCACTCCAGTGCAAAAGAGTGAGACTCTGATTCAAAAATAAAGGAAAAGAAAAGAAAGAAAATAGTGCAGAAGCTACCCTTTCATGGGAATATTTACATTTATAAAGTAAATTTGCATTTGCAAAGGTGTCTCAAAGGTGTCTCCCTCTCATACCAAGAAGAGAAAAATGACTAAGTCAACAGAGATTATCAATGGAGAAGGCACCTACTTAAGTCTGCATAACAAATCTTACCCTTATTTAAGACTCTTTTCCTGGTAACATCCCCACCACTGCCCCCACTGAAGGGCCACCACCAGCCACAAGTAGAGCCACATCCCCTCCCTTTCCTGGAAAGAGGCCTAAACCCAGTCCCCAACTAAAATGGCACTCTTGCCTAAGAAGGCGCCCGGACAAACTAACACGGAGGCTCGGACAAGGCTTTCCAGGTTTTTCTTCCACAACAAAGCCCACCGTTCCCATGCCCAGGAAAGCCCCCGCCAATCCCAAAAATGCCTCATCTGCCAACCAATAGGTAACCAACAGGTCGCTTTAAATTTCTATAAAACCTGCCACACCCCTGCCTCCACGCTGCAGCCTGGTTCTCAGGTTCTGTAGCCACCGTGCTCATCCCATTAAATCTCTTGGCCTTAACGGGTGTTGAGTCTCACTGCGCGCCACCATCTTTCATTGGTGCCATGACTCAGATTGGGTTCCTCCCGCCCTCAGGTGAGACCCTGTTCCGGCGCCAGCAGGACTCACCCCTTAAGGCCTTCACCCACTTTTTTGAACGCCAGTGCTACATTCACCACCAGCCTTCAGATTGGTAAGTGCCCCTAACTAGAAAACCTAAAACCTTGCCTGGGATAACCAGAGGAAGCTGACTGTTGATCGTCCCGCAGCTCTTTCAGCCCCAGGCGAGGGGGGGACCACACCCCGCCTAGGCCTTTAAGGCCACAGCGGACCCCTACTGGTTTCTCCCTCTCCCGTCTAGGTCTTTAAGGCCACAGCAAACCCCGACTGGTTTTCCCCTCCCTCAGCCGTCAGGAATTTCGAGTCTGCTCCCTCCTGCCGTCCAGTTTTGGGTATCCACCATGTTAAAAATTCTGGTACCAGGTTGCCCTTAACCCCCTCGATTCTTCAGGAGAATCCAGGTCTACAATAATGACCTGTGATGACAGACTTTATTGTAACCCTCCCGTTCCTCAGTGGTCGCTTGTCCAGGGGATGCCCTGACCAGCCCCCATTGCTAACATGGGAAACTCGTCATCTCTTCCGGCCGACTACTCCCTCAAGTGCCTCTTAAATAATCTCTCTACACTCTCCTTCACTCCCAATATTAAGCCTAAGCATTTAATCTGCTTCAGTGCCCAAAATTGGCCCACCTATCACTTAGACAACCAAAATAAGTGGCCCCTACGGGTCCCTAAACCCCAACACTATACAGGACCTCTATAACTTCTACGAGCGTTCAAAAAAGTGGGCAGAGATTCCCCTCCCTTCCCCGTCCCACTTACACCACCCCCTCCCTCCTCTATCTCTAACTTCAACCCAGCAGATAAACCTCCTATAGTCTGCTTTTGCTATTCTGCTCTCCATCAGTTTCTCCTACTTCTCGCCCTCCACCTTTATCTGCAAAGGAAGGGCTGGCATCTACAGCCGTGGCACCTAACCCCAGCCTTGAGTCTTTCTCTTTTATCTTGGGAAAAGGGACCAGTCCCAAAAGGGCCCATGGCACCTGACCCCAGTCTCCAGTCTTTCTTTTTTGTCTTTGGAGGAAGGGCTGGTGTCTCCAGCTGGGACGCCTAACTCTGGCCTCCAGCCTTTCTCTTTTGTCTTTGGAGGAGGGGCCGGTGCCAAAGGCCACGGTGCTTGACCCCAACCTCCAGCCCTCTCCCCCCCCATCCCCTCACTGCTTGAAAACCCCCCGGGTGGGGGCCCCTACCAGCTGCAACAAGTCACCACCCCCACATGTACTTGGAAAACCCCTTCAAGTTTCCACATGGCTTAATAGGTCTCTTCTCAAGGGGGTGGCTGGGACAAAAGGATGCCAAAAAATTCTATGGCTGGGACAGAAGGATGTTAAAAAATTCTTCTTTGTTGTTTTCTTATGATAAATTTCTCTCTAGTTATATCTAAACTGGGACTATATCAACCTTCTTTTCAGAGGAAAGTAAAAGGATCATGTAAATGAATCCTGTTAGCTAACTACAAAAAAGGTGTTAATAAACAGGCTAACTAGGACAAAATAAAAGAGGTTTTTCAAAGACCAGATCAAAATCCAGCAATGTTTCTAAGTCACCTCTCTGAGACATTGCAGCAGTTTATGAATATTGATTTAAACTCTGTGGAGGGACAAACTCTTTTGGCTATGTATTTTATCTCCCACTCAACCCCGGGACATTAGGCACAAACTCCAAAAAATTAGAGAAGGGCCCACAAACCCTCAACTAGAACTATTGGACATGGCCTTTAAATTCTTTAACAACTGGGAGGAGGAAAGAATGCAGGACCACAAACATAAGCGGGAAACATTTCAGCTTTTATCTACCGCTTTAGCAGGGAGAGAGCCACCACTGATAATCTTCCACCCCAGATGGTCGATAGCAGAAGGGGTACACAGCCCCTTCCCAGGTTTGTTTCCGATGCCGTCAAAATGGGCATATGGCCAAAGACTGTCAAGCCCCACCACTGGCAAAACCCTGTCCCAAATGCAAACTGCATGGACATTGGGCTCATGATTGCCTCATTCACCTAGCCGGAGGAGAGCACATGGCTCAGAGGCTTGCTGCAAATGAGGGACACCAGGCATCTCGCACAATCTCAGAAGGAGATCTCTTGGGCTTGCTCCAGTTGGATTGACTCACCCCTGGCTCAGGAGCCCCAGTGACTTCGGAACCAACTATTAAACCAACCGAACCTAGGGTGGAAATATCAGTAGCTTGCAGGGTTATATTTAGAGACCCAAGAGATTCAAAAAAACTATACTTGCTGTAAAAAAAACAGTGTTTAGCTTTTGTTTGTCCCAATTGCCATGCTGGCTTCTTTTGCTGCTGCAACTGCTGCTAGCAGTGTATAAATGTTAAGCAATAAGCCCCTCCCAGACATTCCTTTGCTTAGATTGCAGTAGACTCTGAGGCGCTAGCCACTCTCCTGGTGGGCTCTATGTTGGTTCAAACCTCCGGCTCCCATGCCAAAGTTAATTTACATGCAGTGACTGTGTAAACCTAGCTTATCTGGCATTCCATTCCGCCTGTTTGGCAGTTACTTGTCCATCACAAGTAATTAAGCCTGAGCCCATGCAAATTGAACTCAAATCAACCAATCAAAGTCCTTGTAATTGTGTTGTATAGTTTTTATCCAATCCTGTGTGCACAAGTTTGTAAAGCCACCCCACCCCTTCAGAATTATGTATAAAAGGTGTGTGTTAGCCTGGGTCGGGGCTCTCGTCCCCGAAGTCGCTATGTCAGCTTCAAATGTGAGCCCAGACTCGAGCCTGAATAAAGACCCTCATGTGTTTGCATCGGAGCTGGCTCTTTGTGGTCTCTCGGATTTAAAATCTTGGGTTTAACAATATCATTTGTTATTGATACAGGGGCTACATGCTCAGCTCTACTTGAATTTCCCGGTCCACTCCTTCCTTCACCCCTTCCGGTTGTGTGGGTGCAGGGCATTATATCCAGGCCCCTCACTATGCCATTACTTCCATGTGTTCTGGGAGATAAAGTATTTCAACACTCTTTCCTTGTTATGCCAACGTGTCCAGCTCCATTATTGGGAAGGGACGTTATGACAAAAATTAAAACTTGTATTATTCTTTACCCTGAGCCATCACCACTGTGCTTTTTGGGTGCCTTTTGTATAGCTTTGGATTTCCCTAATAGTTCCACATTGGATCCTATCTAAGCCCTTCCACTGCATATAAACTTATTGCTTTGGTTAGAGCTCTGAGGTTAGAAAAAATGTAAAGAAAGCTATTGGTGTAAGGTATGTTTTTAGTAAGAAAGGATAAAGGAAAGATAAATGTTAAAACCAAGATTTTAAATCCAAGAGACCATAAAGAGCCAGTTCCAATACAAACACACGAGGGTCTTTATTCAGGCTCGAGTCTGGGCTCACGTTTGAAGCCGATGCAGTGACTTCAGGGATGAGAGCCCCAACCCAGGCTAACATGCACCTTTTATACATAATTCTGAAGGGGTGGGGTGGCTTTACAAACTTGTGCACACAGGATTGGATAAAAACTATATGATGCAGTTGCAAAGACTTTGATTGGTTGATTTAAGTTCGATTTGCACAGGCTCAGGCTTAGTTACTTGTGATGGACAAGTAACTGCCAAACGGGCGGAATGGAATGCCAGATAAGCTAGGTTTAGCAAGCAGGCAGGAGGTTTGAAACAAGGCAGAACCCACCGGGGGTGGGGGGTGGGGGAGAGGTGGCTGACGCCACCAGTCTACCATTATCTAAGCAAAGGAATGCCCGGGAGGGGCTTATTGCTTAACATTTATACACTGCTAGCAGCAGTTGCAGAAGCAATCAGTTATTTTATGGGACAAACAAAAATTAAACTTAACAAAGTTCTAAGTACAAACACTGCAAACAAATTCAGTGAACATGGGGTAGGAATTCATATAGTAATAGTTCTTTTTGAGTTTTTTTTAATCTCTTGGGTCTCTCAATAAATAATTATATAGGAAAGAATATTGTATGGTACATTTTTTGTTCTATAATAGAATGGCTGGTTAAAGAAAGTATAGAACAAAAATAGAAGGTTTAAGCATGTCAAAAAATGGTATGAGTTTTTCGAACATGGTAGATGAAAGTTTGTAAAAAGAAGTAAAAGGAATTCTATAAACACTCAGGCTTCAAAAAGTTTCCATAAATTTACCATTAATATCAATTACACTAATGCTAGGCCTACATGCTACTCAAAGACCAGAACATGAGCTTCTTGATTAACAATCTCCAAAAAATTTTCTCCTTTAAACAACAGAGGGGAATAAAAAAGAGACAAAATTCAATTAGCCCTCCCCCCACTGTCTTTGTTACAAAAGAGCGAGGTTTTTTTCTTTTCAAAATTGTTGGGCTATCATTTTGGCTAAATAAGTAACTTTTACAATAACTACTGTGATTTTGTGTTATAACATGCTTTTAAAAACTTTGGTACTTAAACTCTTCAAGTTCTTGATTCAGTCTCTAGGGTGAGATAAGCAGCAAGCTCCAGGAACCATACCTACCCCACCCCCTTCTGAATTGCCTGAAGGCCAGGTAAATTAATTTCACTAACAGCACTGCCAAATTGCTAAAAAACTTCAAAATCTCCTTCCAGGCACAAGGATTACTATCCAACATAGGATGAGTGGCAAAATAACCTGGGCTTCACTCTGTAGCATATCAATTGTTGTAAAAGTATATCAGACCTATTATAAAAACAAAGGAAACTGTTTTCTCTTGCCAATGTTTACCTGTTTTAAATTCTCAATTTAAGCTATAACCTAGCTACATGTCTCTAATGTTTTCAATTTTTCTTTCTTCAGACTTTGTGTCAAAGTGGCTATATTTCCTTGTTAAAGTACAACTATAGATAATTTACAAAGAAATATTTCAACTTATGTTAATGAATACATACAATTTACGGAACTTTCACTTTTCCAACATTGTTTTTTGGGACAGTAACTATTTTCATCATCGTTTGCTTAATAATTTTTGCCTATGCTCTCACTTGATGTTTTATTAAATCCAAATAGCATTTGCTTAAGGTCCTGCCATTTCCTGTTCATGCCCTTGGAAATAAATAGGTAGAGACATTGCTACAGTCCCATCTCAGCAGGAAGTAGATACAAAAGAATGATCTTCGCCCCATTTCCCAGGATCATAAAAATATTTCCAAGAGCAGGAGTGGGAAATTAAAGGTACCTATAGAAATCTAGAAGAAACTTAGCTTATTCTTATTCTTTTGACCTCAGTATAGCGATTAGCAAGCATTCAGACATTCTACTGAAGATCAAACAACAGCCTATCCCACCCCCCCAGGCAAATCTTCAGATACAAGATCAGGACAGCCCAAATGACCACCCCACCTCTTTGGTCAAGGAATTTGTGAACTGCAAATGTCTAACAAGTGTCTTATAGGAAATTCCCCTCGGGTTAACCTAATCAGCCCTCTGTGAACTACTGACACAGATAAACCCCACCATGGCAGCAATCATGTGACTAACTCACTCATCTGCCTGCTGTCCATCATCTGACATCATCAGTACCTGTGCTTGCCTGCCCCTTTGTGATGTGGAAGCAGACCATCACCCACCTCACCCACTGACGCCCATTGTCAGCAGGAAGTAGCCGGACAGACAAACACTGGTCCTCTCCCGTATAACCAAAGAGGTGGGAATGAAGGGCCACCACCAGCCACAAGTAGAGCCACATCCCCTCCCTTTCCTGGAAAGAGGCCTAAACCCGGCCCCCGCCTAAAATGGCGCTCCCGCCTAAGAAGGCACCCCGACAAACTAACATGGAGGCTCGGACAAGTCTTTCCGGGTTCTTCTTCCACAACAAAGCCCACCGTTCCCAGGCCCGTGAAAGCCCCCACCAATCCCAAAAATGCCTCACCTGCCGACCAATAGGTAAGCAACAGGTCGCTTTAAATTTCTATAAAACCTGCCACACCCCTGCCTCCACGCTGCAGCCTGGTTCTCAGGTTCTGTAGCCACCGCGCTCATCCCATTAAATCTCTTGGCCTTAACGGGTGTTGAGTCTCACTGCGCCCCACCATCTTTCACCCACAACACCCTTCTTTCTCTTTGTTTCAGTTGAAAATAGTATTTAATTCTGATCCAAAGCCATCTCTTGGAGATTTCCTAATTTTTCCTAGGGTATCTCCCATGTATACACAAAAGAAATGATACTTGTTAAACTATGGTAAGAAAGACTGTTAGGGTGAGGACAGGATGAGGACAGCATGCTGGAGGGTGAGAGGAGGGGAGGCACAGCCCAGGTAACCCAGATACGAGTAAATGCAAAGAATTGCAACACACAAAGAGATTTTTTTAAAAAAGAAAAGTTTATTTAAAAGTAAATTAGAGAAAGAGAAGGGAGAGAGAAGATTTCCCAAGGTGGGAGAGGGGACCAAAGCCAGGAAGTAAGGCAACAGCCATAGCTCAAAGAGCACATGACCACACCAGAGTCTAGCAAGGCAATGACCATTGGCTGCTTGTGGTTGAGTCCTTTCAACCATTCCCCCTAATGGGGGAAGATCATTAAGGTGATTGAGTGGTGGTCTGCTCCATGTCATCACAAAGGGGCAGACAAACTCAGGTACAGCAGGCAGATGAATGGACTAGTCACATGATTGCTGCCATGGTGGGGCTTATTCATGTCATGTAAGTCACAAAGGGCTGATTAGGTTAACCCTGGGGGGGGGTGTTCCTGCAAGAGACTTGTTAGACATTTGCAATTCAGAAACTCCTTGACCAAAGGTGGTCATATTATTACTTTTATGACTTTGGCCAGCCAAAGGGTGATCTTTGATCTTCAGTCTTGACAAGGAACCTAAAAGTTTACCAGAGATTATTATGCTAAATCATGAATTGAAAGGTTGGGCTGTCCTGGTCTTGCATCTGATGGAGATTTGCCGTGGGGGGATGGGATAGGCTGCTGCTTGTTTTGCAGTAGAATGTCTGAATGCTTTGTAATGGTTTTGCTGAGGCAAAAAGATTAAACCCTTTCAAAGACTTTATTCAGAACCATTGGGATAGGCACAGGGACCACTGCAACAGATCTCACAGTGGGGGAGAGAGATTGAGCTCAACTCCAAATACAGCATGGGCAAGTGGGAATTTATAACCAAGGAGCAGGGTGGGGTGGGATCACAGGCTGGAAAACCAATAAGTAGAAAGTTATGTGTGTATGGCAAAATGTTAACTGCTTCAGAACCTGTATGAAATTCCTAGGCCGGGCACAGTGGCTCAAGCATGGAATCCTAGCACTTTGGGAGGCCAAGGTGAAAGGATTGCCTGAGCTCATCGGTTCAAGATCAATCTGGGCAGCATGGTGAGACCTCCTCCCTACAACAAATTAAAAAATTAGCTGGGCATGGTAGCGCTTGTCAGTGGTTCTGCTACTTGGAGGGTTGAGGCAGAAGGATTGCCAGAGCCCAGCAGGCCAACACTGGGGTGGCCGTGAGTATGCCACACACTCCAGCCTAGGTGATGGAGTTAGACTCCAACTCAAAAAAAAAAAAAAGAAAAGAAATTCCTAGAAATTGGGCAATGTTCTCCCTAACCATGATATGACCTAGTGTAATGTTATGTCTTAATTTCAGTTATTATTTTAATGTTATCTGCTACCGAAACAACCAAATGTCCTTGTCAATTGTTACAATGAACTCTCATTGAGAAGACAATAATAGACTTAGGTTAAGAGCATGCTATTGAGAGACCCAAGAAACCAAGAAACTTAAAAAGCCATACTTGCTGTAAAAGTAGTGTTTAGTTCACTATATTTCATATATCCCTACCTCATGTTTACTATATATTTTGTGTATTGCTACCTCATGTTCATTGTACTTTATGAAATCTTAGTACTTTAAATCCTACCTCAGACCCCATAGAATTAGGCATATGTCAGGTGCCGGGTAGTGACTGATTGTGTAGTTATATAAAATGTCTTAAGTGGTGTTTGTATTTAGAACTCTTAGGTTAAGCATTGTCAGTCCTAATTGCCATACTGACTTCTGCTTTTACAATGGGATGTAAATGTTAAAGCGATAAGCCCCTTTCAGACATTCCTTTCCTATCACAGTAGACTCTGAGGCACTAGCTGCTCTCTAGGTGGGCTTTATATTGATTTAAAGCACCTGCTTCCATGCCAGTGTTAATTTACATGCAGTGGCTATGTAAACCTGAAGGGATCAAAGACTTTTACAAAAACCACCTTGCTATAAGTCGTTTGTGATATTTTATAAATTCCCAGAATTAGTACTATATGAATTTCTACCCCACATTCACTGTATGTGTTTGCAGCATTCATATTTAAAACTTTGTTAAGTTTGGCTTTTGTTGTCCCATAATGACCATGTTATGTTATGTAAATGTTAAGCAAACAAGCTTTCCTAAGCATACCTCAGGGTGGATCAGCAAACTTAAAGGGCTAATGTAACCCTTTACCTACTTGCTCAGGTTACTTTATACGCAGTGACTGTATGGACCTAACTTATCTGACATTCCACTCTGCCCGTTAAGTGGATTTCTGTCAATCACGGGCAGTCAGGTTACAGCCACGAAAGGCACCAACCAATACCAAGTGTTCCCGTACCCATTAGGAGAAATTACCCAATCATGTAAAATCAAGTTTAAAGTTCTTTCCCTTCCCTCTGTAATTGTGCATAAAAACTGCTTGCCATTGTGAATCAGGGCTCTGGTCCATGAAGCCTCTACGGGCTTCATGCATGAGCCCAGACTCGAGCCTGAATAAAGACCCTCGTGTGTTTACATCAGAGCTGGCTCTTTGTGGTCTCTCTCTCTCTCTCTCTGATTAGAGTCTCGGGTTTAACATCATCAGATCTTTAACCACTGCCATTTTACACATTTTGTCATTCACAGACAGTTATTGCTTCACTCTGATGCTTTTGTGAAAGTTCCTGCAATCAGCTAAAAGTCAGAATGATTCCTTTCCAACAAAAAGGACTGATTTGAGACCCACGAAAAGGACTATGACAGGTACTCTGGGTACAGGCTTCTGATGACATTGTTTAAGTAATTTTAAGATCATACCACTGGACTTCCAGATTTATTTTTTTCTTTTTGAGCTGGAGTCTCACTCTGTTGCCCAGACTGGAGTTCAGTGACTCACTCATGGCCACCCCAGCATCAACCTGCCAGGCTCCAGTGATCCTTCCACCTCAGCCTTCCAAGTAGCCAGTACTACAGGTATTTGCTACTGAGATAAGAAAAAAAAAAAACAGGAATTAAGCATGAAAGCTTACCTCGAGGGTCTTATCTTAAGTAAGCATTGCATGCCATCTCTGCTTCTGTAAATACACTGTGGGTAAGCAGCTCTATGCCATTTTCCTTAACTGCAATATCTGTTTCTGTAAACATACTTTTATTACATCTTATATGGAAATGTCCATAAAAATGTCTGTTTCGAGATTGTTGTCAAAGTAGAAGTAACCATTCCTGGTCCTAAATTTAAAATTGTAAGCCCACCAACGACAAACCCATGTACGTTGTAATCAAAAAGCTCTATAAAAGCAACTTGAAACTGAGGGTTGGAGCTCAGGTTTTGGGAGGTTACTTCACCTAAGACTTCTGGAATAAACACCTTCAATTCTCCTCTCAGTCTCTGGTGCCTGTTCTGAGTGCATTCATTCCTGTTCTCTGTGAGTTGCTGCAGTTGCCATAACATTTTTGGCGCATTGGCCAGGGAGCCCCTGCTGTGCCCTCAGATTAGGCTGGCCCTTTGAGTCATCACTATTGCTGGACTAGGCTGTGGCCCAGGAGCAGCCCAAGGACAAGGAAGGTCAGTTGTCTGGGATCCAGACTCTGTGAACCATGACCCAGAACAACAGACTGCACACCACTTGGTGGACCAATCTGAGAGAGTAGACCAATTGACCAGAACTCCAGAAACCAGTAAGACAACACAGGGTGCCCAGTTAGTCAGGGTCACCAAATGGTGGTGACAGGAGTCTGATCACCTCCCAGCAGTTATTGTAACTGCTGAACTGGTAGAATCTCCGGGGGAGGTTCATCTGCATTTAAAAGAAAGAGAGTGAAAGTGGTGTGAACGTGTGTGTGGCTCCATGGCCTTTAGGCTCTGGAGTCTGACTGGGCCCTAACCTGCAGTACCATGACAACCTCATACAGCTGAAGGCAGCCCCAGTCCCATCATAGAGCTGATCTGGGTTGGGGGTTTATGCCAACCCACCAATTGCTAAGAGGCATCTTAGATTCCTTTTGGGGAAGCGACCAGAAGGGTGATGCGATTGCTGTCCTGAAGTTGCCTTCAGGAGGTCTTTGTCTTTTGTTCTGTGATACCCAGCACAGTGGGAGGCACACTATAGGAGAGTTGCTATAACTGCTCAGGTACAATCAATGGGGGAGATTTGTCTGCAATTGAAAGAAAGAGTATGAAAGCAGTGTGAATGTATGTGTGGCTCCATGGACTTTAGACTATGGAGTCTGATTGGGCCCTAACCTGTGGTACCATGATGACCTCATACAGTTGAAGACAGCCCCAGCCCCACCATAGGGCTGGTCTGGGTTGGGGGTTTATACCAACTCACTAATTGCTAAGAGGCATCTTAAATTCCCTTCAGGGAAGCAGCCAGAATTTGTCTTCAGGAGGTCTTTGTCTTTTGTTCTGCAACATCAACATAGTGGGAGGCACACTATGGGAGGGTCCCCTTCAAAACCCACTGTCTTAGACTCTATGATCAAAAACTTCAGGAAAGGTTATACAGGAGACTATGGTACTAACATGTCTCCAAGAAAACTGAAAACTCTGCACAATAGAGTAGCCAACATTAACCAAGGACTGGCCTCCCAAGGAAACTCTGGATGTAACCAAGATAAAGGCTGTGTACTGGCTGGTACCAGGGAGCCAGACCACCCAGATCAGTTCCCATATATAGATTCCTGGCTGCAGATTGCATTAGCTCAGCCCCCTTGGATAAGGTTTTGTGCTGGCAGGCAGGGACAGGATAGACTTCTCCTAGCCAAGGCTCCACTTCAACCAAAAGATCAAAATCGAGACCAAGCTAAAAATATACCATCATCCAGGGGTACCCAGATGATGAGCCTCTGTTGCTACTGCCCCCCATATCATGCCACTAACACCAGAGGCCCCCTCTTCACCACCAGTAATACCAGAGCCCCCCCCTTGCCAGACACACCACCACCATCTGTATCCCTGCCACCGCCTGCATGGCTGGACCAAATGGAGAGGCCCCTTCACTCAGCCTCAAGTCAGCAGTCTGTACTCCAAATGCCCCTGCACAAGATCAGAGACCCCCAAAAAGTGACACCAGAGGGCAATGTCCAGGGTGGACAATCTATCTTCTATTACCAACTATCTGCTAGCATGGACTTGCTAAATTGGAAACATCATACCCCCTCTTACTCGGAAAAACCCCAGGCCATAATTGACTTAGTTGAATCCATCTGTCAGACTCGGCTTCCCACTTGGGGAGATTGCTGCCAGCTCCTCCTAACCTTTCTCAATGCTGAGGAGCAGTGATGAGTAACGACAGAAGTGCAAAAATGGATGGCAGGATGTGCCCCCATGAGGCTTATTAGATCCTGAGACCTGGGTAAGGGCTTCAAGAACTTCCCTACCATATTTAGAGAGGCCTTAGCAGAGAATCTGGCACACTTCCCAAGTGCAGAAGTCCAGTGTACACTCCTACAACATGTGGATGATCTCCTCCTGGCAAGCACAACCTTGGAGGACTGCACTAAGGGAACAGAAACATTGCTAGACTTGCTCCAGGAAGCTGGATACAGGATGTCCTTTTTTAAGGGAACACCCAGATTTGCCAGAAAACAGTCAAGTATTTGAGATTTCTAATCTCAAAAGGGCATTGGGCCTTGGGACCTGAATGGAAAAAGGCAATTTGGACCATTCCAACCCCAAATACCTGAAGGCAAATTCAAGAGTTTCTGGGGGCTGCTGCATTCTGTTGTATTTGCATCCCTAACTACTCATTAATAGTCAAACCCCTCTGTGAAGCCACAAAGGAGGGAGAAGAGGAGCCATTCCAATGGAGGCTACAGCAACAGGAAGCCTTTCTTACCTTTAAGAAGGCGTTACTAGAAGCCCCTGATGTAACAAGATAATTTAATCTCTTCATTGATGAGAAAAAGGGAATGGCCTATCCTGGACATCAAAGTCCCTCATGCAGTCACAGCCCTAATGGACCAAAAGGGCACCATTGGTTCACCAATCCACACCTGAGCTGCTACTAAGGTCTTCTGTGCAGAAACTCCCAGGTGCACCTAGAGACCGTCAGAACTCTAAATCCAGCCACTTTCTTACCTGGACCAGGACCCCCAGACCATGACTGTATTGAAACAATAGATAAGATCTACTCAAGCTGCCCAGATCTCACAGATCAGCCTTTGCCTTCTCCGGACTGTGTCCTCTATACTGATGGAAGCAGCTTCCTGTCAAATAGGAAGCATTTGGCTAGATATGCAGTCATAATGGAAACCAAAGTAATAGACTCAAGGGCCCTCCCAATGGGATGGCCAAATCAATGGGCAGAGCTAATGAGTTTAATCAGGACCCTAGAATTAAGCAAAGGACAGAAGGTAAATATCTACACAGACTCAAGGTATGCCTTTGCCACCTCCATATACATGGGGCCCTCTATAAAGAAAGAGGACCCCTTACCTCAGGAGGAAAAGCTACCAAAAATCAAACTGAAAAACACCTCCTGGAAGCAGTCTGGGATCCCATGGCCATTGCAGTCATCCACTGCCAAGTTCACCAAAAGGGAAGAGTTCCATAATCAAGGGAAACCAAATGGCAGACATGGAGGCCAAATGGGCAGCCATGACAGTGACCCCTTAGGCCCCTCCTGGCAAAATTTTAATGATCCTAGCCCTGCCCAAACACCCAAGTTATGCCCAGGAAAAAGAAAACTGGATAAAAAGGGTACCAAGGACTCAGATGGATGGTGGCTTCTCCCTGATGGACAGTCCTTTGTCCCAGACCACCTGGCCTATCCCTGGTTTACCAACTTCATGAAGACACCCATATGGGAAAAACAGCATTAGAACCCTTAGTAAACCAGTATTACTATACGACCAGACTCCCCTCACTTTGTGGAAATGTAACCCGGAGATGTCAGACATGCGCTTGCAACAATGCCAAACAAGGGCCTTCCCAGCCACCAGGAATACAAAAGAACTGGACAAAGCTCATTTCAAGACCTAGAAATAGACTTTACTGAACTACCACCCAGCAAAGGATATAAATACCTATTAGTCATTGAATGCACATACTCAGGCTGGATTGAAGCATACCCCACCAGAACTGAGAAAGCCAGAGAAGTAACAAGGATCCTACTGACTGAAATCTTACCTAGTATGGAATGCCCACCTCAATTAGATAATGGGCCCACCTTCGTAGCTGAAATTACACGGGGACTAGTAAGGGCCCTACAAATCAAATGGAATTTGCACACAGTTTACAGACCTCAGAGTTCAGGGAAAGTTGAGTGCATGAACTGAACCCTAAAGCAAGTTTTAAGTAAGTTTTGTCAGGAAACCCAACTGCCCTGGATCTCTGTACTGCCCGTGGCTCTCCTCTGAGTAAGATGCTCTCCCTGAACAGAAATCAAGCTCTCCCCCCATAAAATCCTGTTTGGCAGATTTCCTCCCCTTGTAAGGGTTACTGGAGACAGGAAATAAATAGGAAATCTAGATATCCATTCCCAGCTACAGCTCTTAGATACCACCATATCTCAGTTACACCACTGGGTGCTGGAAAGACTTCCCCTGCCCGTAAGCAACCCAGTGCACCCCTACAAGCCAGAAGATTTTTGTCTGGGTAAAAGACTGGCATAAGGTACTCCTAAGACCCACATGGAAGGGTCCCTACTCTGTGCTCCTAACAATTCCCACAGCTTTAAAAGTTGCAAGTATGGATACCTGGATCCAGCACCCTGAGTAAAAGCAGCCACACCACCAGAGAGCTTAGCCAACTGGACAGCAGCCAGAGACCCTAAGAATCCCCTCAAAATCAGTCTCCAAGATCACCATCCTGCCACCAGGAGACTTACAGAGCATCAGCCCTGCTTTAGTCACTCCAGAAACAGAATACTCTATGCATGGCAGAAGCCTGAGGGGCCAGCCATCAAAACCATAAATAAACTGTTTCACTGGTTGTTAGTTCACTAACTGTATTACTATCACCCTTTAGCCCTCGCCCTTTTCATCCCAATCATCTTGGCTCTGGGCATGGGCCTAACTGCTGTAACCCCACTGACTGGAAATCTGGTGAAAAGTCTTTATTGCTATTTCTATATTTCTCATGCATAAGATGTATTACTGCTTTATTTTATTTACAAGAGAAATATATATGTTAATCAGTCCTGGAAATTGCGCTATGCAAAATTTTGATCCTAAGGCACAATCCAGACTCACAAGCAAAGGTAACTGGATCATCCCCTCTCCGTCACCGACATGTCACTGTACCAGACTTTCCCCCTCTTGGACCGCACTAGACCAGTGTGTCACCTCATGGCAAAAGACAGGCGAAGTCATTTTCCGTTCTCGTGAAGTGCCATCTGCCCTTGCAGCCTACCTTACCGGCCCAGAATGCTCTATTGGTCATCCTTCTTTTCTTCCATGAGAACACATTCCTTCCCCGAAGCCCATCCCAACACAGGCCAGAACCCCACCTCCTGTTTCAGCCAGTAAATATCAGGACCCCATAATAAAATCAAGGATTCAATCATGCTCTTGTAACATCATCTACTCCTGTATGCCAAGTAGATATATATATATATATTTTTTTTTTTTTTTTTTTTTGAGCTGGAGTCTCACTCTGTCACCCAGACTGGAGTCTAGTGGCCACTCCCAGCCACCGCGCCTCGACCCGCTGGGCTCCAGCGATCCTTCTGCCTCAGCCTTCCAAGTAGCTGGAACTACAGGCGTGCACTACCACGCCCGGCTAATTTTTTTTGATTTATTGTATTGATGAGGTCTCGCCTGCCCAGGCTGGTCTTGAACCCGCAGGCTCAGGCAATCCACTCACCTCAGCCTCCCAAAGGCACAGGATTACAGGCTGAGCCACCGAGCCTGGCTGCCAAGTAGATATTTTTAAAACTACACCCTCAGCCGGGCTCGGTGGCTCAGCCTGTAATCCAACACTTTGGGAGGTCGAGGCAAGTGGATTGCCTGAGCCCACAGGTTCAAGACCCACCCAGGCAATTTGGTGAGACCTCATCTCCACAATAAATCAAAAATTAGCTGGGCATGGTAGCACGCGCCTGTAGTTCCAGCTACTTGGAAGGCTGAAGTGGAAGGATCACCGGAACCCAGCAGGTTGAGGCTGCGGTGGCCGGGAGCACGCCACTGCACTCCAGTCTGGGCAACAGAGTGAGACTCCAACTCAAAAAAAAAAAAAAAAAAACTACACCCTCTGTACTAAAAAATGGAAAGGCATACTGGACAGGAAAAATATATAAAAATCCTTACTGGGGTCTGCCAGACCCAACCTGCCCTGATGTTCCCCAAGTCTCTCGGGTCACTTCTGATGTAGTTCACCAATATAAGCCAAATAAACCTCTTACTTTAGACCCTCATCTAAATCAAATGTTAAATGCAACTCATCACCTCCTTAGCAATACTAACCCCAACCTGGCCAAGACTACTGGCTCTGTTTGTCCACAGCTCACCTCTGTTCTGCTGCAACTCCAGTAACACAGGAAATTCTAAATGTTACCCCATGACCAACAGTCCAGAGCCTCATGAAATGGGTACTATACTAACCCAGGTTGAATTGTCCCAAAAGGCATTCAAATGCCTGACAAACAAAATGGGAATGAAGCCAGTTAGCAACCTAACCACCAACCAATGTCACCAAGTTATCAATATCCAGGAACTTGGCCCTGGCCTGACAGCCAAACCCTGGTGCCAACCTCTTACAGGCCTTTCCTTCATATGTGGAACAAACCACCTGCCAATGTCTACCAGCCAACTGGGCAGGAACCTGTACTCTGGCCTTCCTCACTTCACAAATAAACATTGTTCCCAATAACCAATCTCTTACAGTGCCTCTAGCAGCATACACCCAAAGAAAAAGAGCCATCCATATTATACCCCTGTTAATCCGACTAGGAATAACAGTTGGAATAGGCAATGGAATAGTAGGCATAATGGACTCAACCACATCCTATCATCAACTATCTAAAGACTTAACGGATGACAAAGACTGAGTATCTACATCATTAGTGTCCCTTCAAGATCGATTAGATTCGTTAGCTGAAGTAGTTTTACAAAATAGAAGGGCACTAAACTTACTAACTGCTGAAAAGGGAGGGTCTTGTCTCTTTCTAAATGAGAAAGGCTGTTTTTATGTAAAAAAGTCAGGGGTGGTGAATCACAAAAAGAAGACAAGAATTGGCTAATTCTTGGCTAAATTGTAACAGAATTTGGAGCTCGGCATCCTGCTTTCTCCCATTAGTTGGCCCCCTCCTCATGGTCCTGTTGGTACTCCTGTTTGGACCCTGCATTCTCAACCTAATAGTTCAATTTGTTTCCTCCCACCTAGAATCCATAAAATTCCAAATGTGTCTCCACAGCTATTAACAACTTCCCCTGCAAGATATGGAACACAGGTGATGCCCTTTAGAAAAATTTTAAAGGGCATCAAAGGGGAGAATGAAATGGAAAAAAAAACAGAAATTTAGCAGGAAAGTTGACCTCGAGTGTCTTTTTTTTTTTTTTTTTTTTTTTTGAGTTGGAGTCTCACTCTGTCGCCCAGACTGGAGTGCAGCGGTCGCTTCTGGCCACCGCAGCCTCGATCTGCTGGGCTTTGGCGATCCTTCTGCCTCAGCCTTCCGAGTAGCCAGAATTACAGGCACGCGCTACCACGCCCAGCTAATTTTTTTATTTTATTGTAGAGATGAGGTCTCGCCTGCCCAGGCGGGTCTCGAACCCACGGGATCAGGCAATCCACTCACCTCAGCCTCCCAAAAGCGCGGGATTACAGGCTGAGCCACCGAGCCCGGCCTTGAGTGTCTTAAGTAAGCAACTGCTTGCCATCTCTGCTTCTGTAAATACACTGTGGGTAAGCAGCTACATGCCATTTTCCTTAACTACAATCTCTGTTTCTGTAAACATGCTTTATTACATCTCATATGGAAATATTCATTAAAATGCCTGTTTCAATGCTTATTGTCGACGTATTGTCCTGGTCCTAAATTTAAAATTGTAAACCCACGAATGACAAACCCATGTATGTTGTAACCAAAAAGCTCTATAAAAGCAGCTTGAAACTGAGGGTCAGGACTCAGGTTTTGGGAAGCTACTCCACCTGAGACTTCTGGAATAAATGCCTTCGATTCTCCTCTCAGTCTCTGGTGTCCATTCTGGGTGCATTCATTCCTATTCTCGATGAGTTGCTGGAGTTGCTGTAACACTACCACACCCAGCTAATTTCTTTTTTTTAATTGTAGAAATGAGATCTCAACAAGCTGCCCGGGCTGGTCTCGAACCCACAGGCCCAGGCAATCCACTCACCTCAGCTTCACAAAGTGCTGGGAAAACAGGCTGAGCCACCAAATCCAGCAGTCTTCCAGATTTCCAGAACTCTAGTTGAGAAGCGAATGGGTCATGAAACTGCTAACCCAACAGCAAAAAAGACCAAACATGGCATAGAATGTGTAAGAGTCAAGTCAGTGGCTGCTTTTGTTTGTTTTGTTTGTGGGTTTTTTTTGTTCTTTGTTTTTTGGTTTTTTTGAGTGGGAATCTCACTCTGTTGCCCAGGCTGGAGTGCAGTGGCACACTCACGGCCACCGCAGCCTCGACCTGCTGGGCATAGGTGATCTTTCAGCCTCAGCCCTCCTCGTTGCGGAACTACAGATGCACACCACCACACCTGGCTAGCTTTTTGTGATCATTATAGAGACGAGGTCTCACCAAGTTGTCCAGGCTGGTCTCAAATCCCCAGATTCAGGGAATCCTCTCACCTTGGCCCCCCAAAGTGCTGGGATTACAGGCTGAGCCACTGAACCTGGCCGGTTTTGTTTTTTGTTTGTTTGTTTGTTTGTTTGTGGCATTGCAGTCTCATTCTGTTACCCAGGCTAGAGCCCAGGCTAGAGTGCAGTGGCACTATCATGACTCACCAACAGCCCTCACTTCCTGGGCTCAGGCATCCTTCCGTCTTCCACCTCAGCCTCTTGAGTAGCTGAGACTACAGTCATGCACCACCATGCCTGGATAATTTTTTTGTTTTGTACAGACAAGACCTCACTATGTTGCCCAGGCTGGTCTCAAACTCCTGAGATTAAGCAATCCTCTACCTTTGGTTTCCCCAAGAGCTGGGATTACAGGCATGAGCCACCACACTTGGCCCTCATGATTTAAGTCTTTTAGAAGTTTTAAATGGCTTTAGGTTTATGCAATATCAATATTTGAAAATTTAAAATGAACATTCTGTTCCTATGTTCTAAAACTCACAAATTTTACTTAGAACAATGTCATCTAAATTTGGAAGAGGGTGTGTGTGAGAGAGAGAGAGAAAGAATATATATTTTTAACAATATCACTGACAGTTGGATCTTGCCAAAGACATTTTATTAAGCAAAAAATTAATTAAAAATCATTTTTTAAGCTTGTCCTTGGGTCGTGAGAAATTGAAAAACATGACAATTCTCTAAAAAATAATATAATCTAAGAGGCATACTTTTTAATCCCAACACTTTGGGAGGCCAAGGTGAGAGGATTGCCTCAGCCTGCAGGTTCGAGACCAGCCTGGGCGAACGTGGTGAGACCTCATCTCTACAATAAATCAAAAAATTAGCTGGGCATGGTAGCGCGTGTCTGTAGTTCCAGCTACTTGGAAGGCTGAGGTGGAAGGATCACCTGAGCCCAGCAGGTCGAAGCTGCAGTGTCCGGGAGCATACCACTGCACTCCAACCTGGATGACAGTGAGACTCCAACTCAAAAAAAAAAAAAAAGAAGCATATTTTTAAAATATTGTTGATGAAAAAATAGCATAGGATAAAAAATTTTGTAGAAAACTAGAAAGAAAAGAGAAATTATAATTCAAGTAAGGGAAATCTACTGCAGCAATCTGGAGACCTAGAGGAAATATGTAATTTCCTTTAAAAAATGCACATTAGGCTGGGCACAGTGGTTCATGCCTATAATCCCAGCACTTTGGGAGGCCAAGGTAAGAGAACTGCCTGAGCCGCGGGGTTTGCAACCAGCCTGGGCAACTTGGTGAGACCTCATCTCTACAATAAATCAAAAAATTCACCAGGAATGGTGGCTAATACTTGGAAGGATGAGGTGGAAAGAGAGCCTAGCCTGAGCCCAGCAGGTCAAGGCAACAGTGACCGGGGCATGACACTGCCCTCCAGCCTGGTGACAGAGTGAAACTCCAACTCAAAAAAAAATGCACATTAACAAAACAAACTCTAAAATGAAAACAATATAAATAGACCAATTAGCATGGGAAAGCTTGGGAAGATGCTTCTTGATGTCATGGCCTCAGGACCATACAGCTGTGTGTTAACTGTCTGATTTTATCTAAAATGGCCAAGGCCCCACAGACACACACACACACACACACACACACAGAGCTAACTTTTTTCAATTCATTTTATACTATAATATCAAAACTCAATATAGTTAATATATTTTATCTAATGTCAATGTTTATAATGCGGATATTTTGTGTACCATTACAAATATACTGTCAATTAAACTGACTTTCTTGGCAAAAGAAAAAATGTTGTTGATGAGTTTTGAAAGGACAAAACACCAAAATGAAGTCAATATAGCCAAAGAGCAGTCATTTCAACATTGCTTAGCTTTATCGTGTTTTTCTAGCAGTTCACTTTAATTTACCCTCTAAACATTAGTCAAGGGCAGAAGTGTTTTCCCAGAGATAGCTATTGATAATTTACAACCCCCTTCTGAAGCCTGCTTTGCACTGCTTATCTTTTCTGCTCCCAGTTTGTCTTTCAGCCATAAAGCATCAGTGGGGTCAGCCTCCCTAACAAACTGAAAGCCCATCACCTGGAGTCATAAAATGTGTCACCTTCTGACCTCAAGGCAGCAGACCTATGCTATCAAAGCCAGAGAATGCAGTTGCTGGAGGTTTTTCTCCCTAATCCTGCTCTCTTATTAGAAACTTTAAACACACACTCTCCTCAAACCCCACACCAGCTCCTTTAGCTCTGGTCTCTTCCCAGACCCTCTCCTGGGAAGTGTGATAGACTCTTTGACTTTGTCTCTGCAATTCTTTGCTTTATTCCCATATCACCAGCCTACCTACACTCCTGAACCCTAACCAGTTTACTTCCTCTAAATCCACAAAATAAATTTTAAATAAATTCTGGTTTTGCTATAAATAATATATTTAAATTTAAATAATGCTACAAGTATTAATACACCTATTTTTACATTTTCAATATTGTTTAAACTATTTTTACACTGAAAGAAAAATTAACCTATAAACATTAATGTAAACAAGTACTGGGTGCACACTGGCCTCTTCCTTCGGGCTCAGAGGTGACTGGGCAGCTCGGCATTGCCCGTCTCCAACTTCCATGGGGACTGTCTCGATGTCTCTCTTCTTTCCCCAAGAAGCAAACCCAAATGTGCAAAAACATACTTAGGAACATTACGAGGAATGGGCAGTCAAGGCCTCAATGACGGGAATGTTTGTAAAATAAGTCCTGCCAAGAACACACAGGAGAAAGTAGAGGACAGGGCAGCACTCCGTCCTCAGCATGTGTGACTTTTTCCTCCCCCTTTCCTCACACACCCGGTGTCACGAACCCAACGAAGTCTCCTGGGCCAGTCCTAAGGAGAAGTCCGGCCCTCCCATGGGCACCACCCTTGCATGACTGGATGAGTCCTAAGAATTTCCGGTCCTCCCCATGGACACCGCCCTCAATTGCCTGGGTCAGTTTGAGGAGATCTGTGATTCTCCCTGTTGGGACCACCTTCTTGTGTCCAGGTTAGTCCTGAGCCCTTCTGAGCCATGGCCCTCATGTGCCAGAGTCTCTGCAGAGGATTTGGTTCGCCCTCTGGTTGCAACCCTTACGTGATCGGATCAGTCCTGAGAATTTCTGGTCCTCCCTATGGGCACCTCCCTCATGTGTCGGGTCAGTCCTGGGAGAAGCTCTGGTCCGTTAAGGACACCAAGGCCCAGAGAAGGCAGGTTTGCACACCCTCTGCCAGCTCTGGTAGCAGCATGGGTTACTGGGTGCTTCCTGTTCAGCAGTGGTTGCACACACCTCCAGCAGTCCCCATAAATCCCTTAAAGTCTGTGTCCTGAGTATTCCATGCCATAATCTTGGAAACAAACTGAAGCAGAGCTCACCATACTGTACCTTGATCAGCATGACTGGAGATAACCAGGACATAAGTGAATGGCCAATAGACAAGCATCCATTGATTTCCTATATATCAGCCAAAATGTACAGGAAAAATTGGAGCTTGAAATGAGAAAAAAAAAACATTTTTTACAATAGAACTCTAAAAATTGAAGTTCTCAAGTACAAATGTAACAAAATATATAAAACATGCATTCAGAAAACTGTGAACACGGTCCACAGATATCAAAAGACATATAAAGGCAGTTATATTTTTTGTTTAGCAACAGTATTCTCATTATTGTAAATATGATAATTCTTTCTAGCTTGATTTCTAGATTCAGCAGAAATCCCAATCAAATTCCGAGCAAAGATATTGACAAACATTTCCTAGGCTGGACATGTAATCCCAGCGCTTTGGGAGGTGGAGACGAGAGGACTGCCTGAGCCCAGGGGTTCAAGACCAGCCTAGGCAAATTGGTGAGACCTCGTTGTCTCTACAATAAATAAAAATTCAATACAATGGAGAAAGAAAAGATTGTTCCACAAATGGTAACAGAACAATCAGAAACTATATAGGAAAAAAAGTTAAACATAGACACAAACATAGAACATAGACACATATTTTATAGCTTAACCAAAAACTCTCTTAAAATAGATAATATACTGAAATTTTCAAATGTGAACAGTTATACAACTTAAGAAGAAAATCTAACAGATCCTTGGGTTTGGTAATGAGTTTTAGAAACAATACTAAAAGCCAGTCCATGAAAGAAAAGAAAATTTATAATGTGGGATTTATCAAAATTTGAAACATCTACTCTGTAAAAGATCTTGTTTGAAAAAAAAAACAACTCATGGTGACTCATGCCTGTATTCCCAGCACTTTGGGAAGCCAAGGTGGGAGGATTGCTTGAACCCAAGAGTTCAACACCAGCCTGGGCAACAAAGTGAAACCTCATCTCTACAAAAAAAATTTTTTTTAATTAGTCAAGCATAGTGGCACACGCCTGTAGCCCCAACTACTTGGGGGACTGAGGTGGAAGGATCATCTGAGCCCAGGAGGTAGAGGCTGCAGTGAGCTGTGATTGTGCCACTGCACTTCAGCCTGGGCACCAGAGTAAGACCCCAACTCAAAAATAAGAAGAAAAAAAGACTAGGCTTGGTGGCTTGGCCTGTAATCCCAGCACTTTGGGAGGCCGAGGTGAGTAGATTGCTGAGCCCACAGGTTCGAGACCAGCCCAGGCAACTTGGTGAGACCTTGTCTCTACAATAATTTTTTTTTTAATTAGCCGGGTGTGGTAGCACACGCCTGTAGTTCCAGCTACTTGGAAGACTGAGGTGGAAAGATTGCTGGAGCCCAGCAGGTCGACTCTGGGGTGGCCATGAGCAGGCCACTGCAGCCCAGCCTGGGCGACAGAGTGAGACTCCAACTCAAAAAAAAAAAAGCCACAGACAGAGAAAATATTTAGAAAATACATCTGGAAAAGGATGTATATGCAAAATACACAAAGAAACCTATAAAATTCAACAAGAAAGCAAACAACCCAATTAAAAATAGGTAAATAGCTGAATAGACACCTCACCAAAAAAGATATACAGATGGCAAAAAATACTCAATGACAGTTGTCTTGAGGGAAAAGCAAATTAAAACAATGAGATAGCACTGTAGATCTACTAGAATAGTTATAATAAAAACCAGAACAATAGCAATTGCTACAGGAACTCTCGTTTACTGCTGGTGGAACACATAATGGCAGACACTTTGGAAGACAATTGGGCATTTTTTTTCCAAAGCTAGGTGTAGTCTCATGATCTGCACTCTCATGATATAAGCCAACAATCACAATCCTAAATTTTTTTTTTTTTTTTGAGTTGGAGTCTCACTCTGTCGCCCAGACTGGAGTGCAGTGGCCGCTCCCGGCCACCGCAGCCTCGACCTGCTGGGCTCTGGCGATTCTTCCGCCTCAGCCTTCCAAGTAACTGGAATTACAGGCGCGCACTACCACATCCGGCTAGTTTTTTGATTTATTGTAGAGATGAGGTCTCGCCAAGTTGCCCAGGCGGGTCTCAAACCCGCGGGCTCCGGCAATTCACTCACCTCAGCCTCCCAAGGCGCGGGATTACAGGCTGAGCCACCGAGCCCGGCTACAATCCTAAATATTTATATAACTACTTTGAAAATCTAGGAGTTCAATATAAACATAAACCAGCCTGCAGTTATGTGCAGCTGCTCTCTTCCTAATGGCCAAATACTTCAAGGAATAAATATGACCTTCAATAAGTGAATGAATAACCAAGCTGGGGTGCATCCTTGCAATGGACCACTGTTCATCAGAGAAACAGTGATCGATGAAGACACAGATGTATCTGGTGTGCATATCACTGAGTGAAGCCAGTCTGAAGAGATCACATACAGTGTGATCTCATTTCTATGACATTTTGGAAAAGGAAAGATTACAGAGATGATAAACAAACCTGTTATTGACAGTGGTTTGTAGGGGACTAGGAGTGAGTTGAATGGAGGAATAGGATGATGGAAGAAGGCATAAATGGGCCAGGTAGAAGAGGACTTCCTCAGGTTGGTGAGATCATGCTGGATGTGTGGAAGGGCCTGGGGTGTGTAGTGCCCATGTGAACAATAAGGCTATTCTAACTCTAGAAGAGAAGGGTGGTCTTTCGTCACACATGGAACTAATTCAAGATCAGGTTTTTAAATTTTATTTCATTTTACTTTTTTATTTATTTTGATACAGGGTTTTACTATGTCACTCAGGCTGGAGTGCATGGCATGATCACGCCTCACTGCAACCTTGAACTCCTAGAATCAAGTGATCTTCCTGCCTCAGCTTTCCAAGTAGTTGAGACTACAGGCCTGCACCACCCCACCTGGCTAATTTTTCTATTTTTTTGTAGAGACAGGGTCTCACTTTTTTGCCCAGGCTGGTCTTGATCAGGCCCAATTCCAAGGAAGATTCTATTGTGTGTGTGGTAAAAGGTACATTTTTTAAAATTTACTATTTTATTTGAGTCAGAGTCTCACTCTGTTGCCCAGGTTGGAATGCAGTGGCATGCTCACAGCCACCGCAGCCTTGACCTGCTGGGCTCAGGTGATCCGTCCACCTCAGCCTTTCAAGTAGCTGGGGCTACAGGCATGCACCACCATGCCCGGCTAATTTTTGGATTTTTTGTAGAGACAAGGTCTCACCAGTTTGCCTAGGGTGATCATGAACCCCTAGACTCAGGCAATCCTCTCGCCTCGGCCTCCCAAGGTGCTGGGATTACAGGCATGAGCCACCACACCCAGCACCTATTTTAATTATTTTTAAGTGTAATAGTTCAGTGGCATTAAGTATGCCCATTTTGTTGTGCAGCTACCACTCCTATCATTTTACATGCCAACCAGCAAGGCACAGGGTTCCAATTTCTGTCCACATACTACACTAGTTAGCAAGTTTAGTTAGTTTCCATTTTTTGTAATAGCCATTTTAATGAGTATGAAGTAGTGTCTCATTGTGGTTTGAATTTTCATTTACCTAATGGCTAGTGAGAGTGAATGTCCTTTTGTGTGCTTATTGGCATTTGATTTGGCAATGATTCATCGGGTATGACATTGAATGCATAGGAAACAAAATAAAAAATAGATGGGTTGGACTTCATCAAAATTTAAAACTTGTTTATCAAAGGACAATACTAAGAAAATGAAAAGAAAACCAACAGAAATGGAAAAAAAATTTGCAAATCACATATCTGATAAGGGTCTAGCATTCAGAATACATAAAGAACTCTTAAACACAACAACAAAAAGACAAATGACACAACATTTAGATGAGCAGAAAACCTGAAGAGGCTTTTCTCCAAAGAAGGCACAAATAGCACATGAAAAAATGTTCAACATCACTAGCCATTAGGGAAATGCAAATCAAAATACAAGATACCATTTTTCACACGCAATAGAAAAGAAAAAAACAGAAACAAACAAATGTTGGCAAGGAAGTGGAGAAATGTGAACATCGCTGCTGGGCTTGTAAAATGGTGTAGCAACTATGGAAAATAGTATGGAGATTCTGCAAAAAGCTAAACCTAGAATTACCATAGGACCCAGCAATTCCACACACAAAATTGAAAACATGTATTCAAACAAAAACATGTACAAGAATGTTCATAGGAGTATTATTCACAGTACCAAAAAGGTGGAAACAATCCAAATGTCCATCAAGAGATAAATTAACAAACAAAATGTGATCCCTCCATACAATGGAATGATATTCAGTCATCACAGGGAATGAGGTGCTGATACTTGGTACACCCTAAAGGAACCTCAAAAACATTGTGCTAAAAGAAAAAAGCTGCTGGATGTAGTAGCTCATACCTACAAACACAGAACTTTTGGGAGGCCAAGGTGGGAAAATTGCTCAAGTCCAGGAGTTTGAAACCAGTCTAAGCAACATAGTAAGACCTCATCTCTGCAAAAAAAAATTTTTTTAATTAGCCAGGTATGGTGGCATGCACCTGTAGTACCAGCTACTCAAAAACTGAGGTAGAAAGATCATCTGAGCCCAGGAGGTCAAGGCTATGGTGAGTTGTGAATGTACCACCACACTCTAGCCTGGGTGACAGAGTGAGACACCAACTCAGAGAGAGAGAGAAAAAGAGAGAGAGAAGAAAAAAGCCAAACACAAAAAGTCACATACGGTATGATTCCATTCTTATGAACTACCCAGAATAGGTAAATCCATAGAGACAGGAAGCAGATTTGCGATTACCAAGGGTCAGAAAGAAGGTAGATTGGACAGTAACTGTTTAATGAGAGGGGATTTACATTTGGAGTGGTAAAAATGCTTTTGAACTAAGAGGTGATGGTTGCACAATAATGTACATGTACTAAATGTCACTGAATTGTACATCTTAAAAGTTGACTTTATATTATGCAAATTGACCTCAATTTAAAAAAAAAAAAAAAAAACCAACAACGCAGTCCCCTACATTCCCTGACCAGGGTGAGCTCTTCCCATGGGGCTCCCTTAGCCTGGCATTCAAGTCCCTTCACAGTCGAGCACTGCCTAGGACCTGACCAACCCCATTCTGGACATGTGCTCCAGCCACACCGTTCATGAGCTGCTAAATCAATGACCACTTCATCACTCCAGGTCCAGGTTATCTTCTCTCTGATGCCTCCTCAGGGCTCACAGGGTCTCTTGAATCCCACTCTGCTGTAATTCAGATCTCAGCACATGATCTCCGAGTGTTGTCCCAGTTTTGATATGGAGAAATCAGTATTTTTCTGAGAACCACCATGGACAGGTGTCTTGCTCAGATAAACTCACCGGAACTCCACTAGGTAAGGCAGAGGGGAAGGCAAGGGTCAAGTGAGTGAGTAACTCATTGCAATCACACAGCCTCCAAGTGGCTTCACTCTCAGTTTCCAGTCCAAAACCAGGTCTCCAAATGCCACTGAGGGAAAGTTCGTGAGTCAGATAAACACTGGAAAGGCATCCCAACTATGGGAGTCGCTTGTCTGACCATGAGGTAGCCAGGTCCCACATGAAGCCTCATGAGCCACACAGACACTTTTATAAAGACACCAGCCAGGGGCCGGCCCCAGGAAGTGGATTCACGCTGGTATTTTTATAAACTTGGTTAGAGCTGAGGACGCCTACACCCCTTCCACTCTCTAGATGCTAAAGATACATTCTGGGCCTGCCTCACCCCACTAACCAGGGTCCAGTTCCCCACAAAACCTCAGGGCTCTGCAGGCACACAGGGCAGGAGGAGTGATTATCTGAGCTAGAAGGGGCTTTTGCCTTTGGAGGTCTAGAGCTACAAGCACTTCCTTCTGCCCAAGTCACAGGGAACATGGGAACCCACAGGAGAGAGATATCCTCTGTGGCTCAGAGAGAGACTAGCCTCCATTTTATCCTGCCTTCTAGACTTCAGCACCCCCAGCCCCAAACTGTCTTATCCCAGTCCTTACTGGGCAGAAGATCCCAGCGCCAGCCCCAAGTCCAGCATCAGGCCCTCCCATAATCTATCTGAGACACCAGTGGAAGAAAATGGGGGCCTTGGGAGAGAACATGGTGCCTGAGGCCAGTAGTCGGATACTCCTGTGATCTGCCTGGGGCACCTAGGAAGGGGATGGGTACCTGGGAAGTGCCATATTGTCTTTGTCCAGTCAGGCCCCCCTGTGATCTGCCTGAGACACCCTGGAAAAAAATGGGACCTTTGGGAGGGAATATAATTCCTGGGGCCAGCAGGGAGGTGGACATCACTGGCAGAGGCAAGGACACTGCTATGGGTTGAATTTTGTCCCCACAAATGTATATGTTAAAGTCCTAATCCCCAGTACCTATGAATGTGACCTTATGTGGAAATAGTTTTTGCAGATGATCAAGTTAAGATGAGGTCATTAGCTCAATCTGCTATCATTGTGATAGAAAGGGGGGATTTGGACACAAAAACACACACAGGGAAAGCACCTCATAAAGATTGGAGCTTTTTGTCACACACACAAAAAAACAGAGGCCTAGAAAACATCCTTCCCGTCTGGGTTCAGTGGCTCAGCCTCTAATCCTAGCACTTTGGGAGGCCAAGGTGAGTGGATTGCCTGAGCCCGCGGGTTAAAGACCATCCCAGGCAACTTGTTGAGACCTCATCTCTACAATAAATAAAAAATTAGCCGGGCATGGTAGTGCATGCCCGTAGTTCCGGCTACTTGGAAGGCTGAGTCGGAAGGATCACTGGAGCCCAGCAGGTCGAGGCTGGGGTGGCCATTGAGCGTGTCATTGCATTCCAGCCTGGGCAACGGAGTGAGACTCCAACTCAAAATAAAAAAAAACATCCTTTCCTAGTATCTTCAGAAAGAGCCAGTCCTGTCAACATCTTTGTTCCATACTTCTGGATGTCAGAACTTCGCCGACAAATCTCTGTTGTTCTAGGCCATCCATGTTATAGTGCTTTGTTATGGCAGCCCTAGGAAATGAAACCAGGCACATTCTGCTCCGTCTGCCACTCTCTCCGCACCACAGGTGCCTCTCCAAGCCCACCCATGGGAGGCTGAGGGATGGAAGCAGAGCTCTTTATAAGCCGCCATCACTGCTGGGTGGCCATTTCTGACCCTCACTTTCTAGGAGCTCCAGCCTCAGCTGTCAGCTTCCTGGGGGCAGTGAAAGGATTAAAACAGGGAGGAACAGGGAGGCTGGGCCTCCCTGAGCCTCTACCCTGCTGTCCCCAAGGCTGTCCCTGAGCCTCACTCCACTGTCCCCAGAGCCCAGAAAGCCCAGTACTGGCCAACCCCCTTCCTTATACCTCCTACAACCCCTCCTCCCAGCCATCAACACTTTGGAATAGTCACTATTTCCCTGTCAATCTTAGTGGGAAAGATGACCCAGGAAGGCACAGAAAGAGGCCACACCACCTGGCCATGGTGTCTCATTAAGTCCATTGGACCTAGGAAGGCCCTTTAAGAGAGTGAGGGCAGAATAGGCTGTGGGGCCACGCCTCTCTTCTCATAGCGGCCATGGATAAAGCCAGAAAGGGGATAGGGGAAGGGGGCTGTGTGTAGGACACAAAAGGGTGGAGGAGATGAGGAGGAGCCTCCATCCAGACAGGGTCTCTGACCCTGGCGTCGGCACCTCTTTTCGGCAGGTCTAATCTCAGCCAAGGGTCAGCTCCAGAGACGTTAGTCCATTTTTCCCAAAATGGACATGATGCAGCTGGCTGAGTCAGGGTTCTAGAACTTTCAGAACTGAGCCCTGCTGAGGATAGGAGGAAGCAACATGCCCTACAGGTCTTTATGCAGCTGTGCCTCTGACTGTGACCCGCCACCACCCAGGCACCTCTGTGCAGGGTCTCTGGGCTGTGCTGAAAAGATCAGGGCTAGGAATGGTTCCAGCTCTGTGTGTTTCCTGGAAAGGTCAAGGGCTGGGGCTCCCCATAGCAGCCCAAAGCACAGTAATCACTGTCGCCATCTTCTGAGTCTGGAAGAGCTGGCCTCACAGGAGATGTGGGGGTCAGATCTTCCTGTGGCAGGTAGGCAGGTGGCTGTGTCCCCTGCTCTGCACACTCTGCTGGAAGCACATCCTGAAAGCCTGGGCACCCTAGGAGGCTGGTCCCAGTGCCCTCCTTCTCCTCCTCCAGGCCCGTGGATTGCCAGGGGCCCACAGGGCCACAAGAGAGCAGTGCTATGGCCTCCTGTACACCAGACTCCGAGGTTTCTTGCATGGTTCCAGTGCAGTCCTGGCTCAGCTGCACATTGGCTCTGTGGCCCCCTGTCCAGGTCTGGAAGAGCATGGGAGGAGGGAAGAGCTCAGGACTCACCTTGAGAACAGTGGCCTCCTCCCCAGCGGGCCCAGCCTCCTCCCTCCATGAAGTCCTCCTGATATCCACACCCAGAAGCCAAGCCTGTGCCCAGAACATTCTTCCCCCCATGTGCCAGCCCAGCCTCAACATGGACCCTAAGTCCCTTCAGACCTCTCACCACTCCCCCAGCAGAGGGCCTGGTGCTCACAGCAGCCTGAACCAGGGCACAGATGGTGACAGGTGCCGAGGGCAGAGCCAACCCCTGACAGCCTGTTCCCTAGGACCTAACAGCAGGTACAGAGACTGGGCGTCTCACGTGAACCCCACCCACACACACAGACAGGAGATGCTGTCGGGACTGGCAACATTTGAAGCGCTGGGCTTAGACCAGCAGACCTGAATCCTGCTGTGGGGTGAGCCATAGGAGGCCTGCCTCCAAAAGGAAGCTGTTCCCTTGGTGGGGCCAAGAGCTTCCACCCAATGCACCACACCCACCACACCACATCCTCCGTCACTATGCTGCTTCTTGGAGACTCCCACCTGGTGGCGCCCTGGTTCTGTAAGGAAGGGCCAGTGCCTGCAGCCAGATGACACAGTCCAGGAGCTAATCACTATCTCTGCCCCACTCAGCCTTTGCCTTCAGCTGCCCTGGTCTTGGTGGGCACATCTGCCACCCTGGGGAAAGAAGGGACTCCACCAAGAGCCAAGTGTTCAGTTTTAAGCTTCAAATTATATTTTTGGACAACAATCTTGAAAATTGGGTTCATCATTGAGAAAATAATTTTTCTGCATAATAAACTGATACTGTGTGGAGGGGACAACCTCTGCCACACAGCGTCCAGGAAAGCTCTGGGGCACCAAGATGGGAGATTGGGGGAGAGGGGTCATCTTGGCCCAGACCCCAGGGAGGGCCCAGCACCTCGTCCTGTCCTTTCCTCAAAATAAGTAGCCTGAGGCAGGGAGTCAGAGACCATCCATTGGTACTCTCCCTCTCCCCTCCTTCCATCCATGAGGCATGAACTACCAGCCCAGAAGGGAAAGGCGGGTCTGATGCGACCCCCAAGTAGTTTTTGCTGTCCTTTGGCCCCTGGGAGCCCAACAGGTCCACAAAAGGGGAAATGCAGAGCCCACTCCTCAGCCACGGTGTCAGCATGCAACCCAGAGGGATCAGGAGGGGCCAGTGAGGGCCCGAAGGGCAGCACAAGCACCGGAGATCCTTCCCCATGGCCACAGAACAGACACCTTAACAGAAGGAGGTGAGACACACAGTGGGAACAGATGGCCCCACAATTTGCATCTGGAACTAAATAACTGCCTCAGCTGTAAACCAGAGAGACAGAGATAAGTCATGAAGAATTTTTCCATCAAAAATGGATGTGGACGTGGGAGAACAAAAAGAAATTGGCAATGGAAAAGAAAGCTAACATTTTTGCCCACTGGAGAGACAGTGTGTAAATTTAAACCCACTGTAATACAAAAGAGGCTCAAAGCACTGAGAAGTCCCCAACACTAGCCCCAAACCCTCATCAAAGCTGACATCCTGGGCAGGGCCCTCTGGGTCACACCTGCTCCCACACCCTGCAGGGGCCTCTGCACGAACCTGGAAGTTCCCATTGTGCACACTGTAGAGGGGCTGGAAGAAGGCTGCTGGGGAGGGCACATTCTGGCAGAAGGTTCTCTTTACTCTGAGGTGAGGAGAGGACAGTCAGAGGCCTGTGGGAACCCACGTAGGGGCTCCTCCCAAGGCCCCACTCCAGAAAGCCTGAGGTTGCTACAGGGATCTGAGCATCCTTGCCACCAGCAGGTGACCCGCCCACCTCATCCCTGCCGTTGCCTCTCTCCCTCTCGCTGCATCCAAACCCGCTCCTGGGCGGGATTTGGCTGGGTGCCCTGTGGCCTCCATGGCCATCAGCCCCACAGAACTGATTTTATACCAACACACAGGTCCTTTACAGCAGGAGCTGCAATGGTGGCTTCAGGATGGAGAGTGACCGACTGTGTTCTGAGCCCACAGAGGGAGCCAGCCCCTCTGGGATCACACCTTTGTCATCCACAGAGGGTCAGAAGGTCTTTGGCTCCAACCCCATCCCACAGCTCCTTAAGCACCAGACCTGCCTGCCCAGGTTCTACTGGTCCTCCCATGAGGAAATCACCTGGGCCTCCAACCCAACAGGTCCAACCCAGCCTCACCAACCTGATCCAGGGGCTGACCCCAGCTCCACACTTCAGGGTCACCGTTCATATCTCAGCCACCCACATATCCCTTCAGTGTCTCCTCCTAGGACCTGGCAGCTCCCTCCACCTTGCCCCATCTCCACTGCTCTCTCCAGTTCAAGCCAAATTGTGTCTCTGGGGATACCCCAGCAGGTCCCTCATTTCCCCTTGTCCCAGCAGTCCACTCGCAACACATAGACCAGACTGCATCACAGTTTCACACTCTGTAGGATTTTCCTTCGCTCCAAGAAGAAGCTGGTAACCTCCCACCTGGCCCCGCCCAGCACCCCCCTCCCCACACCCTGTTCCTCGAATCCTCCCCAGTGCTGGACATGGCCCCTGTGCTCCCTCTTGTAACCTGACATGAGATGCATGACATGGGACGGCTTATTCAAGGAAGGCCCTTGTTCATCTTGTTCTCTAAGGCCACTGCCAGAACGAGAACAGGGTCCTACACACACCAGATTCCCCAATGGTGCTTTCACAAAGTGTGTGAGCCAACGAGCATATTGTCAAACACCTCCAGAGGCAGGAGTGAGGATCTTGGGTCTCTCGGTCATGGCAATGTTGGGTGTGGTTGGGGCCAGGCTACCTTCATCTTTGGCCTCTGCCACACATCCCTCTTCACTTTCCCCCAGCAACCTGAGAATCCCACACTGCCCCAGGGCAGAGACTTAGAAAGCCTCCCCCTCGGGCACCAGACAGTGGAGTGGGAAAGGGAGAAAGGAGGTGGGTTCTCGATGCCCCACCCACCACACACTCATACATGCACACACACTCACATGCACTCACCACACACACCCACATGCATACACTCACACACAAACACACATGCACTCACCACACATACATGTACACATACTCGTACACTCACCACATATTCACACATGCATACACACATTCACAACGCACTCACACATGCACCCACTCACCCATCACACACACACTACCACACACACTCACACATGCACAGACTCACCACACAACCACCCGCACACACCTTGGCTACCTACCTGGGTGACATCTTGAACAGGAGGTAGGTCAAGCTGGTCAGCAGAAGCAAGATGGACACAGCAACAAGGGTACTGTCTGGCCGCCCCCAGGATGGAATCGGGGGGCCTGTAGGCAGGAAGGGCTCCGGGATGTGAGTAGCCTGTATGCCAGGAGGCTCCCACAAACCCACATGGCAAAGGGATACAATGAGTGCCCTGATCCAGCATGGAAGTTCTGTGATGGGCCTCAGAGGTGTGCATCATGCCTACTAAAGGATCTTGGGTGAGTCAAACTCCTGGGCTTCACGTTTCCCATTGGCCACAAGGCCAGTTCCCAGGTCCATGAGCTGTCCCAGGACCACTGTGCACCAGGGTCAGCCCAGTCCTCACAAAGAGGCACTGAGGTCACAACTGGCTTCCAGAAAGAAGCGCCAGCCCTGGTGTGCAGCCCAGACCACCCTCACCCCTAAGGGTGGCCACTGACCACGCAGTCCCAGGAAGCCCCAGGACTGCAGGTGTCTGTCTCCTTCTTACACCTTGGACCTCCGGGGGAAGTAGGTCAACTGGGGCAGGGCCACCCCAGGGCAGAAGGGTCAGGTGAGATGAGCAGGGGGAGGGGGTCCAGCCTGGTCTCTGGAAGCACAGCGGCTGCAGCACCCACCTGGTCTCTGTGGGGAGGGGAAGCTTACGGGTAGGCTCCATGCACTCCACTGGCCCTCGTACCACTCCTCCTCCAGCATGCCGTCCTCCAGGGGGGCCATCTGGACACGCAGCCGGGCCTCATAGGTGAAGCCGGGAGCCAATTCGAAGGCCTCAAGGCTGAGCCGGCTCACCCCAACGATGTGGTTCTTGAGCCGGGCCCGCTGTGGGGTGGGGACAGTGAGCAGATGGTGAGGGCAGGCAGGGTCCCTTGGCCCTGGAGAATGCACACAGGGGCATGCACAGCTTCACATGAATCACACTCACATGGACACACCCGTATCCACAGTCACATCACATGCACATAAGACACACTCACACTTATACCCACACCCACACTCACCTCTGCCATGTTCACACACAGGTGCACTCACTCAGGACACACTCACACCCGAACACACTCATGTCCACACACAGGCACCCTCAACACACTTGCATACATACACATAAAACACACTCCCACAGACACACCTGTGTCCACACACAGGCACACTCACACTCATAAGAGCACACTCACACACAAGCACCCTCACCACACTCGCATACATCCACACAAGGCACACTCACACACAAACACAAACATAAATGCATACATGTCTACAGGCACACCTTCACATTCATCACACTTGCAAGTATACTCATACACACATGTGTATACACAGAATCACACTCACCACACCCACTACAATCACATACGCATAGACATACCATATGCACACTCACATTTATAGACACATGGCAGGCGGGCACGGAGGCTCAAGCCTGTAATCCCAGCACTTTGGGAAGCCGAGGCGAGAGGCTTGCCTGAGCCCGTGGATTCGAGACCACCCTGGGCAACACGGCAATTAAAAAAAAAATTAGCCTGGCATGGTAGCACACACTTGTAGTTCCCTACTTGGAAGGCTGAGGCAGAACGATCGCCGGAGCCCAGCAGGTCGATGCTGGAGTAGCTATAAGCATACGACTACACTCCAGCCTGGGCGACAGAGTGAGACTCCACCTCAAAAAAAAAAAAAAAAAACCCACATGGCACAGGCACACTCGTGTACACTTACATACAAGTCCATCTGTGTGCACACATAAATACACACACAAATGCATACTCACCACACATACGCACACACAGAGACATAGGCACACTCATGCCCTACTCTCATGCACACACACCAAGCACACATGTGTGTGCAAACACGTCTGCATGGACACACACTCCTGGCTCTGGTCCCTCCCACCCTCCAAGTTGCCAAGTTCCAAGTTGCCATCTCCCCATGGAGCATGAGGAGTCTGCCCTAGGTGACTACTCCCAGGAGAGAGGCCTCAGGAGAAACCAGTCCTAGTGTTACCTCCCAGTCTTCTTCCTGCCTCTTGAAGGCCAGCTCATAGCTGAGGAAGGTGGCCATTGGCGCCAAGGCAAGACTGACACTCCAAGTCAACACACAGTGGCCAGAGCTGATGTTGCTCTGCAGGTCAGAGGGAGGGTCCAGCTTAACTGGAAAAGAGTGAGGCCGTGTGAGACCAAAGAATTCCGCGGGTCTGGGTGTGTCACTCAGTGCACCCAGGCTGGGTTCTGAAAGGTTCCCAGTGGCACAGTCAAGGGCCTCTCAGACTAGACACATCTATGGGGGCTTGATGCAGAAAAGCCCCGGATGGGACAGCAATGACTTCCTGCGGCGCCTGCAGCTAGACACAGTAGTTTCCAAACCTTGCCGTCCCTTTTTTTCACAATCTGCTGCTGGAAGTTCTTCCCAGAGTCTTGTCATATGGGAGTCCTTTCTGCTATGACTGAAGTGCATTTTCAGTGACACAAACTGCAGCCCTTGCCCCAACTCACAGCCCTGCATCTTTATCCTTTGTCCAAGCACTGCCCCTGGAATGACCACATGGGCCCTCTTCTCCCAGGGACTCTGTCTGCTCCCAGTCCCAGATCTCACCTGACAGGGACTGAGAACACTCTGGGCCACAGGGGCCCCAGGCAGCAGCACCCTGGCCCCAGGCCCCAGCCTGTGGCCACTTCTGCTCACCATGTCTCCGGGGCAGGTACTGCGGGTCCACCAGGCCGACCTGCTCCTTTCCAGAGACGCAGCGGTGAAAGGTGATAGTGAAGTTGTCAGACGGCACGAGCACTGCCTCGGGTGGCAGCACCAGAGTGCACACACTGCCCTGGAAGATGCACTTGTGTGTCCCGCCGGGCACCTGGTTGCTGGAAGGTCATGTGTCAGCACTGTGGAACTCCTCACCTTCCCAGCCCCTGCTGCTGCTGTCATGGGAACCCTGCCCTCATTCCTGTCTCCTGTCCAGGTGGGCCCGGCCTTCCATCCTCACCTGGTAAAGAGGAGCCAGGGGCTGGAGCCCTGGTTCTGATCTGGGGTGGCCCAGTGGCAGTCGATCCTGAGGATGTTGTTGCTGAGGCAGGTGAAAGTCTCAGCCGTTGGTCCTGGGGACAGGGACCATTGGGAGCTCACAGTGGGTGCTCCAGAGTTCAGCCAGGATGTGGGGGAGGGTCTGACAGCTGACACCCGAACAGGACTGTCATCAGAGAATGATCCCAGGAGAATTAATGAAGGGCAGGGCAGGGAGGCCTGAGAGGTGACGAGCTCGGACCCATGTTACACAGCAGGCCAAGCACAGAGAGGTGCCAAGAGGACAAGGGTGGGGAGATGAGGATCGGTGGGACTGAGGTCCAGGTCTGTCCCTGGAGAACATATCCCATCACAATTTGGGCCAAAACCATTCCCCAGGGACTCAACAGAAGACAGCTCTGTCCCCCAGCCGTGCCCTCGTTCTCCACTTACTCCATACAGACACTAGTGCCCAGCCCTCACCTTCTCTCTTCCCTGGGACAGAGACTCCAGAGCAGACACAGGTGCAGATGCAAGTGCAGATCAGGAACCAGGCGCCCACATTTTGCCTGAGGGCCTTGCTCTCCAAGGTCCAACCTGCAAGGGACAGGACTGAGTTGGTCACCACCTGTACCCTCACCATGTGCCATGAAAGACACCAGGCATGCTGGACGTGGTGGCTCATGCCTATTATTCCAGTACTTTGGGAGGTAGAGGTGAGAGGATTGCCTGAGCTCAGGGGTTCGAGACAAGCCTGAGCAATATGGCGAGATCTCATCCCAAAAAATCAGCCGGGCATAGTGGTGCATGCCTGTGGTTCCAGCTACTTGGAAGGCTGAGGTGGAAGGATCACCTGAGTCTAGCAGTTCGAGACTAAAGTGGCCGTGAGTGTGCCACTGCACTCCAGCCTAGGCAACAGAGTGAGTCTACGACTCAAAAAGAAAAAAAGAAAGAGAAGGAAGGAAGGGCAGAAAGAAAGGAAGAAAGAAAGAGAAGAAAGAAAGACAAAGAAAAAGAAGAAAGAGGAAGGAAGGAAGGAGGAAAGGAAGAAAGGAAGAGGCTAGACACCACTGTCCAGGCTTTCCTAATAAGAACTGAAGCTCAGAAAGGCCATTTGCCTAACCAAAGACTCATGGCTGCAGTGTCTAAGATGTGCCCTCAAACTCAGATCTCCTGGTGAGTCCTGGACGCTGACTCAGCTTGGTTTCCATGTATGCCTAGAAGGCTTCTCTCTAGGACTGCTGTCCTCTGCCAGCCCTGTTCCTGGGCCCAGGGCCCATCTCGCAGGGGAGTCAGGGTTGGGGGAGTTGGTCACTCCCAACAACCACCACAAGCAAGATTTACTGCGCTCTTTGGTGCCATACCTTGTGCCAACTTTATAACATGCATTTTTCACTTTAGTTCTCACCACAGCTCTGAGGGAGAAAGACTGTCCCTCTTCACAGAAAAGGAGCTGAGTCCCAAGGAGGGGAGGTGCCTTGCCCAGGGTCACACGACCAACCTCCATACATACTCTCTCCCTGTTGTCTCCTTAAATAAAGACCCATCCTAGGGTTCTGCCCCAGGAAAGTGGAGGAAGACGGCAGCAAGGTGTCCATGCAACAGAGGGACTTCCTAAACTCTTTGTCCAAGATGTCCCCAGAAGGGCAAGGGTCCCAGGCCTGTGGTGTGTGCCCAGAGCCCCAGGGTCCTTGGGGGAGCCAGAGGTTGGCTGGAGATAAGGGGCTGGGTGTCAGGAAGTGCTGGGTGTGGGGAGGCTGTCAATGCCCTCTCGCCCCATTTGCAGCTCCTGATAGTACATGCCGATAGCCCCTATGCAGGAAGCAGAGCCGGATAGTTATGCAAGACTGATTAGTGATAAGGAGGAGGAAAAGCAGACATGCACACAGACCACAGCACGCACCCTCCAGGAGCATGCACACCTTCGAGGGGCAGCCAGCACTACCCCAACTCACTCCACTCCCGGCAGCCTGTCCACACACCTGCAGGACAGACCCCTGCTAAGACTGATGATGAGGAGGACTTCGTCCTTCCCTGAGATGGAGCATGGCGCCGCTGGTCACAGCATGAGAGATCGCAGCACAGTCTCTGCAGCAGTGTCTATCCCTTCTTGCAGCAGTCACTGGAAAGTTGGGGACAGGGAAGCAGCCTGAAGACAGCCTGGGATGCGCCCTGTGTGCCACCAAGAACCTGGTTGCTGGGAAGGGCGTGTCAGCGCCACGGGACTGGACATGGAAGCAGGAGCCAGCTCTCCTCTGGGTCACTCAAGGACAAGTGGGCCTCCTCTGGCACCTATGGAAGCCCCTGATGCTGCAGGGCACAGGGTGTGTGAGGATGCTGGTGAGGTCAAGATGGGCAGAGAGCAGGAAGGATGGAGGCGAGCAGGGCAGCTGGGGTGGAATCCAGAGATGGCAGATGAGGAGGACAGATGGCGTGCTGGAAGAGAAGCTGCAGAGACCGCAGAGATGGCGGGAGGTGGCACAAAGAAGCGCTTTCCACATACTTCTTGAGGAGGGGAAGGGAGTGGCTTCTGTGGGGACACCAGGCTGCAGCTCAGGGGAACCAGGGCTGTATCCACACGGGCGGTGCTGCAGAAGTGTGGTTGGACCAAGGGCCTAGACCCCACACAGAGTGACAGGGACAGGATGGCGGTGGGAGGAAAACAGAGAGGCGTAGGAGGAGGAGACTCCTGCTGCTGTGCTTCAAGCTGTCCTCTCCACCTGGCTTTCTTCCCCATCACACGCCTTTCTCTTCACAGAGGCCTCCCTCGTGGCCTCCAGTCTCTCTCCAGTCTGCCTTCCCAGTCAGATGGGACCCCCAGAGTCAGGTCCAGGTGGCTCTCGTCTCACACAGCCCTGAATTAAGAGGGTCCAAGGACTAAGCAGTGGCTATGGGCTAGGACTGGAGAAAGGACGTTGACACTGTTCTCTCTGGGCCATCTGGAGGCCAGACGGGGGAAACGGCGCCCCGACTCCTCCTGCTTTCTCTGCATGTTGCCTCCACAGCCCCATGCAGCTGAAGGTCATTGCCATTCAGCAACCCCAAATAAGGATCCCTGAGGGGAAGAGCCTATCTGATTTCGGGTGCCTCCCTGCACCCATTCTGCTTAATAAATGCTCCCTAATCCTTCCTGCTGAGGCTACCCTCACCTCCAGTGATGCTGTGGGCACTTGAGAGGAGGCTCTGGATGTTACCTGAAAATGCTCTGGGAGGATACCCACTCTTGACCTTGTGCAGCTTAAGCTCTGGTCAGAGGGTGAGCCCAGACGGCATGATTCACACGAAGAGGAGGCGGGACAGGGAAAGGAGAGGAGGATCTCAGCAGAGCCCACATCCTCAAGCTCATTAAAAGAACAGGCTAGTCCAGACCCCAGGAAGCTAAGAGGGCGACGCTCCTTCCAAAACAAAAGCTCTCCTTCCCATCTTCTGCTCAGCTGAGGAGACCATCCTTCTGGAATCCCACCTTCCTACTGCCCCACCCACAGGTCCAGTTGGGCACCCCCCCATTCTCCCGGCTCCTCTTCCGCCCCAAGGGCCCCCAAATGCCTGGAGGTTGGGGAAACCCTTCCCAGTCCAGGGGCCTGGATCTCAGCTCCACCTCACAGCTGTCAGCTGAGTCCATCAGGCCCAAGAATGCCCACTTGCTCTGGTCCTTGCAAAGGTCAGTTCAATCACCAAGGAAGCTATTAGAAAGTATACCTGACAAACTCAGTGCTACTCCCTCTATCCAGTTAGAGCCCTAGATCCCCACAGGCCTGGAAACTAGCTTGCAATTCCGATGGTCAGCACTGCACATTTTGCTATTTCTGAGAGATGCCCAAGTTCAGGACACTAGAGGAGGTAAAACTAGAGAGGTGCTCTCAAACACCACACTCTCCCCGCTGCTCCCTGGGTCCAGGAACAGAGGGCCATTCATCCTTCTCTATCTCCTGAAGTTCATGCCGACTTGAGAGGTTGAGAAGCCCAAAGTACAGACTCACCTTCCCAGATGCATCTGCCCAGTTCCATTGCAAGTCTGAGGCACCCCAATCTGGAGGTTGTCACTGGGTGTGCAGCAAAGCCCCTCGGCCTGATCCAGGAGATAACTGCAGCAACTGGTGATGTGAGCCCTGCACGGCAGCTCACACAGGCCGCCCACATCTGAAACCACAAGCGCATCACAGAGCTGCTGTCCCGAGCGGAGCTGAAAGGTGGCTTGTCACCTTTAACTGTGTAAGTCAGGAAATCATGAGATGGAGCAACCTTTCATTCCCCAGGACACTGAGGATTTTCAAGCATGGATTTTACTGATTTGTCCCCTGACTGGCAAATGAGCGTCCACTGTGTTCTTCTCAAGAAACACCACTGGGAGGCATTAAGCCAGCCCCAGGAAGCAGGGGCCAGATTCAGAGCAGCGGCCTCATTCCCTTCTATACTTTTCCAAACTAGAGGTGCAGGCTCTTCCTCCACCAGCTAAGGCAGTCTGTGAACATCAGGGGTGGGGAGGGTATTACACATAAAAGTAAAGCAGACTCAGTTAAAGAAAAGCCATGCAGAAGAAAGTCTTTTACACAGGGTCGCCTTTCACCTTACCCCAGAGGTACCCGCTGTGAGCAGTTAGGCGCAAGTCCCTGCAGATGCGTTTTATGCTCAAGCAAATGCATGTTTTTAATAGACTAGTGCTGTGCTGTCAGCTTTGCCTTCTTGTTCTTCTGGCTATTTGCAACATCTTTCTAGGTCAGCACATAAAAACCTTCCTCATGCCTTTAATGGTGGTAGATGCCACAGTTTAATATCCCTGTAATGGACATTGGAATTGTTACCTGTGTATGCTGTGTATTTCATTCCTTTAGAGATATGGGTCTCCCTCTATCACCCAGATTGGAATGCAGCGGCACAATCATAGCTCACTGCAGCCCTCCCCTCCTGAGTTCAAGTTATCCTCCCACCTCAGTAGCTGAGACTACAGGCACACTCAGCTATTTTTTTTTTTTTTTTTTGTAGAGGTGGAGTCTCACTATGTCACCCAGGCTAGCTTTGAATGTCTGGACTCAAGCAATCCTCCCTCCTTGGCTTCCAAAAGTGCTAGGATTCTGGTCATGAGCCCGGTCATGAGCCTGGCCTGTATATGCTATCTTAAGTGAAGGTAGTGAACAATTCTGGGCATGGATCTTTAACCAACAGAATTAGTACTACTGTAGAAAAAATTGCTAGGGGTAGAACTGTGGGTTCTCAGGGCTATCATTTTAAAACATTGATAGGCACTGCCAAGTGACCCTTCAAAATGTTGCATCAACTTCTGCCCTCACCAATAATGTAAGAATGCCTGCAACCTTCACAAGCAGAAAACATTATCGGTCTTTTTAATCTTTGCCAATATGATAGGCAAGGATGTTTCAGTGTTGTTTTAACTTATACTTCATTAGTCAAGGTAAGCGTTTTTTTCAAATATTTATTGACTGTTCTTTGGTGTCACAAATAAGGTGATAGTTCAGTGTGTGTATGTGTATGCATATGTCTATGCATATGGGAGTTTTAGTGCATACAAATGTATGTGAGCATGCATTGCACACATATGTTCTTGTGTGTATAGCATGTACCATAATATCTTGGGTAAGATGTGGGTAAGACTGCAGCTCTCTAGAGTCTGACAATACCAGGGACCTTGAAGAGATGGAATCAAAGGCTCAAACCCATGAAACACCTTAGCAACGACCAAGGACATATCGCATTTCTTTCTAATATTTAAATTTTGATTTACTGGGCCCCCATCTCATCTACTACAAGCATGTACTATTAATGTCACTGGAGCTATTCCTGCTCTAGTGTCCTCACCAAGAAAGATTCTTTTTTTTTTTTTTCTGTCAGAGTCCCTTCCACCTTTTGTAGCTGGAATTTACTAACTTAGGACCAGCAGATCACACCACCCATTCCTTGACCTCAGAAGCAGAGATCACAAGGGCTGGATAGGGGGAAAGGAAATCCTAGAAAGATAAAAGTCAGAGAGGGGATCCCCAAATTCTGCATCTAAACTCTACCCAAATTTCTGGATGACCCCTGAACTATACATTTGCAGGTCAACTATAAGCAGCCCAGCTAGGGTTAAACAAACTGAACAGAAGCTTCAGCTGCTGTCCACCCCAGGACACAGAATTGGCAGCCTGCTAAAACAACAAGCAAAATTAAAATAGAAAAAAATTAATCAACACTCTTCAGAGAAACACAACAGAATCCATAAGCTCAACATTCACAGTTTTCGAGGTAAATACAAAATTATTAGACACATGAAGAAACAAAAGGATGTGAACCATACTTAAGAGGAGAGAAAATCAATGAACACTGGCTCCCGGGACTAAGTTAGTAAAAATATCAAAGGTTTAAAAGTAGTTAATCTAGCTATGCTTAAAGATATAAAGGAGGGCTGGGCACAGTGGCTCACACCTGTAATCTCAGCACTTAGGGAGGCCAAGGTGGGAGGATTGAGACCAGACTCATCAACATAGTGAGACACCATCTCTAAACAAAAAAATTTTTTTTTTTTTTGAGTTGGGGTCTCACTCTGTCACCCAGATTGGAGTGCGGTGGCTGCTGCCAGCCACCGCAGCCTTGACCTGCTGGGCTCCGGCCATCCTTCCGCCACAGCCTTCCAAGTAGCTGGAATTACAGGCGCGAAAAATTTTTTTTTATTAGCTGGGCATGGTGGCATACACCTGTAATTCCAGCCACTCAGAAGGCTAAGGCAGGAGGATTACTTGAGCCCAAGAGGTTGAGGCTGTACTGAGTTATGATCACACACTGCACTCCAGCCTGGGTAACAGAGTAAGATTCTGTCTCTTAAAATATATCGCCGGGCAATCCCCTTGGGTTCCCTCCCACTGTGGAAGCTTTTCTGTCCTCTCAATAAATCCTGCTGTCTAAAAATAAAGTAAAATAAATTGCCAGGCACAGTGGCTTATGCCAGTAATCCCAGCATTTTGAGAGACTAAGGCAGGAGGATTACTTGAGTCCACAAGTTTGAGATCTACCTGGACAACATAGTGAGATATAATCTCTACAAAATATTTAAAAATTAGCTGGGTGTAGTGGAGCACATTTATAGTCCTAGATATTTGAAAGGCTGGGATGAAAGGATCACCTAAGCCCAAAAGGTCAAGGCAGCAGTGAGCTGTGATTGTACCACAGCACTCCAGCCTGACTGACAGAGTAAGATTCCCTACTCAAAAAAATCTTTATCTGTCTACCTACTTACCTAACTACCTACCTATTGTCCCAATGAATACACAACAAATCTCAGAAGAGAAATTGAAACTATTTTTAAAGTGAAAAAAATATCTCTTAATTGAAATAACCATAAGGAATCCTCCAGTGAAGAAAGGCGATTGAGATTTGGTTGAGTTGACAGAGGAAATTACATCCAAAAGCACACACAGCAGAAAATGCCTGTGGAAGTGGGCTCAGTGCCCTCCTTGGGCAATAGGAGGGGGCAGGATGGAGACCTGGACACTCATCAGGAATAGTTACAGTCCTAAGTACAGAGCAGCCAAGCAGGTCAGCTTGTTCCTCCATAACTGTGCTCGCGTCAGGTAGTGCCAGTGGAGGAATCTGCCTACAAGCTGGTTACTCAGACTACGAAAGAAAGCCAATGCCTCTGTGTCCATAAAACACATGGACACCCCACTCCTCTCCCATAATAAATGATAAATAGAAAAACAGCATCCATAAACAAGTGAGGGAACATCAAACAAACTCAAAAAGTCCACAGCCAGGAATCACCAAATACCTGTGGAAAACCAACACCATGAAAGACTCAGCCAGGCTCAGTGGCTCAGCCTGTAATCCCGCGCCTTTGGGAGGCTGAGGTGAGTGGATTGCCTGAGCCTGCAGGTTCGACACCTGCCTGGGCAACTTGACAAGACCTCATCTCTACAATAAATCAAAGATTAGCCGGGCGTGGTAGTGCACACCTGTAGTTCCAGTTACTTGGAAGGCTGAGGTGGAAGGATTGCTGGAGCCCAGCAGGTTGAGACTGCGGTGGCTGGGAGCGGCCACTGCACTCCAGTCTGGGCAACAGAGTGAGACTCCAACTCAAAAAAAAAAAAAAGAAAAGAAAACAAAAAGAAATAAAAACAGACACTAAATAATTAAATACACTAACAGTCAGACGTTGTAAGGATTTTTTAAATTTTATTTTATTTTAAATATGTGGGGTACATTTCAAGAAGGATTTTTTTTTTCCCCAAAGCGCAGGATTACAGGCTGAGCCATCCAGCCCGGCACGAAGGATTTTTTACATGAATTGTCACAGCCACATGAGATAGAACAGAGGTCAGCAAACTATGCAGACCAAACCCAGCCAACAGTTTTGAAAACCTGTGAGCTAAAACTGGTTTATACATTTGTATGGGCCCAGCACACTTTTAAAAGGTTGGAAATAATTTTTTATGAATTGTGTGACATATGAAAATAACATAAAGTTTTCATTTCAGTGTCCCTAAAATTGTGTCTTTTACAAAATGTTTTTACTCTGGTAAAATACACATAACCTGGCAACTTTTTTTTTTTTTTTTTTTGAGTCAGAATCTCACTCTGTGGCCCAGGTTGAAGGGCAATGGCATGCTCACAGCCACCACGACCTCGACCTGCTGGACTCAGGTGATCCTTTCACCTCAGCCTTCCAAGTAGCTGGAACTACAGGCATGTGCCACCATGCCCAGTTAATTTTTCTTGATTTATTGTAGAGATGAGGTCTTGCCAAGTTGCCCAGGCAGATCTCAAACTCATGGGCTCGGGCAATCCTCTCAACTCAGTTTCCCAAAGTGCTGGGATTATAGGCGTGAACCATCACACCCAGCCCATCTTAACCATTTTTAAGCGTAAATTCAGTGGCATTAATACATTCAGTCATTGTGCAACCATCACCACCATCTTTTCATCTTGCAAAACGAACACCCTATACTGACTAAACAATAACTCCTCAACCTCCCCTCAGCCTGTCCACTACCTGGCAATCCTGATTCTTCTTTCTGTCTCTATGACTTTGGCTACTCTGATTCTTCTCTCTGTCTCTATGACTTTGACTATTCTAGGCACCTCACATAAGTGGAATTATGTGGTATTATCTTTTTGTGACTTACTTACATATAGCCACTCCTGCCCTCTTCTGGTTATTATGTGTGTGGCATGTCTTTCCACATCCTTCCAACTTCATCATATTTGTGTCTTTCTATCTAAAGTGAGTCCTTGGAGACAGCATATACCTGGATCATTTTTTTAAATCTAAATTGACAAATTATAACTGTATATATTTATGGAGTACAAAGTTATATTAGGATTTATGAAAATAATGTGAAATTAGCAATCAAGCTAATTAACATACCCATCACCTCAAATGCTTCTTTATGTTGAGAACATTTGAAATTTATTCTTAGCACTTTTGAAATGTACAATACTCTATTTTTAACTATTTTCACCATGCTGTGCAATAAATTTCAAGTAAAAAGGTGTATCTTAGTCTGAGACTTTACCTTTTGATCATCTCCTCCATTTCCCTCAATTTCCTGGATCATGTTTTTTTTATCCATTCTGCCAGTCACTAGCTTATGATTGGAGAGTTTCATCTAATTATATTCAAAGCACTAACTTACTCATTTAATTTTTCTTTTTTTTTTTTGAGTCTCACTCTGTCACCTAGGCTGGAGTGCCGTGGCACTCTCATGGCCGCCCCAGAGTCGACCTACTGGGCTCTGGTGATCCTTCCACCTCAGCCTTCCAAGTAGCCAGAACTACAGGCGCGTGTACCATGCCCGGTTAATTTTTGATTTATTGTAGAGATGAGGTCTCACCAAGTTGCCCAGGCTGATCTCGAACCCATGGGCTCAGGCAATCTACTCGCCTCGGCCTCCCAAAGTGCTGGGATTATAGACTAAGCCACTGAGCCCGGCCATTTTTCTATTTTCTATATACCTTACAGTCTTTTGTCCCTCATTTCTTGCATTACTGTCATCTTTTGTGTTTAATTTTTTGCAGCAAAGCATCTTAATTTCCTTCTTATTTTCGTGTGTGTGTGTGTGAGAGAGAGAGAGAGAGAGAGAAAGTGTCAGGGTCTCACTCTGCCATCCAGGCTGCAGTACAGTGGTACAATCAGCTCACCACAGCCTCAACCTGCTTGGTTCAGACAATCCTTCCATCTCAGACTCCCACAAGCTGGGACTATAGGCACATATCACCATGCTCAGCTAATTTTTTATTTTTTGTAGAGATGAGGTCTCACTATACTACCTAGGCTGGTCTCCAACTCTTGGGCTCAAGCAATCCTCCCACCACAGTCTCCCAAAGTAATGGGATTACAGGCATGAGTCACTGTGTCCAGTCTCCTTTTGTGCACATTCTAGGGTTAAGCTATTTTCTTTGTGGTTACCATAGGATTATATTTAACATCCTAATCCCAATCCAATTTTAATTTATGCCATCTTAATTTCAATAACATGCAAAAACTCGACTCCTAAACAGTTCTGTCCCCATCTCCTTTCAGTTGTTGATGTTATAAAATTGCATCTTTATGCACTGCGTTCAAAAATATAAACTAATGATTTTAAATGGACTAATCTTTTATGTATGTAGAAGACAAAATGAAGTTACAAACCAAAGTTACAATAATAATAGCTTTTACACTAATAAGAGTTTTTTAAATGCATTGGCCTCCTAAAACATGTAAAACTCAAAAAGCAGAGCTTTTATATTTGTCTAAGATTTTTTTTTTTTTTTTTTGAGTTGGAGTCTCACTCTGTCGCCCAGACTGGAGTGCAGTGGCCGCTTCCGGCCACCGCAGCCTCGCCTGCTGGGCTCCGGTGATCCTTCCGCCTCCGCCTTCCGAGTAGCCGGAATTACAGGCATGCGCTACCACGCCCGGCTGATTTTTTGATTTATTGTAGAGATGAGGTCTCGCTGCCCAGGCGGGTCTCGAACCCGCGGGCTCAGGCAATCCACTCATCTCAGCCTCCCAAAGGCGCAGGATTACAGGCTGAGCCACCGAGCCCGGCTTGTCTAAGATTTTAAATACTAAGATTTTTATTTCTTCATGTGGCTTCAAGTTACTGTCTAGTGTCCATTCATTGTAACCTGAAGGACTCTTTTTAGCATTTTTTGCAGGGCAGGGCTAGTGGTAACAAACTCTGTCAAATTTTGTTTATGTGGGAATATCTTACTTTCTTCCTCACATTTTAAAAAGTTTTGTCAGACATAATATTCTTGGTTGACAGTCTTTTTCTTCCAGCACTTTGAACATGTCAGTCCACTGCCTCTTTCAAATTTTCTGATTAGAAATCAGTTGATAATCTTATTGAACATCTCTTGTATGTGACAAGTTACTTCTCACTTGCTGCTTTCAAGATTCTTTGTGGCTTTGGACAGTTTGATTATAATGTGTTTTGGTGCAGGTCTCTTTGAGTTCAACCTACTTGGAGTTTATAGAACTTCTTAGATGTTTATATTCATGTTTTTCATCAATTTGGAGAAGTTTTGGCCATTATGTCTTCAAAAAATATCTCTACTTTCTCAGTTTTCCTCCTGGAGCTCCCACAACGTGTATACTCGTCCACTTGACTGTGTTCCAAAGATCCCTTAAGCTCTTTTTACAGTCTTTTTTCTTTCTGTTCCTCAGACTCAATTATTCTCATTGTCCTGTCTTCAAGTTCACCAATTCATTCTTCCTTCTGCCTGCTCAAATCTGCCTTTGAATCCCTTTAGTGAACTTTTCATCTCAGTTATTATACTTTTCATCTCTATAATTACTTGTTTTTAGAATTTTTTTTTTTTTTTGAGTTGGAGTCTTACTCTGTCACCCAGACTGGAGTGCAGTGGCCGCTCCCAGCCACCGCAGCCTCGACCTGCCGGGCTCCGGCAATCCTTCTGTCTCAGCCTTCCAAGTAGCTAGAACTACAGGTGCGTGCTACCACGCCCGGCTCATTTTTTGATTTATTGTAGAGATGAGGTCTCGCCAAGTTGCCTACGCGGGTCTCGAACCTGCGGGCTCAGGCAATCCACTCACCTCAGCCTCCCAAAGGCGCGGGATTACACTGAGCCCAGCTCGTTTTTAGATTCTAAATCTATGGATGTTTTTATTGGGTTCATATATTGTTTTCTTGACTTATTCTACATCTTCTACTCTTTGAGTATATGTAAGTCATTTGTTTTACAGTCTTTTTCTGGCAAGTCTACCATCTGGTCTTTCTCAAGGACAGTTTCCATTAGTTTGTTTCCTTGGAATGGGCCATACTTTTCTGATTATCTGTATGCCTCATAGTTTTTTTTATGAAAATTAAACCTCTGAATGTAATAACGTGGTAACTCTGGACATTCTCCCTTCTCCGGGGTTTGCTATTTTTTTGTGTGATTTTTTTTTTAATCATGGCAGACTGTGTCGGTTTCAGGGCTCAGTCTGAGGTATAAATGCCATCTTTGCAGGTCTTTTTTAAGCCTATGCCTTCCTCTGGCCACATACCATGACTTTCTAAATTCACCATTCATAATATACAACAGAATTGAACAATAATTAAAGGCTGGACATGGTGGCTCACACCTGTAATCCCAGCACCTTGTAAGGCAGAGGTGAGAGGATTGCCTGGGTGCAGGGGTTTGAAATCAGCCTGGGAAACTTGACAAGAACTTGTCTCTACAATAAACCAAGAAAATTTAGCTGGGTGTGGTGGTACATGCCTGTAGTTCCAGCTACTTAGAAGGCTGAGGCAGAAAGATCACCTGAGCCCAGCAGGTCAAAGCTGTGGTGGCCATGAGACTGCCACTGCACTCCAGCCTGGGTGACAGAGTGAGACTCTGACTCAAAAATAATAATTAAAAATGAAAATGAGGCTGCAACCAAAGTAAGTTTCTGAGTGGCTCACTTGTTAGCAAAGCTACAAAAGTCACTTACTGATGGTGACTTAATAAATCACATTAGATTGCGACAATTGAATAAGTATGTTCAGAGAAAATAAATATGCTTAAGACTAGCAGCCTTGATGTGACAACAGTTGTTCTAAGAGTTAAGGATGTTGGGAACATCAATAGTCAATTAAAAACAAGGCAAATGATTTGCAGGAGTTTTTCTTGGCTCTTCATGAAGTTCTAGACGTCACTGATATTGCTCAGTTGTTTGAGAAGTCAATGACTCAGTGCTGAGTTGGGAAGTGATTGAAGAATCAGCCTCTGTGCTTAGTCTATATGAAATAACTGCTTCAAAGTATTTAAGAAATGTTAAGAAAACTAATTCAGTAGAACATGAAGAGGAATAGACTAACATATACTACAATTGATGGTGGTAAGAAGTATGTGTGGAGCAGGAAAAAACTTAGGTGGGCAAATTTACAAAGCATGTTAAAACTCGTAAGGCCAGGCTCAGGGGCTCAGCGGGTCATCCCAGAACTTTGGGAGGCTGAGGCAAGTGGATTGCCTGAGCCCGAGGGTTCAAGACCAGCCCGGGGAACTTGGTGAGACCTCGTCTCTACAATAAATCAAAAAATTAGCTGGGTGTAGTAGTGCACGCCTGTAGTTCTGGCTGCTTGGAAAGCTGAGGCAGAAGGATCATTGGAGCCCAGCAGGTCGACGTTGGGGTGACCGTGAGCCTGTGTGCCACTGTATTCCAGCCTGGGTGATGGAGTGAGACTCCAACTCAAAAAAAAGAAAAACTATAATGTGTTTAAAGTCTATGATTTTCACTCATAAGTGGGTCCTGAACATTAATCACAATACTACAAGAAAGAAGGCAGTGGCAGGACACTGCTAGCGGAGGGAAGGGGAGCACATAACATCACTAAGGGTACCTGATCCTAAACCAGGGGAAGTGCATACCAGTGGGAGGACCAGACTTCTCCTGTACATAAACCACTTATGCACCTAATCCTGACTTGTACCCCACTTTTAAAAATAAAAGAGGGGAAAATAGTTATAATTTTTAAATAACTTAAAAAGAAAGTCTATGGTTTTTCACTGTATTATCCATCAGCAAGAATTCTGTAGAAAACATCTAAATCCACTATCAGAAGCAAATCTATTAAATCTATCAGTATTGTCAATGGTGTACTTAACTTGCTCTTCTAGACTTACTCAGCAAGAACAGATGAACATTTGCAAATGATTTTGATGACAGGAAACATTAACTCTGAACCCCAAGTAAGCAAAATGACATCCATTCTTCTCACTTACAGCCTGAACCTGCTGGGCTCAGGCGATCCTTCTACCTCAGTCTTCCAAGTAGCTGGAACTACAGATATACGTCACTACACTCAGCTAACTTTTTGATTTACTGTAGAGATGAGGTCTCACCAAGTTGCCCAGGCTGGTCTCAAACTCATGGGCTCAGGCAATCCTCTCACTGATATGGATTTTTCAGGTCAGCCTGGGCTTTGAGAGTGTCAGCTCAATAGGTCAGCCAGCTGAGCCCCAGAGAGGGTCAACTCCATGGGCTGGCAAGCCTAGCCCCAGAAGTGTTGGCTCTAATAGGCTGGCAAGCCAAGCCCTGAGAGTGTAGCTGATTTGGTGGTCTAGCAAACCTAGCCCACAGAGTTTTGGCTCTGATGAGCTGGTAAGCCAAGCCCTGAGAGTGCTGTAGCCCCCGAAGTGTCTCAGCTTCAGAGTCTCGCCTTCTTCCAGCAGCTTTCCCAGTTCAGCCAATAGGCTGGCAAGCCAGGCTTCCAGGTGCACAACTTTTCAGCTCCAAGGATCTTCTGCAGCTCTTCAGATAGGGGTTCTTGTCTCATGCCCAGCAGGAATGAGGGACATGGACAGCCAGAAAGTGAGGAAGCAGGATTTATTGAGAGGACAGAAAAGTTCCCACAGTGGGAGGGGGCCCAAAGGGGTTGTGGATTTGGAGCTGAAACCTGGTGCTTATATAGTCTTAAGACCAAGCAATTGGTTAGCACTAGCTGTGAGCTGATTGGTCAGCACTAGCTGTTCTGACTGGTCAATACTAAAGACCAATCAGCAGGAGATAGGGGCCTAATGGTGAGCTGATTGGTTGTCTATCCCAGCAGTGAGTACTTAAAGATCTAGCTTGAAAGGCTGGCAGAATGCTTGGTTGTTTACCCACATGAGTATCTCAGTTCAGAGACCTGCTGGAAGTTCGCTACATTGTTGCTAGGGCCCAGCCCTGTGTGGCCTGCCTAGCTTTTCTATATCTCCTCTCTTATCACCTCCACCTCACAGAGCACCAGGATTACAGGCATGAGCTACTGCACCTGGCAAAACATTTTATTACGGTTATTATATTTTGAATTTTGTGTATAAAAAAATGCATGGAAATTTGGTGTTTTGCATTTTCCTGATTTTGACTCCTGACCAATAAAGTCTAAAATACTTACTCTTTGGTCCTTAACAAAACAACGTTGGAAAACCCCTGAAATAGGCCATTGCTTTGTTGAACTCTGCTGTCTCCACATGGTTCTTTGAGCTGGCTGCCATGTTTCCTTAGCTTTGGTCCCCTCCCCTACCTTGGGGAGGTGAAACAATCTTTTTCTCTCTAAATAAACTTTGCTTGGGGGGAAAAAAAAATAAAACCCCTGAAATAAGTCAGGTGCAGTGACTCATGTCTGCAATCCCAGCACTCTGGGAGGCAAAGGCAAGAGGATTGTCTCAACACAGGTGTTGGAGACCAGCCTGGGCAACTTGGCAAGACCTTGTCTCTACAGTAAACAAAAAAATTAGTCGCGAGTGGTGGCGCATGCCTGTAGTTCCAATTACTTAGAAGGCTGAGGTGGAAGGATCACACCTGAGCCCAGCAGGTCCAGGCTACAGTGGTCATGAGTATGCCACTGCACTCCAGCCTAGGCGACAGAGTAAGACTCTGACTCAAAAAAAAAGAAAACCCGTGAAACAGGCTATTAGTATCCATTTTGCAGATGAGGAAATAAAGGCAGAGGTTCAGCAACTTGACCAAGGTCTCACAGCTAAGGTGAGGCTGGCTTCAGAGTGCATAATCTGTACAAATGATCCATGCTGCCTCCCAACGACAAACTCAAACAGAAGAACTGTCACCTGAAGAAATAAAACTAATAGCATAAGCAGAAGGCATTAAAAATAATATTGTCATAATAGAGTCACACTTATGAAGCCAGAACCCAGTACACACTATTTTGAAACAGAACCAATTAGGAATAATGGGTTCAGGACCTGGTCAACATGTTCTAACAGTAAAAAAGTCATGTAAAATGTAAAGATCACATCATTTCTGGGAAAGATACCAAGTATCAAAAAAGTAAAAACCTGTATCAAATGCAAAAATTTAAGCCCCATGATTTCATAAGCAAGAATTCACTATTAAGAGATTTGGAGGCCAGACATGATGGCTCACACCTATAATCCCAGCACTTTGGGAGGCAGAGGCAAGAGGATTGCCTGAGTCCAGGGGTTCAAGACCAGTCTTGGCAACTTGGCAAGACCTTGCCTCTACAATAAATCAAAAAATTAGCCGGGTGTGGTGATGTGCACCTGTGGTTCCAGTTACATGGAAGGCTGAGGCAGAAGGATCACCTGAACTGAGCAGGTCGAGGCTGCAGTGACCATGAGCATGCCACTGCACTCTAGCCCGAGTGACAGAGTGAGACTCCAGCTCAGAAAAAAAAGTTTTGGAGCTGGGCATATTAGCTCTCACCTGTAGTTCCAGCTACTCAGGAGGCTGAGGGAGGAGGATCACCTAAGCCCAGGAGTCCAAGGCCAGTCAAAACTACAAAACAAGACCTCAAGACTTCATCTCTTAAAACACACACACACACACACACATACACACGAAATGAGAAACAAACAAAACTAAAAGGAAAAAAAAAGCAATTTGGAAAGCAATTAATTTCAGGGCACTGAGCAGAAATCAATCTATCAATCAATAATTTAGGTCCTGTTCCTAGCTGATCTTGTAGCGGGAACACAGAGAGGCCGTGACACCGAGGTTTATTATAGGAAGTGGCAATTTTATTTATGCCAGCGGACTCGGTGGGCTAATGCTCCCAGGCCAAGCACCCCGGGAAGGGAGGAGAGGGGTCTATACCCCAATTCAGGTAAGGGAGGGGGTCATTTTGAGCAATTACACATTTTCTTTGGAATTTACAAGGTTGTACTCAGCAAAATCAGATCTTTCAAAGAACAAATGGTCTCCAACAAATGCACGGCAAGCAGGGTTGTAAACTGCCAACTTCAAAAAGAAGGGATTTGAACCAGCTGGGCTCCATGGCTCAGTCTGTAATCCTGTGCTTTTGGGAGGCTGAGGTGAGTGGATTGCCTGAGCCTACGGGTTCGAGACCCGCCTGGGCAACTTGGCGAGACCGCATCTCTACAGTAAATCAAAAAATTAGCCAGGTGCGGTAGAGCGCGCCTGTGATTCCAGCTACTTGGAAGGCTAAGGTGGAAGGATTGCCGAGAGCCCAGCAGGTCGAGGCTGCGGTGGCTGGGAGCGGCCACTGCACTCCAGTCTGGGCAACCGAGTGAGACTCCAACTCAACAAAAAGAAAAAAGGAAGGGATTTGGATAAGTTTGTAAATTGGTCACTCTTTTGCATTTCTAAGAAACCCATTCTCCGCTATTTGGCTTTTCTAAGCAAAAACCTGTCTGGCAGGTTTTCAGAGCTTGCCGATTGATCTCTCAAAGGGAATACTTTTTTTTTTTTTTTGAGTTGGAGTCTCACTCTGTCGCCCATACTAGAGTGCAGTGGCCACTGCCGGCCACCGCAGCCTCGACCTGCTGGGCTCTGGCGATCCTTCCACCTCAGCCTTCCAAGTAGCTGGAACCACAGGCACGCGCTACCACGCCCGGCTAATTTTCTGATTTATTGTAGAGATGAGGTCTCGCCAAGTTGCCCGGGCGGGTCTCAAACCTGCGGGCTCAGGCAATCCACTCACCTCAGCCTCCCAAAGGCGCGGGATTACAGGCTGAGCCACTGAGCCCAGCTTCAAAGGGAATACTTTTAACTGCTATCAGCTCCCTTTCTGCTACAATCTGAGGTGTGCTTTTCTTTTTGAGTGGAAAGATTAGCATAGAAAGTCTAAAATATAAAACATAGCATCTATTACATTTAATGCAAATGAAAAATGAAATGAATGAAAACAGAAAAATAGGCCACGTAATCCCAACACTCTGGGCAACAAAGTGAGACCCTGATTCAAATAAGAAGAAGAAGAAAGAAGTTGAAATCCACATTATTAACATTTTTGTAAGGGGTTTAAACCTAAATATAGTAGTCAATTTTGAAATCACTGTGATTTGGGATTTGCTATCTATATCTTAAGGTATTTAAAACACTGAGAAGGCAGTATTAGACTTTTTATTTTAATGAAACATTCAAAATAATCTTGATCAAATAATTTTGCTATCAGCAGTTACATCTTTAGGGATACTTAATGTACTAAATTGTGCAAACAGCATAAATATTAAGAGCACTGATTGATGGTGAGGGAATGTCAACTGCCAATAAATGCAAAAGATGAAAGAACAGGATTATAAACAGAGCATACTTAGTTACACATCTCCTCCCTATACACAAAAAGTCCCTAGACATTAATTACTTCATCCACTCTTATTGGCAGATGGGCTACATTTTCTGACACCCCAGCTCATCAACCCAAAAGGGTTAGCTTTCCACCAGCAAAGACTCCACAGGGCACACAAATCGTATTCCCAGCTGAGAATTCACCCTGAGAAACAAGGAAAGCAGACCCTGAGGCAGCTGGGCAGCCTGACCCTAGTCTCTCCAGCGGTGTCCACACTGAGCATTGCAGCACTTGTAGAAGGTGGTCATTGGCTCATCTGCAGAGCGGGTCTGAAGCTGCATGAAGTAAGCACGAGGATGTTCACATTTGGGGCATGGCTCTGGCAATGAGAAAAACCAACAAGTGATCCATATGATTACAAAATAACATGACAAAAACACGTGTCAAGGGTAGGCATTACTTAATACCTTAGAGATGGTCCCCTTTTCATTTGTTCTCCCTTGTCTAGGGTAAATATACAAACCGTGATATCATTCCCACTATGCTCTAACATTTAGGGAATCCAGTAGACCCGTGACCTTGAAAACACTCCTCCTCCCCTCTCTAGGTCTCCCTTTTCTTCTCAAATCTGGTTGAAGACGGATTGGAAACACAGCATGGAAGGTAACTGTCTCCGTCCATTTTGTGCTGCTGCAACAAAATGCCTGAGACTGGGCAATGGGCAGAGGGTGGAAAAGTTTTGAAGTAAATGCTCCAAAAAGCCTGTATTGTCATCAATGGAGCATTAAGGGCAATTGTGATGAGGGCTCAAAAGAAGAGAAAAGCTGTAGGGAAAATCTGATGCTTCTCAGAAATTACTTAAATGGTTCTGAACAGAATATTGGTGGAAATATGGACAGTGAAGACTATGAGGTCTCAAACAAAAATAATGAATATCTTATTGGAAATTGGGGGAAAGGCCATCCTTTTTACTGACAGGGTTTGTAGGGGGATGGGAGACAAGGTTATAGTTAAAAACAATTCATCATGTAAACTTCACAGAGCACAGAGTTACAAGAGCCCACAAAGTTAACACTCTGTTCTAACAACGTCCTGGTACTAATTGCTTTACTGCCAATATCTGCTTTCCCTAGACCTCATCCCAAGCTATGTGACTGATAACAGCCAGGTACTTACTATCAGTGTTTGCCTTCCTAAGGCTGCATTTCAGAGACAAGTGATTAACAACATCCTGATAGTGACTGGTTTATTGCAGACATCTGCACTTCAAGGCTATCTGCACTTAAAGGCCATGGAACCAGCAGCCCCCAACAGTGCCAATATCTGCATCTCAAGGCCAGATGACAGCTCAAACTCCCTAAACTGCTTCTCAGAGCCAATAGAATGGGGTTTTATAAAGGGCCTGCAAGAGAATAAAGCTGCTGGTTCTTCTTTAGGGCCAGCCTTTCTTTCCTTTCTCTCTAATAAATTTTCTTCAATCACTCTGCATCTTTGTCTGCACTTGCAGCAAAGAACTTGACTGAATTAGTCTATGTCCTAGGGCTTTGTGGAAAACAGACTTCCACAAAGTTCTAGAGCCGTGAACTAGGATATTTGGCAGAAGAAACCTCTAAGCAGGATCCTGCATGGCATCTCTTAATGGCTTATAGTAACATCTGAGGAGAGAAACAACTTAAAGCTGGAATTTATACTTAAAAGGTTAGTAGAACATAAAGATTTGGTTGGCACCTGATATGCACCCATGGTGGCTCTGACCTGCAGGCAGAGCTGGACTCAGTGCTCCTGCAGCTGTTCAGGGACCTGGAGGCAAAGCAGGTAGTGCTGAACGCCTGGGTGGAGGAAGGCTAGCTTTCACTAGCCAAGGTGCACTGCACCAGAGTGCCAAGTCCGTGGGGCTCCTGTAGTATGCGCCCCGCATGGAGTCCCAGGTCTGCATCCCCACCAGCAAGGCCAGGACAGATTCCAGATGTTCAGGATGGTGAGAACTGGCACCCAGACCCACAGGAAGTGGGGCCCTGCTAGGCAGCTCTGCACAGGCATGCGGGCCCCACTAGGATCCCAGACCCAGAGCCCTCCAAGACCCTCCAGGACCTGCTGGACGGCTTGGAATCCTGGTTCTTCATAGTCTATGGCAGGCCAAAGCCAGCTTCCAAGATGGCCTGCAACTGGCCACAGACATAGCCAGCTTCCAAAACAGCAGCTCCAGGAGAAACTCGAGCAGTTTGAGCCTCGGGATTTCTGAACTGCATCCACAGAAGCAGGGCAGCCCACACAGCTATTCTCAGATGTGGCTGCTTGAACTCGGGCCTTCCTCACAAACAGCCTTACCCCCACCCCTAACTATACAGAACAACTGAATAGCTTAATGAATTAACGAATAAAGTGAAAGCTGTGATTCGGAAAATTCTCAGCCTAGCCACTTAAAGAATTTTTAAAACTTATTTAGGAGACAAAAACCAAGGGTCAAGCTCCAAATGATTAAGATAGCAGGGACAGAAGGAAGCTAGATGCTATTTATCAAGACAATGAGGGAATAACCCCCCAAGGCATTTTGGAGATTTGGGGATGGGGTGGGAGGTTGTCACACCTATCACAGGCCTAGAGTGCTAGGCCTTGGAGGCAGAACAGTTTTGAGGGAGGGGCTGCCTCAGGTGTTCCTGCATTCCAGCACTGTACTCCTTGACCAGACCCTCACCAGACACACCCAACCTGAACCTACATGGACTTCCTAGCCTCCAGAACTGTGAGAAATTTCTGTTCTTTATAAATTACCCAGTATGTGGTATTCTGTTAGAGCAGCACAAACACACTAAAGCAGTGACTTCTAGCTACCAATTACAGGGTGTATGCCATGCAAATTCCCCTAACAAGTGTATCATCTTCTTCTGGGCAACAGACACATGCTCTTTCATCTTCCCAATGGGGATCCGTTTTTTTTTGTTTTTTTTTTTTTTTGAGTCAGAGTCTCACTCCATTGCCCGGGCTGGAGGGCAGTAGCACGCTCTCGGCCACTGCAGCATCAACCTGCTGGGCTCATGCAATCCTTCTACCTCAGTCTTCCAAGTAGCTGGAACTATAGGCGCACACTACTATGCCTGGCTTATTTTTTTGATTTATTGTAGAGACCAGCTAAGTTGCTCAGGCAGGTCTCAAACCCCTGAGCTCAGGCAATCCTGTCACCTCAACCTCCCAAAGTACTGGGATTACAGGCTTGAGCTGCCACGCCCAGCCCCCAGGGATCCATTTTGGCAGCAGTTCCCCTTATCACCATCATACCACATATCCCATACCTTTTTCAAGTGCCCCAAGACACATATTTACCTTCAAAGTGACTTCACTTTGAGAAACTGATCCTGCTCTTAATGGAACACTATTTTTAACATTAGGAACGTAATCGATCTTTTAATGACAAATTCTAACAATGCTAACTTTTTAACATAGTAGATTTTTATGGTCTTTTTTTTTTTTTTTGGAGTTGGAGTCTCACTCTGTCGCCCAGACTAGAGTGCAGTGGCACGCTCCCGGCTACCGCAGCCTCGACCTGCTGGGCTCTGGTGATCCTTCCGCCTCAACCTTCCAAGTAGCTGGAACTACAGGCGCGCCCTACCACGTCCGGCTAATTTTTGATTTATTGTAGAGATAAGGTCTCGCCAAGTTGCCCAGGTGGGTCTCGAACCCGTGGCTCAGGCAGTCCACTCACCTCAGCCTCCCAAAGCGCGGGATTACAGGTTGCGCCACCGAGCCTGGCTAGATATTTATGGTCTTAAATAGGAGAAACATAGTTCTAATCATGAGTTAGTTCTTCCTTCTCTCAATATACACTATTTTGGGCCTGTCCCCTTTATTCCTGGTCATATTTAGCTCTATTGGACATGAAATAAACATTTATTTTACCCAACCTGCAGTTTAATGCTCCTTGGTATTAACTTCTAAAAGTCTACATTTTTTTTCCTTAGACTGTTTCTGTTTTTTCTTCATTGTTGTTGGTGGTGGTGGTTTGTTTTTTGACTCAGGGTCTCACTTTTTCACTCAGACTGGAGTACAGGGGCACAATGACAGGCTCATCACAGCCTCAAACTCCTAGGCTCAAGGTGTGGCAGGATGCGGCAAATGCTCAAATATATTTCTTGTATGATTGAGTGAATAAACACAGAAACACATGTAGCTGATTCAGGATCAGCAGTTGGCCTCATGGCAACCACTAGCCCAGGGCAGGAGAGAAGTTGATAGCAGTTAAAGGTATTTCCTTTTGAAAGGCAAGTTGCAACTTTAAAGACCCGCCAGGCGCCCAGGCAAGTTTTGTTTAAGAAAGGCCAAATGGCCTAGAGACTGGCTATTTCATGGAAATGGAAAAGAGTCTTATCTAAAACCACCCCTTCTGAAGTTGACGGTTTACAATCCTGCAGTTCCTGGAAACCATTTGTTCTTTAAAAAAAAATCTGATTTTGCTGAGTACAACCTTGTAAGATTCCAAAGGAAGTATGTAATCACTCAACACGACCTCCCCCTTACCTAAACGAGGGTATAAGACCCCACGTCTCCTGTTCTGGGGTGCTCGAGCTTGACTTGGATGCATGAAATTCTCGGCCCGCTGTGCTAGCCAGGATAATAATGTGCCACTTCCTATAATAGTCTCGGTGTCACGATCTCTCTATTTTTCCTGCTACAAAGGGATCCTCCCAATTCAGTCTCCTGAGTAGCTAGGATTACAGGCACACACCACCACACCTGGCTAGTTGTTCAATTTTTTTGTGGAGACACAACCTCACTATGTTGCCCAAGCTGGTCGCAAATCCCTGGGCTCAAGCAATCCTTCCACCTTGCCTCTCCAAGTGCTGGGATTACAGCTGTGAGCCACTGCACCTGGTCCTGGACTGATTTTCATTACCATAATCACTGCTGCCATCATAACTACCACCTGTTGAGTGCCTCTTATATACCAAACACCGTATAACTCACTTTATGCTCTCACAACCTGAGTATGGATTAGCCTCAGAGAAGTCAAGAGAACCAACCAAGGTCCTACAATACTAAGAGGCTGCCCTGAGAACAGGGCTGTATGACTCCAGGGCTTCTACCAATATTGTTTAACAAATTATTAAATAATAACAAATACAAATCATAACAAATCTTTAAAGAAGAAAACATTTTATTCTGCAGGCTATGTAGAAGCCTACATCATATAAGTACATAGTATATATCATACAAGTATCATAGCCTCTGCCATGGTCTTAATTATCCACAGCTCAGTAACAGAAAAGGGTTTCCTTCTCACCTGCAGTAGAGTCAACATTCTCCCAGGCAGCTGCTCCCCCAAGCACATCATCCACTTCTTTCAGCTTTGGATACTTCCGATTTGTTACCTAACAAACAAAAATAAACCTTTAGACTTCAAGTAATTGGATGACACAAACCTGGGCTATCAAGTCAAAACTGCCTTCAAGTGTCTCCTAGACTCTTCCATCAACAAAGATTGGAGATATCCCAAATGAAAACGAAGTCCCTGCTCTCACAGAGTGGCAGAATTCATTGGAATTTACAAGATCCATGATTGGGTTGTCCCCCAAGCAAAACAAAGAGATTCAGCTGTCAGAGATTCCCTACAACAAAGACTGGGCCAGGCACAGTGGCTTATGTCTGTATTCCCAGCCCTTTGGGAGTCCAAGGCAGGGGAGTGACTGGAGCCTAGGTGTTCAAAGTTACAGTGAGCTATGATCCCACCATTGCACTCCAGCCTGGGTGACAGAGCGAGACCTTACTGGTGCACCTCTTGCTGATATAATGGCCAAGAGGAATCAGAAACCTGAAGTTAGAAAGGTTCAACAAGAACAAGCTATCAGGACTGCTAAGGAAGCAAAAAAGGCTAAGCAAGCATCTAAAAAGACTGCCATGGCTACTGCTAAGGCACCCACAAAGGCAGCACGTAAGCAAAAGATTGTGAAACCTGTAAAGGTTTCTACTCCCCAAGTTGGTGGAAAACACTAAGTTGGCAGATCTGATATTTAAATAAAGATCTGACCGTAAAAAAAAAATAAATAAAGTCTCTACAAAGATTGGAGAAAACACTACACTAAGTATCCCAACCACTAATCCCCAGACAGAGAACTTTCAAAATAGGTCACACATGGCTTCTTTCATGAGTTTCATCAGATAGCCTCGAAATTTCAAGAGTTCACTCTGCCCATAGTTTCAGACTCTAAACACGCACAACACAACCGCAAGGTGGAGTAGTATGCAAACATTAAGAATGAGGCTCACCTCCCGGCCGGGCTCAGTGGCTCAGCCTATAATCCCAGCGCTTTAGGAGGCTGAGATGAGTGGATTGCATGAGCCCGTGGGTTCGAGACCCACCCAGGCAACTTAGCGAGACCTCATCTCTACAATAAATCAAAAAAATTAGCCGGGTGTGGTAGCACGCGCCTGTAGTTTTAGCTACTTGGAAGGCTGAGGTGGAAGGATCGCGGAGCCCAGAAGGTCGAGGCTGCAGTGGCCGGGAGCAGCCACTGCACTCCAGCCTGGGTGACAGAGTGAGACTCCAATTCAAAAAAAAAAAAAGAATGAGGTAGCACCAATATGCTCTAACTTCCAAAAAGGAAAGGTATTCTAAAAAGTAAAGATGTATTATCAAGGGAAAATAACATGTTATAATAATACAGTGATATTATTTGCTAATTGAACACCTACTGCATTCTAGGTTTTATTTTAAGTATTCAGAATAGAACACAGAAGGAAGCAAAACAGAAAAACCCCTGCCCTCCTAGACCTTATGGCCTAATTTAAATAAAGCACATAAGAGAAGTACATGATATATTAAAAGGTAATGAGTCCTCTGGAAAAAACACAAGGAAGGAGGATACATTGGAAGGAGGGAATGTAATTTAAAATAGGAGAATCATATACATATTAAGACAAGACAGGCCGGGCACGGTGGCTCAAGCACTTTGGGAGGCCAAGATGAGAGGATCGACTGAGCACACGGGTTCAAGACCAACCTGGGCAACTTGGTGAGATCTGGGAGGCCAAGATGAGAGGATCGACTGAGCACACGGGTTCAAGACCAACCTGGGCAACTTGGTGAGATCTCATCTCTACAATAAATCAAAAAATCAGCCGGGCATGGTAGCGCATGCCTGTAGTTCCAGCTACTTGGAAGGCTGAGGCGGAAGGAACGCCTGAGCCCAGCAGGTCGTGGCTGCGGTAGCCATGAGCGTGCCACTGCACTCCAGCCTGAGCAAGAGTGACATTCCGACCCTCCCCCCAAAAAAAATCCAAGATGGAATAGGTAGCTATCTAGGGGAAAAATGAACCTGACAAAATAATATGTCCAAAGGCCCTCGTGGCGCCATGTGTGCAATGGGACCTCCTCCAGGAGGCCGGTGTTATTGGGCAAAAGAGCAACAGGAAGAGCATCAGGACTCAAGATTAGAAAAGCAAGTTTGAAAAGGGTCCGTGTCAGAGCCGGGTCAGCTCTGGGAGAATTCTGGCATTTACTCTGAGTGCGTTGGGACACCGCTGAGGGTTCTTGGGCACAGCACGAACTCTATCTGATGAGGCTTTAACAATATCTCTCTGGCCACTGTTTTGAACACAGCGAAGGGTGCAGGCGCGGGAGCAGGAGGCTCGACGAGGACGTGACAGCAATAGCCCAAGGAAGGTGACCGCAATAATCCAGGGGAGGTGGACACAGTAGCCCAGGGGCGGTAGCTGCAATAGCTCAGGGGGAGTGACTGCGGTGAGCGCGGTGGGGAAGGCGAGCTACGGCCTGGCCAGGGTGGCAGCACCGTGGGGTGAGAAACGGCTGAATTCCGGGCGAATTAGAAGTTAAAACCCGCAGGCCCTGCCGCCGACACACAGGCGTGACAGAGAAAGAGCGGACAGAGGCCGATGCCGTGGCCGGTGGGATAATCCTGCCGTCGGATGGAGCAAGAGGCTGCGAGAGGCGCCCGCGGCCGGCGCCGGCCCCGGGATCCCACCTTGCGAGTGATGTTGTGCACATAGGGGCACGTGTTGCAGGCGAAGCGGTGGCAGCGCTGTCCCTCTTCTACGATCAGCCCGTTCCCGCAGCCGGGACAGAAGAGCAGCATCGCCTCCGACGCCCGCAGGCTCAGGATCTCGGCGGCTCTGCCAGGAGCCGCGGGGGCAGCTTGGCGCTGACGTGCCGTCCGCCTCGAGCTCCCATTGGTCCTAGCAGACGTCCCGCCCCATCCAACCAATAGACACGCCGACTTTGCGCCCCGCCAGCCCCGCGGGTGGCAGTCCCGCACTTCTTGTTGGTCCTGGCGGTCGCCCGTCCCCTCGGCGCGCCAATGGCTGAGCTGACTCGCTGGGGCGGGCCGCAGTTCCTGCGCGTGCGCGCTCCTCCTCTCAAGCGCGGTCCGGTGCCCGCCGAGTGCGGCTGCCGCAGGCGACCCTGGAGGAGGCGGAGGCGGGGAGTAGGTCCGAGGCCCAGGAGGACGATGAGGACGAGGAAGAGGCGCTGCCGCACTCCGAAGCGGTGGACGTGTTCCAGGAGGGTCTCGCCATGGTGGTGCAGGACCCGCTGCTCTGCGATCTGCCCATCCAGGTGCGCGCGGGCTGGGAGGGCGGGGCTGGGGATGATCCCGAAGGTACCGATGAGGGACGCGGGCGGGGAGGGCGGGGAGGGCGGGGAGGGCGGGGCTGGGGCGCGGGCCCACCCCGGAGGTGCTCATGGGGGCGCGGGCGAACCTGAAGGTGCTGATTGGAGCGCGAATTGCCCCGAAGGCCCGAAGGTGCCCATGGGGGGCGCGGGCCGACCTCTAAGGTGCTGATGGGGGCGCGGGCGAACCTGAAGGTGCTGATGAAGGCGCGGCCCGAGGGCCTGATGGAGGCGCCCTGGGCGTAACCAAGAGTCCTAACCTGGGCCGGACCTTGGGTAGGGCTAGCGAAACACCCGCCGGGGCCACGGAATTTAAAGGAGCACTAGAAATCTCACTAGTCAGGATAAATAACATAAATCTAATATTTTTGGAAGTTAGTGGCTGGGTGTAGTGACTCACGCCTGTAATCCCAGCACTTTGGGAGACCAAGACGGCAGGATCACTTGCAGCCAGAAGTTTGAGATAAACCTGAACAACATAGCAAGAACCCGACTCTTAAAAAAAAAAAAATTTTTTTTGGAGTCGGAGTCTGTCGCCCGGCTGGAGTGCAATGGTATGCTCACAGCCACCACCGCCTCGACCTCCTGGGCTCAGCCGATCCTTCCGCCTCAGCCCTCCAAGCAGCGCGAACTAGACATGCGCTACCACACCCGGCTAATTTTTTGAGATACTTGAGAGAGGAGGTCTCACCAAGTTGCCCGGGCTGGTCTCGAACACGTGGGTTCAGGCAATCCTCTCGCCTCTGCCTCCCAAAGTGTTGGGGTTACAGGCATGAGCCACGGCACCCAGCCTATTTTGTTTATTAAATAAATAAATACAAATGATTTATTTAAATAAATAAATAAAATAAATTCTGAGGGGAACTCAGAAGCTCTGTCAAGCTCTGTTCTGTTGGGTAGGGTAAGTCTGTGGCTACCCCAGAACCTCGGGCATGGCCTGTGAGTTTCTCTCTGACCAGCCCTGCTAACATCTTCCTCCCTGTGATAGCACAGGCCATGTGGCCTCAAGGGTGGATGGTGGCTGGGTGGCTCAGCCTGTAATCCCAGCACTTTGGGAGGCCGAGGCGAGTGGATTGCCTGAGCCTGCGGGTTCGAGACCAGCCCGGGCAACTTGGTGAGGGCTTGTCTCTACAGTATATCAAAAAATTAGCTGGGCGTGGTAGGGCAGGCCTGTAATTCCAGCTATGTGGAAGGATGAGGCTAAAGAATCACCTGAACAGGTTGAGGCTGGGGTAACCATGAGTGTGCCACCGCACTCCAGCCTGAGCAACAGAGTGAGATTCTGACTCAAAAAATAATAATAAATAAATAAAATATCAATTATCATTGATGTTTTTTGGGTGCCCTGGTAGATTTTGCACATCCACCTTAACCAGGTCATAGGCCTCTGGCCTGGATCCTAGTGATCAGAGACTCTCAGCGTGAACTGACAGGCCATGTGTGCCCTGATCCAGCCCCTGGGGGGTGATCCTTATGTGAGTTCACCTGCCTGTTGGCTTGTACCTCTTTCCCGAGAGACTCTGGACACTTTGGAGAGTAAATAAAAATGTAGGTGGACCATGAGATTGGGATGCTGTAAAAGTGGGAAACCCTAACATATAGGCAAGAGCCCCTTCTCTTCCTTGCCCCTCATAAAATGGAGCACCACTTTTTGGTCACTATCAGCTTGTTCTTCCTTGTTGTTGTTTAGGGTTCCCACTTCCACTTTTGTTTTTTTCTAGGTTACTTTGGAAGAGGTCAATTCCCAAATAGCATTGGAGTATGGCCAAGCAATGACAGTCCGAGTGTGCAAGATGGATGGAGAAGTCATGCGTAAGTGCCACCCTCCACCATTGAGGCCACATGGCCTGTGCTTTCACAGGGAGGAAGATGTTAGCAGGGCTGGTCAGTGAGAAACTCACAGGCCATACCCCTAGTGCTGGGGTAGCCACAGACCTACCCTACCCAATAGAACAGAGCTTCTGAGTTCCTGAGGCTGTGGCTGTGGGTTCCCACCGTGGATCTCCTCCTATCCGTGTCCATTCACAGCCGTGGTTGTAGTACAGAACGCCACAGTCCTGGACCTGAAGAAGGCCATCCAGAGATACGTGCAGCTCAAGCAAGAGCGTGAAGGGGGCATTCAGCACATCAGCTGGTAAGCAGAGGAGCAGCTCCATCCTTGTAGCCCCTTCTGGGACTGGTGCGGCACTACAGGGAAGTAGCTCCCAGCTCCATGTGAGAATATCACCACTGAAGTGATGAGGGTTCTCACAGGGTGGGTACTGTGCCTGGGACCCCTGCCTTAGCTGTTCTTTCTAGACATATTGGCTCCTTCATCTACATTACCCCTCTCAAGGGGGAACGGATATCTTTGCTTGGGGACACCTGAGGGCATTTCCAGTGTGTCCAAAAGTGGCCTCCCTATTATGGATGGTGCACCTGCCAGTGGCTCCCATCTCCTCCTTACCTGGATGCTGTCAGCCTTCACTCCTCTTGGCTCAAGGGTCCTGTTAACTGAGTCTTAGCACTGTCACCTACTGCATTAGCAAGATATGTTTGGCCTACCCACCCCATACGGCCCTTTGAGAGCAGTGCCTCCTTGCAGCTGCCTCGAGCCTGATGCACACATGGTACAGGAGAAAAGCCCAGAAGGGAGGACAACTTGCTCAGGCCCCACAGGGCCAGATACCACAAGCCCCCGTCTTGGACAACCACTGACCTCACCCTGCTTGGGGCCTGTGGTTTACCTGAGCCCCTCTGTACAGGTCCTATGTGTGGGGAACATATCATCTGACCTCCGCAGGAGAGAAGCTCACAGAAGACAGGAAGAAGCTTCGAGAGTAAGTGCAGGCCACATCTTGAACTGTAGGGGGCATCTAGTCTATTGCCCTCTAGTCCCCTATGCTCTGGCAGGAGGCTGCAGCCCCCTCCTGGGAGGCAATGCCTACAAGCAGCTTTCTTGGGGCCCTCCCCACTAGGAGAGTGGCAGGCAGAGCAGCAGCCAGAAGTCCTGCTGTCAGGGCTGCACAAGCAGGAGGAAGAAGATGAGAGTGGGCATGGAAGTCAGAGGTTGCCCTACCACAGGGACCAGTGCCATGTGGATCTTTGGGAGGATGGCCACTGCCACCTCCTGGCCTTTCTGGATGCCACACTCATCCCCACCTGTTGTTTCGCTTGGTCCCTCACAGGCTTCAGGTGGGTAGTCACAGTTGTCTACGTTTGTAGGTCAGACATCATACACCTTTCCTTCTTTTTCAGTTATGGCATCCGCAATCGGGATGAGGTTTCCTTTATCAAAAAGCTGAGGCAAAAGTGAAGCTCCAGACAAGAACAGCTCTATTCACTGGTGGTCAAGCCTCTCCCTAGCAGGATGGAGTCCTCGAGTCATTGTTCCTCTTTCACAGAAAGGATGTCAAGGTGTCTTCACCCCAGGTGTGTCCAGTGGAAACTCAGCATGAACCTTGAGGCCCCCAGGACTAAGACAGAGTGAACCAATGCGCCATTCTTTCCTGTGTACTTGGCCTGAGACTAACCAGAATAAACCTGTTTGCTTCTTAATTTGAAAAGTCAAAAAGCCAGAGCACCCTGGGTAGGAGGGTCTGAGGCTGCTTTATCACAGAGCAGAAGTGAGGGGAGAGAACTGGCGCAGGAAGGTGCTAAAGTCCAAGATGCCACACCTGAGCCCTGTGGCCACACCACTCCCCAAACCACACAACTATTGCCATGATTTCCACAGCAAGGAGGAAGTAAAAGTAGAGCAGCTAGCTTTCTGTTTCTATTTGTGGGGAAACAGGCCTATGTTCTTGAGCTCACAGGGGAAGCGAAAGTGTAGTGTAGACTCGGATGGGCCGTCAGCCTCAGCCCATAGAGTTCACCTGCAGCGGTGCCTTCACCAGGCTCTGGGGAAGGGAAGGCGGCATGTGGTGGAGACTGGTGCTGCTAGGCATGGGGGGGGGCGAAGTGACAGTACATCCCTAGGTCCTTGTCACGGCATCAGCTACCAGCCACTCTGGGAGGGAAACTAGGTGTGCCTACCTGACCAGAGCACTTCACTGGGAGGCGAAAGAGCTGGTGGCTGCAACAGACACTTAGTTTCCTGCCCTGGGCAATTGTGAGTTGGAGGCCAGGGGCCGGCAGGACCTCCCTCCACAGCCCCCAGCCAGAAACCAAGCATGAAGAAGCCCTGGTCAAGTTAGTGGCAGCTAAAACGCTCCCGGTCCATTTATTGGCCACATGAGGTGGTCGTCAAGAGACTAGTTAGAAGGTTATCACAGGAACTCATGTAGGAAATGCCCAGCAGTATGGGGTTCAACAGAAGTGAACAAGGCACAAGAGGTCTGCATATAGGCAGCAGGCCAGTCCCCACATGCAGCGGGTGAGTCCACAGGCCTTTGAGGCTAAGGATGGCGCCATGGCTGTCTGGCTGGCTGTGGCCACGCTGGTGCATGTTGCTGCTGGCATCTGTGGCCTGCTCAGTGGAGCTGGGCATCCAGTTCATACTTCTCACAGAACTTGTCAGTGAAGGGGATGCAGGTGAGGAACTCGCACCACTCACAGCGCACAGGATAGAAGTAGAAAAGGACTACCAGGCCAGCCAGGAGGCCCAAGAAGACTACCTGAAAGACGATGATCTGGCAGCGCTTGCGGTACAGGTCAAACTTGCCGAAGCTGATGTAGGGCAGGAAGGCAAAGGAGAGGAAGAGGCCGCTGATGAAGCCCGAGATGTGGGCGAAGTTGTCGATCCAGGGCAGCAGCCCAAAGGTGAAGAGGAAGAGCACCACAGCTAGCAGCTTGAAGAAGGCGCGCCAGGGCCGTGCCAGGATCTGCCAGCTCTGGAAGAGCTCCACAAAGAGGCAGGCTAGGATGCCAAACTGTGAGCCAGCCGGGCCCACCTGTGGGCGATATAGGTGGCTGTGAGCCAGATGGGCTGAGCAGGCCCCCTGGGCCCACGGCCTCATCTCCCACTTCCCAGGGCCCAGGGCGAGCCAGGACCAAGGAGCTAAGTGGATCTGCTCCCAGGGTGGGCACTGTGGAGATGCATTCACACCAGGCCCCTGGTGCACATGGGAAGGTCCCCACCCTGAGGGCAACCTTACCTCTGCCCGGTATGGCAGAAAGATAGCACTGGCCAAGTTGCCAGTGACACCACTCAGCAAGTAGATGATGGCAATGCGGTGCCAGCCTGCCAGCTTCTCCAGGTCCCTCAGGACAGTCATCTGGAAGCACACGGACACCAGGCAGTGCAGGATCCTGTGGGCAGAGGTGGGTGGAAGTGGGGAAGCACTCAGGAGGAAAAGTGACTTCTCTGCCCCTCAACCGGTTGCTCCTCCTGGGGTCCCTGAGGCCACCCAGTCAGCCCACAGTGTCACTTGCCCTGCGTGCAGGAAGAGGGACAGCCACAGGCGGTAGAACTGGTCAGGCACCTCAGGGTTGAGGAAAGGTAGGAGCCCACACACGTCATCCATGCAGTGCACCTGTGCAGAATGGCACATCAGCAGCCACAGTTGCTGGGGGAGGGGAAGGATGCTAATCCCCAAGGGTTACCTGAGAGCAGAGTGTGGCCTCCTCGTGGAAGTAGCCCCTCATGAAGTCACAGTACTCCCGGGAGGTGATCTCACACCTGGAAGTTCAGGCCAGGGCTTGGTGGAGGGTGCCACTCTATAGAAGGGGACTGCTGGGGCCCAGGGGTGGGTTTCAGGCCCACCTGTCCACTTTGGCCCTGAATAAGTCCAGATCCCTTCTCACCCCATACTCCTTGGGCTGCTAGGTTATTTCAGGACTTGGTAAGAAGAGCACAGCCCAGGAAACAGCTGCACCACACTCAGGCACCCCTACACCTACCTGCCCTTGGTGCCGATGCAGCAGGGTCTGCCCGTGATGACACAGTCCATGTGAGGATGGTTGGTGTGGTTCCCGGCGCTGTTTTTGGTGCAGATCTGGGTCGCAAATAGGGACGCCCTGGGTCAGGGCCTCCCCAACCCTCTGCCCCACACAACCTTCAGGGGTCAAGGCCAAGACAGGCAGGTTCATAAGGTAGAAGGCAGGCCTTCCTGATGGCAAGCAGACCACCACACCCTGAGCCTCAGCAGAGCCGTCAGCCAAGCTGGAATGGTGGCATTTGGCCTACCAAATCTCCTAGTTCCCTTGCTTTGACCACATGCTCAGAGGGGCAGGCAGTGACGTGGCATCTGAAAACAGTTGGTCCCACCACACGAGTATCTGCCATCACAAATGGGTGGGGTGTGGCTTCTTCCCCCTCATGACAAGGGTGACTTCCCAACTCACCGGCCACTTGGTGATGTCTTCTGGCCACTCGTGGGGGTCTTCAGAAGAGGGTTCATCACACACCCTACATGAGGCAGGCACGTGGTCAGACACTGCTTCGAGCCCCTAGCATTGGTACCCTTCCACCCAACTCACCCTCTCCATCACACCCCCCAGGAAGGCATGGGCAAGGCAAGTAAGAGAGTAGTACCAGGACTGACCTGGGATCCTGGTGGCAGACAGAGCCAAACTGTCTCTTGTGGCCAGCAAGGTCTGGGGCACTGGGATGGATGGGCCACTTCACCCACACTGCCAGCGTGGACTGAGGATGGGGACAAAGCCTCTGGTCAGCCCTCCCCTTGCTCAGTTCAGTCAGGGCAACATGGGGGCTAAAGGAGTCAGGAATCAAAGACAAAGCCCTGAGGCCTGCTCTCCGACTTGACTACTTAGCCTCTATGAATTAGCACTCCTGAAATGCACACCCATTTCTTACAAGTTCAGCAGCATAATTCCTATTAGCTTAAAGTTGGAAACAACCTCTGTATACTAAATCATGGAACTGGCATAAACTATGACACTTATGTATAAGATAATGTCATAAAAGCTTGGATGAATTTTTTTTTTTGAGTTGGAATCTCACTCTGTCGCTCAAGCTGGCGTGCAGTGGCACACTCACAGCCACTGCAGCCTCGACCTGCTATGCTAAGGCGATCCTTCTCCCTCAGCCTTCCGAGTAGCTGGAACTACAGGCATGCGCCACCACGCCCAGGAAATTTTTTGAATTGTTGTATAGATGAGGTCTTGCCAAATTGCCCAGGCTGTTCTTGAACCCCTGGGCTCATCAGTCAATCCTCTCACCTTGGCCTCCCAAAGTGTTAGGATTATAGGCGTGAGTCACCGCACGCAGCCTGGATGAATCTTTTTTTAAAAAACTGCTGCTCGGTGGCTCAGCCTGTAATCCCGCACCTTTGGGAGGCTGAAGTGAGTGGATTGCCTGAGCCCGTGGGTTCCAGACCTGCCTGGGCAGGCGAGACCTCATCTCTACAATAAAATCAAAAAATTAGCCGGGCGTGGTAGCGCGTGCCTGTAATTCCGGCTACTCGGCAGGCTGAGGCGGAAGGATCGCCGGAGCCCAGCGGGTCGAGGCTGCGGTGGCCGGGAGCGGCCACTGCACTCCAGTCTGGGCGACAGAGTGAGACTCTGACTCAAAAAAAAGAAACTGCTTTAGGGGACAAGACACATGCTGAAAAAGTGCGCCAAATTAAAAAAAATCATCTATGGGGCCAGGAAATGGAGAAAGGCGGGGTCAGAAAGAAAGGGATGGTGTGCAAAGACGGGCGCCAAAGACGACCGGCCAGCCGGGCCTCTCTGAAGTCCGACGGGAACAGCCAGCACGCGGCACGGGGAGGGCGGGATCCGCGCGAGGAAACGCACCGAGCACTCCTCCTCCGCGGTCTGCACGCAGCCCGACCTGTCGTTGCGCACGCAGCAGGCTGAGCGCTTCTCGCGTTCGCGCGCGGCGCGGATGACGCCGTGCACCTGCGGGTCCTGGCGCATGCAGGGCGAGAACTTGGCGCCCAGGTGGATGAGGGCCTCCTGCGTGGGGGAGGAACGTGCAGCTGCGACGCGACGGCCCGCCCGCCGGGCGCCGCCCCCCCCGCGCGCCGCCCCCGCCCTCACCGAGCTGGGCCCGATCCAGAAGTTCTCCTGCTGCACGTACTTGACGTTCTCGTAGACCCCGCGGTTCCGCAGCACCTGCGAGGTGGGGCCGGATCAGACAGGCCCCCTCGGGCCGCCCGCTGAGAGCAGGGCAGGAGGGGTCCCGACCTCAGCCTCACTCCTCGGGGCCGGAGGGCAGGAGACTCACCGAGTCCACCGTCTCGTGCTGCGAGAAGCCCACGGGCGCGATGCCGTAGATGCACACGGCCAGCACGGTGACGAGCGAGTGCACGAAGGTGAGCCAGTAGGTGAAGAAGGGCCTGCGGGTCGGAGCGTCAGCGGAACGTCCGCAGCCGGACCCACACTCGCCTGGCGCCCTCCGCGGCCCAGCCCCTCTCCCACCTGTGGTCATCCATGTCCTCGATCTGGCGCTTGACGTAGCTGTCGATGCGCTTGCGGTAGGTGCGGTTGGTGAGCCGGCCCACCATGCCCAGCCCGTACGGCCGCTTCTCCCTGGCGAAGAGCTTGCGCACCGGCACTGCGATGCGCTGGCCCCGCCGCGGCCCGGCCGCGCTCACCACCTCCTGCCGCAGCCGCACCTTGGGCTGCGGGGCCGCGCCCTCCTTCTGCTTCCGCCAGCCACGCTCCAGGGGCCTGCGGGAGCCGCGTGCTCGCCTCTGCCCAGGTCGCCTGCCCCCGCCCCCGCCCCGCCCGCCAGTCCTCACCCCTGCTGACCCTCCCGGGGGAGCCAGGACACCCGCGCATCTCTGCCCAGACCAGCGGCAGGAATAACAGGTGAGCGTCCAGCACCTTCCTCAGTAAAGAGCAACCGCGGGGGAGGAGCCAGCGGGTGCCACCAGAGGCTCTGCCCCCTGGCAAGTATTAGCCAACAGGGGACACCGAGGTCATGCCCAGCCCAGGGCCTCCTAGCCATGGTGGCCAGGCTGGCTTCCCAGTCCACCGGGTGACCTTTTCTGTAGCCGCCAGACGGTGTGTGCCCCAGCCTCACTCGACAGCCAGAACTCTCCCTCCTCCTGCCCCGCGCTCACAGCATCAGGTGGCTGCGCTCGAGCTCACTGCGCTCCAGGGCCCCGCCCGTGAGGTCTGCCTGCTCTGGGGTCTTCTCCCAGTCCTTGAGTGCTGCCTCCGATGGGGACTCAAAAACTTCATCTGGGTAGGTGGACAGCTCCTCATGGAGGATACCTTCCTGAGCAAACACGTGAGGTCAGAGTGGACACGGGGATGGAGGGGAAAGAGTGGCATCCTGGACGCTTCTTACCCGGGCAAAGAAGGATGTGTCCAGCTCCTCAGGGAAGTCAGCCGTGTCTTCCTCCAGAAAGCTGGCAGGAGTAAAGCTTCGCCGTGGCGCCCGGCGCAATGTGCCATCCCTAACCGAGCGTCCCTGGGGGCGAGGAAGTGAGCACAGGACCTGGTGGCCAGCCTGGCCCCCACCCTCATTCTTGGCCCACGCACCTACCTTCACCAGGGCTGCAGCTGCCCGGAAGCTCATCTTGGCCACTGACTCGCGCTTGCGTCGTCGGGGAAGCCGGTTGAAACCTGAGCGGGAGCTGGAGAAGGAGCAGAGGGAGGCAGCCCCTGGTGTGATGGGCGTGTGCGGGGCACTCAGGCCATCCACAGTGTCATCAGCCACGCGGAAAGCCCGGCCGCGGGCAAGGGGGTCTATGATCTGGCAGAGGGGAGGAGATGCTGAAGTCAGGGGCGGGTCAGCACCACAAGGGCTCCTCGCCCACCCAGGCCCACACACGCCTCACACAGAGCACATAACCGCTGCTCTCCTCATTCCCGTGGGCCCCTGGACAGCTACAAGGGCATCGCCTCCACCCCCAGCACCAAAAGCGGTCCCTCCCCTGCTGGCAGTGCCTCTGCACTGCTTTCCCATTCAGAGCCCATCCCAAAGACCCCTTCCCGGAGAGTCTCAGTTGGCTCTGTGGGACTGACTGCCCTCCCAGGCAAGGCGATCCCAAGAAAACTGTGGCATCCCAGAGAAGTGGAGCGAGAGGTGTGCAGGAGGCAGCCGCAGGCAGGCGCACCTTCTGCATGCCCAGCTGGCACGGCCCCACATACAGCGGGGGTGGCGTCTCTGTGCTGGTCAGTGACACGTTGTCCTGGCTGGGCAAGTCCAGCTCCCGGATGACCTGGGGCTTCAGCTTCCCATAGCGCTGGCTGCAGTGCCGGATGCTCTTGCGCTGCCACTTCTGGGTGCTGTCACCGTCCTTGCTCACTCCAAACCAGTCAGCTGTGCCCCTGGCATGGGAGGGACTAAGCTAGGTGCCGCCAGCTCACCTCCTCCCACACCGGAGGCTTCAGTGGCAGCATGCTTCCCCAGTGGGTGTGCCTGCTACTCCAGGGGCTGGGGTCGAGGGGACAAGGTCTAATGCAGAGGACAAGTCATGTCAGTCCTGGCCCCTCCTCAACAGCGAGCCAACTCCGCACTCTACCAGATCACAGTGGGTAGGCCTTGCCCAGAGGGCTTCCCACAGGGCTGAGGGAGAGACACCGAGTCCAGAGAGGGAGCTGAGCGTTCACCCTACGGGAGGTTGGGCAGCCAAAACCAAGGACACCACAGCCGAGGCAGGCTGTTGACAGCACTTGGACATGCAAATTAAACAAGCCAGCATCTGCCAGTAGAAGTTCCAGGGGCTACCCAGGTCCCAGGAGGCCACATTCCATGCACACACCGGAAAACACTGACACGCCTGTGACCTGCACGAGGTACCTGAGCAGGGACCAAGAGAGAGACTGGCGCTGCGGGAGAGCCCTGCGGGCAGCCCGGACTCCCAAGAGGGGCAGAGTGTGGACACGCCCAAAGTGAACTTGTCGACTGCTGAAGGCCAGAGCACCAGAACAGCAGAAACAGAGAAGGAGATTGTAAGTGCTGGAGGGAGCACAGGGGGTGGCAGCGGTCGGTGCCGGAACAGGAGGAAGACTGGGGGATGCGGGGACAGAGATCTAGAAGACAGCTGAGCCAGGAGGGGCCCTGTCCCATTCCCAGCCACGGTGCACTGGCCTCTGCCCCCCAAGCCCACCCTGGAGAGCAGTCAAGCAGTGTGATACCTGCGGATGGTCTGTGTGATGGACATCTGGCGCTGCAGCACTGGCCGCCGGGGCTCATGGTGGGGCGAAGGGACGTGGACCGCCTCAGCTGGCATGCTCACACTCCGCAGGAAGGCCTGGCGCCTCAGGGGCTGCGCAACAGGGTCACAGTGAAGGGTCTGGGCAGGGCACACCCATAGCCCCTGCAGACCAGAGCCCACCTGCAGGAAGCCGGGCTCCTCTGCTGCCGAGGGCCCCACAGCCGGGATGTCCAGCTTCAGCCACGGAGGCTTCTTGCGCTGCAGACTGCTGGTGCTGTCCCTGCGGGCCTCACTCATGGTTCCTGGTGGAGCCAGCCAGGCCTGGGGTGTGGAGTGTTGCTCGGTAACAACGGTGCTGACAAGACCTCTGAAGGTTTGGGCCCAGACCCAGGAGGAGGGAGAAGCAGTGATAAGCCCCACCGAACCACCTGTGGCTCCTGCTGTCTGAGCCCTGCTGTGTGCTCAGCACCAACATGCTCTAAGCCTGCCCGGCTCATTCCCACCAGACAGTGCTGGCACAGCCTAGGTCCACAGACGGTATAACTACTCCATGAGACAACTATTTGAATGCCTACTGTGATCAAGATGTTGTTCTAGGTACTTGGGACACATTGGTGGAGAAACAAGACAAAACCCCTGCCCTCCTGGACCTTACGGTCTAGACAAAAAAACCTGTAAATGAGTGAATGTACTGTGTTAAAAGATGCCAAGGGCGATGGGGAAAAAAACAGCAGATGATGGTTCCTTGGCGGGGCAGCAGGGCCTCCAGGTGAGGTGACATCTGAGCAAGGCTTGAAGGAGGGGAGTGTGCACAGCTGGGGTGTGGGGGGCTCTGCACCCAGGGAACAGCCAGTGTGAGGTTTTAGTACCCAGAGAAAACCTCAGGCCAGCCTGACCGGGCCTCACCCTCTTAACTACTTTGACTTCCACCACAGAGACAGAAGGCCCACTATGCACATGAAAGCCTGTAAGGTATATGAGACTGGTCCAGTGCACGGTGACCACATTCAGTGGAAGAGATGGTTCCCAGGCTGGCAAGCAGCAAGCAGCTGGTGGTGTGAGGCTCCCGAGCACAAATCACTTTCTAAAAACTACATGCGGCCGGGTTTGGTGGCTCAGCTTGTAATCCCAGCACTTTGGAAGCCCGAGGTGAGTAGATTGCCTGAGCCCGCAGATTTGAGACCAGCCCAGGTAACTTGGCACGACCTCATCTCTACAATAAATAAAAAATTAGCCGGGCGTGGCAGCGTGTGCCTGTGGTTCCAGCTACTTGGAAGGTTGAGACGGAAGGACTGCTGGAGCCCAGCAGGTCGACACTGGGGCGGCCGTGAGTGTGCCACCACACTCCAGAGTGGGCGACAGAGTGAGACTCCAACTCAAAAAACAAAACAAATAACCACCAAAAAAAATACAAGGGCGCGGACACCATAATGACCACCAGGTGGCACCACAAGCCTAGAAACAGCAGTGAGGCAGCTGGGCTGAACATCTTGGTCGCCAACTGCAAACCTACCACCCAGGCACAGGGGAAGGGCCCAGAGCAGTGAGGCCACCACTGCCTGGCCACATCAAGTGACTATGAGGCAAGTCATGAAGTCCTTGGGACTCTCTCCCCTTATACTTTGGTGGCAGATCTGTCCCCGCCTCAAGAGGGAACACAGGGGTCTGGAAAATGGAGATCCAAGACTGGGGAGGTTCCCTGAGCACAACGGGGGCTACATGTAGTAAGTGGGTGGCCAGAACTCCCTGAAGCAATTTTGGGCAGAAATCCTAAAATGCCCCAGCCTCTTCAAAGAGCTACAGACCTTGACAGGCTCTAAGCTGCAGCATCGGTAACTCACCCACTCATGCTCCCGGCACGGACTCCACTTATGAGTCCCACTCTCAGTGGCTTGGAGGAGATACAAAGAAAGCCTCACTCACACTGTGCAAATGAGGAAACTGAGGCCTGGAGAAGAGAGGCTTGCCTTGCCCGAGGTCACATACTCAGGACAGCATGTTCAGCTCCTAATGGTCTTACCCCAGCCAGAGACAATCCTGGACGGGGCTCACAGCATCTGTAGGCCCTATACTGACCAGGGACAGACCAAGAGTGCTGCTCACAGCTCCTCCTGGTCCTACATGGACCAGAAACAGCCCCAGGTTGGAAGGGATGCTTCAGGGATGCCTTCTCCTGGTTCTTAACCCCATCACGTTCCAGCCCCTTCTCTGAGCTGACTGTGTACTTCAGGTCCCAGGAGGCAGTTGGGGGCAGAGTTCAGGGAGCTCACCAGGCATGGTCCTGGAGTTTTTCCAACCACATGATCCCCAGAAGTGCCTCTCCCCTGCCCTCACCGGGCTTGATCTCAGAGGCAAGGCCAAGGTAGCATTTGTCTTGACACCACTGTCCCTTGGACACCCTGCCCTGCTGAGCCCACAATATCGGGGGGCAGTTCTAACATGCAGGTCACCCAACCAAGAATTGGGCAGGACGAGATTCCTCTGGAACTGAACCAGGAGACCAGCATTCAGCATCTGACGTGTGCCCCAAACCCAGCCCAGACCTGTATGTCCCCTGAGTGGCCAGGATGCACACCTTCCCTGTCATCCCCCAGACTTCCTGCCGTGATCACGTGGACTGCAGCAAGACTGCCCTGCTGGTAAGGAGTTGGTCAGCAGGGGCCACCTCTGAGATCCACCCTAAAAGGGATTTCAGACAGTATCAGGAGCGTTGGGAAGTCAGGTGGTGCTCAGAAAAGGGCTCCTCAAACCTGCAGAGCCACCACGACAGCACCCTGAGTGCACTCTCCCAGCCACAGCCGGGCCAAGCCCACCAGTGGAGACCCAAGCATCTGTCCCCCAAGATTGCTGTGCCTCGTGGGGCCAGGCGCCAGACAGTATGGGAGGCCCCTTAGTGTTTCAGGTAGGGGAAGCCATGCTGTCTTCAGTCCATCCTGAGGGGCCACTCTGGCCCTGCCACCAACAACCACATGCGTCGGTTAGCCTTGGAGCTCTCACCCAGAAAATGGCCAGTGCCCCTTGTGAGGCTATGGTGGGATCCAGAGAGCAGAAAAGTCAAGACTGGGGACTGGGGCCGCTGCCAGGAGACAGCAGGGGTCCAGGCAGCTGGCCTCTCTGGGAGCCTCCACCTCTGCCCAGCATCTCCAGGCAGCATCCAGCCGGTTCTTCACTCAGGCATGCAAGCAACCTTTGCCGACGGTCACATCTGCGACCCTCCATGGCGCCCGCTCGCCCTCCAAGGCTTGCCCTTACACTTGGCTCCCTCTGCTGTTGGAGCCCCTGCAAATGCACCCTGCCCAACCTCCTGTGTGTTCCAGGCTCTGCAGCCTCGGCCAGGCTGCCCAACTCCCAACAGGCGCTCCCTGGTTTGGACCCCCTGGACTCAGTGCAGGGCAGGAGTTCATTCCCATGTGTGTCTTCTGTCCTGTCCCTGCTGGCTCAACAGTGCCTGGGACAGGCCTGCTCCAAAGCCGCCAAAGGGAAAACTCTGACTGCAGCAGAACACAGGCTAGCAGGGCCTGGTCCCCATGATCTGCGGTAGTGGAGATGACACCTCAGCTGGGTCTTGGAGGAGGAGCCTGAGCAGCAAGAGCACAGGTGAGGAGGTGAGAAAAGCTAGTTGCTGCAAGCATGCACGGGGAGCCCACCCCCCCAGTCCCCGCTTCAGCCCAGGCACAGTCAGCCCAGGAACACTGGAGTGCTCAGCTGGGAGGGAGGACCAGCCCCTAGGGCTCACACACCCAGGTCTCCTTGGGCAGCCCCCAACTCCTCCTGTGCCAGGGAAGGGAGGCAAGAAGTGCCTGAGGACCCACACGGCTCCATGTCCTTCGGGTGGCAGAGGATGCCCACACTGCCCTCGGTGCTGTGCACTCCCGTCCTGCCCCACCCTGTGTGTCCCCAGCTGGGCCTCAAGTAGGTGGGCTTCGAAGGCATGGGGGGGTCCACAGTGGGCATGGGGGAGGGGCGGCCCTGTCTGGACAAAGAGTCAGGGCCAGGGAGCAGCACGTCGCCCGCCTCAAGACAGTGGCTCAGTGTCCAGGCCTTCCCCAGCGCACAGTGGGCTCTTGTTCCCAGAGAGCCCCTCGGGGGATCCCAACAGCATCTCCCCAGTTGACCCCTCAGTGTGAGGGGAAACCGCAGCCCAGGGAGGGCCCAGTCGCTGGGGTCACACAGCACGTGAGTCACCCCAGCAATAGTATAGCTGCCCACCCAGGCCCAGCCCCACCAGGAAACGCCCAGATGGCGCTGAGCAGTGACACAGGGAATGCTGATGGGCAGACCTAACAGGGAATGGAATCGAGCGGAAGCATGGAGCAGCAGGTGTCCCCAGCACTCCAGGAGCTCAGGACAAGACTAAAGACAGGGCTGAGGGACCAAGAGGGTCCGAGGAATCCTGAGGCTGTGAATGTTGGTCCACTCTGGCTGCTGTGAGCCCAGGCCAGAGGGGAGATGGGCAGCAGGGAAGAGTCTTGCTGATTCAGGTTTCTGCTCTGGGATGACTGGGAGCCCTCCGGGCTGGCCCTGTGCATGGTAGCTGGAAGAGCTGGGAAGCAGGGGCTGACACAGGGAGGCCTGTGGGGCCAGCCCAGGCTGAGACGCCACATTCAGGCCCCATTCATCTCCACCACCCACAACCCCAAGCAAGCCTCAGGGCTCCCATCTGGAAATCAGGGGTCACAGCAGTACCTGGCACACAGTAGGTCTCAACAGGTGGCGGCTGAATCAACCACAGAAATTCTGGTGCTGCCTGCAGGCCCTGGGGGAGCTCTCTGAGGGACAGGAGCTGGGGTGTGAAGGAGGGTGTGCAACAAGAGGGCAGCCCAGGTAGTCTGGGACAGGACCCTTCAAAGGCGTCAAGTCTAAGAAAAGCTGGCCGGGCTCGGTGGTTCAGCCTGTAATCCCAGCACTTTATGAGGCCGAGGCAAGTGGATTGCCTGAGCCCGTGGGTTCAAGACCAGCCTGGTCAGCTTGGTGAAACCTCGTCTCTACAATAAATAAAAAACTAGCCGGGTATGGTAGCGCACACCTGTAGTTCCAGCTACTTGGAAGGCTGAGGCGGAAGGATCGCTGGAGCCCAACAGGTCAATGCCGGGTGGCCATGAGCATGCCACACTACACTCCAGCCTGGGCAACAGAGTGAGACTCCAATTCAAAAAAAAAAAAAAAGCCTGGTGAGGAGTTCTACAGCCTCAGGTGTAAACAGTACCCACCCATGCTCAGGCCCATCCTGCACACTCAAAGGATGACACTAGCAGGGACCACTGGAGGTGGAGTGAGTGGCCAGTCCCAAGTCCAGAAACATCAAGCCTGGGCCTGGCTCCGCCCAGGGGACCGCCTGCTGCAGAGGTCAGCTGGAGCCATGGGCCTCACCCCAGGACACCTGCCCAGACGTGTCCTCAGCACACCCGAGCCTGGTCTCAAGAGGAGCCAGCTCCTTCAGCATTCCCACCCTGGTCTCTGACCCTCCCTCTTCTGTTTGACCCCTAATCTGATGCTCAGCCTCAGGTCCCCTTGGGAGGGGATCGCCAGCTGCCCAGCATCCAGTCCCCCATCGCATGCTGCCATGCAGTGAATGGAAAGTCACCTGGCCACCCCACCCTGGCCCCTCGTCTGTACGTGGCCTCATGCTGAGAGTGGTGATGGTGAGGCCTCTGCAAAGCCCAACGTGCTCTTCAACGCGCCCAGGGACCCCTCCACTTTTCTGTGGAAGAAACAAGGTCCAGGATGAAGCAGGGCATGCCTGAGACCTGGCTGTGGCCTTTGCAGGACCCTCGCCCTGTCCTCACTTAGGACACCCTGGAGTCCTGCCTCCCCATGTCACCTGCCTTCCCCCCATCATCCCAGACAAGCACCCAGAGGGCCACCCACAAAACGAGAGGCTTCCTGCTACAGGCCCTCTGTGTGGAGGCCCTGGAGAACCCCTGATGATACCTCTACCCATTCTGGGACCCGACCTGGGGATGGTGTACAGGGAGAGAAAGGAGCCAGACTAGGAGGGGGTGCTGCCCCACAGCTTTGCCGGCACACGTGGCATGAGGCCACTGACTGACCCAGTTGGGTTGACATGGCAGACACACCCAGGGGTGGGGGCCCCAAACTCAGGTCAGGAGACCCGTCCAGATCATATAGTCAAAAAGGTGATGGGGACAAGGACTTAGCTGTAAGACTCTGGGTAACCTGCCCCCTAAGCTGGACACTTGTGACCCACAGTCTGGGATCTAGGCGGGCCCCAGGGGTTAAGTGGAAGCACCTTCTCCAGGCAGGAGAGGGGAGAAGCCCGTGTCCCATCCACATGCCCGGCCAGAGAGCAGCAAGTAGCTCAGCCACTAGCCAGGGCCCTCCAGAAGTGCCCCAGCTGACCCCACACACGTACTTTCCGGTGCTCTGGCTCCCTTGGGCTCAGCAACCCCCTCCCGGGACCCACTGGCAGCAGGATAGGACTGAAGGGACTCCAGGAAGTAAAAATGGCTTCCAGCAGCAGCAGCCTAGCACACCAGCCTTAAACCTGATCCTGACTGACCCCATTGATCTGCCATAACCTCCGGGAGGGGTCTTCTGTTTTCGTCTTACAAATAAGGAAACTGAGGCTCAGAGAGGCCTGCTTAAGGTCACAGAGCCTCAAGGGAGTTCAAAGCCTTGGGCCACATCTGCCCAGGAGCTGTGGTGGAAGGGACCTCATCTGGCTATAGACCCCCAGAGAAGGGGCAGACTCCTTGGGTTCCGCAGCCTTGAGCTGTCAGGTCCCTCTGAGCCTACCGCTCTACCCGCCCCACCACGGGTCTCTCCGTGGAGGAAGTAGGGAGTCACCCTCCAACACACCAACCCAGAAAACAGGCAGAAGCCAAGGAATCCAATCCTTGGGCAAAAAGTGATCCTGTCAGACACCAAGGTGGGGACCTGGAACCGGCATGGGGAGGTCCTCACACCTGCCTGGGAGGGTAGCTGAGGTCTCACAAGAGCAACTGGGATGTCCTGAGTAGCAGCTGCAGCTAGGAAGATCCTGGGGGAGGGCCCTGAAAGGCCTTGAAAGGCCGGAGAGACCAGGGGGACTTCCCAGGACTGAGGGCACCTTGGAAGCTCGGCTCCCCAGGGTGGGGATTTGTCTGGTGGTTCCCAGATGCTGGAGGGATGGCAGTTGCAGCAACTCTCTCGCTCTGCTTCACTCTGTGGCCCATCTGTGCAATGGGAGGCTAGTCAGCTGGTGGAAACTGCTTGGTGGGGCTAGAAACAGGTCCCAAGGCCCAGTATCTTCAATCTGGGATTACTCAACTCCCAAGCCCCCTCACTTGTCCCTCTTCTCAAGAATAGGGACTCGCTTGCCTGGAATGCCCCCTCGTGGTAGGGGGCTTGACCTCAGGGACCCCTTGAGCCCCAACCAGCTGAGCTTCGTCCCCGGCCTCCTCTCACTCCCAGGTGGGGGACAGGGGCTGGGGTTGGCCCCATGGGGGTGAGGAGAACCCAGCCTGGGAATGCCCAGGCATCTAGCTGGGTCAAACCTGAAAAGCCAGTTTCATCCTTGAATCTTCTTCTGTCTCCAACAGGAAGTACCAAGGTGGGGGGGGCTTTCCCAGAACAGGACTAGAGTCCCCAGACCCAGGCCCCACCCCCCAGCAGCTCCACAGACACCCAACCTCAAGCTGTGCATGCAGGAGCAGCTCTGGTCCGGACCATCGGGGCTGGGTGGGGGGGGTATCCCCTGCCCATTCCCGCCCAGGCCCACAAACAAGCCCAGCAGGGGAGATGGTCAGCATGCCCCCCAGTGCCCTGAGCACCTGGGGCCTGGCTGCCACCCTGCCAGAAGAAGGCCTGCTTAGAGGCACCAGGCAGTGGCCTAGGGCTCCTCTGGGCACAGGGTGGGGCTGTCTTTGGGAGCAGCGCCCCCACCCTGGCGTTCCAGCGTTTACAACTGGGGTGTTGGTGCCGTGGAGCAGAAGGGGGTCGCTGCCACACCAGCGCGCAGTTGCTATTCCATCCCCAGCGAGGACTGCGGGGACGAGACGTTCCCAGAAGTCCCACCCTCCGAGCTGGAGTTTCGACTTGGAGACACCACCCACCGGCGGCCCGGGAGGGAAACGTGGAGGTGGAGGAGGGGGCTCAAAGGAGCCCGGGACGTCCCGACTCCGGCCTCCTCGCCCCGGGACCCCAGCTATCGGGCGGGCCGGAGCCGAGGCGTCCGACGGGCCAGGCCGCCTGGACGCGCTAATCCCGCCGCGGGCTATTTTTGCGGCGCCGGGTGAGGAATCCGGGCTGGGCCCTCCACGGGCGGCGGGGAACTCCGGGCAGGAAAGTCCGGCCGCGGGCGGGCACTCAGCGCAGCCTGGTCCCGGCCGGCCCGACCCGGCCCGACGCGGCTCGGGACGCCCGCGGACACCGCCCGAAGGCCGTCCCCCCGAGAGCCGCGCCCGCACCGCTCACTCACCGCCGCCGCGCTCCGGGGTCCTGCGGCCGTCGGGAGGGGCCGCCGCTGGCGGGAGGGCGCCCGCGCCGAGTCCCCGCCCGCCTGCCGGCCCGCCCGCGAGGGGCGTGCGCCGGGGGCGGGCCCGGCCGGAGGGGCGGCCGCGCTGACTCAGGGCTCAGGAATGCGCGCCGCCCGCCGCCCGGCCCGATTTGCCTCCTCCGCGAAGGCCGCCGGGCTCCGCTCTCCCGGCGAGGACCCCTGGAGCTGGGGTCGCGAGCGCCTTGGCCCCGGAGGGAGGCCTGGCGGAACCCCGGGGTTGTCCTCTGACCCGGGCTCCTCGCCTCTCCGTGGCTCCGGATGGAGTCCTGACCTGTCCTGCCTTGAGGAGTGCTTGGGGGAGTGGGGGTGCGTGAAAAGGGTACTTTGCGAGAGAGGGTGGGGGGCTGGGAGGAGATCCTTGATCCTCTTAAGCCGAACCCGAACCCCGAACGCCCTCCAAAGGTCCATACTGACAAGCCATTCATCCCACAATCCAGCCGGCCTGGGCACTCGGATTCCATCACCCACGCTCACATGCACACGCTCCTGGACACACACAACTGTGCACATGTGCTCATGCATCATCCACTTACAGCCCCAAATGCTCACACACCTGTGTACACATGCAGACTCCCAAGCACACACCTGCTCATGTCCACCTCTCCAGGACACACGCTCACGCCACACACACATGTTCACGTGTGCACTCATACCCTCGCATTCGTGTGTTTGCACACTGCTGCACACACTCAACCACACCCACACCCAGGTCAAGGCCAGAGCAGTTACTCCTTCCCAGTCCAGTGCCCCCAACCGGCACTCTGCAGCCAGGCTGCATCCCCCCTCCTGACCCACTGAGCAGAGGCAACTGTGCCACTTCTGGTGTCCACTCTGTGCCCTTCTTTTTGCCTCCGAAGTCAGCCCCTACCCCTGGTGGGCTCCCATCTCTGGTGTCCCTGAGTGGGACACAAAAAAACCCATCTGCTTTCAGCAGAGGCTGCTGATGGAGTTTCCCAGCATTCTTCTCTCCTGACTCCTGTGCTGACCCTCTCACAGAAAGGCCCAGGAGAGGGATGGGGTGCCAACAGCACGGTATGGGCAGGGTTGTCCAGGAGCTGTGAGTGGTGGAGGGGCCCAGGCTTCCTCTAGGTAGTGGGTACCAAGGTCTTCCTTCTTCACACGGGTCCCTAAAGACTCTTTCACCTGGTGCACCCTCAGGCTTTGGAGGGTCCACAGATGTGTCCTCAAGCCCTGTGTTGGTCACAAGGCCCATGGACATACCATATGACAGAACAGTGCCTGCACATAGTGGGTCTTCTGAACACAGGCGATACCAACTCAATTCTTACACAGAGGGAGACAAGACAAATGTTGGAACAGGTAGAGGAGAGCCCTTCTCTGGGGGATGACTGTGGTGCATCGGGGTCAGGAGGTGAAAGGGGCTGCCCTGGTGCCGATGCTCGGAGCTCCCATAGCCTGCACGTGCCACCCTTCTCATGCCAGGCTCACGGCCAGAGACAGGACAATCTCCATGCCTAGCATTCTTGACCCTCGCCAGGGATAAGCGAGCCTTACCAGGCCTGGATGCCCAGACTGGGCTGGCACAGCCGGTGGTGGTGTCCTCTCTGGAAAGCCAGGGACTGGGCTTGCTTCCAAAGCATGCCACAGCTGGGCATCTGGTGTCAGCAGGTCTCCTCCTGCAGTGGACGCCATAAGGTGCCACCCAGATCCACCCCAAAACCCAGACACTCATCCCCAGTTGCTGGGAGCACCAGCCACAGCTGGCTCACAGCTGATATACACGCCACCCCCCACTCCCCCACCCCCACCCAGGAGTTACCTTCAGTGGAGAGCTGCCTTGTCCAAAGCCATGTGCCCTCCACAGAGATGGCAGTCAGTTTCCAGGGACGATAAAAGGCTTCCCACTGTGTCCCTTCAGGATGCCTCCTGAGGCCCTGTCAGTTCCCAGGTTCGTGAAGGTCCACAGCAGCCTTTGCTGCAAACTCTGCTCCTTTGCCCCCCCCAGGTGTTGCCCCCAAAAGCATGCCCTCAGTACACCCCTGCAGGCAAGTCCCCAACTCAACTCAGAGTCTGTCCAGGAACCCCCAGCCTCTCAGTCCACCCTGGCCTCCTGAGTGAGGGCATCAGAAGGATGGTGTGGGCAGAGGGGGGTTGACACACGTGTACTCAGGCTCAGGCCTGCCCTACTATTCTATGTTGTGGTGGAGGAGCTCCTCGCATGGAAACCCAGCCCCAGTCCCATTTCCCCCTCCATCTACCCTGGAGCCATGAAAATCAGCCGTAGTCTCCTGGCACAACTGAAGCTGGCAGGCAGGTGCCTGGGGACCAGGGGTATCAGACTATCCCCAGGACTCATATATCTCACTCCAGGGTAAGATGGGGTGAGAGCCCTGACCAGTAAAAGGAGTTCTCAACAGCTACCCTGAAGTCCTCGGCTCAGCTTCCGGTCATGAGTAATCACACCAGAGGGTTTGTTCCTGAGTTCTGGAGAGTCCATGGGGGGATCAGTAGAAATTGCCCCTGCCTGGGGAGCAGAGCTAGACATAGGCGCAGGATCCACCCCTGGCTATTTGGGGAGGAGGCAGGAGCAAGTCACGCCAGCCAGTGGCCTGAAATCATGGGCTATTTCTGAGGCAGCTGCCCCCTCCCCACGGCCAAGGGCTTGGCAAAGGTGTTCCATGAGCACCTGGGCCTGGAGCCCAGCACAGCCCCAGGGAGGATACAGCCCACACAACACCCCCCTCGGCCTGCCCAGGAGCTGCCCTCTCTGTCCAAGGAAGTTTTGGCCCCTCCAGGGCTTGCCAGACACAGAGGGCCCCAGAGGCCAGTCAGGAGGCCAGCAGACACCCTGCAGAGAAGCTGCCAGATGGTGGCTCATGTGTATAAGAGCCCACAGGACTCTGACCTGACCCTTGCTTCAACAGCTGTTAGCAGCTCCCCCCCATTAGAGAGAAGATGGATCCAGTGTGCTGAGCACCCTAGGTAGGTGAGGCCACACCTGGAACCCTGGTCTCTGTGGTCAATGGCGCCACTGTTGCTCAAGGCCTGCTTACACTGGCTTCCATGATGGATGGCTGCACCCCTACAGCTGGAGGCCACTCCAGCCCCTCCACAGCCTGTGGGCTGGGTGGGAGGGGTACAGACTGCTCACCCCACACTGATACCACCCTTGACTCCTTTCAAAGCACAAGGGTGTCCTTACCTCTGTCTTCCACTGACATCCTTGCCTCCTCTAACAAGCTACTCCCAGCCCAGCAGCAGGGCATGCTGAGGACAGAGGAGGCCCAGGCCCCCTCCCCTCACTGGCACCACCTTCTCTTGCCTCTGGCCAGCCCATCAACCCACTCTGCAGGCCACAGTGGGAATGCTCAGCCCACCACTTCCAGCTGCGGTGGGAGCCTTAGACCACAAACCAGGAAGTGGGGGGGACAGATTGCACAAGCCCCCGCATTCAGGCCAGTACATCTGGAGAAATGGGTTGCAGGTGCTGTCCCTGTCTCTTCCTGGGGCAGGGGCCAGGCTACCCACCAAATTGTACTCTTATCCAAGAGGTGGAGATAAAACACTCCTCTGGGACCCTCTGGACTCTCCACGAGTTCTACACAGAGCATGCACCACTTGTGAAGTCAAACTAAGTGTTAGCATAAAAATCACCCCCTTCTCCCTGCCCTCATCAGGAAGACAGGGGTGCAACCGGGGCCTCAGTTTCCCTCATAGACTGGGGCGAATAGTGGGGGATCTGTTCCTACAGGAAGAAGAGAGTCGTGGTTTGGGCAGAATGGCTCCAAGGATAGGAAGGAAGGGGGTGGGGTCACATCCAGGCCTGCCTTATGAACATGGATTTATGACACATTGTCCCCCTCTCCCCCGGAAGTGGCACACAGTGCCACAAACAGCTGGTGGCTTCCAGCAGGCAGCTGCTTGCCCCTCCCTCCTCAGGAAGTCCCAGTTGGGGCCCATGTGGGTGGGATGGCTGGGCTCTGGCCTGGGCCAGAGTTCAGCCCCTGAGCTTGTCAGAGGAGACGAAGCAGTTGGAGACCAGGGTCCTGCCCTGCAGGCCTTGCCCCAGGACCAGGTGGCACTCTCATCTGAGGGTCCCAGACACAGGGCCTGTGCCTCTATCCTGTCCAGCACCTACCATCTGACACTGTCAATACCCACTTGCTCTCTGAAGCCTTGTTGGTACCCCTTTCCAGGGCCAGGGTCACAGAAATCAAAGACAGCCCAGGACAAGCCCTTAGGGGTTTTTACAGGGGAGGGGTGGGTTGTGGGTAATGTGGGTAGGATTGTGCCTCCCATAGCTGAGGGGCTCTGCAATCCCAGATGAACCATCAAGTGGCAGAGGTGGGGAATAGCTCTGCTGGGCATGGGGCTGCCAGTGAGCCACAGGAACCAGCAGTGTGCCCGCTCCTCAGAGCCCCTCCCCTTGGCCTTTCTTCCTCTGGGCCAGGCACTGCCTCCCAAGATGCCCCTGCCCCTCCTTGGGGCACCCATCTCACTTAAGAGGTTACAGGCAAGGAGGGCAGCAGATCTAGGGCATCAGAGGTGCAGGGCAGCTATGTGCCACCAGGTGGGTGTTCACAGGTCCCCACAGCCCTAGTCTTAACTCCAGCAGGCCCAACCCAGGGAAACTCCCCTCAGCATCCCTGGGCAGGAGGGATGGGGCTCCACTGCAGAGACAGAATCCCGGGGCTCCCTTTCCTCCCTCCCACCAGCCTGACATGCAGGCCTAACGTCCACTTCCTGGATGAAGAAACCCTGGCCCACTGCAGCTCGGCCTCCCACGCACGCCCTCTTCGGGCACCCCACCCAACTGTCTGCGGCCTGCTCCTCCCCCAAAAGCGCGGCGACCAGTATCCCTGGGGACCCAGTCCAGCTCTAGCCAGACTGTCCTCTTGGTGGTCTGACCACCGCTGGTGGAGCAGGCTCTGAGGCCGTTGAAGGAGCAGGGCGCAGAAGCGGGCAAGAGCAGGTCCCTGGGCGGGTACGGGGACACCACGAGGGGCTCGCCCCACTCCGGCTGTCGCCTCCCCGCTCTTGAGCCACCGGCGCCCCATGGGCCCCGAACCTTGATCCGGAATGGGACGGGGGCACCGGGAAAGGGGACCCGATCCGCGCGACCCGCCCCTGCCCTCCCCGGAGGCACTCGCCGCCCCGCCCCTGCTTCCGTCCCCTTCTGCGCAGGCGCCGCCCCACTCCCGGAGTCAGCGGCGCTTCCGGTACCGGCAGCCGGGGCTCCCCGCCGCGGTCCGAGCCCATAAAACCCCGCAGGGCCACCGATGCCCGCGCGCCGAGGGGCCCAGGTGAGCGCCCTTCGCTGCCTGCTGTGGGCGAGCGCGCCCCGGGGTGCGGTCGTGGGCGGCCCCGCCGGGCCCGGGAACGCCAGTAGCGCCGCGGCCCCCGACGACGTCCCGGCGCTCCAGCCGTGAGGGCGCAGACCGGGTGTGACCCGAGTGCCACGGGTCAGCAGGGCCGCAACGCCCCGGGGTCTGGGCGCGTCCATTCCCCGCGTCCGGTCGACGTGAACGTCAGTGGTCGTGTTAAAAGCAATGGGTCTCTCCCCTGCCCGCGGGATGTGGGGACTGCGAAGACCAGCCCTGGAGAGTGTGCACCCGTCCCTTCCTCTTTCCCTCCCCCTTTGACCCAGAACAGCTGAGGCTGTGGGCAGGATGCACTGGCCGGAGGTTGGCGACCTGCTGGGGTCAGCAGGCCCTCCTTGTCCCTCACAAGACCTCACTTTGGCCCCACTTGCTCGATCAAGCGGAAGACAGGGACCCAGGGGCTCGTTCCCTGAGCACTTGGGATGGGGCCAGGCTGATGGCAGGCCCATGCTCACCCATTGGTGTGTGTGTGTCAGGACTCCTGGGCCATGCTGAAAATTCTGACACAGTGGGAGGCCTGCAGAGGAGTTGCCTGGACAGTGGGGTCAGGAACTCACAGTCTGTTTCTCAGCCAGGCCCAGCAAGCTCCCAGTTGTTTCTGAATTCCTGGTCAGGGTTGGGTGCAAAGGGCAGAGCTCCAGAAACCAGCTCAGAAGTTTGCATGGGGCCCCCATGACGCGTGGAAATCAGGGTACCAGCTGTACAGTCCCAAGCTTCTCCTCCCTGGTCCTGCAGCCTGGGCCCCTAAGCCGTGCAGCCCCTAAGGGTGCAGGGTGCATAGGCAGAGCAGCAACTCTGCCCTCCTGCAGCACAGCCTCATGTGCCATCATTTCCTGAGGCTGAGCATGTCATGGCTGACTTTCTGTTTGTGCCTCATGACAACCCTCAGTGTGGTTGCCTTCACTGTGCAGATAAAGGTACCAAGGCAGGTGGTCAAATCCAGTCCTTGAGCTCCCTGAGGCTGATCTCACCACATAACTATTTGTCTTCTCCTATTCAGATGCTTAATATTTTTCTTTCCCATTACAGCTTTCCAGAAGGATGGGCCAAAAAAAGCAGCGACTGGCAGAGGCAGAGCAGCCACAGGGCCCATCATATGCTGCCTGGATACCTTCCCCCAAGGAGCCCCACATGGGACCACTTGTGACCCCAGACCCTCACCGCAGTATCTATTTCTCAAACTCAAAGGACCAGCTTACCCGACTGGGGCCAGAGTTTTTCGACCAGCCGGCAGTCCCCCTGGCCCGGGCATTTCTGGGACAGGTAATGTAAACATGACATCCCCCTGGCCTGGGCATTTCTGGTACAGGTAATGTAAACATGGCAACGTGGTCTCTCCTGAAGTGCTGGTCAGCATGCAGGCATTGCTGGGTCCCAGCCAGCTCTGCTGGGCTCACATCCCTCACTTGGCCCTCAGATGACCCTCCTTGTCCTCGTGCAGTCAGCTGCTTTGCTCACATCAGTCCCTGGATGACTTCATCTCAGTTGTCTGGGGTCATTAGGGAGGAACGTGGAAATTGCCAGTGCTGTTTACCAGGGTGGAGGCCAGGGTGCCACCGTCTGCCTGCCTACAGTGCATATCAAAGTCAAAAGCAGTTGCACTGTTAGCCTTCCTTACCTGGGAAATAAGAGTGTTATCTCTGTTCTACCTGGGCTCTCCCTCACAGTGTTTAGACATGTGGGAACCATTGCTGTGGCCAGTGTTGGGCTATCCAGCACTGGAGCCACTGGAAAGCTGCCCCTTTCCCACTATAGCAGCTCACAATGCAGTACTGGCTTCCCAGGTTCCTGCAACTCAGCACAGGTCCAGGATCTGGTCTCTGCCAATCAGATTTGGAGTGGAAAGCAGGGATCACTCATGGCCCACGCTGGTGGGACCTGCAGTGCAGCCTGTCCCCACGCATGAATGTTCCCATAGCTGTGGCATACAGATCAGTCTAGAGTGCTGGCTGGGTGTTGGTCCTGTGTGCCAAAGCTCTGGGCCTGGCTTTTGGTTCTCCTAGAGCCTCCAGGGTCTACCCTTTTAACAAGCCTGCTTTTAGGTTAAAATGGCCAAGGAGGGCTAGTTTCTGTAATAGAATCTAAGAAAAACCAGTGCCAGGAGTTGAGTGCTGAAAGGAACAGACCCTAAAATGTGGTCTTCACTTATTGGAGAAGGGATGCTTTCAGCTGCAAGAGCCAGAGGGTCCTTCTAAAAGCACCTTAAATAATGGGCATCTATGCTATGACAAAATGACATGAGCAGGTGTGTCGAGGATCACCTGTGTCAAGGACCCAGGGTGGTGTCAGGGATGACAATACATGTCTCTATTCAGCATCATTGGCGTGTCACAGTTTCCTCCATAGGCTCCAGTTATGCCCACACAGGCACATTGGTGGACAAGATTGATGTCTAAGAGAGAAGAGGGTTTTCACCCTGTGTCCCTTTGGTGAGGGAGGACAGCCTTTTCCTCAACCCCCCAGTGGATGTCCTTGCAGACCCTTCAACCAGGCTTGGGTCATCCATTCATCCCTAAAAGAGTCATTGCAATGAGCTTCCATGACAACCCAGACCACTCTCTGGGCTGAGGAGGGTGTTGCTTCCCCAGGACCCTCCACTAGTAAGAAGGAGCATGTGCGCTTGTAACTGGGGTGGTGGGGGGGAGGCAGAGAGAACATCTGTCACGGATGGAAGTGGTATCAGAGTAAAATCCAGATCAGAAAACCAGGATGGAAAAGACAACAGTGAGAAAAGGGCAGTGGGACATTCCTGTCCAGAAGGCAGTGGGGCCCCAGTGTGCCACACGGAGGTACAGGAGCAAGCAGAGGGAAGCCAGCAGAGGAACACCCCCCACTGAGCTCCTGGAAAGGCGGGGCTCCTTTTCTCCTCTGGAGACAGTCTGGCCAAGCCTGACCTGTCCACTTTTGTCCTCACGGCTTTGGATGCCTAAGGGATTCTGGGCTTCTAGCGCAGGCAACGACCCCTTCTTTCTTCTACCCTGTCTCCAGGAAGGCCTCCCAGATGCTCCCCAGGTGAGTGTTCTCCCCAGCCTATGATACTGACCGTGGCCTCAGGCACCACAGGGATTCCTGGGCTGAGGCGAAGGCGGCCTGGACGTCCAATTGACCCGAGGACAAGACAGGTGCTGGAGATGTGGATGGTCCCCAGAGCTCTGCTGGGGGAACTGAGCAGCTGTTCCTGCTGCTCAGAAAGGTCTTAGAGCTGGTAGGTGGCTGCTGAGTATGAGGGTCCTTTATGGCCACCTTGGCAGCCCAGGTTGGGAGCACTCTGCTCTAGAACGTCCCAGGCGACTGTGTGGGGACACCCTTGGGGCCCTGTGCCCTCCATGCTGCCTGACCCCATGCTAAATAATGTTTTTCTCAAGGGGACTCTGGGAAAGGAGGAAGCAGGAGGATGAAAGGCCCCACTGATAGGACATGAAGGTCAAGCTGCACGGTGAATCCATGAGTGCTGGTTTCCAGCCCAGCCTTGGCTGGGACTTGAAGTGGCTGCAGCCTTTGTTCAGGACACTGGAGTATGACCTGTAGTCTGGTGGTCCAGCAGGGCTCAATGGCTGCCTTCAGGCTCTGAGCAGGAGCAAGAGAAAAGGCAGGATGGAAGAGATGAGCCGAGGAGCCCTGCTGGGCCTGGGTGCCTGGCACATCCTGAGCTGGGGAGATGAGGTCCAGGCTGGGTAGACCCCCATCCCTTCCTGCTCTGAGCAGAAACTGACTGCCCACAGGTCCTAGTCCGACGACTCGCCAATGGCACGGAGCTCCGAGGCCGCATTGTGGAGACTGAGGCATACTTGGGGCCAGAGGATGAAGCCTCCCACTCAAGGGGTGGCCGGCAGACTCCCCGCAACCGAGGCATGTTCATGAAGCCGGGGACCCTGTATGTATACATCATCTATGGCATGTACTTCTGCATGAACGTCTCCAGCCAGGGTGAGTGGTGCTGGGACACAGGTTGGGGAGGCAGGAGGGCTGGCAGAGCCCCCTCAGCTAGCAGCCAGGGGATCCCCCAGAGGAGCAAGAATGTACCATTGCCACAGCCAAGTCAGGGTTTCCGGAGCTCTGACTGCATTGGCAGAGCAAGACTGACTAGAGGGGTTGAATAGAGGCCCACAGAATAGGGGCCCCACAGAGTGAAGGCCCTGGGGTGGCCCCTGAATGCAGAGCAGATAAGTTCCAGGTGGCCACCGCTGGTTCCAGAACTTGGAGTTGGTGCCAAGAGTCTCCTGTCAGGCAGGAGCCTTGCCAGGCAGCCCGTTATGGGGTCTTGATGTCTGGATTATTTGTCTCAACAGGGGGCAATTCTGCCCTCCAGGAGACATGAGGCAATGTCTGGAGACATGCTTGATCACCCCAGCTGGGAGGTGCTGCTAGCACTGAGTGGTAGAGGCCAGGAATGCTGCTGCAAACCCCGCAAGGTACAGGACCACTCCCACCACAGAGCTCCTGGGAGACCCCATTCGCCTCTGGGGCAGGCTCTGTCCTTGGTGAGCATGTGGCTCTGTGTTCCAGGTGATCTGTGCTGGCGAGGAAGAGGCCAGGCGGGCCCGACACCATAGCACCACCCTGCCACTGCTAACCAGGAGCAGGGTCTTCCAGCTGGTCCCAGCATCCGTTTGCTGAACCTTCCCTGCCTGTCCCAAGATGAGCAGTTGCTTGGGGCCAGTACAGGGCTGGAAGCCTGCCACACTGTAGGTCACGTTTGTTGAATGAGTAGTGATGTGCGAGCTGTGACCACCCAGAGCAGGCAGCTGGGGGTGTCTAGCTCAAGACCCATGGGGACTGGCGCATTCAGGGACCCCATGACAGGCCCTGTGCTGGTGTTGAGTGAAGCTGAGTGACTGGGCATCACAAGACAGTGAGGCCCCCTTCTGGTACCCCTGGAATGCTTGGTCACGGAGCTTTTTGTTGGTAGTGGAACCATCCCCCTCAAGTGAGGCAAAACTGAACTCAGAGATACCAAGTGCAGAAATGCTTGGTGCTGTGGTGAGGGAGGGGAGGACCCTGGGCTTCTAGGGTGTAGTAAACTAGGCAGAGGCAGGAATGTGAGCTATAATTCCTAGACACATGACCAAAATACCCCCAGGAAAGCCCAGATCTGGAGGGCAGGGCCCCGCACAGGTATGGTGTTCAGGGCAGAGTCATCCAGGTGGAGTGGAGGCAGAAGGCAGGCTAAGGACATAGCTGTGGCCTGGCATTGAAGTGAGGGCAGCCCACGGAGATGAGGAGCTGGTTGGGGAAGGGGATGAGGTCACAGGGCCAAAAGCAGAATGGTGAGGTGGCCAGAGCCAGAACAGTTGACCCTCCGGGGGGATGGTCAGGGTGGACAGAAGGGTAGGGGTGAGGATGTCTTTGGGCAGATCAGAGGGGTCATGTTTTCATGTCAGGATGCAGAACCTGGATGCATTCTGCACAAAGGAGAAGGCAGGCAGGCAGAAGGGGGTGTGGTGACAAGGGCAGCTAGGCTCTGACTCATTTGCAGGCAGCCCTGGCGACTCAGTGAGACAGTGGTGGAAGGCCGTGTCCTGCATTCACAGGGACATAGGGAGTCCTGATTCTTCCTACTGAGGGCACAGAGGGTACTCCTCCTGGGCTTTGCTTGACCTTGCTTGTATCTTGAAATACTTTGAAAACTGGCAGGCTAAGAAATGTCTACTTACTAGAACTTCCTGGGCTGCTAGCCATGCTGGAAGGCATGGCTTTGTCTGCGAGGGCTGGCCTCAGGGTGCTGCTGTGGAGGCTCCAATGGCCAAGGCCCAAGAGTGGGGACTGGCTTGGCTACCCTTGGCTAAGCCTGGCTCCCAGGTAGCTGCACAGATAGCCGGAGCAGGTGTCTCAGGAAAGCAGGAACCTAGGAACCCAAGGGTCCTTCTCAGAGCTGAGGGAGTTAGGACATCTGTGTCCTCTTGCGTGAGCCCCTGGTCCCAGGAGCATCAGTTGGCATCTCTGGCTTCTGAAGCAGCCTGGACTGGCAAGGAGAGTACTGGGCTGGAGGAGGGATGCCAAAAAGGAGCTGAGGGGCTTCACTGGCACCTCCTCCTGCCTGCCTGTGGAAGGTCTTACAGTCAGGCTTTCCACTGAGTCACCGGATGGGCTCTCCCAGTGTTCTGTGCACAGTGGCAGCTGCTCCAAGCCAACCCCTTGCTTACCTTGCATGGATGCTGAGTGAGGCAGATGGAGAGCCCTGGAGTCCAGCTAGGGATCTGGGCTAGGGCAAGGCATCCTGCTTCCTGGCAGAGTAACCCTGCCCAGGGAGAACTGCCTCTCTGGGGCTTCCTTCACTGGCCTTATAGTTGCTGCCAATCAGAAGATCAGGGAAAGCCAGGGAGAGAAGAGCTGAGGTCCAGCACGCACCACGTGATTTTATAGGGTATCCCTAGCTAGTTCTAAGGACAGCCACAATAGGGGCCAGCCAGGGTCAAGGCAGAGGTCCTGCCTGGTGGGGGCAACCAGAGGTGCCCACAGAACGCAGAGCTTCCTCATGGGTGTAGGCATGGAAGAGGGGGAAGTAGGCAGCCCCTTCCACCCCCCCCAGTTCCAGAAGGCACAAGCTCAGGTATGTAAAGTATGGTCCCTGTCCCACAGGGAGGCAGTCACACTCTCCCCATGACACTGGGTGTCTGGAAGTGCACTGGGGCAAAGAGGGCAGAGCCTGGGGAGGCTCTGCTACCATGCTGTCCGTCTGTCCCACAGGGAGGCAGTCACACTCTCCCCATGACATTGGGTGTCTGGAAGTGCACTGGGGCAAAGAGGGCAGAGCCTGGGGAGGCTGTGCTACCATGCTGTCCATCTGTCCCACAGGGGATGGGGCTTGCGTCCTGCTGCGAGCGCTGGAGCCCCTGGGGGGGCTGGAGACCATGCGGCAGCTTCGCAGCACCCTCCGGAAAGGCACTGCGAGCCGTGCCCTCAAGGACCGTGAGCTCTGCAGTGGCCCCTCCAAGCTGTGCCAGGCCCTGGCCATCGACAAAAGCTTCGATCAGAGGGACCTTGCCCAGGATGAGGCCATGTGGCTGGAACGTGGCTCCCTGGGGCTCAGTGGGGCAGCTGTGGTGGCAGCAGCCCGGGTGGGCATTGGTAGTGCAGGGGAGTGGGTCCGGAAGCCCCTGCGCTTTTATGTCCGAGGCAGCCCCTGGGTCAGTGTGGTGGACAGAAAGGCTGAGCAAGACACACAGGCCTGAGTAAAGGGCCTGCTCAGACAAAGCTTTTTAATTGTTTAAAAATCAAATAAATGCTTTATTTCTAGAAAACTTGTTTGCATTTCAGCCAGAGGCCCTCTGGGTAGTCAGTGTGTGTCTTTCCCCAGAACAGAAAGGCTGAGGACCTTGTGTGTGCAATGCCAGGCCTACTGTGGACACTAGGGGGAGTTGCCAGTATGTGTACAGACAGCCCCTGAGGGTGGGGGTCGTGCACAGCAGGTCACATCTCCATCAGCCACAGAATGTGCACAGGTGACAGGGTTGCCCCAGTCCAGTGGGGCCAGCTTAGGCCCTTGCACTTCAGATGGTCAGGACAGGGTGACAACTTGGCTACACATCTGGTAGCTTTTGTGGACCATGGCAAGGGCCAGGCCAGGAAAGGTTCATAGTGAGCCAAGAGAGCATGGTGGACAGAGCTGGTGCTTGGTGAGAAGGCCACATGGGACCTCAAAGTGGATGGTTGTCAGAGGGGTGGGGACAGGCCAATCACATTTCTGCACATTCCTTGGGATGACCACACAGAGTGGGGGACCAGGGACCACAAGCAGGCGGGAAGAAGGTCTAAGAAACGTACCGCCCAGTGCACATGGAAGACATGGGACTCTCCCAGAGACTGGAGACCTGTAGGGTTCCCTCCAACTCAGCAATACTGTGGCATTCTGTGAGGACTAGAGGGAAGAAGAGCCCTGAGGGAGGCCATCTCAGAGCTGCTGCTGAGCCAGACTTAACCTACTGTAGCCAGGCCAGGGGGCTCTGCAGGCCTTCAGTCAGGCTGAGGCTGGCATCCACCCAGTGCCAGGCCTCAGGGCTAAAAGGGCTCAGGCCCAGCAAGGAGGGACCTTGGAGTGGGGAGACACTGGTACCCACCCACACACCCAGCAGCCTCTCCATCTTGCACCTGTGCTCAGGTGAGCAGTGCCTGGAAGACAGCGATAATGGGGTCTTCGTGGGTAGTCACCACCAGCACACTGCGGAACTTGTCAAAGAGCATGAGCAGCTGGGAGCGTCGCGTGTTCTCGTTGTACATGATCTCCTCCAGGTGGTGGCGACCGCGGAAGTAGTGAAGGAGCCTGAGGGGGGTGGCATGAGCCCAGCCTGAGGCTGTCCCCTTCCCCACTGCAGGCCTCTGCCCAACAGACACTGCTAGGCTCAGCACTAAGCCACCCACAGACCTGAGCAGAGCTGGGCATAGGGCCAGGGAGGCAGCATTGCAGCCCCGCCACCAAGGGCAGGCAGGCCTCCTGGACCCTATGACCCCCACAAGCCTGCTAACCAACAGGTGGGCCTGAAATAAGTCCAGGAGAATGCAAAAGTACTCAAACCCGAGCTGCCCGGGCCTGTGTTCTACCATGGGAAGGGGTTTGCAGCAGCTTCTTTTTCATGCTACTTTGGCAGTGGTTCTAGACTTGCACGGTCACTGCTTCAGGGGGGGCTTCTACAGCTGAGGCTGTACCAGGAGGCCTGGACCAGCTGCTTGGAAAAGTTGCAGATGACTCTCCCAAGGGCCTGGAGTGCTGTTCTTTTTTTTTTTGAGTTGGAGTCTCACTCTGTCGCCCAGACTGGAGTGCAGTGGCCGCTCCCGGCCACCGCAGCCTCGACCTGCTGGGCTCCAGCGATCCTTCCGCCTCAGCCTTCCGAGTAGCCGGAATTACAGGCATGCACTACCATGCCCGGCTGATTTTTTGATTTATTGTAGAGATGAGGTCTCGCTACCCAGGCGGGTCTCGAACCCACGGGTTCAGGCAATCCGCTCACATTAGCCTCCCAAAGGCGCGGTAATTTTTTGATTTATTGTAGAGATGAGGTCTCGCCTGCCCAGGCGGGTCTCGAACCCATGGGCTCAGGCAATCCACTCACCTCAGCCTCCCAAAGGCGCGGGATTACAGGCTGAGCCACCAAGCCCAGCTGAGTGCTGTTCTTAATAGGGGGCTTAGTCCCTGACAACCAGACCTCTGCCAGAAAACCATGTATTTGCAGTGTCCCCCCAAGTCAGGGTAGGGGTTATAGGGCCATTGAGCCACATGATTCTGGGGCCAAGAGGCCTGGGCAATCCCCTGCCAAGTCCTGTGTAGGTGGGAACTTGCTGCTGCTTCTCAACAAGTGACAAGAAACTTCTAAAAAGTACTACAGAGACTCCTAAAGACAGGTACACCAGGCCCTAGACCCGGGGTCTTAGCATCAGGCTGTATTCACACCTGAGAAGCAGCACACCTGCACACCTGAGCACTGGAGATCACACCTCAAACAGAGGCCCTGCATATGTTGTCAGTGCATTTAAATGTGTGGTGCTAGCCGGGCTCGATGGCTCAGTCTGTAATCCCGTGCTTTGGGAGGCTGAGGTGAGTGGATTGCCTGAGCCTGCAGGTTCGAGACCCGCCTGGGCAACTTGGCAAGACCTCATCTCTACAATAAATCAAAAAATTAGCCAGGCGTGGTAGTTCCAGCTACTTGGAAGGCTGAGGCGGAAGGATCGCCGGAGCCCAGCAGGTGGAGGCTGCGGTGGCTGGGAGCAGCCACTGCACTCCAGTCTGGACGACAGAGTGAGACTCCAACTCAAAAAATAAAATAAAAAAATAAACGTGTGGTGCTATTGGGGACATCCCCATCCGCTTTCTGTCCTAACGCTGTGATTGACCCTGCCTCTACACAGTCACCCAAGCCTACCTGGCAAACATGCGGAGGTCCTCAGGGTTCTGGGCTGCAGGCACGCTGAGAATAGCCGCCCGCTCATGCTCTGACAGGCTGGCCAGCAGGTTCTCTGTCATCCTCTTGTTCAGTGGTGAGTCTCCGCTGGGGAGCAGCTCCGCGCTGGAGTTGTCCATGCTGGGGCTAGTGAGGGTCATGTCGTCGCTGCTGGCTGTGGGTGAGCACGGGTCAGGGTGACAGTAGCACCGGGTAGAATTCCAGGATGCTCAGGAAAGCAGTGAGGGCAGAGCCAGTAGCCAGTCCCCTGCCTAAAGACATCCCCAACTCCCACAAGGGCCCCACCTGGTGCCGCAGCTGTACCATCTGCCCTCCCATCCCTGCTCTCACTGCTGCTCCATTATCTGGGCGCAAAACACACCCTCCATATGGCTGATCTGGAACACAAGGGGCCTCTGGGAGCAGCCTCAAGGGTTGCTTCTGAACAGAGGGGCAATGTGTGCCGCCCATACCCCAAGGCAGGCCTGGGTACCTTTGACCTCACCCAGTACAAGGGATGAAGCATCAAGCTTGAAACCCAGGACCAGTCCTCAGTTAGGGAAGGACTTTTCAAAATCTTCCAGCCCCTTCCTTTCCCAAGCCTGGGGCCCTGAGAAAGGGCAATGAGCTGCTGCCCTCCAGGCACACTGGACACAACAGCTCTTCCGAGAAGTGACTGTGACCGTAGCTATCTCCTCAGAGGGTCTCAAGCACAAGGGTGTCAGTCATCCTCCTGGTGATGGTGTGAGACCCTGTTCTGATCCCAGGCTAGAGCAGGGATTCCAGTAGTGCTGTAGTAGGCTGGGGCTGCTCCTGACTCCAGCAAGCTCTGCTGAAGGGCCTAGAGGCAGAGCCCCAGGTGGTGGTGCAGGAGAGATGGGAAGGGTCTCCATGAAGGACTCAAGGGGTGGCGTGTGCATGTGTGCACAACCATGTAGGGTCCCCTCATCCCTTCCAGCAGGGCCCATGTTGGGCCTCCTACCCATCACCCCCAGGTGTCTCCCCACTGTGAGCTAGATGCTCCAGGGGACCCTACTTGGGGAGCCAAAGCTGAGGGCGTTGGGTGTGCTGAGGCTGCGGCCGCCAACCCGGGCAGTGAAGAGCATGTCGTCCTCTCGTGGCCGGGGCTCCTCCTCACTGGGCGATGCCATCAGGCAGACATAGGTGTGCAGCTGAATGAGTAGTCGGCGCTGCAGCATCCACACCACCATCTGGATGAGCTGAGTCTGTGGAGTGACAGCAGGTGAGGCTGGTTACCCCACCCCAGCCTCCATCCTGGGATCAGGGGCCATGGCTCTAGACACAGCCACAGCATGTGCTGTGTTACTGATGCCCAGGCAGGAAGGCTCCTCGCCCCAGAAAGGAACCCCAGATGCTGGGCAGCCCTCCAAGGCCAACTAGCCCTCCAGGGAAAGGAAGGGTCCCAGAGAACACCCAGATCACACCTACAACAGCACCTGCCACACACCTGGGCTGCCCTGTGTCTGGCTGAGGAGCAGGACCTGTGATGTGGAGGCTCCTGCATTCCCTTTTCTGGGCTGACCTCCCACACTGTGCTGCTGGACCACCCCTGCTCTGCCTTCCTTGCCTGAAGCCTACTGTGCCCTGCAGGTGGACCCGGCCAACTGGTCCATTACTGGACAAGCCCAGACACTGTTCAGAAGGAGGCTGTGGGCAGATGCCCTGAGAGCAGAAAGTACTCTCCTTGGATCAAGCTGAAAGTTCACCCTGGGCACACAGGTGGTTCTGGAAGAAAGCTGGGGACAGGGACCCTGTGCTCAGGGTAGAGCCACCCTCCCCTTTCCATCAGAAGGCATGTCCAGGCCAGGCCCTCTAGTGTCTCTGGGTTAGCAGGTAGAACTGGCACCTGACCATGAGCAGTGAGGAGCCACGTGCTGGGTGAAGTCCAGCCTCATTGAGAAAGCACCTCCCAGACAGATTTGGTCAAGTAACAAGGAATACGTGATGGCATCAATGTCCTCAGATCCACACACTGGTCTGCTCATCTTTGGGAGGGTCCACAAGGAACTGCTGGCCAGGGTTACCTCCTGGGAGGGGGCTGGGACTGGGGATGGGAACAAGGGAGGTACCATAGGCATGTGTGACTTGGTCAAAAAGCAAATACATTTCTAAAGGATTGCAAAATATCTAGATTTAACATGGAATCAAAAAATAGAACAAAGGGGCTTCACAGCACTGGAAAGCATGTCCTCAGAACCGGATAGATCCAAACCTGGCTCCATCTGGGCCCCTTGACAAGGCCTGGGGCAGCCAGTCAGTCAGGCCTGGAAAATCCACCCTTTTGTCTAGGCCACTGGAAGTCTTCTGCTGGGATGGGAGCATTAGCAGCCCCTCCCCAAGCACTGCCCCAGGAGGAGGGCAGGGAGAAGCAGCGTGTGCCTTTTACTCAGCTGGTACAACCTGGCACAGTTCCCAGAAACCAAAGGCTCCATGAAAGACTCCATTGAGAACTCTTGTCGGGCTCAGCGTCTAAAGGAGCTGGAAAACCAGGATTGTATTCACAATTTGAGAAGGCAAAAGGTTTGATTTTAAGGACTGGTTATGCCAAATAGATCTGGCACTTATTAAATTAAATACTTTACTTTTTTGAGACAAGCCTTGAGAACACTCAGCTCATCTGTCTCTGACACCTATCCCTTCTGGGTCTGCCCTGGATTCCCGCCCCGAGCTGTAGGCGCTCAGCAGAGGAGAGGATGCAAAGTTGCCTTGGCTCCTATAGCCACCTTGACATGAAGCTGTGAAAAAGTGACACCCACAGCCCACTGGGGAAGCCACCGACCTGCCATAGACCCTGCCATAGACGCTGACTCACTAGCTCTCATCCCATACTCCTGCAGGAGGCCTTCTCTCCCCCAGCCACACCCAGCCTCCCACCTGCCTGCCCCTTATAACAACTCAGGCCCCACTGGGTGGACACTGTCCCAGGCAGGTCCTCCTCTCCAAGCCCTCTTGGATGAAGAGGTTCTGGGGACCAGGGCTCATACCCACAGATCCTGTGGCCACGATGAAGGCAGAAGCCAAACTCTCTTAGAGGGCTGGACCCAGGCTCACTCTGCAACCTCTGTCTATGGGGAATCCCCAGGCCCAGAGGGGGCAAATGTGGTTTGGTGGACCCAGGCAAGGTCAGCATTCTCCTGCTGAGCTTAACTCAGTTCTAACCCTAAGAATTGCCCACTGCAGCAAGGGTGGACTCCATGAGGAGGAGACTGCCCAAGTATTAGGTCACTAGCCAAGTGTCCACAGGTGGCCTGGCAGCCGGGTTTCAGGTCATCCTGGCAGGGCATGCCACACCTGCACAGCAAGCCTCCTAAGGTGAGGGAGTGGCAGTGCTAAGGGTTCTTGGGTCAGAACCAAGAGCCGGGTAGGTAGTGCCCAATCCACCGCATAACCAGCACATCAGGCTTCTGGAGTTTCTGCGACTCACCTCTTGCACAGGGGGGGCCAGAGGGTTCCTAAATTCCGACAAGGATACGGGCAAGGAGAACTTGGCGAGTACAGACGGCAGGTCATGAGCTGGGAACTGGTGGGAGAACTGCTCAGCCAGCGGTGAGTACCTAGGGCAGGTAAGCACAGCCGTGAATGCAGCAGACTCACCAAGTGTTCTCACCACTGGCCCTCAGTGGGCAGCAGAGCACGGAGCATACACTTGGACAGTGTGGTGAAGATGGAACAGAGTGTGAGGGAGACAATGGAGCCATGCAGGGCTTCAGGTAGATGAAGCCAGGCAGTTTTCCTTTAGGGGCAGTAGGAGACATTGGGCACAGGTCACCCCACACTCCCACTGATTCCTCAGGGCAGGCTAGGAGAGCCAGCCAGGAGGAGGTGGCCCTAACCCAGAAGGTGGCCCTGACACAGTAACAGAGCCAGACCAGAACTGGGACCTAGGCACGCTGGAGGCTGATGTGAGGTTAAAGTGAGAGCCTAGCCTGGGGCGTCCACAGCCTCAGATATCTGGCAGACTCAGGGAGCACCACCTAGAGGGCCCTGCACCTCACCCCTGCCCACTCAGGGTTCTGACAGCCAGCAGGACTCACAGACACACACTGGCATTAGGAGACAGCATGTAGACATTGTTCTCACACAGCGGGTAGATGATGATGGCCTTGCCCCAGTACACCAGGTGAGCCGCAAGCTGGAAGACCTGCGGGCAGAGAGAAGCTGGGAGGATCATGTCTGGGAGGCTGGCTCACAAGGAGCTGCAGGCCACTCTCAGCCTGGGTGGCCACAGCCTACCTGCCCTGAAGAAGCCAGCTCTGGGCTTGTGCAGCACAGACCTTGTGGCCATGGCCCCTAGGGCTCTTTTCTGGACGTGCGGAAGCACCTTCCCAGCCTCTCACCAAGCACAGCCAGCACACAGCATTTTCCTTGTCAGGGCCTTGTGCTGTTCTGGCTCCCACTGAGAAGTGGTAGTCTCAGGCCAAGGCAGCAAGCCCACAAGTGTGGGAACGTCTGTAGTGCTGGGAACACAAGGCCTGGCCAGCTGGGCAGGGGGCTTGGCTGGATGTCCTAGAAGAGGCACAGCCTTCCCACACCCACCAGAACCCCAACATAGCCTCCCCCAAGTGACGATGGGTCTAGAGTTACTCAGCATGCCACCTAGCACAGCCAGCTTCATGAGAGGGGCCAGGTCTGAGAGCATGGCACCGCAGCACTTCACAGAAAGGTGTGGGAAATCCCAACCACCCAGCATTTCTGATTGCATCACCCCAGGATATCATTCCATCCTCTCAGCAGGTAGGCCTCCACAGGGTGAACCACCCCACCTGGATACAGCACCTGCCATGCTACTGACAACACAGATCTCCAGTGGCACCACCAACCCCAATGTGGCAGGTTTCTGTTCCATTGCTGCCCTCTCCTTTCATTCTAAGTGCTACTGACATGCACTCTCAAGCAGATATGCCCATGTTTCTCCATCTCTGTCACCATCCAGACTGACGGTCTCCACTCGTGCCTCTCTCTACTCGTGCCTCTCTCTACAGCAGCCCTCACTATTCTCTTGGCACTCCAAGCTGCTCTCCGTTCTGGAGGCCAGACGTCCAAAACCAGTACCACAGGGCCAGAATCGAGGTGCTGACAGGGCAGTGCTCCCTCCCCAAGCTCCAGGAGAAACTCCATCCTGCCTCTTCCAGCTGCTGGCATCTCTTGGCTTGTGGCCACATCATGCCAATCTCTGCCTCCATGGTCACATCACCTCCTTCACTCTGTAATCAAATCTCCCTCTGCCTCTCTCTTATAAAGGCCCTAATGATTACACTTAGGGCCCAACAGCATAATCTTCCCATCTCAAGATCTTTAATAACATCTCCAAAGGTCCCACATGAGGTCACATTCAAGGTTCTGAGAATTAGGGCGTGGATGTTTGTGGGGACCATTATTTAGTGATTACAAGTAATGTACAATGACATTCTAATTTTGTTATTCAAAAATAATGTTTGGCCGGACTCGGTGGCTCAGCCTGTAATCCCACGCCTTTGGGAGGCTGAGGTGAGTGGATTGCCTGAGCCCGCGGGTTTCAGACCCGCCTGGGCAACTTGGCGAGACCTCATCTCTACAATAAATCAAAATGAGCCGGGTGTGGTAGCACGTGCCTGCAGTTCCAGCTACTCAGAAGGCTGAGGCAGAAGGATCACCAGCGCGCAGCAGGCGAGGCTCCTGTCTGGGCAACAGAGTGAGACTCCAACTCAAAAAAATGAACTAAACAAATAAACAAACAAACAAACAAATAAATAATAATGTTTGTACATATATATAAAGTAAAAAACCTGGAAAGATCAACAGTGGTTACCTCTGGGATATGAGATTATGGAAGCTTTCTCCTTTTGTGCCTGTAATCCATGTAATATTTGAATTTTTTTTTTTTTTTTTTTTTTTTTGAGTTGAAGTCACTCTGTCGCCTAGACTGGAGTGCAGTGGCCACTCCCGGCCACCGCAGCCTCGACCTGCTGGGCTCCGGCGATCCTTCCGCCTCAGCCTTCTAAGTAGCTGGAACTACAGGTGCGCACTACCACGCCCGGCTAGTTTTTTATTTATAGTGGAGATGAGGTCTCACCAAGTTGCCCAGGTGGGTCTCGAACCCGCAGGCTCAGGCAATCCACTCACCTCGGCCTCCCAAAGTGCTGGGATTACAGGCTGAGCCACCAGCCCCGGCTAATATTTGAATTTTTATAAGAAAGAACATATTAAGCTTATCATAACAAAAACAAAAATAAAACAAAACAAAAAAAACACCAAAATGTACTGGCAAATCCTTTGGGACTGAAATGAACATGCAGGATTTTAAACCATCTTATGACATTTGCACCTGAAGCAGATGCTCCCCACGGGCCATCTCAGGAAACAGCAGCCCCAGAGGCTGGCAAGGTGACCAACCAGGGGTGAATCAGGGTGTATCTGCACAGCCACACCAGCAGCAAACCCTGCTGATCCGCACAAGGTACATCGAGGGGGAGTGTGGAAGGAAACCACAGGAAACAGCCTTCTCCCACCCCAGGCAAGGCCAAGGCAGGGAAGTGAAGGGGACATCAAAGGGACATCAAAGCTTTGTTTAAGGAGACTCTGACAGCAAGGGTAAGGCGCAGTGTCTGCCACAGACTCCCATCAGTCTCAGTAGAGAACAGTGGCCTAAGACAGGATCTGCAAACGCCACCGGTGTCCACCACATGATCCCCTCACTCCATAGGTACAGAATGACAACTTTATTTAAAATTGCGTCTTGTGGACACTATGAAGGTGGGCAGGACATGGTGCTTAGTGGGCCTTGTCTAGCCCAGGAGACTGAACAAAGACAGAGCCAGTAAGTGTTCTCACAGCAGACGGATAGAGGATCATGGGACACAGCGGAGGGAGAGACCTATTCTGAAAGGCAATCCAAAAAGGATTCTTCAGGGAAAAAATAGCCGGCATCAGGCCTTGTTGCATAAGCTCCCCCAACATGCTAAGAGGCAAAGACATGCTACAGAGACCCAAACAGAGCCTGGTCACTGAGCCCCAGGGACCCAGGCAGTCCACTTCATGCCTGTGCTCCTCTTCAGCCCAGTACCAGGCCTCTGCTGTCCCCTGGTGGCAGCATGATGCATACCAGATCCAGGGGCTTGGTCACCCTCAGGTTGTCATCTGATTGGCCGCTCTGCACAAGTAGGAGTCATAGCTGATCCACAGCCTGCCATCTGAGGTCGCCCTATCAGCAGCCCTATCTCATGGCCTCTGATGTCTCCTGGTTCTTTTCTTCACTCCACCCCAACCAGATCCATGGACAAGGGTGAGGGGCCCTTCATCTGACAGAAAAAGCAATCTTCTGCGCAGATTGGCGTAGAAGCATGTGGCTCGGCAAGGAGGAGGCCTCTTGCACAAAGGGAACAGGCCAGCATATGTGCACACAGCAGAGTAAGACTACCAGATGAGGTCCTGGTTCTGCACATGGGGCCCATGTCCGAGCTTCCTGCCCATAACTTCCCACATGCTAGTTTTTATACCACTATGAGGCCTTGTGGCCTGGCCCGAAACTCTGCATGCTCCGGTATCCCCCATGCCCTAGCTCTGGTGTCTTGTCCTCCAGTGCTGGGAGTACCTCATTTCTTTCTCTCACAGCCGTGCCTCCCATAGAGATAGAGGAGGAAGTTAGTTCCATAGCTAATTCAGATGCCAAACCCTCTAGCCACCCCAGGAACCATCCCCGCCCCACGGCAGGCCGTGCAGCAGCTCTTGGAAGGACGGAGGTCCTGGGGATGCAGCATGGTGGGCAGCCTGTTTTCCTGACACCCCAGTGCCTCCCACCTCCCAGGAGCTGCCTGCTCTGGATACACCCAGGTACCTCCACCCACCCATCCAGGCCCCCAGACCATACCTGCAGCAAGGCCAGGTCTGCATCCTGGGCTAGCTGCTGCAGGTTCTTCACAGCAGACGTGGTCTTGATCACCCGCACCAGGGCAGGAGAGCAGTCGATGGGGAGCTCACCCAGCAAGGACTTCTCGTCACTGAGCAGCAGCAGGGCATGGTATGGGCTGTAAAACAGAGTCACCCATCACGGGGTGTGTGGGGCACAGGCTCCCCCAGTCCCCGGACTGTGGGGAGAAAAGGTCGAGGGAAGGATGAAAGGGAAGGACAGTGGGTAGGGGCCCTTACACAATCTGTAAGAATTGCTGTCAGAAAAAATTAGGACAAAATTGGAGAAGGCTAGAAGATCAGAATCCATATCCCACCTCTGGAGTGACCCAGCAAACACTTGCTGATGGAAGAAATGAATTTTCCTTGTGAGGACCAAAAGGAGACCCTAATTCTACCTGTATGATGTCCACATGTATCCCTAATCCTGAATTTTACCTCACATCTTTAAAATAAAATTTTTTTTAGAATGAGTTTTCCTAAGGAGATAGTCCCAAATGTGAGACAAGCAAAATTCCTTCAGTCAAGATTCCCTCACAGTCTGTTCCACAGAATATGAAGAGAACTGTACAAAAATATGCTTACCAAGGAAGACTGGGAGGAAAGACATCTGACTTGGCTCACAGATTAGGGGAGGGTGGGAGGACTGGATGCACTTTGCTTTCTGTCATTTCCAAATTTCCAGAATGTGCCCAGATATATTTTTTCAATTAAAAAATATTCAAGGAAACATGGGACTTGGCAGTGGGGTGGGGAAGGGGGTGTTGCCAGAAGATTGGCCTCAGCTGTATCCTTTTAAGAATCAATTAAGCCAGGCTCGGTGGCTCAGCCTGTAATCCTGCACCTTTGGGAGGCTGAGGTGAGTGGATTGCCTGAGCCCACGGGTTCGAGACTTGCCTGGGCAACTTGGCGAGACCTCATCTCTACAATAAATCAAAAATTAGCCGGGCATGGTAGCGCGCGCCTGTAGTTCCAGCTACTTGGAAGGCGAGGCGGAAGGATCGCCAGAGCCCAGCAGGTCGAGGCTGCGGTGGCCAGGAGCAGCCAACTGCACTCCAGTCTGGGCAACGAAGTGAGACTCCAACTCAAAAAAAAAAAAAAAATCAATTAAGACATTAACTGAGGTCCCACAAGTTCTGGAATTTGAATGCAAAAGATCCAGGGGCAATACCATGAAGATGAAGTCCTTCTGGTGGTCCGGCTCTTCCTCAGGCCACTCAGACTCAGACTGCCCTACCCAGGTCTAAGGTGAGAGCCTTGGCAGGGAGCCCCACTCACCCAGACAGTGCTGGGAAGGCCTAGGGGAAACATGAGATTGGTCGTTTCTGGATATAACTGTGTATAAAAGCATATGTTTTGTATATAGTTTCCATAAACAGCCAACTTCTGCAGCAAGAAAAGGAAAACAGACTTTTTGGAACAAAGTAAATGGTAAAGTCTCAGACAGAAACTAAAGGGAAGGGCCCTGGCAAGGAGTGTGCATGCAGGGACTGGCACTCACCGGATGGCTTTCAGGCTCTGCTCGATGGCCTCAGGGGGGATCAGGCTCGAAGCTGCATAGTGGATCTTGTGAGGCAGGCAAAAGCTCACCTCCAACCAGCTGTTGATATGGAGTCGCACCACACCAGACGTGCACAGGCTACAGAGAGTGGGCACTGTTACCGCAGGCACCATCCACCCGTTCACATCCTGCAGTGCCCATGTTCCTCTGACCTCACTTCCTGCACCCAGTCACTCAGGCCCAGCTGTCCTCAGGACCCTGGCACTTTCCCTCAGCCATGGGCTCTCTCCACAGATGCCCAGGGCTCCTTGCTCCATCAGGCTCAATTCAAGCGCCACATTCTCAATGAGGCATTCCCTAACCCTGGCCCCACCGTCACTCCACCTCCTCATTCTGTGCACACTTGTCCCAAGCACTTGACCACAGGATGCTCCTTGTCTGCTTCCTAATGCTGTCCCCCCAGCCAGAACACATTCTTAAGGAGGGGTCTTGTGGGTTTTGTTCCCTGTTCACCGCACATTTGGTAAAGTATCAGACACACAGTGGGTATGGAGAAGCATTTCATGAATGGAAGGAAAAAAGGGGCCAAGGGAAACACTGCCCTCTCTGGGGACACTATCTTTTCCAGGAAGCCTCTGCCCAGAGAACAGTTTCCACACTGGGCATGTGGCCCCATGTCATTTCCTAGGGAACCACACAGAAGGAGGAAGGGGATGCTTCCAGTAGAAGCTTCTGAACACCCAGGGAAAAGCCAGCTTCTCCATCCTGCCCCACAGCTCACTGCACAGGCTGCTCACTAAGAGCCAACAGCACTTGGTGTATGACACAGGAAAGCAACTGCTTGAGCAAAGCTCCCTGTGGCTGTTCCTCACTGCATCCCCAGGGCTCCAGACACCAGGTGTGGGATCTCTACCCATGATGTCATGGCTTGGCCACGCTGACCCAGCCAGGCTGATAAGAACAGAGGGGCAGGCACCCTCCTACATCCTACACAGAGAACACAGAGCTTCATGATATCACCAATTCTACAATAGAAGCAAAACACACATCAGCTCTTCTCCAAACTGTCCATTTCTACAGCACCTCCCCCATCATGTTTCCTCTGCTCACTGTTCCCACTACCCAGGAGCGTAGCCAAGTGGCGTTTTTCCCATCACCCCTGACCCAGCTCAGCTATTCCCAGCTCCCAGTTGGCAGGACAGGCTGACACACCCACATCCGGTAAAGGGTGGGGGAGGGGGGAACGGGACAGCTCCAGGAGGCCGGGTCAGACTTCCGCCTGCCTCAGGCCAGAAGGTACAAACAGCCCCTCAGTCCTCTCTCTGGGACACAACAGTGTGGGGTGCGAGAGACTGTCCTGACAGGCTGCCTCATGGTCCTCGCTCCCAGAACCCACAGGTCATTCTTTAGAGTCTTTTCCCTGAAGCCTCAAGCAACAGACCCAAGCTCTCCTTTTGGATCCCCCCAAAGGGCTAGCAGAGACTGTAGTCGGCAGTTTCAAATGCAGGAATAAGTCTTTATTCTCTCAAGCAGAAAACAGGCAGTGGGGAAGAGAAACCTGGGAAGAACATAAGACACATCTGTGACCCAAACTACCTGCTAGGATCCCTGCGAACTCCAACTATCTGCAAAATGCCCGCTGCCTGACCTTCCTTAGGGCATCCGGAAAACCCCTCCTGCTTTTTCCCAGGGCCTCAGCACCACTGAAGGGGCTCCAAGGAAGGGTGCAGGTGTAGGGGCTATGGGTTATGGCTGAGTCTGGAAGGCAAAGGTTCATCACTGCTGGTCTACAGTCCCTCAGGGTGAAACACATAAGAGGGCTTGGCGAGTGACAAGATTTGGGGGCAAAACCCAGAGTCCTTCTCCAAAGTCCCAGAGGAGGCCAACACTCTCAGCTTCTTCCAGAACTGAGTGCTAACCAAGTAAGACTCAGCAGGCAGTTCCCAGAACCTTACCTCTATTTGGCCAGAGTCTTTGCAGGGTAGAAAGCTCATGTCAAACTCTGAGAAACAGTCCAGCCTCTTAAGGAATCAAAGATCATACCATGTGAGATTTGCCCAGAGACCCAGGTTAGTTACTCAACTTGCCAGAGCAGTAGTTAACACCTCAGCATCCCTATGTAGAAGGGAACAGAAAGGCAAGGGAGAGGCAGCTCCATGCACTGCTGCCACTGTGTCCATGGAAAACCATTGGCCAAGGATCTCCATTTAACTTTACACAAGGCCAGAAATGTGGGCCACTGGAAAGAAAAGGTCTTTCTATTTTTGAGTAGTCCTATTTAGGACACAGTTCAAAGTGGCTGCTTAGAACACCACAGAATCAGAATTAATACTGAGACCCCCTATCATGTCAAATGTAGCTGTCTTTGCTCTACCAAGGAGCATAGCGATGTCATGTGCACGTCAACAACCACCTGAAGTGTGCTGTGTCTCTCAGCCCTGGGTCAGGCACTTGTTGGGGTACAACCGGGAAGAAAACAACTTACAGCCCTGAACCTGGGGGGCTCCTACTCAGCAGCATCGGGAGTCATCATTGTAAGCAAATTGTATGAAACATTAGAAAGTGGAGAGAGTTCTAGGAAAAGGCACAAGTAGAGAAGGGTACAGGATGTGCACAGGAGAAAGAGTTTGGGAGAGGTCTCATGGAGAGCCAGGAACGCATACTAGCTGTGGGTATGATGGGACCTAGGAAGGAGGGGAGAGCACATTTAGGCTCTTATAGTGTCTGCCCAGCTTGGTCATCGCTACTGTTCTCACCATCGCTACTGTTCTCACCATCGCTACTGTTCTCACCATCGCTACCTTAGAGCGCCAGCCCACAGTCTGGTTTGCACACTGGCGTAGGGTCCTCTCCTCTGGGGGAGTCATGCTCATGCTGGTTCCCCCAGTTTTCAGAGGGACCTTACTCCACTCTCCTAAGCATCTGCTTACCTACCACCACCTTCTCCCTCTGAGCATTTGCACTGAGGCTGGTGTTGTTTGTTTATGAACCAATCTAGCTCCCCAGTGTGGTGACGACGCTGAGTGCTGCCACCAGGAGCACCCTGAGGGCCAGCAGCAGACCTAGGTGACTCCCAAGAACATATCAAGGGATGGCTACACTAGGAATGTGCCTGCCCAACCTCCAGTCTCTAGCTCCCATGGAAGCCCTGTAAATCTCCCACACCAAGAGAGAAAGCCAGGAGCCATAACGAAGTCAAAAGGAGGGAAGAGAAAGCTTTGTTGCTGTTTTAAGACAAGGCCCCTCAGCAGAAAGGTTTGAGCCCTGGAAGGTTTCTTGCTAAGCTTATACTTCTATTTGCAAAGTATTTAATGGTTTGCTCTGAAAACATTCTGTAGGAAAACACTGTTCCCGTTTGAGGCTTATCCAGCCCCTTACACAGCTCTGGGCCAGCCAAAAGGGCCCAGCCCAGTCTGTGACAAGAGATAGACGCTCCTGCCAGAGCCCTGTGTCTTGATGATGACTATGTACAAGGCAGTGGCCGGCCTGTAAACACATGCATATCGTTTATTTTGGATAGCCATGTGTACAAGTTTATTTTACTCCCCTCACACTTCAGCATCTGAGGAAGAATGCTAGTTCCTAACTCTTAGCTAATAACAACCAGATAGAGACCTGTGAAACTGCTCTGTACACTTCTGCATTTTCTGGTTCCACACAGGGGCCAGGCTTCCTACATGCAGTGGAATGTGACATAACCTAAGAGATCTGGGAGGGCTTCAAAGGGCCTACCTTGAAATTTCAAACTAATACTTATACACTGGTGCATTTTTATGAAAATAGGCACTATAGCTCTCAGGATACTCACGGAGGTATCCAGGGGTCCAACTCTGCTCTGAACAGACAGCTGTGTAAGGCTGTACACCAAGTGCCACCTGCTCAGTGAGGCCCTAGATAGCACTTTCCAAGCTAAGTCTCCTAGACCCCACCACGGGCCCTGTTAACTTAGAGAACCATTTAACAAATCACTTCTTCACACCCCATCGAATACACCATCATTATTTCCATCTGCACATTCCTTCAACCACCAGAAGACAAGCTGTGTTCCTCCACATGTGAGCACAAAGGCTGTGTACAGAAAGCGAAGGGACACCCCTACCCTCCTGGGGACACAACCCAACAGGCACACAAATAAGTAAGATACTGTCACTGAGGTCACTGAGCTCCACCTGGAGACGTAGGGGGTAGGATGTTTGGAGTGGCCTCCAATTCACACTCCCAGCCTATATTCACAGACACTCAGGTCCTGGGGGACAGGGCCATCAGGCTACCCAGCCACACCATACCCTGGCTTTAATTAAAATGGCAACTCAGAACAATTCCTTTGAAAAATCCCACCCCGATCTCCAACCTCCCCAAGCTTCTGGTCTTTCAATTATGCCCTGAGAAAATTCTCCCAGGGATCTGGCAGGAAGTCACTGTCAGGAGAAAGGGCTCTGTGTTCTATGCTACCTCATCAGTCTCCCCTTCTTAGTACAGAGGAGGGGTCCATCCTGCAGGAGCAGCAGCTGACCAGCCCTCAAGGCCAACCATGGACATGGCAGAATGAGAATATAGGGGAGACCACAGGTCAGAGAGGTTCCTGGGTGGCTGCAGAGCCATGCTGGTGCCAGAAGGGGCGGGTGCAGGGAGGACATCACTGCCTGGACTCCTGCCAGAGAAGCACAGCTCCCAGCATCATTCCAGAACACAGGACTGGTGGGGGTGGGATTCACCTGGAGGAAATGTGATCCTGAGCTCTAACAGGATCCCTGGGTTAGGGGAAAAATGCTAAGTGCTGAACAGCCTGGGAGCCTTTTTCTCCAAAAGCTCAGATTCCTGTCCTCTTCTAAACTAATGCCCACTAAGTAGCACTTGGCTTCCTTGAGCTGAGTGGCTCTGCAGGCCATAGGTCATGCTAATAGTCCAAGATTGCATACCCTTCCAATTTTCCAACACAGTAGAAATATAAAATCCATGGTTGGCTTTTTTTTTTAGAGAGAGACAGGGTCTCGTCATGTTGCCTGGACTGGACTTGAACTCCTGGACTCAAGCCATCCTCCCATCTCAGCCTTCTAGGTAGCTGGAATTTTAGACACATGCTACCACAACCAGCTTGCTCTTAATTTTACTTCCAGGTTAGCCTGATTTTTACTTGCAATCTAATCATAGTTGAAGTATGCAGATTCCCACTCAGAATAAGGCAGCCATTTTCAAGGAAGGGATCTCTGATATCAGTCAATTCAAGACCCCCTAATTCTCTCACCGCAAGAAAATGTCACTGTGATTACATGGAACACAGAGACAGGGTAGGACTACATAACCACAAAGGTCCCCTTCTGGGTAAGGATTAAGGCTGCACCAAGTTCACCAGAGCAAGAAGGGCCAGAAACCAAAGCAATCACTGGCACAGGGTGTTTCTGGCTGCTCTGATGTTCTCCACCACTTGAGAAGACTCAGACCCAGCTCACCAAGAAACAAATAAAATGCTAGTTGGAACTTACAACACAAAAGACAAATCTCCACCCTATATTAAGGGACCTATGCTTCCCAACAGAAAAATGAATGCGGGATCTGAGCAGAGCGCTCACAGAAAAGAAAATGCAGATGGTTCTAACAAGAGATGTATAAATGCTGGACTCATGATACCATTGTTCACCTATTATACTGGTTAAAATCCAAAAGTTCACAAGACCCTGTGTTGACAAAGCTGAAAGAAAAAACATCTCTTGTGCTGCTGGTGGGAGTCAAGACAGAGCCACAAACATCTCAGAGGGAAACACAATACCACAAATTCATTTTACTCATTCATAATGCTTTTAGGAATTTACCTTATGGATACAGAGGCACACAGACAAAATAACATATGCAAATGGTCAGCAGCAGAAACCAAATGCAACTAATTCAATGGCCAAAGGGTAAGGGGCTAAATATGCAACTAAAAAAAGAATGAAAACGTCCTTATTTAATAATACAGACAGAAGTCTACACTGTACTGTTAAATCGTGAATGCAAAGAACAAAATAGTATGTGTGGTATGCTGCTGTTGGGTACAGGAAAAGGAGGTCTGTGTGTGTCTGTGAGAGACAACAGGTGACACACGGCTGCCTTTTGGACCTGCTGTGGATGCTGGAGGAGGGACACACAACTCTGATTTTCAAGCTTAATATGTGACTTTTTCAAAAGTTAAAAAAAAAAAGATGAAAATTTCTAAAATGTTCATAGTAATTATCACTGGGTATAGGATTATAGATGACTTTTATTTTCATTATACTATTCCAAATGTCTTAAACGTCTGTAATGCATGTGCACTGTTGGTGACATTTCGGAAAAAATTTTTAAATTGTTTTAAGAAGGAAAGGATCCTGTGCAAAACCATCACTGCTCACATCCACTGGGCCACGGATTCACCTTGAGGAGAATCCACAGGGAGCGGAGAGTCCACCAGGCCGAAGCGAAGCCCCAAGATGGCCCAGTAGGGGGCACTACGCACATGGTAAAGGAGAATGTGGAAAGGAGAGTGACGAAAGAGGGAGAGAAGGAGGGTGAGACAGAAAGAGGCCCGCGATCACAGAGGAGGTTCAGAGGTACTAGGCCAAGCCTGTGCCAAAGAGAAAGGCCTGCACTACGTGTGCCATCCTCCCAGCAACGTGCCCAGTGCTGTGTGGCTCACTCAATGGGACAAGACACCGTGGGAATGGACATGCAGGGGCAGGGGCAGGAAAGGCAAGGCTGCCAGTTAGGCCCAGCAGCAGCTTCGGAGCCAAGGCTGGCACTAGGACATTGAGAGCAGTGATCAGATGGATGCCCTTAAAAAGAAAAGGGATTCTTTGCTTGTCCACACTTAACAGAGTTGATGCTCAGCCACCAACACGATCAGAACCATTGTGAGGTTTCCACAGTGTTCTCAACGCTTGCTGTACTCATACAAATTCCAATGCTTCATGTGCTGAGCCTCAGTTTCCTCATGCATGGGTGAAGTGGGTCAGTGACACCCCCCTGATGAAGGCAGGCCCCGAACTTGGTGCAGTATCAAATTCAATATGTTACTTTACGTTTGTTTGATGACTAAAAACACTTTCAGACTCTCAAGCATAACTTCAGGTTCATTTTCTGTCTTAAGAGAAGTCTGGAGGTGATGACTCCAGCAGAGTGTACACCACTCAGCAAAGGTGCTGGCATTTTTAAAAAGGCCACCAGCATCACTTCTCTCAAGAGCAACCACAGAACTGTCCCTTCCCTGTCTTCTCTTGCCCCAATCTCATGGGAGCTCTGGAACCTGTACACCAGAGGAATGGTATTCAACACAGGGCACCCCATCTGTGGATGCTCCTCAGGTCTTTAGGTCCAAGGAGGCTGGCCCAAAAGAAGGAGGCTCAGTGAGGATGCCCAGCTGTCTTACCTGTCATAAGCTTCCTTGAGGTCCCTGGCTAGCTTGCACTTGGGCAGGATGTGATGGAATGGGGACTGAGGACCTTCATTTCCTACAAGAATCACAACACAGAAGGATGTAGAGTTTCCAAAGCAAGGAAACGTTTATAGGCTACAACAGGGAATACCTTTTTTTTTTTTTTTTTTTTCTGAGTTGGGGGTTTTACCATCACCCAGGCTGGAGTTCAGTGGCACAATTACAGCTCACAACAGCCTCCAACTCCTGGACTTAGGCAATCCTCCCATCTCAGTCTCCCGAGTTGCTGGGACTATAGGCATGAGCCACCACGCTCAGCTGATTTTTTTATTTTTTTGTAAAGACACAGTCCTGCTACGTTGCCTTGGGGGGGTGAATATCCTTTTTTAAAAAAGATGTGGGGTACAATTGAGGATTAGGTATATAAGTGGTCATCATATAGGTAAAGTTTAGGCCTCCCTTTGGTCCCCAGTCCCTACTTCGCCTGGTTAGAGGTAAGGTACCCTGATTGATGTTGTGTCCCCCTTACCCCCAAGGGGTGAAAACCTTTAAACACAAGTTTAACTTAAAAAGAATTTTAAGTAACTTTAAACCAAATGTCAGGTTTAAAGTTATAAAATCTGTGTATCCATTTGAACTAAAATTAGACTCAGGTTGATTTGTTCAACCATCTTTATACTGAATATTTGTATTTAAACTTCACGGCTACCTTCCCTAACCCTGTAGTCACAGGCATTGCAGGAGCAAACTATTTCAAGGGCCCCTCCCTGAAGGCTTCTTCCTCAGGCCATCAGACCCAGTATTCTGTCTCAGTGTTCAGGTATTTCCATGCCATATCTCACTCCTCCCCGTCAAATGTGTAAGCTAATGCAATTCATTCTCATGATTGAAAAGTATTTTATTAATCTTTTCCACAAATTTCTAAAATATGTATACTTAAATTGAATTTGTTTTACTTCCTATGATAAAGTTACAGACTCTAAAGAGAATGTTTAAAAAATTTTTAGCCGGGCTCGGTGGCTCAGCCTGTAATCCCGCACCTTTGGGAGGCTGAGGTGAGTGGATTGCCTGAGCCCGCGGGTTCAAGACCCGCCTGAGCAGTGAGACCTCATCTCTACAATAAATCAAAAAATCGGCCGGGCATGGTAGCACGCGCCTGTAATTCCAGCTACTCGGAAGGCTGAGGCAGAAGGATTGCCGGAGCCCAGCAGGCGAGGCTCCGGTGGCCGGGAGCAGCCACTGCATTCCAATCTGGGCGACCGAGTGAGACTCCAACTCAAAAAAAAAAAATTTTTTAAGTATAGATCACTGTCATAATTATTAGTACATAATTGGCTGAAACAGAAATATATTACACATTTTGATGGATAATTATCAAACATAAGTAAACTTTTGCTGAAAATGCACCTGAGTCAGAGAGGGATGTTCTTTTTTTTTTAATTGTTCATTCTTATATGACAGTTGCTACTTTTACTTACTGCTAGAAAAACTAGGTCTGACTTCAGTTTTGTTTCTAGTTCTTTCTTTTGTTACAGAGGTGCTAATCAAAGAAAACAGAGGTGCAGAATTTGTTATAGATGCCCTCCATGCTTTGAAATTATTTATGGTATGCCAAAAATCCCACATATCTGGCAACAAAAATTTCTTGTAATAATTAGTTAGTTGATAACTTAATTAGGTCCTCTTTCAATATGGTTAAAAGCAAAGAACTGCCCCCCTCACCAGCTAGATATTCCTATCAACCCTTCTCCGGGTCCTCCAGCCCCAGGGCAATGTGTCCAGGAGGACCAGGGCCAGGCACAGATGTCTGACCTATGTGAAGGGTGTTCATACAGCAGTATATGCAGGGAAGGACAACATTTCTGCTGGGAAATCAGTTTCTGCACATCTATCCAAGAAAGTGTATCTACAAATGTGCCCCTTGGGGAGACAAATGTGCCCCTTGGGGAGTGCCCCAGGGCACAATCAGTCCAGAGTGAAGATCACGTAACCTCTCTGAGCCTCAGATTCCACATCTGTAAATGGGGATGAGCATGGCTGTTGTGAAGTTAGGACTTCCTTTCCAATGTCCAGCTCACCAAAAGCTACAGCCAGCTCCTAAGTGCTCTGTTGGTGTTGGGGTGGGAGAGGCCCCCCCAACATCTGCACCAACAACACTGACCAACAGCATCTCCACAGAAGTCCACACTACAGAAAGGGCATCAGCCAGCCCAGACCCATGCCTAGCACACCCACTGCACTCACCATCAGTCATGGCAGACACCTCGTCCTGGAGTGCCAGGATCAACTTGGCCTCCCGAGTGAGGTACTGGCAGCGGCGCTCCTCATGCTGCAGCACAGTGGCAATGCGTCGGGACAGGTTATGCAGACAGTTTATCACTGACAGGTCCGCATTGGCCTGCAAGACAGAGGCAATACAAGACTCGTATGTGTGCACAGAGACACAACCAGACAGCTTAAATGGAGCTACAACACATGCACAGCAGAAACTCAAACCATGAAAGAAAGCATTTACACTCCTTTTCCCCAGACTCCTCTGCAAGGGCCACTGCTGCACCCTGTTTCCTAGATGCCCCCAGGGGCTATCCACAGACACACCGGCTGCCAGTCGCCATCTTCTGTTCTTAGGAACAGCCACCCAGATAGTAGCAGAGATTGTTCTGTGGGGATGTCATATGAGGACACAGGCATGTCCACTGTGCTGAGGCTGTACAGAAAGGCAGGATACAGCTGAGGGCACAGATCCTGCCCACCTACCTGCTGTGTGACCCTGGGTCCCAGGTGCTAATTTCAGAAAGGACAACAATGATGCCTCCCTCACCAAGGACTGAGTGGAGGAAATTAGATACATAGAGCACTCAGAACAGAGCCTGCCTAGCAAAAACCCTGGAAATGTGTGTGATCATCACTATACTGCTAACTATTGGTGGACAGGACCAGCCTACAAAAGGTAAGAATTCAGTCACAACAGGCCCATCATTACAGAGGCATACAGTACAATAATAGAAGCACCATGCTAACTGTTCACTGAATACTTTCAGTACTCAATGATGAGAAGCTCTTCCCAACAGGAATGACACTGGTTAACAAGAGTACTAGCAGGCTCTAGGCCCAAGTCCCTCAGCACTCCTTCTACACCTGTTTTGACTGGGTCAAAGGAAAGCGCAGGGGCACTCAGCAACAAGAGGGGCCCTCACCCCTCTGGAATCTATCAGGGACCACAGTCAGCAGGCAAGTGCATCTGCCCAAGCCGAGGGTGGGGCATGCAGCTATCGGCCTTTGAAGAAAGGGAACAGATAACTGGGCCAACCATGACTTAGTGCTTCTGGAGGTCAACAGGGCTGCTGAGTCATCCTATAGGGGTGGAGGTGGGAGAAGGGAAAGGGATGCATGGTACTGCTGATTAGAACTTCTGGTGCGGCCTTCCCCTCCTGTTTATCTCACAGGCAGGGACATGCCCACAGGGTTCACTGTCAGACTTTAGAGCCAAAACCTGACCCAGACAGTAAACACTCTCTTCACCTTCAGCTGGAGAGATTTTCTAGACTCTCAGCAGATCCTATGTTCTCAAACAGAACTCACACCTGGGCGGGCTTACACCAAGGCAGTAAGCTCTACCAAGGAAATGACTGAATACTGCTCCCATATCATGTCTACCACTCTCCACACGGAGGGCATCCTCTCAACAGTGTCCCCAGAACAAGGGGGCCAACTTACAGGGTGTATATAAAGGCCTCAAAACAAAATACTCATTTAGAAAAACCTGTGTAAAAACACTCTCAGGGAGCAAAGGAGGGAGGAGGAAAATGATCCTGGACACATGACTATTTCCTTGAAGAAGCACTCAAGTCACACCTGAGAGCCTGACCCTCTGCTGGAGGACCCAGCAGCTGAGGCACAACAGCAACTGGAAGTCAGATGTCAGGCCCTATCTACTTAACCTTTCTAGATGTGCAAGGTAGCATACTACCCAGGCAAGGCTCAATAATCTGCACTGGCAGAGTGTCCCGGCATGTCCTGTTGGCATAGGCCTGACATTGAGTGAGGGACACACTGAGAAAGCTACCACCTAGGGTATGTCAACCCTAAAGGGTGCTCTTTTTTTTTTTTTTTTTTTTTTTTGAGTGGGAGTCTCACTCTGTTGCCCAGACTGGAGTGCAGTGGCTGCTCCCGGCCACCGCAGCCTCGACCTGCTGGGCTCCGGTGATCCTTCCGCCTCAGCCTTCCAAGTAGCTGGAATTACAGGCATGCGCTACCACGCCCAGCTGATTTTCTGAGTTATTGTAGAGATGAGGTCTTGCTGCCCAGGCGGGTCTCGAACCCGCGGGCTCAGGCAATCCACTCACCTCAGCCTCCCAAAGGCAAGGGATTACAGGCTGAGCCACCGAGCCCAGCTTAAAGGGTGCTCTTAAAGACAGTACACTTTGACCACACATGATGTGAAGAAGCATGACATTTAGGGCATCACCCACAAGAATTTCTTACCCCAAACATAATTGAGCCTTCCAAGTTAACTTCTAGCTTGCAGGAGATACAGGGTCAGAGAGCAATTCTGACTGCACATTGAGTCCAAACATGGAATTGTTGATGGGACAAAGGGAAGAGGGGAGCGTTCTGGACTGGCAGAGATGTAAAGCACTGCATCCACTGGGTGTGCTGGGTTTGCATCCTGGTTCGGATAGTCCAACTGAGAAAAATGTTTTGACGATGCAAAAAAGTTTCAATGAACCAGGGACTAGTTGATAACAACTTATTATGGTGAATTTTGTCCAATGTAAAAAGAGTATCATGGCATAAAATAAATGCCCATATTTTATAGGGATGCCTTCTGAAGTATGTAGGGATAAACAGACAGAGGTCCAGGACCTGCCTTGAAATACAGAGAGGGGAGGAAACAAATGGAGCCAGGGTGCAAAGGCACCTGTGGGACCTGAGATAGGCACATCAGCCCTGTCAAACTGTTCTCTCTAGTTCAGGGTTTATTTAAAACTTTTCATAGTAAAAAAAAATGTACATTTTTAAATGACTACTGAAAAGAAAGAAGAAAATGTGTCCACCCTAACATAAAACTCTTTACATTATTATAACTTGTCCCATTCTTCAATGTCATGGCCAGCTGAAGTCCTATACTATCTTGTTTTCTGCTTTTACCTGGCAGTAATCAATCTGCACTTCTCCAAATCCCCATTTCCCATCCTCAATGGCCACAGCACGGTCCAGTGTATAATAACAGTCACATTCTTTCGTCATTCCCCAACTCCTAAACCCCAGGATTATTTACAGCTTAATTATCACTATCAACATCGTTATTCTAGCTGAGAAAAAGCCAGGGAAAAAAACATCTGTATACAGTTGTAAAACCTGACTGTTTTCTTGACAATATTCCTAATAGTGGGGCTGCTATGTCTTAAGGGCATCATGGCTCTGCTGTCAAGCACTGCTCCCCAGAGATGAGCTCCTGCCTGCAACAGCTCAGGTGGGGCCACAGCTGCTCTTACTGCCCACCCCACAGGGGTTAGCAGTGCTGACAGGTGAACAGCATTCATCATGGATTTTGTTTATTCACTTGCTTATTTTTTACTTACTTTATTTCTCTTTGTGGCTCCTTGTATTATGTAATTATGAATACAAAAAAATGCAAACACTATGAAAGTATATCAAGCAGAAAATGAAGATCTTTTCTTGGAACCTCATGCTCCAGGGACAGCCACCATTAACAAATCATTTTGTTTTTATTTGTGGTTCTTTATTTATTAAAAACTAGGACAGTCTTTAAAAATTAAACTCTATTTAAAAGGTGCTTTTCTTCTAGCCTGGGCAACTTGGCGAGACCTCATCTCTACAATAAATCAAAAAATTAGCCGGGCATGTGCACCAGATGCAGCGGCTCATGCCTGAAGTTCCAGCTACTTGAAAAGCTTAGGCAGAAAGATCACCTGAGCCCAGCAGGTTCAGGCTGTGGTGGCCATGAGCATGCCACTGCACTCCAACCTGGGCGACAGAGTGAGACTCCAACTCAAAAAAAAAAACAAAACTATTTTTCTTTATCATTATTTTGATTTTGAACCATTTACAATGCGACCTATGGTCTCCACACCAAATAAGCCTCAATGGAAAAAAAAACTTTGTGACTTAGAATTGTGTCTAATTTTGCAGGTTTCCATCCTCTGAAGGTTTTCAGAGCACACACTGCCCCTGTCACTGAGATCTTGTCACTTTCTGCACATAAGCCATTGTGCAGATCATGTGTGCCCAGCTAGAAAGAACTACTGAATTCTTTGGTGAATACAGATAGTAGAATATTTCAGAGGCATCTCATTATTTAACAATCACTGAAGTACAACTTTCCTAGGTGTTTCAAAGTCCCTTCAGAACATAAAGCAGTCCTTACCCAGGAATGTATTTTCTGTTTATTAGGATCACTCGAATTTTAATAGATTTACTGAAAAGGCATTTCCTGTAACTAGTAAAAACAACCTCAGGCAGAGCTGGGATTTGCCTTAAGAAACAACTAGGCTTAATCAACAAAATGGAAATTAACAAGTGTTGGTGAGGACATAAAGAAACTGGAACCCCCAAGCTTTGCTGGTGAGACTATAAAACAGGACAGCCTCTATGGAAAAGTTGAGCAGCTCTTCAAAATATTAAACACATAGTTACCATATGACTCAAAACTCTACTCCAAGGTATATATCTGAAAGAAATAAAAACATGTGCACCGGATGCAGTGGCTCATGCCTGTAATCCCAGCACTTTGGGAGGCAGAGGTGAGAGAATTGCCTGAGCCCAGGGGTTCAAGAGCTGCCTGGTCAACTTGGCGAGATCTCGTCTTTACAATCGATCAAAAAACTGGCCAAGTGTGGTAGCATAGGCCTGCAGTCCCAGTTACTTGGAAGGCTACGATAGAAGGATCACCTGAGCCCAGCAGGTAGAGGCTGTTGTGGCCATAAGCATGCCATTGCACACTAGCCTGGGTGACAGAGTGAGATTCTGACTTAAAAAAAAAAAAAGAAATAAAAACACACGTTCACACAAAGGTCCACAGCAGAACTGCTCACAGTAGCCAAAGCAAGGAAACAACCCAATGTCCATCTACAAGTAAATGGATAAAGTGTGGTCTACCTATACAATGAAATATTATTTGGACATAAAAAAAGAATAAAGTACTGATACATGCTACAACATGGATGAACCTAAAAACATGCTAAATGAAAGACAGACACCAAAGATCATATACTGTATGATGTCAGTTATATAAAACACACAGAATAATTAAGTCCACAGTGATAGAATGCAAATTAGGGTAGCCGGACAAAGTAGCTCATGCCTGTAATCCTAGCACTTTGGGAGGCCAAGGGGAAAGGATTGCCTAAAGCCAGGGATTTGAAACCAGCCTGGGCAAAATGACAAGATCTCATCTCTACAATAAGTAAAAAAAAAAAAAAATTGGCTGGGCATGGTGGCATGCCTGTAGTTCCAACTACTTGGAAGGCTGAGGCAGAAGGTTAGTCTGAGCCCAGAAGGTTGAGGGTAGCCATGACTGTGCCACTGCACTCCAGCCTGGGCAACAAAGCAAGACTCTGACTCAAAAAAAAAAAAAGAAGAAGAAGAAGAAGAAAGTAGATTAGTGGTTTCCAGGGGTTGGAGGAAAAGGAGAGAATGGAGAATTACTGCTAATGGGTATGAGATTTCTTACTGGGGTGGTGAAAATGCTCTGGATCTGGATTGTGGTGATGGTTGCACATCATGAATGTACCAGAGACCACCAAACTGTACACTTTAAAATAATAACTGGCTGCACATGGTGACTCACGCCTATAATCCTAACATTAGCAAGGTAGGAGGATTGCTTGAGCCAAGGAGTTTGAGCCCAGCCTGGGCAACATAGTGATACCTCACCTCTAAAAGCATAAAAAAAATAAGTCAGGCATAGTGGTGCATACCTGTAATCTCAGCTACTCAGGAGGCTAAGGCAGAAGGATTGCTTGAGCCCAGGAGGCTGAGGCTGCGGTAAGCTGTGATTGTGCCACTGTTCTCCAGTCTGGGCAAAAGAGTAGGACCCCAACTCAAAAAAGTAAAAATAAATACAAATAAAATAATAACTACTGTTATGTGTACTTTACTAAAGCAAAAAGAGAAAAGTCATGAGGTAGAGTCTGCCTGCACCCTGGGAGGGGTCAGCACCATGCCCCACCACAGTCCGAGTTCTGAGTCAACAACACACTCATTGGAAATGAGATGCTTCTCCCCCAAACCTCCTCCCCAACTAAACCCTTTATACAGACACTCACCCTCAATGCAAATACCACATTAAAAAGAATCATGGTAGGTGCTTCCCTCTTCGGGGAAGGATCTGTTTTGGAGACCTGTAAAAGAGGCATAATTCTAATAAATTGAGAGCCAAGGAAAGTTGTTTAGAGATGTTACTTCAGGCATGAGAAAACGACCTAGACTATAGTCCAAGGTCTTTGAAAAGTAATGAGTGCCTTTGCAAAATGATGAGCGCCTTGTTCTGGAGGTGTGCCCACTGCATGGACAGACAGTCACAGCTGTAATGAAAGTGGGAAGGTCAGTGCTTCCCACTTTTAACAGAAGTGAGCTGACAACACCCAGAGGTCTCAGATGGGTGAAGGACTCAGACCCACACCCCTGCTGCCCCATGTCTACCTGCATTCACCCAGGCTATCTCTGCCAGGTACGACAAGTGCTCAGAACAACTTAAGAGACAGGACAATGCTCAGGGCCAGCAAAGGCCTGAGCAGGCCCCAGGTGGGGCAGGGCAGCTGGGCTTACTCCATAACCAAGTCTTTTTTTCTGTGCTCCTTGCTCTAGCATCCAACCAGCTTCAGTCACAAACACTGAGGCACTCAGAAGTGCTCCAAGGGGCACCAAGTTCTTCAACAACAACTACAAGTGCTACCACCAGGGGGAGTTGGAGTCTTGGGCCACCCCAGCACAGTCCCCACCCCTACCGGCTGCTGGTTCCCTCCATCACTCATGGGCAAGGGACTGAGCCCTGGCTATGAGGGCCCTGATAAGAAGGGAGGCTGCCGTCCACTGGGCCAGACACATCTAAACTTCACGGAGGTTTGCGAGTCTCATTACAGAACCTCAGACTATTTCTGGATCTGTATAAATGCAGGTAAATCCCATGTGTCACTCTGAACTCTTCAGAATCGAGTGATGCTGTTGTTGATCTTCCCTGTATGCAGAGCTGACTGGCAAGCTCTGACATACAAGTTCCCTTGAGTAACACTGCATCCCATCTTGCTAACACTCCTTAGTGCTGTGACCCTCATTCATCAGAGAACGCATACAGAGGGCTTAGCACAATAACAAATGATTAATAATAAAAGCATTGGCTATTAGAATAGCACTTAATAAGTAAGAATAAATGCTTGCTCCATGTTGTAGGAAAGTTCAAGGGTTTGACAGATGCTGATTAAATCATTCTCTGGACTTCCCCTGGAAACAGACATCCCATATATAAAGGGAAAGGTCACAATCAAGAGAGACCCAGAATTCAAACGGCAAGAGCTGAGAGCAAGGACTGACACACCTAGGGGCAAGGACACCTGTCTCTTTCTCCACTGGAATCCCAGAGCCTATGAAGATGCACAGCTCATAGCAAGTGCCTGATCAGGTGTACTGCCCAATGGCTACTTCCACCAGAGCTGGTGTCAGCCTCAGTCCCGAGGCCCCCAGGGTCAGAATAGGCCAAGCCTGCCTACCCAGGAAGGCATAAAACCACACCTGCCCAGAGAGCCTCACCTGCTCAGGAAGAGTCATACCTACCCAGGGAGAACCCCACCTGCCCAGGGAGAGTCACATCTGCCTAGGAGGGCCATACCTGCCCAGGGAGGGCCATACCTGCCCAGGGAGGGCCACACTTGCCCAGGGAGAACCCCCACTGCCCAGGGAGGACCACACCTGCCCAGGGAGGGCCACACCTGCTCAGGGAGGGTCATACCTACTCAGGGAGAACTCCATCTGCCCAGGAAAAACTCCACCTTCCCAGGAAGGGCCACACCTGCCCAGGAAGGGTCATACCTGCCCCAGAGCATGCTGCAGCAATGTCGGGTGTCCAACAAACCGCACATTATCAATCTTCAGTTCAAATTTTTGGCCACACATCTCAGACTTGGTTGCCAGAATTGTTGCTAGAATAGCATCTGAAAATCTTAAAATTAAAAAAAGGTAAAATGAAAATAAGTTAACAAAATATCACAACACCATGCCCCACTGACACCAGAGGGAAAAGTCTCAGTAAATGGCAGCTTCATAGAATTGCTCTGTCCCCATTGCTGACAGGAACCTCTATCAGGTGTTCTTTTGAAACAATCGCTGAGGTTAGGGGTGTAAAATCACCAGAATTACAAGGTAAAAGGCGTGAGAAGCACAGACTGAAGGCATATGCTGTAATTTCCTGGCATGTTCTATGAAATTCAGGAAAAACAAGTGTAGTTTGCTTTCAAAAGAAGGACCGGCTGGAGCTGGCACTGCCACTGCCCTGAGGAGCTGCTCTTTAAGGCACAAGGTGGGGGGCACTCTCCAAACTGTGCTCAGGTTTGTTGGGTTGTACCCCTCAATCCCTGGGACCCCGGCCCTGCCCCCACAGAGTCACGTAGAGGGCTAGGGATAGTGTTCAGTGATGTGTGCAGCATGCTGACTACCTTCCTCACAGCATGGCTGCCCAACTGTTCCATTATCCCTAGCCCTTAAACTTTCTCATTTTCATTAAGGAAGAAACTTATTGCAAGATGTGCAGACCCACTGTGATTACAGAGATTTCCAAACGGCACAATCACAGGGATGCACAGGACTATGGTGCCAGGGAGAAGTAGGAACAGCTGTGGTGTGGGTGCAAGCTCATCCCTTTCCAAAGTCATCTGTGTACTTATGTCTCCTTACTGGCAACCATGGTGCCTCCTGCCTGGGGGGATCCGGATAAGGAAGAGTTGCCTGCAGCGGGTGCGGTGGCTGGGTGCTGACTCTTATCTCAGAGCCCAGAGCTCTGAGGGCCTCCGCACTAGAAACACAAATGCACTGTGTCTGACCTGGACCTAGAAGGGAGAGAAGTATCATACTCATCTCTCCATCAGGAAAAGTATTTCTAATATCTGGATCGGGAGGGTATACTATCTTGGGGGAACACGGCTCCAGCTCCCTCAAGGCCATATTCCACCCCTGGGCAGGCAGAACCATGCAGTCCTAGAAGAAACCATCAAGGACAGACACTCCAGAGTGCACTCTTGGTCATGCTTCTCTAGCAGAGACCATCTCGATGAGGAGATGGAAGGAGACTAACATCATAACTTCCCCACTTTATGATGAAAAAGGAAGGTATGCTTCCAACTGCTATTGCAACTCAACTCTGTAACAGCAAATTACTTTTGGATAAAAAAGATTGAGAAAAGGGGCCACTTGTTCCAAGTGCCGTACACATAGCAGGGCTTGTAAGAGGAGTCACCTGGAGTCAGCCTGGAGCAAAAGCCCAACATGCAGGACGAGTAGCTGTGTGATTCTTTCCAAGTCTCCCACAGGCCAGTGGGGGGGGGTACCTAAAACTGCCAGGGCCTGGGGGGTTCTCACTGGTTTCCAGTCGTCATCCAGAATTGGCATGACTCTCTAACCATCCTAGCTGCCCTAGGCCCACAAACACACAAGATGCAGAGGATCTGATCAAAATGAGTTCCTTACCTCTCACACAGAGTGCAGTCAGACCTTCCAAAACCAATCTTGTCAGAGACATCCTGGGAAAATGCAGGACCCACAACCAAGTCCTTGGCCAGCTGTGGCGGGTCTCTCCTCTGGAATACTACTCTCTGGTGTGATTAAGCCAGAGGTGTAAGATTCCAGTGTCTCAGACCACAGACATCATATGCTTTCTTCAAAAACTCTAAACAGCTCACCCTGTCCTGTAACTCCCATCTGACGGACATGACAATGCTAAAGAAGAGACTGGGGCATTAAAACCCACTAAACACTTCTGCTGTAGCAACTGACCCAATGCCAACATTTTACATCCTGTCTAAACAAGCTGTCCCTCCACTCCGCCACCCAGTGACTCAGGGGACACAGAGATAACAGAAAAATAACCTCCATGACTCCATAAAGCTCCCTTGTTCCAAACCAAAAATCTCCACTAAAAACTTCTGCTCTGTCAAGAAGAACCACAGACATGACTGAGCCCCAGACCTCAGGTACCAGCTGAGGGACTGAAGTTAGTCTGGCTGTGGGATAGGCTCTGGGATTCTCGGAAGTAAGCAATGGTAGCCCAGTTCACATCTATAAACAACCAAATCCCAAGGCACCTTTGTGACAGCCAAATAAAGGGTTGTTTCCCCACTGGAGGCCAGGCTCTACAGAGACAGCCAACTGGAAAGCAGTATGCTGCTAAAGTTAAAAGTCACACTGCCTCAAATGGCTGTTCACAGAGGCCTCTCTGGGCAGCCAGCAGGGTGGTAGCTGGCCACTCTGCTTATCTGAGCAAATGTGGCCCACAAAGAAATCCACTCACCACAGCTAAATGCTATACACATATGATGAAAAAAATGCTTGAGTGGCTTTACACATTATATAGTGTGTCTGGTGATATTATATACACAAAGACACATAGTTAGATCATGAGATTGAGGGTGGGGGTATAACTTATAAATAGCAAACTGAGCCACAAACAAGTGGCAATACTTGGTTTTTGCTTCCAAAATTCATAAAAATCTTTTTTCCTGTTTTGATAATGAAAGGCCTGATAAATGTACTGAAACACAATAAAGCAGCTGTTATAAAAACTACAAACTCCAGGAATAACTTGGAAATTCAAGAAAAACACATTTAGGAAGATGAACCAGCCCAACAGAAGATCCTAGAATTCCAGCCAGGACCTTCTATTCCTGCGCAGTCATTCTGGAGTACAGCTTATTCTCTAGTTTGGTCAAAAAAGGAGAGGGTCATCTGAAAGGCAACTCAACTCTGCTCCCCCTACCTGCCTTCTTGCTGGAGACCCACAGATGCTGTGTGTATCTCTAAGGCCCAGAGGAGATGCACTGCAAGGGGAATCGGAGAGTCCTACTTCACCCAAGTCCTCCTGGACAAGCACCATGTCAACTCTGTGGGAATATTTTTGCCTCTACTGGGCACACCAATAGCACCTAAGCCTGAGCATCACACTTTAATGCCCAACCCTTGGGAAAGGTCTCCACTAAATCCCTCTGAAAAATAAAGACAGGGAGCAATAACCACAAGAAGCCCCTCCCATACTCACCCACCACACTAACTGGACTAGGACTACTTGGAAGAAGAGGTTTGCATGACATGCCTGGTCCCAGAAGTTTCCCTGGGTGCCAGCCAACCATGCCCTGGCCTCTCAGGCAATGCAAAGTAGCTAAATAACTGGGTGGAGAAAGGGCAGGGGCTGTGGGGAAGTCAGAGCACTTGTGGGGGGACTAGGGCAGTGAGGTCCAAGCCAGGGCCTGGGTGCCTCGTTAGTCATTCTTCAACACTGGGGGAAATCAGGAATTAAGCACAATTCCAAGAGAAGCCAGCTGGAATTGAGACAGAAAGATGGTGGAAAGGTCTTGGTCTTACCCTGCAACTAATTGCTCATCAGTTGGAGGACACGGCTCACTGAGATAGGAACAGGACCATCAAGACCAAACAAAAACATTGTTTTTTAAAAACCATACAAAGTTACAAGATTGTTCCAGAAAAACAGTATTAAAGGCTCCAGAAGTACCACCATTAAGCATTAACTATTGAGCATCAAGACTAAACAACCTACCACACAAGAAAAAGGATTTGCACACTCCCCATGTTGAACACTTACCATGGGGTTTCCTCACTGACATTCAAATTCTCACACACACAGGCTGGGCAAGAATGACAGCCACTTTTCTGAAGCAAGCACAAGAATGGAAGACCTGGGTCACAGCAGGTATGTATTAGCTGCAATACCTATGCACAAGAATCTCATCCTTCCAAGAATAAGTTTCTCGTCTGTATAATGAGACATCATCTGCATAGGATCAAGTAAGACCCCACAGGCAAAACCCTTCTGAAAACTGTGGCATGTCAAATGAACTTCACCAACCCCAGACCTTGAGATGTTATGACCATCTGCACAGCTGACCTCCCTGAGCCTCTGCCTGGAGTAATGAGGCAGTCATGGCGGATCCATATATTCTTGTCAGGAAACACCTGGACTTCTGCACTATCCGACTTGAGTTTTTTAGAAAGAGTTCAAGAATTTATGTTTTTCTGCAGAGATGTTTGTTCTGGGATAAGCTTTTTTCCATGTTTCCTGAAAAGAGAAAGGAAACCTGAACGTGGGAGTGGCAACAGTGTGGGAACCCTGCCATGACACACTATCAAAGAACTATGCAAGGGAAACACAAAACACAAAACGAGGGACCCCTTTCCTCAGTAGCTCCCAACTTTTAGCTCATCAGGGTGTATAGCATGAAAGGGTTAAGATGTCTCATGGACTTTCCCAAGATCACCCATAGTCAGAATTCCAGAAGCTTGAGTCTGACAGGGCCTATATCTCCCACAACTAAACAAGTCACAACGCAACCCTTTGTCCCAGAGAAAAAGGAGCAAATATACAGGGCTTCCAAGTACTGGTAATATTCTGTTTCCTGACAGAAGCATTTTACAGACTTGTGTCTGCCCCTCTGAGGGAGGCAGGGACATCAGCAAACACTCATCGAAACACAGATGTTTCTATAACATCTGATCTGGGAGGGAGAGGTGAAGGTAACTCACCACCCTCAGGCATCTTACAGTAGACAGTGAAACTAAGGATCAGACAGAGGACTGTGCCCAAGATCATACACTGCAGGATGCAAAGTGAGAGTAACACTTGGAGCCATGAGCCTGCACTTGTCCTTGCATGCTGCCCTATAGTGCAGACACAATGGCTGGGCCAGAGGGTGGGGTGGAGAATGCTCATGCTTGGGGACAAAACTGCCTAACCACTTTCTTGTGTATCCCTCTCAGCTGCAGAAAGGAGGGGGCATCTTCCTAACATATCAGTGCAAGGCTCTAGAGACACATGATAGTAGAAGCAAAGTTGTCAAGAGAGGTCCTGTCAGAATCCCACATGTGCCTGGCAGGAGAGCCTGCATGCTGTGAACCAAGAGTGCCTTCCTGGCCTAAGGGCCCAGCTGCACCTGCACGCTGGATCCAATGCTGCAGGAAATGTGGCCAAGCCGATGACAGCAGCAGCACCACCAAATTCTACAGGTCTACAAGGTCATCTAACAGTTCAAGGGTAGAGTTGAAACTGGAAAGGTCTTCTGGATTGCGTCTAAGGCAAAATTATTTCAGAGCATTTTAACAATGAAAGAAATCAATCTTCTCCAAGCCTCTGGCTCCCCACTCTCTGACGCAGTGGCCAGAGTACTGCTTGTAATCTTGGAGCAGGGCATGAAGGTGGCCAGAAGGTGGCTGAAGAGGCCAGAAGGTGGCTGTCCATGTAAGGAAGGGACATAACCCACGCCTACCTTTCTAATGGACACAGGCTCTGTCAAACCACTCTTGATGGGTTTTGCCCCTACCAGTGTGGGGGACGCATGGTGCACCCCAGTTTTTTTTTTTTTTAGAAAGTAAGATTTATTAAAAAGACAGGAAAGCTGCCACAGTGGGAGGGGACCTAAGGGGGTTGTCTGCACCCCAGCTTCTGACACCCAACCAATAGGAACATTATAACCTGTCTGACCTTGAATTTCAAGTCTTCAAGACACTAGACAATATCTGTTTTCTTTTCTTTTAAAAGTAAATAAGTCACTTCCTAAGCCCTGAAACACATCTTGATGGTGTACCACATAACGGCCTGCTTTCTAAGTCAGTTCAACAGAACTTGCTATACTGTTGGAAATATGGGTGGGTAGCCACTAGTCCCATGCTATCATTGAGCACCTGAAAGGTAGCTAGTGCAACTGAGGAACTGCATTTCTTTTTTAATTGCAGTTGATTTCAACTTAAATGGCCATATTGGCCAATGTCTGCAACACTGGCTTACACAGCTCTACGTTCTCACTTCTCTGAGACAGGCCACCACCACTCAGAAGTCACTATGTAACCTGTCAACGCTATTTTAATCTGACAAACAGTCACATTCTGCTAGGTCCAGAATGAAAGAAGGTCTGAAAACAATAACCCAGGAAGACACAGATAATGTGTTTGATGCACCTTCACTTCCTTACTCCAGGAAAATGCTCTGAGCTATGATGGGGCAGAGCAGGGGCCTGCAGGCCTATGTAACAAAGTAAAGCAAGAGGGGAATGGAGTCCCTAAAGTATTAACCTGTATATAGAAAAGATGGGACATGGGCAGTGAGACCAACAGATGTATGATGTGCTAAAATGACCAATGTAAGCAAGCCTTAAATTTAATAAAAGCAATTATAGAAAGAATCCCTCCCCCCCACCCCGTCCTCCTCCTCCTCCTTCTTCTGAGTTGGAGTCTCACTCTATCACCCAGGCTGGAGTGCAGTGGCACACTCACAGCCACCGCTGCCTCAACCTGCTGGGCTCAGGTGATCCTGCCACCTCAGCCTTCCAGGTAGCCGGAACTACAGGAGCGCCAAGTTGCCCAGGCTGGTCTTATTTATTCCCATGGGCTCAGGCAATCCACTTGCCTCAGCCTCCCAAAGTGCTGGGATTACAGGCTGAGCCACCAAGCCTGGCTTCCTTCTCCTTTATGTTAAATAATTCACCAGAAAACATCCTCTTAGTCATTTCATAAGTCGCTATAAATTCCCTGCATGAAGTGGGTGCTGCCAGCCTTCTTCCCTCCAAGTCTCTGGCAGCCTAAACCCCATGAGCACTGAAGCTTGGATTAAGGAGAATGTGGAGGATAGGCAGCAGCCAGCCCTTCTCTAAGCTGACCTGTGGTACAAGCAGAGGGAAGACACATCTGTCCAGTATGCAGGGGCAAAAGCTTTCTATGTACTTGTGAAAAGCAAGAGTTTGTTCCAAGCCATCACCTTTAAAGGGAAGACAGCTAAAGGCCTCTATATCAAGATCAGCCCCCAGGATGTAAAAAATAAAATAAAATAAGTCTCCCACCACCCCTACCTGCTGGTTCCTCTTCCAAGGCCCACTCCTCTCAGAGACAGTCACCAGTCATGCCAGAGACCCCAACAGTCTCCCAAAATAAGATAAAAATTGCACTCTTAGAACTGCAATTGTTGTGGAAGGTATGATGCCTTGTCAGAAAACTGGAGAGAAACAGTACTAACTCATCACACAGCAAAGGCCCAGAATGGGTATCTCAGATACTTCCTCCTGGCAAGGTCCCTTACCCCAGGCAGGTCAGTCTGTGTTTAGGGGGACCCAGGGCAGGTAGCTTCCAATCTTCCTTCCTTTGCTTGGGTTGTTACCTTCACTAAGCCTTAAAATGAACATAAAAAGTGGTCATTTCTGAAGTATGTACCCTGATAGCACCTCCCAGAGAAAGCAGGGGGTACAAACACAGGAAGGAACAGGACCCACCTTTCATCTGTGTCAAGGGTCATACCACCTGAGCTCTCAGCCCAAACACCCATATCATCTCTGGAGCCTGGCCACCTAAGAAGAGACCTAGCCAGGTTGTGGTATACCCAAGCACCTGCATTTGACCCCTGGGTATATGCTCAAGAAAACAGATCCAAGGACAATACAGGGGTCTGTTTTCCTCTATGCTCCCCTCATAGGAGCTAAATGCCCCACATGGACATGGCCTCATCTGTTCTAGACCTGCTTTATCAACACACAGCCCAGAGCTGGAACATGTGCCCAAATTACTCAGCAAGCCAGAGACTGGCAACGTGATCCTCAGCTCTGTTCTACTTGAAAGCACCCACTAAATGGAGAAAAAGGACACTGGATTTTCAGGAGAAAACATCTGAGTCAACAAGAGGGTAGGGCTTTGCCCAGGCATAAGACCAGGATGAGCACCCCTGGAGTGACCACAGAGCCCTTACCTAGAGTCGCCATCCTGGTCATCAGCATGCTCTCCCGTGTTGTTAACAGCATATCTGCTACGTGGCTTATCTGAATAAAGGCAAAAGGGGGAGAAGGACTAAGAAAGCAGGATCCTACCACATACAAGAGGATTATGGAGCTGTTAAAATTCATGGTTTCCAAACCATGGTCCATTCATACAATGGAATATTATTCAGACATAAAAGGAATGAACATGTATGAATTCTAAAAACATACTGAACGAAATTAGCCAGACAAAAAGGACAAACTGTGTACGTATAGTACATGAAATGTTTGGAAAAAGTAAATTTATCAAGATAGAAAGTAGAGTAGGAGGGTAGCAGAGGTTGGAGTTATTGGTTAATGGTTACAGAGTTTCAGTTGGGTGATTTAAAAAAGTTTTAAAATAGACAGTGGTGGCCAGGCATGGTGGCTCAATCCTGTAATCGCAGCACTTTGGGAAGCCGAGGTGAAGGGAATGCCTGAACCCATGGGCTCAAGAACAACCTGGGCAACTTGGCAAGACTTCATCTCTACAATAAATCAAAAAATTAGCTGAGCATGATAGCGCTACTTGGAAGGCTGAGGCGGAAGGATCGCCTGAGCCCAGCAGATCAACACCAGGGTGTCTGTGAGCATGCCACTGCATTCTAGTCTGGGTGATGGAGTGAGACTCCAACTCAAAAAAAAAAAAGTAAATAGACAGTGGTGATGGCTACAAAATACAATGAACATAACAAATGCCTTTCAATTATACACTAAAAATGGTTAAAATGTCAAATTTTACTATATATATTTGCCATAATTAAAAATTTTTCAAAAAAGCAATGGTTTCCAAGAAGCTATGACAACATAGGGAAATACTTTTGCTACTATGTTTTTATTAAAAAGGATTTTCAGCTGGGCTCAGTGGCTCAGCCTGTAATCCCACGCCTTTGGGAGGCTGAAGTGAGTGGACTGCCCGAGCCCACAGGTTCGAGACCCACCTGGGCAGGCAAAACCTCATCTCTACAATAAAATCAAAAAAATTAGCCGGGCGTGGTAGCACACGCCTGTAATTCCAGCTACTCAGAAGGTTGAGGCGGAAGGATCACCAGAGCCCAGCAGGTCGAGGCTACGGTGGCTGGGAGCGGCCACTGCACTCCAGTCTAGGTGACAGAGTGAGACTCCAACTCAAAAAAATAAAAATAAATAAAAAAATAAAAAGGATTTACTGGCCGGGCTCAGTGGCACAGCCTGTAATCTCAGCACTTTGGGAGGCCGAGGAGAGAGGATTGCCTGAGCCCATGGGTTCAAGATCCGCCCGGGCAACTTGGCAAGACCTCGTCTCTACAATAAGTCAAAAACTAGCTGGGTGTGTAGCCTATAGTTCCGGCTACTTGGAAGGCTGAGCCGGAAGGATCACCAGAGCCTAGCAGGTTGAGGCTGCGGTGACCAGGAGCGTGCCACTGCACTCCAGTCTGGGCGACAGAGTGAGACTCCAACTAAAAAAAAAAGGATTTACAAGCATACCTCAGAGATATTATAGTTTTAGTTCCAGACCACCACAACAAAATGAATATTATACTGAAGAGAATCACACAAATTTTTTGGTTTTCCGGTGCACATAAAAGTTGTTTAAGCCGGGCTCGGTGGCTCAGCCTGTAATCCCAGTGCTTTGGGAGACTAAGGTGAGTGGATCGCCTGAGTCCGCGGGTTCGAGACCCGCCCGGGCAACTTGGCGAGCCCTCATCTCTACAATAAATCAAAAAATGAGCCGGGCATGGTAGCACACGCCTATAGTTCCAGCTACTTGAAAGGTTGTGCGGAAGGATCGCTGGAGCCCAGCAGGCCAAGGCTGCGGTGGCCAGGAGTGTGCCACTGTACTCCAGTCTGGGTGACAGAGTGAGACTCCAACTCAAAAAAAAAAAAAAAAAGTTATGTTTATACTATACTGTAGTCTATTAAGTATGCAACAGTATTGTGTCTTTAAAAAACACTGTAGGCCGGGCTCGGTGGCTCAGCTTGTAATCCCAGCATTCTGGGAGGCTGAGGCAAGTGGATTGCCTGAGTCCGTGGGTTCCAGAACCACCCGGGCAACTTGGTGAGAACTTGTCTCTACAATAAATCAAAAATTAGCCAGGCGTGGTAATGTGTGCCTGTAGTTCCGGCTACTTGGAAGGCTGAGGCGGAAGGATCGCCAGAGCCCAGTAGGTCAAGGCTGCGTGGCCAGGAGCATGCCACTGCACTCCAGTCTGGGTGACAGAGTGAGACTCTAACTCAAAACAAAACAAAACACTGTACATATCTTCATTTAAAAATACTTTATTGCCGGGCTCGGTGGCTCAGCCTGTAATCCCACGCCTTTGGGAGGCTGAGGTGAATGGACTGCCTGAGCCCGCGGGTTCAAGACCTGCCTGGGCAACTTGGCGAGACCTCATCTCTACAATAAATCAAAATGAGCTGGGCGTGGTAACGCGTGCCTGTAGTTCCGGCTACTTGGAAGGCTGAGGCGGAAGGATCGCCAGAGCCCAGCAGGTCGAGGCTGCGGTGGCCGGGAGCGGCCACTGCACTCCAGTCTGGATGACAGAGTGAGACTCCAACTCAAAAAAAAAAAAATACTTTATTGCTAAAAAATAATAATCACCTGAGCCTTCAGAGAGCCATTATCTTTTTCCTAGTGGAGGATCTTGCCTTGATGTTGATGGCTGCAGACTGATCAGGGTAGCAATTGCTAAAGGCTGGGGTGGCTATAGCGATTTTTAAAAATAAGGCAACAGTAAAGATTGCTGCATTCATTGACTCTTCCTTTCATGAAAGATTTCTCTGTAGCATGCGATGCTATTTGATAGCATTTTATCCACAGTAGAACTTCTTTCAAATTGTAGTCAATCCTCTCAAATCCTGCTGCTGCTTTATCAATTAAATTTATGTAATACTGTAAATCCTCTGTCATCATTTCAACAATGTTGGCAGCATCTTCCCCAGGAGTAGATTCCACCTCAACCACTTTCTTTGCCCATCCATAATATGCATCTGCTCATCCATTAAAGTTTTATCATAAAATTGCAGCAATTCAGTCACATCTGCAGGCTCCACTTCTAATTCTAGTTCTCTTGTTATGTCCACTACATCTGCAGTTATTTCCTCCACTTGAACCCTCAAAGTCATCCATAAGGATTGACCTCAACTTCTTCCAAACTCCCACTTTTTCCCTCCTCCCATTCATCATGAATTTTTTTTTTTTTTTTTTTTTTTTGACTTGGAGTCTTACTCTGTCGCCCAGGCTGGAGTGCAGTGGCCGCTCCCGGCCACCGCAGCCTCGACCTGCTGGCCTCCGGCGATCCTTCCACCTCAGCCTTCCAAGTAGCCGGAATTACAGGCATGCGCTACCACGCCTGGCTGATTTTTTTTTTTTTAATTGTAGAGATGAGGTCTCGCTGCCCAGGCGGGTCTCGAACCCACAGGCTCAGGCAATCCACTCACCTCAGCCTCTCAAAGGCACAGGATTACAGGCTGAGCCACCGAGCCCGGCTTTTTTTTTTTTTTTTTTTTTTTAAGTAGGAGTCTCACTCCACTGCCCAGACTGGAGTGCAGAGGCACGCTCACAGCCATCACAGCCTCAACCTGCTGGGCTCAGGCAATCCTTCTGCCTCAGCCTTCCATGTAGCTGAGACTACAGGTGTGTGCCACCACCCAGCTAATTTTTTTTATTTATTGTAGAGATGAGATCTCGCCAAGTTGCCCAGGCTGGTCTCAAACCCCTGGACTCAGGCAATTCTCTTACCTCCACTTCCCAAAGTGCTGGGATTACAGGCATTAGCCACTGCATCCAGGTCACAAATGTTCCTTAATGGCATCTAGAATGATGAATCCTTTCCAGAAGGTTTTCAACTTACTTTGCCAAGATTCATCCAGGAAGCACCATCTATGGCAGTGATAGCCTTACAAAGTGTATTCCTCAAATAATAAGTCTTGAAAGTCAAAATTACTCCTTGTTCCATGGAATACAGAATGGATGCTGTGTTCACAGGTATTAAAACAACATTAATCTCCTTGAACATCTCCCTAAGAGCTCTTGGGAGTAATATAATCATTGAACAGTAATATCTTGAAAGGAATCTTTTTCTTTCCTTTTTTTTTTTTGAGTTGGAGTCTCACTGTCACCCAGACTGGAGTGCAGTGGCCACTCCCGACCCCCGCAGCCTCGACCTGCTGGGCTCTAGTGATCCTTCCGCCTCAGCCTTCCAAGTAGCTGGAACTACAGGCACACACTACCACGCCTGGCTAATTTTTTATTTTATTTTATTTTATTGTAGAGATGAGGTCTCGCCTGCCCAGGCGGGTCTCAAACCTGCGGGCTCAGGCAATCCACTCACCTCAGCCGGAATCTTTTTCTTTAAGTAGTAGGTCTCAATAATAGACAACATATTCCAAGGTGTAAACTAAGCTGTAAACAGGATGTGCTGTCACCCAGGTTTTGATGGTCCACTGATAGAGCACTGGCAGAGTAGATTTAGCACAATTATAAAGGGTCTTAGGAGTCTCATAATGGTAAATAAGTACTGGCTTCAATTTATAGTCACCAACTACACTAGTCTCTAACAAGACAATCAGCCTGTCCTTTGAATCTTTGAAGTCAGGCTTCTTTCTGGGTGTCAAAGTACTAATGGCATACCCTTCCAATATAAGGCTGTTTTACCTACACTAAAAGTCTTTTGTTTAATGTAGTCATCTTCATCAATAATCTTAGTTAGATCTGAATAACTTGCTGTAGCTTCTCCAATAGCACTTGCTGCTTCACCTTGCACTTGTATGTCGTGGAGATGGCTTCTTTCCTTGAATCTCATAAACCAACCTCTGCTAGCTTCACACTTTTCTTCTGCAGCTTCCTCACCTCTCTTCATCTTCATAGAATTGAAGAGACTCCAGACTAGGCTTTGGCTCAAGGGAATGTTGTGGCTGATTTGATCTTCTATCCACACCACTAAATCTTTCTCCATACCAGCAAGAAGGCAATTTCACTTTCTTATCTTTCATGTGTTCGTTTGTTCACTGGAGTAACACCTTTTTTCCCCCAGAGACTGGGTCTCACTATATTGCCCAGACTTAATTTAAACCCCTGGGCTCAAGAGATCCTCCTGCCTCAGCCTCACAAATAGCTAGGACTACAGGTGCACACCAGGCTTGGAGTAACAATTTCCTTCAACAACTTTTCCCTATGTATTCACAACTTAGCTGTTTGGTACAAGAGGTACACACACATTCTCAGTTAATGATGGCAATTAGATTGGAAAAGCATAGGAAAAAGAAACTATTTTTATTTATTTTTTAGAACTGGATCTTGCTCTGTCGCACAGGTTGGAGTGCAGTGGTGTGATCATAGCTCACCACAGTTTTGAGCTCCTGGGCTCAAGCAATTCTCCTGCCTCAGCCTGCAGAGCCACTAAGTCCAGCTATTTTTTTTTTAATTTTCTGTAGAGACGGGGTCTCACTATGTTGCCCAGGCAGGTATCAAGCTCCTAGCCTCAAGCAAGCCTCCCGCCGCCTCAGCCTCCCAAAGTGCTGGGATTATAGGCATAAGCTACTATGCCCAGCAGAAAGAATTTTTAAAAGCACATACACCAGTAGTCTTCATATACACAAACAATAATACTTTATCAGAGTAATACATTTTAGAAACCTAGTGATGAACCTAAGAAAAGTGCAAGAGGTCCATGAAAAAAATGGAAATGCTAACAAGTAAACAACGAATAGAAGACATATGTTCTTAAATGGGACAATTTAACAGAAAAATGCTTTTTCTTCCCAGTTAATCAACACATTTAAAGTTGTCAGTTCATGTCTATAATTCCAGCACTTTGGGAGGCCAAGACAAAGGACTGCTTGAGCCCAGGAGTTCAAGACCAGCCTAGGCAACATAGCAAGATCTTGTCTCTACAAAAATAAAAATAAAAAAATTAGCCAAGTATGATGGTATGTGCCTATAGTCCCAGCAACCTCGGAGGCTGAGGCACAGGATTGCCTGAGCCCAGGAGGTCGAGGTTGCAGAGAGCTGTGACCGTGCCACTATACCCCAGCCTGGGTGGCAAAGCAAGACCTCAACTATAAATAATTAAATAAATGAATAAATAAAGCTACTTCCAATAAAATACCAACAACTTGGGAGTGGGGCCTAATACACCTGATGCTAAAATTACAGGGAAGAATAATCAAGAATAGCCAGGCTGATGCTGAAAAGGAAAGGTAATGACAATTAACTAATCTTACCTGATAGTACAACAAAATATAAAGTTATAGTAATTAATTGGTGTGAGAGCCACACATAAACAGATCATTGGAAGAGAAAAGAAGTCAAAAATAGAATCAAATAAACATAGGAATTTAGTATGTGATAAAGGCAGCAGAATCCATCAGAGGAGGCAAGGTGATTTACTCAATAAAAGTATTTTGGAACTAGATAACCATATGGAAAAGAAAACTATTGGCTCTTGAACCAATTGTTCCCTGGCTGTAGGGCCCCATTTGTCCAAGTCCTGGCCTCCCACAGCTCCCGTTTCAGAGCTCCAGAGGCAAACAAGCGGTGTGCACATCTCTCAGCAAAGGCCCAGGAAATACCAGCTCTCAGGAAGAACTTTCACTTTACACCAATATAAACACATTTAAAAATGAGACAGGCCAAGCGTGGTGGCTCACACTGTGTAATCCCAACACTTGGGGAGGCCAAGGTAAAAGGATTGCCTGAGTCCAAGGGTTTGAGACCAACCTGGGCAACTTGACAAGACCTCATCTCTACAATAAATCAATAAATTAGCTGAGCATGGTGGCGTTAGTTCCAGCTACTTGGGAGGCTGAGGCAGAAGGATCGTCTCAGTCCAGCAGGCTGAGTCTGTGGTGACTGTGAGCTTTCTTTTCATAATCTAAACCCCTTTGTACCTTTAAAACTTTGTACCATATTAACAAGTTTTAAAATACTTTTAAGGCCGGGCTCAGTGGCTCAGCCTGTAATCCCGCGCCTTTGGGAGGCTGAGGTGAGTGGATTGCCTGAGCCCGCAGGTTCGAGACCCGCCTGGGCAGTGAGACCTCATCTCTACAATAAATCAAAAAAATCAGCCGGGCGTGGTAGCGCGTGCCTGTAATTCCGGCTACTCGGAAGGCTGAGGCGGAAGGATCGCTGGAGCCCAGCAGGCGAGGCTGCGGTGGCCGGGAGCGGCCACTGCACTCCAGTCTGGGCGACCAAGTGAGACTCCAACTCAAAAAAAAAAAAAAAATACTTTTAAAACAAAATATAGCCAGGCACAGTGGCTCACGCCTATGATCCCAGCACTTTGGGAGGACAGGATGAGAGGATTGCCTGAGCCCACAGATTCAAGAACAGCCTGGGCAACTTGAGAAGACCTCATCCCTACAATAAATCAAAAAATTAGTCAGGCATGGTGGCACATGCCTGTAGTTCCAGCTACTTGGAAGGCTGAGGCGGAAGGATCACCTGAATCCAGCAGGTCGAGGCTGCAGTGACGGTGAGCGTGCCACTGCACTCCAGCCTGGGTGACAGAGTGAGACCCCAACTCACGTGTCCACAAGGGAAGGGCCTGTTCTTACAGGGCAGCAGCAGTATGCTGCAACAAAGGAAGAATAAGGGTGATCTCTGCCTACTAGACTGGATGGGCTCCAAGGTAGGCTGTTCAATGGTGAACAAACGCCATGGAACAGTACACGTACAAGAAGAAGAAAAGCCCCTTGACAATCTTCTATTTTTCTACAGGCACATATTTCGCATCTAAGCACAGGAGGAACAATCGCCAAAATACTAAGTGGTTCTCTCTGTGATGGGGGAGATGGTCAGACTTCAGCTGGACCCCTAATCTTCTATGTTTCCAAGATGAACAGCTTCATAAGTCCTTTTATTCTGTTGGCACAGTTGCTCTGGTGTGTGGAATAATAGTGCTTTTCCTTGGGGTTCTCTGGCCTGCTTATTCTCTCCAGACACTCTACAACAAGCAGGTATGACTGTCTAACCAGGAATACTCTCACCCACCGAGAGTGACCAGCCTGTGCCCACTCCAGCCGCCAGGAGCCCTGCAGCACAGGGCCCTCTGCCCAGCACCCACTTACTTGTCAGGGATGCCGGGTGCTCCTGGCTTCTCTGGAAGGGGTACCTGAACAGTAGCTTATTGCCCCTGCTCCCCGAGCTCACCAGGATCACACTGATGGGGCTGGTGTTGTCCCCCATCCTGCCACGGGCAGGGTGGAGCCTGAGGAGGACAGGGAGGACAGAGGAGCCCGAGAAGGACAGAGAGGAGGGGCCCAAGGATGATGGAGGAAGATGGAGGAGCCGGAGGATGCTGACGAAGGAACCCAAGGAGGACAGAGATGGAGGAGCCAGAGGAGGCCGCTGTAGAACGGAGGAGGGGGCGGAATGGAGGGGCTTGAGGAGGACAGAAGAGGGAGCAGTGTAACGGAAGGGTCTGAGAAGGATGGGCGGATGAAGGGGAAGTGGAGGATGGAGGAACCTGAGGAGGACGGTGATGGAGGTGCCCAAGGAGGATGTGGGAAAACGGAGGAGTCCAAGAAGGATGGGGACGGCGGGGACCGCGGAGGCAGTGATGGAGGGGCTGGAGGAGGACGGAGATGGAGAAACCCAAGGAGGATGGAGATGGAGGGACCTGAGAAGGAAAGAGGTAGAGGAGCCTGAGGAGGATGGTGAGGGAGGAGTCAGAGGAGGACAACAATAGAGGGGTCTAAGGAGGACGAAGAGGATGGAGAGGACTGAGGTGGACAGTGACGGAGGAGCCAGAGGAGGACGCAGATGGAGGACCCCCAGGAGGTCAGTGGTGGAGGGACCTGAGGCGGACAGAGATGGAGGAGCCCAAGGAGGACGATGATGGAGGAGCTAGAAGAGGATGGAGCTGGAGGAGCCCTAAGAGGATGGTTACGCAGGAGCCAAAGGAGGACGGCGATAAAGGAGCCTGGGAAGGACGGAGATGCGGGAGCCCCAAGAAGGAGGGGGACGTTGGAGTCGGAGAAGGACAGGGATGGAGGAGCCAGAGGAGGACGGCAATAGAGGGGCCCGAGGAGGAGGTGGGCGGATGAAGGGGTCTGGGGGGGCGGTGTAATGGAAGAGCTCGAGAAGGACGGGCAGACGGAACGGCCTGAGAAGGACGAGAAGGGGGCGCTGAGGGGCCCGGAGGACCGGACAGTCACTAACCCTAAGCACCACCCGCCGGGCTCGCGAGACTTCCGCGACCTTACCCGGGGGCCGGGGGAACTGCGCAGGCGCGAGCGGCCGTGTGCGCAGGCGCAAAGCCTCTCCGGGCACCTAGGTCCGCGCACGCGTGGGGTCGCCTCTCCGCGCGTGGCTGAGTGTGGGTGGGGCTTGGGCAGGGTCGGGCCTCGGGTTCCAGGCGGCAACTCTGTAAATGCCGGTTTCTTCACTGTAGAAGAATTGCTTTGAGCAGGAAGTGCAAACTTTGGAGTATAAAATATAAAATGATAAAAGCAAAAAGTAAAAAAAATTTTAAATTGCAGCGCTCTGTGGCTCAAGCATGTAATCCCAGCACTTTGCGAGGCCTAGGCGAGAGGATTGCCTGAGGCGAGGGTTTCGTGACCAGCCTGGGCAACTTGGCGAAACCTCGTCTCTACAATAAATTAAAAAAAAAAAAAAAATTAGCCGGGCGTGGTAGCGCGCACCTGTAGTTCCGGCTACTAGAAAGGCTGAGGCGGAAGGATCGCTGGAGCCCAACAGGTCGAGGCTGCGGTGGCCGGGAGCGTGCCACTGCACTCCAGTCTGGGCGATGGAGTGAGACTCCAACTCAATAAAAAAAAAAAAATCAAAAGTAAAGCTGGAAGTATAAAACTCTCAGAAGCAAACAGGGAACCTTGAATCAGGCAACGGTTTTTTAGATATGACGCCAAATGCGCAAACGACTAAAGAAAAAGAAACTTTTGTGCTTTGAAGGACAGCACCAAGAAAATGAAAAGGCCACCCATAGAATGGGAGAAAATATTCGCAGGTCATATAGATGATAAGGAAATTGTTCCCAGAACATAGAAATCGTTTAACAATAAAAAGACAAGTAACCGACTGGAAAATGGCAAAAGATATTTATTCCAAGAATATATACAAATGACCAATAGGCTCATGAAAAGATGCTCAACATCATCAGTCATTAGGGAAAGCAAACCAAAACCCTAAATAGATGCCACATCACACCCACTAGGAATGCTGTAATCAAAACGCTATTAAAAGTAGCAAGCGTCAGCAAGGATGTGGAGAAGTTGGAGTCTTTATATGCTGCTGGTGGGGATGTAGGATAATGCAAGCCGCTTAGGATAACAGTCTGGCAGCTCCTCAAAAGGTTAGGAGCCGGGCTCGGTGGCTCAGCCTGTAATCCTGCGCCTTTGGGAGGCTGAGGTGAGTGGATTGCCTGAGCCCGCGGGTTCGAGACCTGCCGGGGCAGCGAGACCTCATCTCTACAATAAATCAAAAAATCAGCCGGTTGTGGTAGGGCACGCCTGTAGTTCCGGCTACTCGGAAGGCTGAGGTGAGAGGATCACCAGAGCCCAGCAGGTCAAGGCTGCGGTGGCCAGGAGCGGCCACTGCACTCCAGTCTGGGCGACAGAGTGAGACTCCAACTCAAAAAAAAAAAGGTTAGAGTTAACATATGACTCAGCAACCCCTCTTTTAGATATGTAGCCAAGAGAAATGAAAGCATATGTTCACATAAAAACTTGTATGTTCTTGTAATATTATTCATAACAGCCCAGGCCGGGCTCGGTTGGCTGTAATCCCGTGCTTTCGGAGGCCAAGGTGAGTGGATTGCCTGAGCCCGCGGGTTCAAGACCTGCCTGGGCAACTTGGTGAGACCTCATCTCTACAGTAAATCAAAAAATTAGCCGGGCGTGGTAGCGCGCGCCAGTAGTTCCAGTTACTTGGAGGGCTGAGGCAGAAGGATCACCGTAGCCCAGCAGGTCGAGGCTGCGGTGGCCAGGAGCGGCCACTGCACTCCAGTCTGGGCGACAGACTGAGACTCCAACTCAAAAAAAAAAAAAAATAACAACCCATAGTGGAAAAACCCAAATGTACATCAACTGTTGAATGGGTGAATAAAATGTGATATAATCCATACAATAGAATTCTATTCAGCCATAAAAAGGAATTAAGTACTGGTACATGAATCAACCTTGAAAACAAACATATGATTGTGTTTATATAAGATGTCCAGAATAAGCAAATCAATAGAGACAAAAAGAAAATAGATTAGTGGCTGCCTAGGGCTAGGATGATTGAGGGAAATAAGGAGTGATTGCTAATAAATCTGGTTTTTTGAGGGAGAATGATGAAAATGTTCTAAAACTAACTGTGGTAATAGTGGCACAGCTCTGTGAATACATTAAAATTGAATTGTGCAGCTTTTTTGTTTTTTTCTTTTTAGTCAGAGTCTCTCTCTGTCAGCCAGGCTGAAGTGCAGTGGCACACTCACAGATGCCACAGGCTCTACCTGCTGGGCTCAGGCGATCCTTCCTCCTCAGCTTCCAAGTAGCTGAAACTACAGACATGCCACCATGCCCAACCACTTTTTTTATTTATTGTAGAGATGATGTCTTGTCATTTTGCCAATCCTGGGCTCAGGTAATCTTCTTGCCTTGGTCTCCCAAAGTGCTGCAATTACAGGTGTGAGCCACCGTGCCCAGCCTAAGTTGTACACTTTGAATGATAAGCTTTGCAGTATGTGAATTATGTCAATAAAGATGTTTGAAAAACATCACCCCACCCACCCTATTCCAGGCTTCCCCAGAAAGTGACTGAAGTTAAGTCTCCTGTATCTATTTCTGTATCTTTCCCAAGCACATCAAACGCATCAGAAGTTAACCCCTTGACTGAGGAATGAGCATTTTCACTGTTGAAGGTAGTCCTCTTGCTCTGACACTGTAACAAACATGTATTTTGCAGGACAGATTTGTGGGCTGACCCACAAAGGATACATGCATTTTAAATGTCTCAGCAGCTACCAACAGATGCATTGCTTTGCATGGAGCTGCATACCACTGATTTTAATTTTTTCCAAAATTTCCAAAAAAAGAAAATGATATCTTATTCTGTACTGCATTTCTTTGATTATTACTGAGAGAACTGTATCACCTGGTTATGTGCCAGTATCTGAGAATTGCCTTCTTATTTTCCTTATGAGTTGTCTGTCCTTCTTGGATGGTTTGGATGTGTTATTTGTGAGGGATAGTTACCTTCTGTTACAGATTTTGCAAGCCTTTATCTGTCTTGTGTGTCTTACCTTTATGTATAATCAAAAAGTTTGTGAGTTTGCTCACACTTCCCAGCAGTGCCCCTGAATGGAAATGCAGATGCAGGAGCAAGAAGTGAGGCTGAGAGGTGGGGTAGATGGGGATAGGAGATCCTAGGGAGATGGCCAGCTGTAGTCATGGAGGCCTCTCCACAGGGGCCCTGAGAGTCTGCAGGCAACCAAACTCATGGACCAGGACTGTAGCTCAGGACTCCCTTCTCTAACTCCCTGGACAGAACCTTGGACCTCCAGACAAGCCACCTCTGGGCTAGTGGAAGGCTCAGGTTTGGAGGAGTCCACCATTTCCCCAGTTGCTCCTCAGGGCCAGCTTCCTGTCCCTAACTTCACAAAAGAATGCATTGTTTATTTTTCTGACTGTAGTTGATAAGCACAAGCATTGGAATCAGTGAAAAGTGCTGGGAGACCTCCATGACTCCAGCACACAGAGGTGCTGGATGTGTCCTTCCCCAAGCTGCCCTCACAAGGCTTGGCGCAGGACCGTCCAGCCAGCAGCAGTCTGGATCCCAGCACCACTCGTTGGCAGCACCTCAGTGCCCAGGTTTATGGACCTCATCTGCTTTATAGAAACGAGAACTTATTGTCACGCCTTGGCTTGAGGAACAGCAAGCTCCACTTGGGACCTCAATTTTCCCACCAGTAACGAGATTAGGTCCCTAAGTAAGTCCCAGCCCCAAGCTTCACATTATCTCCTGGACAGGGAAGCTCTAGGGCCAACTTCCGGGCATCCTCAGACTTTTCTCTGCTAAGTCACCACACTCTAAGTCCCCCTCATTTTAAATGTAAATAACTGTTTCATAACCTGCTTTTTTGAAGGTAAGTGGGTTTTGGAAACTGAAACTCCCAACATTTCTTCCCATTCTGGGACCCCCTCCCCTGTCTGGCAGGGCAGGGGGCCTTATCAATTTGCCACTCGGTCTGGACCTGATAGGGCCACCACCATCTGCAGGAGAGTTGGGTCGGGCTCACAGACACTATCTAAGACCTGCCCGGCCACCTCCACCTTTTCAGCGGCAGTGTTCCTGCTCCACCAGGAGATAAGCACTAATCCACAGCAGTAACAAAAACAATCTTAATTTAATACTGCCAGGCCCTGAGTGCCCTCCCAACACTGAGGCGAGGGCTAGTCCACTGTAGAGGTTAAAACAGTGTAACTGGGACTCACAATGTTAATCAGGCTGCTCTGGGTCACCCCAGGTCCACTCTCAGAGGAGGGCCTACAGATGCCTAACCCAGCCTTCTGCTGCGTGTCCAGCTGCTCTGAAGTAACCATATGTCCCTCTGAGCTCAGCCTCGGTGGCTTAGGCTCAGAACAGGCCTGAAACTTGGGATTCTGCCCAGAGACCAGGTGGCACTACCATCCTGGACTCAGTGCACAGGCTCCTCTCACAGACAGGAAAACCAAAGCCTGGACACAGGAAAAGCCTCACCTCATCAGGGTTGGTGCCCTCATCTGTGGACATGTTTCATAACATCCAGAGCCCACATTTGCTCCCTTATCTTTAAAAAATGTAATGATGATAAAATAAAACCTCCCTGACAAAGTGGTCATGAGGGTCAAGCACCCAGCATGAAATGTGTTGGTACGGTGTACAGGGCTTAGGAAGCACTGGACAGACGTCAGCCAACCGAACAAACTTACCTCAACACAGCATCAACCCAAGGTGACTGTCACTGAACACAAAAGCCCTCACAGTAAAGCTTTCAGAAATGCAGTCTAGAGGACTCTCTTTGCACAATGTTTATACTCTTTTTTAAAAGTTGAGACTGGGCATGGTGTCTCACGCCTGTAATCCCAGCACTTTGGGAGGTGGAGACAAGAAGACTGCCTGAGCCCAAGGATGTGAGACCAGCCTGGGTAACATGGCAAGACCTCATCTCTACAATAAGTTTTTAAAAATTGGGTGGGCACAGTGGAGTGCACCTATAGTTCCAGCTACTTGGAAGGTTGAGGCGGAATGATCACCTGAGCCCAGCAGGTCTAGGCTGGGTGGTCATGAGCATGACACTGCACTCCAGTCTGGGTGACAGAGTGAGACCCTGACTCTAATAAATAAATAAAAGTTGAGATCAAATGTGTATAACATAAACAGAATCATTTTAAAGTGAACAATTCCATGGCACTTAGCACATTCACAGTGTTGTTCAGTCACCATCTCTATCTAGTTACAGAACATTTTCATCACCCTGAAAGGAAAACCCCTCCTCACTAAGCAGCCACTCCCCATCTCCTCTCTCCCCAGCCCTGACAACCTCTAATCCACTTTCTGTCTCTATGGATTTGCCTTTTCAAGAGGGTTCATCTAAATGGAATCATACAACATGTAGTTTTTTGTGTCTGACTTCTTTCACTGAGTATAATAGTTCAGAGGTTCATCTATATTGTACCTCATTTTTTTTTTTTTTTTGAGTTCGAGTCTCACTCCGTCGCCCAGACTGGAGTGCAGTGGCACGTTCCCGGCCACCGCAGCCTCGACCTGCTGGGCTCCAGCAATCCTTCCACCTCAGCCTTCCAAGTAGCTGGAACTACAGGCGCGCAATACCACACCCGACTAATTTTCTGATTTATTGTAGAGATGAGGTCTCATCAAGTTGCCCAGGCGGGTCTCGAACCCGTGGGCTCAGGCAATCCACTCACTTCAGCCTCCCAAGGCGTGGGATTCCAGGCTGAGCCACCGAGCCCAGCTTATTGTACCTCATTTTTATCTCATATAAAAATATCACAATTTATCTATGAATTTGCTGATGGACATTTGGATTGTTTTCACCTGCTGGCTACTTGAGATTGAGAGAAACAACATTTTTAAATAGGACCAAAAAATCACTAATTTTAATGTATTAAAATTACAAACTTCTAGCTGGGCTTGGTGGCTCACACCTGTAATCCCAGCACTTTGGGAGGTGGAGGTGAGAGGAATGCCTGAGTCTAGTGGTTTGAGACCAGCCTGGGCAACTTGGCGAGACCTCGTCTCTACAATAAATCAAAAGTTAGCCAGACATGGTAGTGCGTGCCTGTAGTTCCAGCTACTTGAAAGCCTGAGGTGAAAGCCTCGCCAGAGCCCAGCAGGTAGAGGCTATGGTGGCCGTGAGCATGCAACCTGGGCGACAGAGTGAGATGCCAGCTCAAAAAAGAAAAAATTACAAACTTCTGTTGAACCAAAAGCAAAATTAAAAGAGTGACAGAAAGTCAGGCATGGTGTCGTGCACCTTCAGCTACTTGGGAGACTATGGAGGGAGGATTCCTTGAGTCCAAGAGTTGGAGGCTGTAGTGCACAATGATCTTGACTGTGAATGGTCACTGCACTCTGGCCTGGGCAACAGAGCAAGACCCTGTCTCGTAAATAAATAAATAAACAAACAAACGGAAACAAGCAGAGTGGAGGCAAACTACAAGGCTGGGGCAGACACAGGGGGACCCAAAAAACCCCAGAATTTTTGTTTTAGAGGACTGGCCCCTTGTAGTACAGTTTTCTCTCACTAGGTAAGTGTTCTAGGAGCCCATTGCTTCAGTGTACCAGTTGGCATTGTTGTAAGAGGCTGCATTCAGCTTCAGTGAACTTTTTTGGAGATTCTTTTTTTTTTTTTTTTTTTTGAGTTGGAGTCTCACTCTGTCGCCCAGACTGGAGTGCAGTGGCCGCTCCCGGCCACTGCAGCCTCTACCTGCTGGGCTCCGGCGATCCTTCCACCTCAGCCTTCCAAGTAGCTGGAACTACAGGCACGCACTACCATGCCCGGCTAATTTTTGATTCACTGTAGAGATGAGGTCTCGCCAAGTTGCCCAGGCAGGTCTCGAACCCGCGGGCTCAGGCAATCCACTCACCTCAGCCTCCCAAAAGCACAGGATTACAGGATGAGCCACCGAGCCTGGTTTGGAGATTCTTTCAATGCATTTGCCCATCTCACAATGGATAACTTACAAGTGCACCTGCCCATACCGCAGTGAGTGTTCAGTTTTTTAATAAAAAGCACATGACCTCCGTGCCTCATCCTCCCTATTCACCAGATCTTGCCCCAAGCCACACTTTTTTGTTTCTCTGGATGAAACATTCCTCAAAGGGAAAGGTTTTGCCAATGTGGAAGAGATGAAACAAAAACAGCAGAAGCACTAAAAGACATCAAGATTGATGAGCTCAAAACTGTTTTGAGCAGTGGAAAAAGTGTCTTGTTAGGTGTATTGCATCAAATGGAGAGTACTTTGAAGATAACTGGAGTTTAAACATGTAAGAATAAATATGCAATATTTTATAAATAAATTCAGGGTTTTGGGGGTTTCTCATCATACAACATGCAACCCAACTGACAAGGAAATCATATCCAGAATATTTTTGAAATCCCTACAGGCCATCAAGACTGGCAACACAGTAGAATAATGGTCATGACTCAGATACTTTAATGAAAAGGAAATCTGAATGGCAGTAAATGTGTGAATAGGGTCTCAGCCTCACCAACAATTAGGAAAATGTGAATTAAGAGCTCACGTAAAACGCCAGACCAGTGGCTCATGCCTAGCATCCCAGCACTCTGGGAGGCAGAGGCAAAAGGATTGCCTGAGCCCACGGGTTTGAGACCAGCCTTGGCAACTTGGCAAGATCTTGTCTCTACAATAAATCAAAAAATTAGCTGGACTTGGTGGTGTGTGCCTGTAGTTCCAGCTATTTGGAAGACTGAGGTGGAAGGATCACCTGAGCCCAGCAGGTCGAGGTTGTGGTGGCCACTAGCATGCCACTGCATTCCAGCCTGGGCCACAGAGTGAGACTCCAACTCAAAAATAAATAAGTAAAACTTAAATTTTAAAAAAAAGACCGTTTGAGACCTGCCTGGGCAGGCGAGACCTCATCTCTACAATAAAATTAAAAAAAAAAAAATTAGCCGGGCGTGGTAGCGCGCGCCTGTAATTCCGGCTACTCTGAAGGCTGAGGTGGAAGGATCGCCGGAGCCCAGCAGGTCGAGGTTGCGGTGGCCAGGAGCGGTCACTGCACTCCAGTCTGGGCGACAGAGTGAGACTCCAACTCAAAAAAAAAAAAAAGACCCCATATGAAACAACTACACTTCCACCAGAAAGGCTAAAATTTAAGGAGACTGATTGCTATGGTTTGAATATTTGTCCCTTCCCAAACTCATGTTGAAACTTAACCTCCAAGTGGCAGCACTGAAAGGTGGGGACTTTAAGAGACAATTGGGTGAGGCCTCTGTCCTCATGAATGGATTAATGGGTTATCTTGGGAGTGGAACTGACAGCTTCAGAAGAAGCGAGACCTAAGTTGGCACATAAACAGGCTCAGCCCCCTCACCATATTGTACACTGCACTGCTTTGGGGCCCTACACACAGTAACCACCAATAGGAAGACTCTCACCAGATACAGTCCCCCCCCTCCTCCCATCTGGGACTTCTCAGCCTCCATAACTGCGAGAAATAAATTCATTTTTAAATAAATTTTACAATTTCAAGGATTCTGTTATAAGCAACATAAAATGGACTAATATACCAACTACACCAAGTGTTTGGAAGGATAGGATCAAGAAGAACACTCACATACCATTAGTGAAAATCTAAGTTGGTCAACCACTCTGGCATTCTCTACTAACTGAAATACACATGTCCTATGACCCAGTCACTACTCTAGGTATGCTATACCCAACAGAACTGCAGACATGTGAGCACCAAATGGCACACAGAAGAATATTTACTGCAACTTTATTCATAATGGCCAAGAACTAAATAACGCAAACATTCATCCTCAGTACAATGGAATTGCAGTATATTCCAACAAGGAAATATAATACAGCAATGAAAATGAACATCTACAACATGGCTGGTAAATCTCACAAATACAAGTGGAAAAAGATCAACATAAATGATGGCATACTGTATTGTTTCATTTATAGAAACGTCAAAAGCAGGCAAAAACAAAAGCAGATGCATATTTGAATGGTTTAAAAGATACTGGAAAGCAATAAGTAAGTCAGGGTAGAGGTTACCTTGGGGAGGATTGAGCTACTGAGAGTCTGCTTTATAATAAATAATTCATTAAGCTATAATGTATGTCTTGTGCTATAGTTTACAACCTTTTTTAAAAGGTAAAAAGAAATAAAAGAAACCTGCCCATAACAATGCTTCGCAGGACTTGGAAGCTTCAGAAACAGAGGCCTTGTGTGGATTCCTCTCCTTGTGGGAGGCCAAGGATGGGAGGAGGGTTGCTGGGGGAAGCGAAAAGGAGGCCCTTGGGCCTGAAAGTAGCTAAGGACTATCCCCCAGCATGGGAGTAGCTGCCCTGGAAGAGGGATTTCAGATCCACCTCCTCTGTTAGGGAGCAGAGCAGCCCTGCAGTGCCTTCTGGTCACAGCTCCTCTGGCACTACAGCTAGAGGGAGTCTCCCAGGTACACCCTCCCTGAGAGCTCTCTGTTCCCTCCCCACCACCCGCCTCACATCTGGGCTTGCCTCCTCTGTTCTGTGTCCTTCTCTCACCTGGCCCTCAGCCTCCTGCCTGGCTCACTCACTCTGTCTTCTCTGCCAGTCTGTTCATCTGTCTCTGTCCCTCTCCCAGCCACCTTCTCTCCTATCAAGGAGCTGAAGCCTCGGGCACAGCCTCATACTCCCCTAACTGCAGGCCCACTTTCCATGGTGGCCCTGCGTGCCAGGCTGAGACAGGCCAGGGAGTTTCCCTCTGAACCAAGTCACAGGGAGAGCTACCCAGGAGAGAGAAGAGAGGCCAGCTGTGAAATGCAAGTAAGGAACAGACCAGGAAAGACAGGGACCCAGCCAGTGCTGGAAGGGGCTTCCTGAAAGGCTAACCCAATCTCCAGGCCACAAACAAGCAGGTATCCAGCAGCCAGAGTGAGACCCTCTCATCTCCTAAGCAAGCAGGAGCAGCAGACACTGCTCCAGCCCTCAACTCCTGACAATGTTGTCTTCTCACATCTCAGGAAACAAGCAACATCACACAAGTAAAACATCAAACACAGTGTTTGGCATACAGAAGGTGCTCTATACTTGCTTGTTTGTATATATGTTTTCCAATTCAGAGGTCTTATCTAAGTCCCATGATCTTCTCTAAAAATAGTTTAGTAAATATCTGTGATCAAAACTCTCCTTGCAGGAAACATTTGCTTTGGTATCAAAATTCCAGCAGAGGCAGGGTGTGGTGGCTCATGCCTATAATCCCCAGATACTCCGGAGGCTGAGGTAGGAAGATGACTTGAACCCAGGAGTTAGAGGCTGCAGTGAGCTATGATCATACCATTGCACTCTAGCTTGGGTGACAGAGCAAGGCTCTTTCTCTAAAAAATAAAATAAAATAATAAAATTCAGCTGGATTTTGTGCAGATAACAGCTTAGCTAACTATAAAATTCACACGGAAAGGTAAAGGAGCTAGAATAGCCAAAACAATTTGAAAAGGAAGAATAATGTGGGAAGAATCACATTCCTCGATTTTTTTTTTTTTTTTTGAGTGGCAGTCTCACTCTGTCGCCCAGACTGGAGTGCAGTGGCCACTCCCGGCCACCGCAGCCTCGACCTGCTGGGCTCCGGCGATCCTTCCGCCTCAGCCTTCCAAGTAGCCGGAATTACAGGCGCACACTACCACGCCCGGCTGATTTTTTGATTTATTGTAGAGATGAGGTCTCGCTGCCCAGGCGGGTCTCAAACCCTCAGGCTCAGGCAATCCACTCACCTCAGCCTCCCAAAGGCGCGGGATTACAGGCTGAGCCACCGAGCCCAGCTCATTTCTCGATTTTTTAACAGCTTTATTGAGATTAAATTCATATGCCATACAGTTTGCCCATTCAAAGTGTACAATCCAGTGAGTTTTAGTATATTCACAGTTACATGCAGCCATCAGCACATCCGTTTTAGTCATCATCAGTCACACCCTCAACCACCCCAGTCCTAGAAAACCACCAGTCTACTTTCTGTGTTTATGGATTTGTCCATTCTGGACATTTCATGTAAATTGAACCATACAACATAGTGTCTGGCTTATTTCAACTGAGCATATTTTCAAGGCTCATCCATGTTGTAGCATGTCTGTACTTCTTTCCTTTTTATGGCTGAAGAGTATTTCATTGTGTGGTTTATACCATATTTTATTCATCAGTTGATGGATATTTGTTTCTATTTTTTGGCCATAATGAAAGTTACTATAAACATACAAGTTTTTTTTTTAATGAACATATGCTTCTGTTTTTCTGGGTAAATATCTAGAAATGAATAAATGGGTCATTTTGTTTTGTTTTGTTTGAGTCAGAGTCTCTGTCACCCAGGCTGGAGCACATGCACTCCACTGCAGCCTTGACCTGCTGGGCTCAGATGATCCTTCTGCCTCAGCCTTCCAAGTAGCTGGAGCTACAGGTATGTGCCATGATGCCTGGCTATTTTTTATTTTATTTTATTTTTTATTTATTGTAGAGATGAGGTCGCATCAAGTTGCCCAGGCTAGTCTCAAATCCCCGGGCTCAGGCAATCCTCTCGCTGCAGCTTCCCACAGTGCTGGGATTACAGACGTGAGCCAACGTGCCCCACCAACTGGGTCATATTGTAACTCTATGTTTAATCTTTTGAGGAACTGCCAAGCTGTTTTCCAGTACCACTTTATATTTCCTGTACCATTTTACATTCCCACCAGCAGCGAACAAAGATTTTAATTTCTTCATATTCTCTCCAAAACTTGTTATTTTTTTCTTTTTATTTATTTATTTATAATTAATTAATTAATTGTTTTTCTGAGTTGGAGTCTCACTCTGTCTCCTAGACTGGAGTGCAGTGGCCGCTCCCGGCCACCGCAGCCTCGACTGCTGGGCTCTGGCAATCCTTCTGCCTCAGGCTTCCAAGTAGCTGGAACTACAGGCGCGCACTACCACACCCAGCTAATTTTTTGATTTGTTGTAGAAATGAGGTCTCACCAAGTTACCCAGGTCTCGAACCCCTGGGCTCAGGCAATCCACTCACCTCGGCCTCTCAAAGCACGGGATTACAGGATGAGCCACCAAGCCTGGCTTATATTTAGTTTTTAACCAGATTTTTCACTTTGTTGTCCAGGACGTTTCATGTAAGTTGAACCATACAACATACTTGTGTCTGGTTTCTTTCAACTGCATATTTTCAAGGTTCATCCATGTTGTAGCATGTCTGTACCTCTTTCCTATAAACATACAAGTTTTTTTTAATGAATATATGCTTCTGTTTCTCTGGGTAAATATCTAGAAATGAATAAATGGGTCATTTTGTTTTGTTTGGAGTCTCTGTCACCCAGGCTGGAGCACATGCACTCCACTGCAGCCTTGACCTGCTGGGCTCAGATGATCCTTCTGCCTCAGCCTTCCAAGCAGGTCACTGCAACCTTGACCTCCTGGGCTCAGGTGATCCTCCCACCTCAGCATCCCAGATAGCTGGGGTTACAGGTGCATGTCACCATGCCCAGCTTTTTTTTTTTTTTTTTTGTAGAGATGAGGTCTCTCTATGTTGCCCAGATTGGTCTCAAACTTCTGAGTTCAAGCAATCCTCTTACCACAGCCTCCCAAAGTGCCAGGATTGTAGGAGTGAGCCTTATTTATTCTTTAATAATTACAGTCATCCCAGTAGATGTGAAGTGGTATCTCTTTGTGTTTTGATTTCCATTTCCCTAATGACTAATGATGTTGAGCATCTTTTTTTTTTTTTTTGAGTTGGAGTCTCACTCTGTCACCCAGACTGGAGTGCACTGGCCGCTCCCGGCCACCGCAGCCTCGACCTGCTGGGCTCCAGCGATCCTTCCGCCTCAGCCTTCCAAGTAGCCGGAATTACAGGCGCGTGCTACCATGCCCAGCTGATTTTTTTTTGACTTATCGTAGAGATGAGGTCTCGCTGCCCAGGCAGGTCTCGAACCCGCGGGCTCAGGCAATCCACTCACCTCAGCCTCCCAAATGCGCGGAATTACAGGCTGAGCCACCGAGCCCGGCTTGAGCATCTTTTTACATGCTTATTGACCATTTACATATTTTCTTTAAGAAATTACTTTTTTTTTTTTTTTTTTTTTTAGTTGACCCAGGCTGGAGTGCAGTGGCACGCTCCCGGCCACCCCATCATTGACCTGCTGTGCTCCGGTGATCCTTCGCTTCAGCCTTCCAAGTAGCCAGAACTACAGGTGTGCACTACCATACCAGGATACTTTTTTATTTACTGTAGAAACAAGGTCCCACCAAGCTGCCCGGGCTGGTCTCAAACCTGCGGGCTCAGGCAATCCACTTGCCTCGGCCTCCCAAAGTGCTGGGATTACAGGCTGAGCCACCGAGCCCAGTCTATAGAAATATCTATTAAAAATCCTTGCCCATTTTTCAACTAGGTATGTGTCTATTTTTGAGTAGTAAGATTCTGTAATATATTTTGGATGAGTTCCTTATCAGATATATGATTTGCAAATATTTTCTCTCTTTCCATGGGACATTATCCAATTTTAAGACTTATCATAAAGTACAGTAATCAAAACATATAGATCAATGGAACAGAATAGAGAGTCCAGAAATTGACCTACAAACATATGGCTAATTCATTTTTTACATATTAGTGTAAAAAGCCAGTTCAATGGAAAATGCATATAACTTTTTCAACAAATATTGTTGGAACAACGGGACATCCATAGGACAAAAAAAATTAACCAGGACTTAAACTCTACACCTTACATTAATACAAAAAACGGTCTCAAAATAAATAAATATATATCTAAATGTAAAACATAAACCATAAAGCTTTTAGAAGAAAACATAGGTGAAAATCTTTGTGTCCTATGATTAAGCAAAAAATTCTTAGGCATGACACAAAGCATGATTTAGTAAAAAAAAAAAAAAACTAAAATGGAAGGAAGAAAGAAGGAAAAAAAACTTGATAAATTGAACTTCATCAAAACTTTTGCTCTATAAAAGTCACTGTTAAAAAGATGAACTGGCCAGATTTGGTGGCTCAGCACTTTGGGAGGCCGAGGCGAGTAGATTGCCTGAGCCCACGGGTTCAAGACCTGCCTGGGCATCTTGGCCCAACTATCTCTTCAATAAGTCAAAAATAAATTAGCCGGGTGTGGTAGCATGGGCTTGTAGTTTCAGCTACTTGGAAGGTTGAGGTGGAAGGATCACCAGAGCCCAGCAGGTTGACGCTGGGGTGGCCATGAGAGTGCCACTGCGCACCAGCCTGGGCAACAGAGTGAGACTCCAATTCAAAAAAAAAAAAAAAAAAATGAGCTGACAAGTTACAAACCAGGAGAAAATATTTGCAAATTGTATATCTGACAAAGGATTCCTTGCAGAATATAAATAGAACTCCAAAAATTTGCCAATAAGAAAACAAACAACCCAATTTTTTTGTTGCTTGTTTGTTTGTTTTTTTGAGTCGGAGTCTCACTCTGTCGCCCAGCCTCGACCTGCTGGGCTCCAGGCGATCCTTCCGCCTCAGCCTTCCAAGTAGCTGGAACTACAGGTGCCCGGTTAATTTTTTTGATTTATTGTAGAGATGAGGTCTCGCCTGCCCAGGCGGGTCTCGAACCCGCAGGCTCAGGCATCCACTCACCTCAGCCTCCCAAAGGCACAGGATTACAGGCTGAGCCACCAACCCCGACTACAACCCAATTTTAAAATGGGCAAATACTTTAAAAGGGGATATATAGATAGCAAATAAGCAAATGAAAAGATGCTGCACATAGTTGTCCACAAGGGAAATGCAAATTGAAGCCACAATGACATATGATTACACACCTATCAGAATAGCTAAACTAAAAACATTGGCAAAGATGCTGGGCAACAGGAACATTCCTTCATTGCTGATAGGAATGCAAAATGGTACGGCCATTCTGGAAAACAGTTTGGCAGTTTCTTACAAAGTTAAATATACACTTAGGATATGGCAAAGCATACGCCTACATATGGTATTGCTCTACAGAAATGAAAACTTAGGTTCACAACAGGTTTGTTTGTAATAGCCCCAAATTGGAAACAATCCAAATGTCCTTGAGTGGGCAAATGGATGAACAAAATATGGTACTCATACCATGGAGTAAAAAGGAGCCAACTATTGATACACACAACAACACAGACAAATCTTAAGGGTATTATGCTAAGTAAAAGAAGCATATATTAAAAGATTACAATACTAGCTGGGTGCCATGGCTCATGCCTGTAATTCCAGTACTTTGGGAGGCTGAGGTGAGATAATTGCCTGAGCCCAGGGGTTCGAGACCAGCCTGGGTAACATGGCGAGACCTCATCTCTACATAAATCAAAAAAATTAGCCAGGCATGGTGGCGCACACCTGTAGTTGCAGTTACTTGGAAGGCTGAAGCAGAATTGCCTGAGCCCAGCAGGTCGAGGGTGCGGTGGCCCTGAGCATGCCACTGCACTCCAGCCTGAGCAACAGAATGAGACTCCAACTCAAAAAAAGAAGTCAATGTTATTATATGTTAAAATTAAATTAAAAGGAATATTTGTCTCATTATGTTACAGTAACTAATGTGGAGAGAAATACTGTAATTCCTAACAGCACATGATATCACATTATCTTTTATTAACCTGCCATCTCTTTCCACTGGTCAGAGGACCTCAGTGCTGGGCAGACGGAACACTTGCTTTCTTGGAGGAAACCCAGAAATCCCAGAGATAAAAACGGCAGGAACTGACATGAGCTGGGCTGGGCTGGCCTGAGGATGCTACAGTCAGTACGGTGGGGCATATTCCCAAGTAGGGTGCATATCAGGCTCTGCTCTTCTGGTTCCCCCCACTTGTGATTTTGTAATGGATAAGGATAGTGCAGCAATCAACTGCCAATGCAGGAGTGACATCCTGGGATGACCCAGTTCCTATCTGTCCTGACTCTGTGGTCAGACTGTGGCCAACACCCCCTGTAGGGCCAAGCAAGGGAAGCAGGAGCAATAGCCCACCAGGTCCTGATTGCTCCATAATCACTAGACCTGATAAAAAGCCCCACCCCTGCAGCCCTCTCCCCACTCCTGGACAATGGCCAAACCCAGCTGCACCCAGCTCCCTGTATATAAGGGGACTCTGGGGGCTGAGCACCACCAAGGCCAGTCCTGAGCAGGCCTCGTTCCAGTGCAGCCACCCACCCCAACCACCATGTCTCTGACCAACACTGAGAGGACCATCATTAAGTCCATGTGGGGCAAGATCTCCACTCAGGCCGACATGACAGGCACCGAGACTCTGGAGAGGTGAGTGTCAGACAGGACTGCCTGGGGCACCAGACTGAAGATCAAGTGGGTGAGTGGGGTCAGTGAGGGACAATGAGACAGGAACAGTGATGAGGGGACAGTGAGGAGCGGCCAGTGAGGGGACAGAGGGGACAGTGAGGAGGGGACAATGAGGGGTCACTGTGGAGGGGAAAGTGAGGAGGGGACAGTAAGGTGGAGTCACTGAGGAGGGGACAGTGAGGAAGTGACAATGAGGAGGGGTCATGAGGAAGGAATCTTAGTGGTTGCACAGGCATATGATGGCTTGTGGTTCTCTGAGACCTGAGCAGGCCCTGGCCTAGGCTCCCAGACAGAGCTGCCCTACAAGGCAGTCAGGTCACTGAGGAAGGGACAGTAGGGAGGAGACAGCGAGGAGGGGTCGTGAGGAACGAAGATTAGTGGTTACACAGGCATATGGCGGCGTGTGGCCCATAGAGGCCCCAGCAGGTCTTGGCCCAGGCTCCCACGGGGGGGGTGAGGCGGGGGTCGGGGGGTGGTTGGTTTCACTCCAAGCTGATGCCCTACAAGGCAGTCAGGGCACTGCAGCCACTCACGGAGGGCTTCTGGTCCCAGAGAGGGTCAGAGGCTTTCCTGAAGGGACCTTCCTGGGGAAGCCGCGGAGAGGGCCTTGGCCTCCCAGCAGGGGCAGCAGACCACCTGGGCCAGGCAGCGGAGGAGATGCGTGGCCGGGGGAGAGGGTGGGGACGGGGGTGTCCGCAGGTGTGAAGGCAGGGGCGGGGGGTGTGGGGAGCAGGCCCTGCAGAGCGAGGAGACAGCCCGGAGCCGCGCGGCCTGGAGGGGGCTGAGGCGGCGCCGGGTGCCGGGGGATGGGCGAGGAGGGGGCCCAGGCCCGGTGCCGCTTGGGGCAGGGCAGTTTGGGGGAGGGGGAGGGCTCGGGCGGGCAGCGTGCGGAGGGGGGCTGTGAGGGGCAGCGTGGGGAGGGCAGCCGGAGAAAGAGCGGGGGCTTCCGTGGGGCGGCAGGGGCGTGGCAGGAGGCGCAGAGACGCGGCGCAGAGCTCGCAGAGACGCGGGGGGCGTGGGCGTGGCAGGAGGCGGCCCCTCGCGAGCTCTCGCCCCCGCCCAGGCTTTTCCAGAGCTACCCGCAGACCAAGACCTACTTCCCGCACTTCGACCTGCACCCGGGCTCCGCGCAGCTTCGTGCGCACGGCTCCAAGGTGGTGGCCGCCGTGGGCGACGCGGTCAAGAGCATCGACAACATCGCGGGCGCCCTGTCCAAGCTGAGCGAGCTGCACGCCTACATCCTGCGCGTGGACCCGGTCAACTTCAAGGTGCGCGCGGCGCGGGGAGGGGCGAGCGGCGGGGAACCGGACGGGAGTCCCGGCGGGAGGCGGGGCGGGGCTGAGAAGGTAACCGGGGCGGGGCGGAGCCGGGAATGGGGGCGGGGTCTGAGCTAGAGCCGCTGACCTGGACGCCCGGGTTCCCCCACGCCCGCACCGCGCGCTGAGCCTTCCTCCCCCCAGCTCCTGTCCCACTGTCTGCTGGCCACTGTGGCCGCGCACTTCCCCGCCGACTTCACGGCCGAGGCCCACGCCGCCTGGGACAAGTTCGTGTCGGTCGCATCCTCAGTCCTGACCGAGAAGTACCGCTGGGACCCCAGGACAGGCCGCGATTCCGCCCATGCCTTAGAGAGCGCCGAGATCTCATTGACCCCGTGATTCGCCAATAAACGAATCCACGTCCACGTAGTCTCTCTAGTCCCCGGGGCCGCGAGGGGTTGGGCGGCGGAGGGTTTCTCGGCTGCCTGGGGGTCCCTAGTGGGCTGTGAGAATCTGTTGCACCGAGCCCAGGGTCTCTATGAGGGCAGAGGGATGTGCAGCTCCCAAGGTGTGGAGAGCACTCGGGGCCAGGCATGGCGGAGAAAGGGCCAGTTAGGCCTTTACTTCCAGGCAGTGCTGGAGCTAGCTTGCGCCCCAGCTCTCTTGCGTCTCTCCGTGGTGCTCCTTCTTCTTTCTCCCGAATTTGAATTATTTCCTTACTTAGACATGACTAGAACGAGGAGGAGAGTGATGGATGTTTGCGTCCACTCATTTATTCTTCCATTCTTCAGTTAAACAACACATTTATTGGGTACATAAGACAGCCCGAGCATTTTTTTTCTAGGCCACGGATACAGCAGCTAAAATAACAAAGCCCCCTACTCCATGAGACTGACAGTCTAGTGGGGGATGCAGATCTAATTTATACAGTCAGATCAAATAAATGAAAGAGGAAAAGAGATTGAACCTCACTCATAACAAGAAAAATGCAAATTAATACTACTCAAAAGATAGGCTGGGTGCCAAGGCTCACCCCTCAAATCCCAGTGCTTTGGGAGGTCTCTTGAGCCCAGGAGTTCGAGGCTGCAATGAGCTATAATTGCACCACTGCACTCCATCCTGAGCAACAGAGTGATGCCCTGTCTCTAAAAAAAATAATAATAAAGAAAAAAATCTACCCAAAAATAAAGCCTCACTGAGATTCTCACCTACCTCATGAGCAAAAATCCAAGTGTCTGCAGGCGGCCTCTCCCCTACGAGGGGCACTCCCCTCATCCCTGACCAGAAGGAGCCTGGCATGGAGGAACAAAATGACTGGGACATCTTAGTTTGCCAAAGACTTGAAAACCCAAGTGCTCATTATTAAGGACTAACTAAATACATCATGAATATCCACACAATTTCAGAATTGTGGACTGAAAAAAAATGAAAATTATTTCTAATAATGGGTGTGCAGTGGTGTCCAGGATTCATTAAGTGAATAAGAGATAGAATGGTGTACATATAGTGTAGTAGCTTTTCTGTAAGAGCAAGGAGGAAGCAAATATGTGCATGCACATGTGAGTATATGCATAGCTCTGTGTGTATGCGTGTATACGTCTACATATATGTGTTTATTTTTGCAAAAAGAAACCATAAGAGTATAAACTGAAAATAAATATAAATGACAAAATGGGGTAGAGATGGAGAGGAAAAGTGGAAGGAAGCTCCTCCAAGTCAGATTCTATGTAATTTTGACCTTTGAATCATGCAAGTATTTTATATCATCAAAACTAAAAATAGGACCGGGCATGGTGGCTCACGCCTATAATCCCAGCACTTTGGGAGGCTGAGACAGGAGGATTGCTTGAGCCCAGGAGAACAGTCTAGTCAACATAGCAAGACCACATCTCCACAAAAAAAGTTTAAAAATTAGCTGTGCTTGTACCTGTAGTCCCAGCTACTCGGGAGACTGAAGTGGAAGTATCTCCTGAGCCCAGGAGATGGAGGCTGCAGTGAGCCACTACACTCCAGCCTGGGCAACAGAGTGAGACTCCAACTCAAAATAAAGAAAGAAATAAAAACAAAACTCCAAAATGGAAAACCAACTTAAATAAATGAATCTGTGTAAAAATGTAGTGATATAATCACCAGAAAAAAGAATTATTGCAGGTGACTTCTGAACACAGTGCCTTGGCTATGACTGAAATAACTACAAAGAAACCCCACCATTCACTTGTTTATTGTTTGTAACAACATATATTTATTGTTTGTAATAACATATACATTGTAATTTTGTAACCCTTTACTTTGAAACATTTTCCAACTATCAAAAAAACCCTGTAAGAACAAAACAAAGATGGAAAAATAGGAATGACTTCTGGGTTTTGTTTTTATTTTTGTTTTTATTTTCTTTGAGTTGGCATCTCACTCTGTCGCCCATGCTGGAGTGCAGTGGCACACTCAAGGCCACCACAACCTTGACCTGCTGGGCTCAGGCAATCCTTCCGCCTCAGCCTTCCTAGTAGCTGGAACTACAGGCACGCGCCACCACATCCAGCTTATTTTTTGATTTATTGTAGAGACAAGGTCTCACCAAATTGCCGAGGCTGGTCTCAATCCGCTGAGCTTAGGCAATCCTCTTGCCTGGGTCTCCCAAAGTGCGGGGATTATAAACTTGAGCCATCGTGCCCAGTGGTATGGGTTTTTATGGGGGGTGATGAAACATTCTAATATTGATTATGGTGATGGTTGCACGATTCTGTGAACTTATTAAAACCCATTGAAATGTACACATTCAGTAGGTAAATTATATGGCATGTGAATTATATCTCAGTAAAACTGTTTCATAAAATAATAATACAAAACATTCCCAAATACCCCTCATCCAAATTCCCCGGTTGTTAATATCCCGCCACACTTGCCTTATCTCTTTCTCTTTTGCCCTCACTTGCACTTTCTGAGCTGTTCAAGAGGAAGAGGCAGACAGTGGCACCCTAAACACTGTGTGTGCTTCCTAAGATCAACAAGTACACTAGCCTGCATAGCTAGAAAACAACTACCAAAATCAGGTTACCCTGAGCTATGACTGAAATATCTGCAAAGAAACCCTACCATTCACTTGTTTTTATTGTTTGTAATAATATATATATTTATTGTTTGTAATAACATATATACTGTAATTTCACAACCCTTTACTTTGAAACATTTTCCAACTATCAAAAAAACCCTGTAAGAACAAAACAAAGATGGAAAAATAGGAATGACTTCTGGGTTTTGTTTTTGTTTTTGTTTTTTTGAGTTGGCATCTCACTCTGTTGCCCATGCTGGAGTGCAGTGGCATGCTCACGGCCACCACAGCCTTGACCTGCTGGGCTCAGGCAATCCTTCCGCCTCATCCACACATTGTCCCTCCCTCTCTTCAGTAATGTCCTCTACCAGCCCAGGATCAAACATGACATTCCATCCCCTTCAGTGTGGCTCTTCAGTCTTTCTTTGCACGATTCTAATAATTTTTTTTGTTAAGAGATGGGGGCCGGCCTTGGTGGCTCAGCCTGTAATCCCAGCACTTTGGGAGGCCAAGGTGAGTGGATTGCCTAAGCCCGTGGGTTCAAGACCCGCCTGGGCAATTTGGCATATCTACTTCATCTCTACAATAAATCAAAAATTAGCCAGGCGTGGTAGTGCATGCCTGTAATTCCAGCTACTCGGAAGACTGAGGCAGAAGGATCGTCAGAGCCCAGGGAGGCTGCAGTGACGAGGAGCGTGCCACTGCACTCCAGTCTGGGCGACAGAGTGAGACTCCAACTCAAAAAAAAAAAAAAAAAAAAGAGAGAGAGATGGGGCCTTGCTCTGTCTCCAAGGCTGGAGTGCAGTGGAACAATCATGCCTCACTGCAGCCTCCAACTCCTGGGCTCAAGGTTCCTGGCTTCCAACTCAGCCTCCCAAATAACTGGGATTATAAGTGCACACCACCATGCCTGACTACTTTTTTTACTTTTGTAGAGATGAGGTCTTTCTATGTTGCCCAGGCTGGTCTTGAGCTTCTGACCTCAAATGATCCTCCCTCCTTGGTCTCCCAAAGCAATGGAATTACAGGCATGAGTCAAGTCACTGGCCTACTCTAATAATTTTAAAGAGCACAGACCAGTTACTTTGTAGAATGTCCCTCTGTTTAACTGATGTTTCCTCATGATGAGATTTGGGTTACATATTTTTGACAGAAACATCACAGAAATAATGCAGTGTCCACCTTACTGTATCCCGCCAGGGCACATGACATTGACTTTTCCCTTTGCTGGTGAGACTCACTTTCATCACTTAGTTGAGATGGTGTTTGCCAGATTTCTCCACTGCAAAGTTAATTAATAAGTCATTAATGCTTTTTAATTAATAAATAATAAGTGTTTTGCAGGATTTGAGACTATATAAGTATTCTGTTCCTTTTTTTTTTTTTTGGAGCGGAATCTCACTCTGTCACCTAGGCTGGAGTGCAGTGGCATCCTCACAGCCACTACAGCCTCAACCTGCTGGGTTCAAGCGATCCCATGCCTCAGTCTTCCGAGTAGCTGGAACTATAGGTGTGTGCCACCATGCCTGGCTAATTTTTTTATTTTTTGTAGAGACAAGGTCTCACCAAGTTGCCTAGGCTGGTCTCAAACCCGTGGGCTCTCAGGCTTGAGGCAATCCTCTCGCCTCTGCCTCCCAAAGTGCTGGGATTGCAGGCATGAGCCACCATGCCTGGCTAAGTATTCTGTTCTTTTTTTTTTTTTTTGAGTTAGAGTCTCACTCTGTCACCCAGACTGGAATGCAGTGACCACTCTCAGCCACCACAGCCTCGACCTGCTGGGCTCCAGCGATCCTTCTGCCTCAGCCTTCCGAGTAGCCGAAATTACAGGTGCGCGCTACACGCCTGGCTGATTTTGTGATTTATTGTAGAGATGAGGTCTTGCCTGCCCAGGCAGGTCTTGAACCCGCAGGCTCAGGCAATCCACTCATCTCAGCCTCCCAAAGGCGCGGGATCACAGGCTGAGCCACCGAGCCCGGCTAAGTATTCTGTTCTTTATATGTTCTTATCCACTGGCCTAAGCATCCACTGATAGTTCTTGTCTGCCTCAATTGTTACTATGATGGTTCTCTGGTGACAATTCTACATCATTCCTTCTATACAAGGAAACCAAAAAATTTATGAAAAAATGGAATTGAAAGATAAAAACAAAAAGTATAAACTTTATTTCTCAACATAAGTTCCATCAAGTTCAAGACACTTTTGTAATGATGATACCAGCCATTTAGTCAATCCCTAAAGAACTAAGGATACTGGGAATTTAACCATGTCAATGCAATCTTTTTTACATTATTAACTGAAGAAAAATGGGCATCCTTTAAAGACATTTTTACGATTAAGAAACAAAAATAAAAAACTCAGTCAGGACTGTGGGGTGGATGCTTGTTCATGCTTATCGCTGTAAAGACATGAGTGTGTTGTCAGCTCTATGAAGACAGTGGCAGCCTGGCATGCTGGTACACACCTGTAATCCCAGCTACTCAGGAGACTGAGGTGGGAGAATGGCTTGAGTCCAGGAGTTTGAGGCTGCAGTGAGCTATGATTGCACCACTGTACTCCAGGCTGGGCAACAGAGTGAGAATCTCAATATCTCTCTCTCTCTCTCTCTCTCTCTCTCTCTCTCTCTCTCTCTCTCTCTCTCTCTCTCTCTCTCTCTTCCAGAAAACTTGGAGGGTGGGCCCCTTGTAGTACAGGCATCCCCCACTAGGAAAGTGTTCTAGGAAGCATCAGTATCCTGGCTAGTGTTGTGAAAGGATGCGTCTGGCTTCAGTGAATTTTTTTTGGAGATTCTTTCAACACGTTTGCCCATTTCATGATGGATGATTTACAAGAACAGTTGCCCACACTGTGCTGGGTGTTTAGCAGTTTTTGACCAAAAATGGCATGATCCCCATGTGCCACCCTCCCTGATTACCTGATCTTGCCCCAAGTGACTTTTTTTTCTTTTTTTTTTTTTGCTTCCTCAGATGGAAAAAAAGTCCTCAAAGGGAAAGGTTTTGCTGATGTAGAAGAGGTGAAGCAAAAAAATGCCAGAGCACTAAAAGACATCAAAATCGATGAGTTCAAAAACTGTTTTGAAGCCAGGTACGATGACTCACACCTGTAATCCCAGTCTGAACCCAGGAGTTCGAGAACTGCCTGGGCAACATGGTAAGACCTTGATTCTACAATAAATCAAAAAAATTAACTGGATGTGGTAGAATACACCTGTAGTCCCAGTTACTTGGAAGACCGAGGCGGGAGGATTGCCTGAACCCAGCAGGTGGAGGCTGTGGTGGCCAGGATTGTGTCACTGCACTCTAGCCTGGGCAACAGAATGAGACCCTGACTCAAAAAAAAAAAAAAACTGTTTTGGGCAGTGAGGAAAGTATCTCAATAGGTGTACTACATCAAATGGAAGGCGACTGAAGTTTACACATATAAGAATAAATACACAGCCAGGCTCGGTGGCTCAGCCTGTAATCCCACGCCTTTGGGAGGCTGAGGTGAGTGGATTGCCTGAGCCCGCGCGTTCGAGACCCGCCTGGGCAGCGAGACCTCATCTCTACAATAAATCAAAAAATCAGCCGGGCGTGGTGGCGCATGCCTGTAATTCCGGCTACTTGGAAGGCTGAGGCGGAAGGATCGCTGGAGCCCAGCAGGTCGAGGCTGCGGTGGCCGGGAGCAGCCACTGCACTCCAGTCTGGGCGACAGAGTGAGACTCCACCTCAAAAAAAAAAAAAAAAGAACAAATACACAGTTTTTCATAAATAAATTCCGGATTTATTGGGTCCCCCCTCATATATATATATTTTTTATATTATATTAAATATAATGACCAGACACAGTGGCTCACACCTATAATCCCAGTACTTTGGGAGGTCGAGTTGAGAGGATTGTCTGAGCCCATGGGTTCGAGACCAGCCTGGGCAATTTGGTGAGACCTCATCTCTACAATAAATCAAAAAAATTAGCCAGGCATGGTGGCACACACCTGTGGTTCCAGCTACTTGGAAGGCTGAGGCAGAAGGATTGCCTGAGCCCAGCAGGTCGAGGCCGCAGTGGCCGGGAGCATGCACTCCAGCCTGGGTGAAAAAGTAAGACTCTGACTCAGTAAATAAACAAATAAAAATTTAAAAAACAAACAACCCCCCCAAAACATAAATAAAGTAAATATTAAATATAATATATAAATACATATATAATTTTTTATAGTTTAAGGTGTATGTCAATATGTGTGGGAAGGTTCAATCTGAATTCTTTATTTTCTTTTTTTTTCTGGTCTTTCTGTTTTTCTTCTCCATCCACCATATATATAATATTTTTAAATATATATATTTTTTTTAGTTAGAGTCTCACTCTGGCGCTAAGGCTGGAGTGCAGTGGCACACTCATGGCCACCCCAGCATTGACCTGCTGAGTTCTGGTGAGCCTTTCACCTCAGCCTTCCAAGTAGCCGGAATTACAGGCGCACGCTACTGCGCCCAGCTTTTTTTTTTTTTTTTTTTAATTGTAGAGAGAAGGTCTCACCAAGTTGCCCAGGCTGCTCTCAAACCCATGGGCTCAGGCAATCCACTTGCCTCAGACTCCCAAAGTGCTTGGATTACTGGCTGAGGCACCGAGCCCAGCCTATTTTTCAATTTTTAAATAAAAAAGACAATGCCAGCCAGGTTCGGTGGCTCAGCCTGTAATCCCGTGCTTTGGGAGGCCGAGGTGAGTGAATTGCCTGAGCCCGTGGGTTCAAGACCCGCCTGGGCAACTTGGCGAGACCTCATCTCTACAATAAATAAAAAAAATTAGCCGGGTGTGGTAGCACGCGCCTATAGTTTCAGTTACTTGGAAAGCTGAGGCGGAAGGATCACCAGAGTCCAGCAGGTTGAGGCTGCGGTGACCGGGAGTGTGCCACTGCACTCCAGTCTGGGCGACAGAGTGAGAGTGAGACTCCAACTCAAAAAAAAAAAAAAAAGAAAAAAAGACAATACCAGCACCCTGGCCCACCATCAGGTGGCACTTACCAAGCACCTCCTTGTGCTTCTGCCCTGAACACAGCATCTGAGGAAGACAAGCAGGAAGGACTTCTTAGGTAGCTCCAGAGAAGGCAGTAGGCACTCCACAAGGTTGAGGTGTGGGGACCGCTGATTCATTCAACAAGTATCCTGCTAAGAGTAGTCCTATCTTGGATGCTTTAATTTTATGGAGGAGTCTTGCTATGTTGCCCAGGCTGGTCTGGAACTCTTGGACTCAGGTGATCCTCATTTTGGCCTCCCAAAGTGCTGAGATTACAGGCATGAGACCACTACACCAGACCAAAACAACAATTCGTGAGATTACATTCTAGTGAACAATAAACAGAAACTTTTTTTTCCTGTGGAAAAAGAAAAGTGAGGGAAGTGGGAGCTTAGAAAAAGATGAGGAGAATGGCCTTTTTGTGTGTGTGTGTGAGTTGGAGTCTCACTGTTGCCCATGCTAGAGTTCAGTAGCATGCTCACAGCCACCGTAGCGACAACCAGCTGAATTCAGGTGATCCTTCTGCCTCAGCCTTCCAAGTAGCTGGAACCACAGCCACACGTCAACTTGCCTGGCTAATTTTTTGATTTGTTGTAGAGATGAGGTCTCGCCAAGTAGTGGCAAGAGACAAGACTATTCAGAAGATGAAAGATGGGGTGGAAAGCTGGTGGTGCAAAGGGTGCTCCTGGCAGTGCCAACAGCCCAGGCAAAAACCCCCTTTTCTGTTTAACAAAGTTATAGGTGCTTCTTTCAGAATGTTCGGGGAAGTTTATGGACTCAATGGAAGAGAACACAGATCACTAATACTTGAACATTTTGGTGCTGTTTTCCTTGTTTTAGCTGAATTACCTTGAAAATACCGGGCGCGGTGGCTCATGCCTATAATCCCAGCAGTTTGGGAGACCGAGCTGAGACCACGGGTTTGAGATCAGCCTGGGCAACTTGGCAAGACCTCATCTCTACAATAAAAATAAAAAAATTAGTCGGGCATGGTGGTATGTGCCTGTAGTTCCAGCTACTTGGAAGGCTGAGGCAGAAGGATCGCCAGAACCCAGCATGTCGAGGCTGTGGTGGCAGGGCGTGTGCTACTGCCCTCCAGCCTGGGTGACAGAATGAGACTCCAACGCAAAAAAGAAAGAAAGAAAGAAAAAGAAAATACAGCTTCATCCACTGATTCTTTTCACTTGATGCCTCAGCAGGCATGTTCTCATCACGGTGACGCTGAGGGACACCAGCTCCTACTGACTCATGGCTGTGAAACCGCAGCTGTGAAGGCTTCCCACTATGAACAGAGCTCTATTTTTTCTTCTATTATAAGCAACTCCATGATGAATATCCGTGCTTTGGATTATTTTCTTAGGACGGAACTCTAGAAAGGGGATTACTGAGTCAAAGTGTATCAACTCTTTTAGTTTTTTGAGACAAATTGCTTTTCAAGTTGACGATATGGACTTGTAGTTGCAAAGTTAGCAGTTTGAGGGTCACTGCCAGTGTCTTTCCTGGCCAGGGGGATATCACTATTCACTTGGAGTAAGTTCCAGGTTTTGCAGAACCTGTTTCCTTTCCTGGACCCAACAGATCACAGGGGCAGCTGTGGAGGGAAGGCCACCCACAGGAGACCGCCACCCCTATCTTGGAAATTCCTCCCAGGAGGGCACCTCCAGACAGAGTGGAAGGTGAGGAGGGAATGGGAAGGGCTCACAGGACCTTGGAGTCTTCAGTGTACCAGGCATGGGAGACCCTGTGGACAGAAGGACAGACATGCTATGATGGCAGCATCAGTAAATCAGCCTGGACCCCCCTGAGCTCCCTCTTCCCAAGCAGGCCTAGGCAGGAAGGCCCAAATTCCATGGGAGGCCTAAGGGCAGGAGATGAAGACTGCTCCCCCAGCCCCCAGGCAGACCCACAGCACCACTTCCTTCTGTGGGCAAGATCCTTGGTCTGAGCAGGTTCTCTCCTCCTTCCCACCACAACCATCCCAGACCTGGGTTCTGGGATTGCTCTGGAAGCACCTCTGCCAGGAGATCTCAAATGCCAACTTGAACCAGACACCAGCAGTTGCCTGGTGCCAACAGCAGTGCCAACAGCTTTGCTCTCACTTTGGGGCACTTCTAGTAACATGTGCTCAAACTGGAAACAAACAAACAAGAATAACCTGAACATCCTCACTTAGCGATCGTTGTTCACAGTCTGAGGCAGTTCTAGCCAGTCTTTTTTCTGTAAAAAAAAAAAAAATTATCAACTAGGCTTGGTGTAATCCTACGCCTTTGGGAGGCTGAGGTGAGTGGATTGCCTGAGCCTGCGGGTTTGAGACCCCCCTGGGCAACTTGGCGAGACATCATCTCTACAATAAAATAAAAAATTAACTGAGCATGGTAGCGCACCCCTGTAGTTCCAGCTACTTGGAAGGCTGAAGCGGAAGGGTCACCGAAGCCCAGCAGGTCAAGGCTGCAGTGGCCGGGAGTGTGCCACTGCACTCCAGTCTGGGTGACAGAGTGAGACTCCAACTCAAAAAAAAAAAAATTATCATATTGTATGTCCTGTTTTTTCCCTTTTTAAAACAATCTTATATATCAAGACTGGGCACAAAATGGCTCACACATGTAATCCCAGTACTTTGGGAGGGTGAGGTGGGAGGATGGCTTGAGCACAGGAGTTCAAGAGCAGCCTGGGCAACACAGCAAGACCTCATCTTTATTTTTTATTTAAAAAAAAAATTGGGCCGGGCTCAGTGGCTCAGCCTGTAATCCCAGCATTTTGGGGGGCCGAGGTGAGTGGATTGCCTGAGCCCGCGGGTTTGAGACCAGCCCGGGCAACTTGGCGAGACCTCATCTCAACAATAAATCAAAAATTAGATGGGCATGGTAGCACCCGCCTGTAGTTCTGGCTACTTGGAGGCTGAGGTGGAGGGATCACCAGAGCCCAGCAGATCGACGCTGGGGTGGCTGTGAGTGTGCCCCCGCACTCCAGCCTGGGTGATGGAGTGAAACTCTGACTCAAAAAAAAAAAAGACTAAAACAAACATAAATAAATAAATAAATCTTATATTTCAAAAAGATGTGCTTATTATAATAAAAATTTAATTTCGGTTTTGGCTTATGTAAAATACATGCATAATATAAAATAATGCACCCTTTGTAAGAACACATACCAACTAAAAGAAATCTACTAAGCACGTAAGAACGGTTGCCTAATGAAGGAGAAGTGGACAGCAAATAAGCTGAGACAAAGATATAACTAGAGCTGGAGGGAGGGTCTTGTGAGTTTGGTGCTGAGAATGTGGAGGGCAGAACTGCAGGCTGCACGACCTCAGCCAGGCCGTGGAGAGGCCGGCCTCCCTCATCCCTTCCTTCCCTTGCCCACCTTGCAGTGTCCTCGCCCTAAGCTCCTGGAGACATAGAATCTCATCCGGGAGAGGAGAGGCCTGTCTCTCCTTCTCCGTGACACTGGGTCACACTTTCCCTCTACTGGCCTCAGTTTCCTCGTCTGAAGCTGGAGCTCATAAGGTGGAGGCAGAGAAGCCTCCACACGTGAAGAATGCAGAGTGCTTCTGTGAGGGCCTGGAATGTTCAGGGCCACCCTCTCATCACAAGGACAGGGTGGTCAGAGACAACCATCCCTGAGGCCAGTCTGGGTGGGGTGAATGTGGACACTCCTGCCCAGCCCCAGGCCCCTATCTCCCTGCAACCTGGGGCTTCAGCTGAGGCCAAGCAAGGGCGGCAGAAGCGATAGCCCCTCACCCCCAGGCCCACCAGGCCCACCAGGCCCTGACTGCCCCATGGTCACTGGACCTGATAACAAGCAGTACCCTCCCCTCTCCTGACCAATGGCCAAGCCAAGTTGCACCCAGCTCCCTGTATATAAGGGGACTCTGGGGGCTGAGCACCACCAAGGCCAGTCCTGAGCAGGCCTCGTTCCAGTGCAGCCACCCCCCCACCACCATGTCTCTGACCAACACTGAGAGGACCATCATTAAGTCCATGTGGGGCAAGATCTCCACTCAGGCTGACATGATTGGCACCGAGACTCTGGAGAGGTGAGTGTCAGACAGGACTGCCTGGGCGACCAGGTTGGAGATCAAGTGGGTGAGTGGGGTCAGTGAGGAAGGGACAGTGAGACAGGAACAGTGACGAGGGGACAGTGAGAAGGAGTCACTGAGAAGAGGACAGTGAGGAGTGGTCAGTGAGGAGGGCTCAGTGGAGAGGAGACAGTGGGGAAGGGTCAGTGAAAAGGGGTCACTGAGGAGGGAACAGTGAGGAGGGGACAGTGGGGAGGAGTGGGGAGGAGTCAGTGAGGAGGGGAGAGTGAGGATGGGTCAGTGAGGAGGGATCAATGAGGAGGGGTCAGTGAGGAGGGGACAGTGGGGAGGAGACTGTGGGGAGGGGACTGTGGGGAGGGGACTGTGGGGAGGGGACCAAGAGGAGAGGTCAGTGAGGAGGGCTCAAAGAGGAGGGGGTCAAGGGGAGGGGACAGTGAGGAGGGGAGAGTGAGGAGGGGTCAGTGAGGACAGTGAGGAAGGGACAGTGGGGAGAGTACAATGGGGAGGGGTGGTGAGGAGAGGACAGTGGGGAGGGCACAGTGACAAGGGGTTAGTGAAGAGACAGCAAGAAGGGGGCAGTGAGGAGAGGACAGTGAGGAGGGAACGGTGAGGTGGGGTCACTGAGGAAGGGACAGTAGGGAGGAGACAGCGAGGAGGGGTCGTGAGGAACGAAGATTAGTGGTTACACAGGCATATGGCGGCGTGTGGCCCATAGAGGCCCCAGCAGGTCTTGGCCCAGGCTCCCACGGGGGGGGGGTGAGGCGGGGGTCGGGGGGTGGTTGGTTTCACTCCAAGCTGATGCCCTACAAGGCAGTCAGGGCACTGCAGCCACTCACGGAGGGCTTCTGGTCCCAGAGAGGGTCAGAGGCTTTCCTGAAGGGACCTTCCTGGGGAAGCCGCGGAGAGGGCCTTGGCCTCCCAGCAGGGGCAGCAGACCACCTGGGCCAGGCAGCGGAGGAGATGCGTGGCCGGGGGAGAGGGTGGGGACGGGGGTGTCCGCAGGTGTGAAGGCAGGGGCGGGGGGTGTGGGGAGCAGGCCCTGCAGAGCGAGGAGACAGCCCGGAGCCGCGCGGCCTGGAGGGGGCTGAGGCGGCGCCGGGTGCCGGGGGATGGGCGAGGAGGGGGCCCAGGCCCGGTGCCGCTTGGGGCAGGGCAGTTTGGGGGAGGGGGAGGGCTCGAGGCGGGCAGCGTGCGGAGGGGGGCTGTGAGGGGCAGCGTGGGGAGGGCAGCCGGAGAAAGAGCGGGGGCTTCCGTGGGGCGGCAGGGGCGTGGCAGGAGGCGCAGAGACGCGGCGCAGAGCTCGCAGAGACGCGGGGGGCGTGGGCGTGGCAGGAGGCGGCCCCTCGCGAGCTCTCGCCCCCGCCCAGGCTTTTCCAGAGCTACCCGCAGACCAAGACCTACTTCCCGCACTTCGACCTGCACCCGGGCTCCGCGCAGCTTCGTGCGCACGGCTCCAAGGTGGTGGCCGCCGTGGGCGACGCGGTCAAGAGCATCGACAACATCGCGGGCGCCCTGTCCAAGCTGAGCGAGCTGCACGCCTACATCCTGCGCGTGGACCCGGTCAACTTCAAGGTGCGCGCGGCGCGGGGAGGGGCGAGCGGCGGGGAACCGGACGGGAGTCCCGGGGGCGGGGTCTGGGCTGGAGCCGCTGACCGGCCGCCCCGGTTCCCCCACGCCCGCACCGCGCGCTGAGCCTTCCTCCCCCCAGCTCCTGTCCCACTGCCTGCTGGTCACTGTGGCCGCGCACTTCCCCGCCGACTTCTCGGCCGAGGCCCACGCCGCCTGGGACAAGTTCATGTCGGTCGTATCCTCAGTCCTGACCGAGAAGTACCGCTGAGCGCCGGCGCCGGGACCCCAGGACAGGCGCGACTCCTGCCCGTCCCTCCATCCTCCCACAGTCCTCCCGGACTCCCCAATAAACGGAAGAGGATTGAGCAATCTCGGTCCTGCGTTCTCATTATCGGAGGGAAGGCAGGGAGGGGCTGGGGGCCGGCGGGTGGCTTCGCAGGAGCGCAGTGGGCGCTCGAGGGGTGCTTTGAAGATGTTCTTGCCGCAGGGAACGGGGCAGCCCTTGGCCGGATCGCGGGCCTCCTCGGGTCCTTGGGTCGGAAGGGCGTCTGCAGCCCTCCCCGCCTTCGCCGATGGCCTGGGCCGCCCCTTTCCTCCGCGTACTGTGAGCGTGCGACGACTCGGGGGACTCCTCAAGGCCTGATGGGTTAGCCCCGCGACCCTGACGGCCCGAAGGGACCCGGGGTTTCCGGCCCGCGTCCTCCTTCCAGGGCCCTCGGGGGCTCCCGCCTGCCCCGCAGTAGCGTCGCCGAAGCGAGGAGGGGCAGGGCCCCCGCCCACGGTCAGCAGCAGAGGCGCCCAAGCACCGCGCGTGAATCGAAGCCAGAAACCTCGGTTCCAGGCGGCCGCCGCCCGGGCGTTGGCGGAAACCGCGCCAGCCGAGGGTCCCCGCGCTCCCGCCGCCTTCGGGCCGATAAGCGCGGGCGGGGCGCCGGGGAGCCTACAAGTAGGCCGCGCGGCGGGCGCGCCGGGGCACCGGGGCGGCAGCATGCTCAGCTCCCAGGAGCGTGCCCAGGTCGCGCAGGTCTGGGACCTGATAGCCGGCCACGAGGCGCAGTTCGGGGCGGAGCTGCTGCGCAGGTGGGTAGGGGCGGGTGTTTGGGATCGCGGGGAGGTGGAGACGGGTGTTGAGTACGTGGGCTGCCGAGGGTCTCCCCAAGACCCCGGGCGGAGATCCCCGGGCCTGGGCCGTGCTAGGAAAGCCTCCACGCACCCTGCGCGCTTCCCGGCCGCCCCTGCAGGCTCTTCACGGTGTACCCCAGCACCAAGGTCTACTTCCCGCATCTGGGCGCCTACCTGGACGAGGCGCAGCTGCTGGGCCACGGGCGGCGCATGCTGGAGGCGGTGGGCGTGGCCGTGCGGCACATGGACCACCTGCGCGCCGCCCTGAGCCCGCTGGCCGACCTGCACGGGCAGGTGCTGCGCGTGGACCCGGCCAACTTCCCGGTGAGCCTTTCCGCCCGGCTGCGAGGTGCTCAGGGAGGGACTGGCGGACAGACCGTCTCACTGGCCCTTCTCCCGCAGCTGCTGATCCAGTGTTTCCAGGTGGTGCTGGCCTCCCACCTGCAGGACGAATTCACAGTGGAGATGCAGGCGGCGTGGGACAAGTTCCTGACCGGCGTGGCCGTGGTACTGACCGAAAAGTACCGCTGAACCCGGATCCCGCAGCCCTTGGTCTGCTCAGTCAATAAAGAGGCCGCAGACGTTTGCACCCTGCCGAGTGTGGTCTTTGGGAAATGGGAGAGCGCCATCACCTCACCCTAACCCTTCTCTGTTGGGCAGAGAAGCAGGGATCCTGCGAGAAACTCCCAGAACTCTCAAATGCCCATCCAAAAGTCTGCCCTCCCGCGGTAGGGGCGTGCGGGGGGGCAGAGGGGTTTCCACAATGCAAGGTGCCTTCAACTCCAACTCCTGCTCTGGCAAGCACATCCGCGTTCATTCGTCACCTCCTTCGTTCTCCCTCTACCCCCACCCGCAGACTGGAACCCCGCCCGAGAGAAGCAGGACCGGGTTCAGCCAGCACGTGGCCAGAGGCCACACAAAGTCGGGGCTCCTCTGATCCCCTGCTCCTTCCCCTCCTTCCCCACCCGGGACTCTCCCTCTGCAAACAGCCTGCAGCCGCCTGGCTAGCCCCTTCCTCTGAGCCCCGCCACTGCGGGGGGGGGGCACCCTCAGCGGCTGCCACTGGCAGGCAGAGCAGGTTTCCAGCCATTTCACCCAACCAGCCGGGCCTGTCCCAGAGCGCCCTGAGCTTCGCCCATCAGGCGAAACAGACCCCGCTCACTGGAACTTGACATCGTTGTGGAGCTTGAAATGCAGGGTCGCGGGCGCAGGGGCTCAAGCCTGTGACCCCAGCACTGTGGGAGGCTGAGGTGACAGGATTGCCTGAAATCACATGTTCGAGACCAGCCTGGGCAACTTGGTGAGACATCGTCTCTACAATAAATCAAAATATCAGCCTGGTGTGGTAGCACATGCCTGTAGTTCCAGCTACTTGGAAGACTGAGGAAGAAGGATCGCCTGGGCAACTTGGTGAAACCTCGTCTCTACAATAAATCAAAAAAATGAGCCGGGCATGGTAGCACATGCCTGTAGTTCTAGCTACGTGGAAGGCTGAGGAGGAAGTAGAAGTATCACCCGAACCCAGCAGGTGGAGGCTGCGGTGGCTGTGAGTGTGCCACTGCACTCCAGCCTGGGTGACAGAGTGACTCCAACTCGAAAGAAAAAAGAAGGAAGGAAGGAAGGAAGGAAGAGAAAGAAAGAGTGGTTGCCTGGCAGGCTCTCAACCACCCCGCCCCCACCCCAGGCCCAAGCTACTACATCTCAGTCTCTGTAGGCACACCCCTCCAAGGTGCCCCCTCTGCCAGGTTCCATACCTCACCCTCAACACCAGGGCAGGAGTCTTAGGACTCCTCCCCAGCTTTTGCAAAGAACCAGAGCTGAGGAGAAAGGGAGAATCTAGACTCCCCAAATCCTGAATGAGGACAGCTCCTGGGCTGGCAATCCTGGGTCTGTGCAGGAAAATTGGCCTAGCAGGCTGGGAACTCAGTGCCAGATCCAGAGAGAGATTCTGGAAGCTGGGCACTGACCCGGGTCAGTCAAATTCCTCCCGCAGTCTTGACGGAGACTTGATACCCAGCCTGCTTGGGACCATGGCATACCAGTGGGGGAAGGGCACCTTGGAGACAGGAGCCCACACAAGGAGCATGGCCAAGGCTGAGCAGCTCACACTGCTCCTCCTCTGCTCAAGGCAGTTGGACCCTCACTTCCTCCTAGGGCAGGGCTTGAGTTAGGGTCCTAAGGGAGGGAAGGGCAGAGGGGTGGGCTGAAGATTGCCCACCCAACTCACTCCCCAAAGCAGGGTCTTCTTCAGGCCCAGGGAGAGGAAAGATCCCTGATTCCTCAGCCTCAGCCTCAGGACCCTGCCCCACCAACCCGCCCAAGAAACCGTCACTTTTCACCAGCAGGGGCTGCAGCAGTGGCCACCCTGCCCACGTAACTGCTTCACCCCAAGTCCACCCCCTCCTCACCCTGCAGGATCTGGCCAACCTCATCACCCCCACATACCCCACCTCCATTCTGCAGCCAAGGGGCCTTCCCGCATCCCTCTCCCACCCCCAAACCAAGCCCCATCTCTATTCCACCTAACTCTCGTCCCTAAGTCTCTTCTCCTCCGGGAAGCCCACCCTGATCCTCAGACCCACCCAGGTTCCCTTGACTCTCATCCACCCCTGCAAGCTTCCTCAGGGGTTTTGACACAATTTGTAACTGTGTGTGTATCGTGTGGTGATTTGATGACTGCCTGTGTCCCACAGCGGGTTGTATGCTCAGGTCTTGTTCAGCCTGTTGCTTTGTTTACCAACGGAAGCAGGTCTTGGATCCGCTGCAATTTGGAGAGCTGGGGGTGTCATTGTGAGTCAGGGCCCCAGGCGGGGGGGGGGACGACGGTCGCTCACAATCATGCAGGAGTCCTGAAGAGGAGAGGCCCCCACTGTGAGCCATGACTTGGGGCTGCAGCGAACCGCCACCGGGGTCAAGGAGCTGGAATCCGGAGCCCCACCCGGGTTCCGAGACTTCTGCGCCTGGTTTTCTCTCCTCCCGCGGGCCTGTCACTCCGCCACACTCGGTGACGACCAGTGGGAAGAAGCAGCGAGGCTGCAGAAGGCAGGAGGGGTCCGCCGGACCCTGAACTCTGTGGACAGGGGCGTCCGCCTTCGTCCCGCCCACACTCCTCTCTTCACTGCTCCGCTCCAGCTGGCACACCCAGTGGGCGCCCAGCCGGGGCTCACGTGCCAGCTGACTCCTTCCCTCCCAGCACCCGAGAGGACGCGAGTCCCCTAATGGGAGAGCCCACCTCGACCCGCCCGGACAGGCCGGGCCACACCCGCCGCTCCCGGGAAGGGGGCTGCAGCGGGTGTGAAGCCGCAGGCAGGAGGGAGGCGCGTCCTGGCCCCGGAGCGGAGGCCGAACCCCGGGGCTGCGCCCAGCCGGGACGCGGCGCCAGACGCCCGCAGTCCTGGCCGCGCCCCGCGGGCACCAGCCAATGAGCGCGGCCCGCCGGGCGTGCCCACCCCCGCGCCCGGAGCATAAAGGCGCGCGCGCTCCCCGCCCAGCACGCTTCTGGGCCCCACAGACTCGGAACGAGCCACGCCATGGTGCTGTCTCCCGCTGACAAGACCAACGTCAAGGCCGCCTGGGACAAGGTCGGCGGCCACGCTGGCGACTATGGCGCGGAGGCCCTGGAGAGGTGAGGACCCCCCCCCGAGGGGCCCCGTCCACCGCCCCGCCGGCGACCCCTGCCGTCCTGGCCCGGACCAGCCCCCTCACACTGCGCTTCCCGCCGCAGGATGTTCCTGTCCTTCCCCACCACCAAGACCTACTTCCCCCACTTCGACCTGAGCCACGGCTCCAGCCAGGTCAAAGGCCACGGCAAGAAGGTGGCCGACGCGCTGACCACCGCCGTAGGGCACATAGACGACATGCCCAACGCCCTGTCCGCTCTGAGTGACCTGCACGCGCACAAGCTGCGGGTGGACCCGGTCAATTTCAAGGTGAGCAGGGGCTGCCGGCAGCGGGGGCGGGGCCTGGGGCTTGGAGGGACGGTCTTCCTCCAGGGGGCGAGTCCGGCGGGTTCCCGAAGCTGGGGCCGGCGGCGGCTGCCGCCCGACGCCGCCTGACACCTGTTGCCTGCAGCTCCTGAGCCACTGCCTGCTGGTGACCCTGGCCTGCCACCACCCTGCGGACTTCACCCCTGCCGTGCATGCCTCCTTGGACAAGTTCCTGGCCTCTGTGAGCACCGTGCTGACCTCCAAATACCGTTAAGCTGGAGCCTGGGTGGCCTCCGGGGCCCTCCTCCCTTCCCTGCACCGCACCTCCTGGTCTTTGAATAAAGTCTGAGTGGGTGGCAGCCTGTGTGTGCCTGCTTTCTCTCTGTCCCTTAATGTGCCAGCCATGGGAGTGTTACTCCTTGTCTCGTAACAAGGACCTCTCTGCAGCCACTGGGAGGGTGGAGGGAGCATGGAAGGAGGGGACACAGAGCTGAGGTGAGGTTGCCCAGAGAAGGTGCTTGACCACACCCCTGTCCTGGGTTGGACAGTGTCCTGCAGCAGTGGTTCGGCGGCTGCAGAGGAGAGACGGTGCCTGGGCTTTCCTTCAGGAGAGGTGCCAGGGATCCACACACTCTGAAATCTCCCTGATTGCCTCTGGTTCACCAGACTCTCCAGATCAAAACAAAGTAGCAAAAATAGACTCCCGATGCAAACACAGATGTTAGAACATTTCTCTGGTTTCCATCCTCCTTCCTACCAGAGGGTCGCCTTGGACCATGTGTCCTGGCCCTACCTCCGATTCCTACAGCAATAACACTCGGGCAGCCCGGGTCAGCAAGGTAGAGGGGCTGCTGTGTGCACTCGAGGAAGCTCTTCAGCAGAGTGCCCTGCCCGCTGCTGCCACACTCCCTAGGGTGCCTGAAAGGCTCACTGTGTGCCCAATGCTGCTCCCACTTCCTGTCCTCCTCCCACTTCTTTGGCCCCAAACCTCTGGGAGGTCCCAGTGTTTCTGCTTCCTGTATGTGACCAACTCCTGGAAAGGTATCTGTGCCAGAGCTGAAGTCCTGGACTCCACCCTGGGATGTTGCACACCCAGCTGCCTCTGGGACACCTTAGGAAACAGCACTTCCAGCCACCTACCATCCCCAGAGCAAGCCCACACACAGCGCTGGATAGAGCATGGGAGGGTGGCCAGGGTGCTGTTACAATTTCCCTTCTAGACATGGGCCTCTCTGAATGATGGGGAGTTCCCACCCTCTCTACCATCCACTCTTACCCTATCTCACAGCCCGACCCATTTTTTGTTTAAACATTAAAAAACACGAAGGAAATAAAATTCTCCCACCTTGCACACACCCTGTTCTCTTTGTTAATTAAAGCAGAGAGCACTGTCCCTCTTCCCTGCATCTTCACACCCACCCCCAGAATGAGCCAAGCAAACATTAAGGGAGTGAACCCACAGTCCCCCATCCTGTGCAGAGGGAACACCTCTACACCTGACCTACTGTCATTTGGACAAAAATGTCATCATACTATAGAGATTCATCTGCTACTTGCAAGTCTCCCTGAGTTATGTCTCCTCACCTCCCGTCGAGCCAGTTCACTAAGTTGCCTCGTTTCACAGTTGTATCAACCATGCCTGTATCTCTGCTAAGATCCTTTGACAGTTGCCCTCATAAGTCGTATGTGGGAGTTCTTTCCATCGCAAGACCAAGCCAGGTACGGTGGCTCATGCCTGATCCTCAGACCCACCCAGGTTCCCTTGACCCTCCCAGTACTTTGAGAGACCGAGACGAGAGGATTGTCTAAGCTCAGGGGTTCGAGACCAGTCTAGGCAATTTGGTGACACCTCTTCTCTACAATAAATCAAAAAAATAAGCCAGGCATGGTAGCAACGCCTGTAGTTCCAGTTACTTAGAAAGCTGAGAAGGAAGGATCACCTGAGCCCAGCAGGTCAAGCTGCGGTAGCCATAAGCATGCCAGTGCACTCCAGCCTGGATGACAGAGTGAGATTCCAGTTAAAAAACAAAACAAGAGCCGGGCTTGGTGGCTCAGCCTGTAATCCCGCGCCTTTGGGAGGCTGAGGTGAGTGGATTGCCTGAGCCCCCGGGTTCGAGACCCGCCTGGGCAGCGAGACCTCATCTCTACAATATCAAAAAAATCAGCCGGGCGTGGTAGTGCATGCCTTTAATTCCGGCTACTTGGAAGGCTGAGGCGGAAGGATCGCCGGAGCCCAGCAGGTCGAGGCTGCGGTGGCCAGGAGCGGCCACTGCACTCCAGTCTGGGCGACAGAGTGAGACTCCAACTAAAAAAAAAAAAACAAAAAGCAAAACAAAACCCCAATCCATTGGCTGAGATACATTCCTAAGTCTTTCCTTAAAAGGACTCAGGTATCAAAGTGATTGGTCAAGTGGCAGGAGGGGGATGTTCCAGGCCTGAGGGATGTCTTTGGTGCCTCTAAACCCTTCATCTCATGCTGTTTGTTCTTCAGAGATAGGACCAAGCTGGGACTCAATACTCAGAAAAGAATGGTGGGGGAAAAGGAGAGAATGCCAGGAGCCCACACAAGGAGCATGGCCAAGGCTGAGCAGCTCACACTGCTCCTCCTCTGCTCAAGGCAGTTGGACCCTCACTTCCTCCTAGGGCAGGGCTTGAGTTAGGGTCCTAAGGGAGGGAAGGGCAGAGGGGTGGGCTGAAGATTGCCCACCCAACTCACTCCCCAAAGCAGGGTCTTCTTCAGGCCCAGGGAGAGGAAAGATCCCTGATTCCTCAGCCTCAGCCTCAGGACCCTGCCCCACCAACCCGCCCAAGAAACCGTCACTTTTCACCAGCAGGGGCTGCAGCAGTGGCCACCCTGCCCACGTAACTGCTTCACCCCAAGTCCACCCCCTCCTCACCCTGCAGGATCTGGCCAACCTCATCACCCCCACATACCCCACCTCCATTCTGCAGCCAAGGGGCCTCCCGCATCCCTCTCCCACCCCCAAACCAAGCCCCATCTCTATTCCACCTAACTCTCGTCCCTAAGTCTCTTCTCCTCCGGGAAGCCCACCCTGATCCTCAGACCCACCCAGGTTCCCTTGACTCTCATCCACCCCTGCAAGCTTCCTCAGGGGTTTTGACACAATTTGTAACTGTGTGTGTATCGTGTGGTGATTTGATGACTGCCTGTGTCCCACAGCGGGTTGTATGCTCAGGTCTTGTTCAGCCTGTTGCTTTGTTTACCAACGGAAGCAGGTCTTGGATCCGCTGCAATTTGGAGAGCTGGGGGTGTCATTGTGAGTCAGGGCCCCAGGCGGGGGGGGGGGGGGGGACGACGGTCGCTCACAATCATGCAGGAGTCCTGAAGAGGAGAGGCCCCCACTGTGAGCCATGACTTGGGGCTGCAGCGAACCGCCACCGGGGTCAAGGAGCTGGAATCCGGAGCCCCACCCGGGTTCCGAGACTTCTGCGCCTGGTTTTCTCTCCTCCCGCGGGCCTGTCACTCCGCCACACTCGGTGACGACCAGTGGGAAGAAGCAGCGAGGCTGCAGAAGGCAGGAGGGGTCCGCCGGACCCTGAACTCTGTGGACAGGGGCGTCCGCCTTCGTCCCGCCCACACTCCTCTCTTCACTGCTCCGCTCCAGCTGGCACACCCAGTGGGCGCCCAGCCGGGGCTCACGTGCCAGCTGACTCCTTCCCTCCCAGCACCCGAGAGGACGCGAGTCCCCTAATGGGAGAGGACGCGAGTCCCCCTCGACCCGCCCGGACAGGCCGGGCCACACCCGCCGCTCCCGGGAAGGGGGCTGCAGCGGGTGTGAAGCCGCGGGCAGGAGGGAGGCGCGTCCTGGCCCCGGAGCGGAGGCCGAACCCCGGGGCTGCGCCCAGCCGGGACGCGGCGCCAGACGCCCGCAGTCCTGGCCGCGCCCCGCGGGCACCAGCCAATGAGCGCGGCCCCGCCGGGCGTGCCCACCCCCGCGCCCGGAGCATAAAGGCGCGCGCGCTCCCCGCCCAGCACGCTTCTGGGCCCCACAGACTCGGAACGAGCCACGCCATGGTGCTGTCTCCCGCTGACAAGACCAACGTCAAGGCCGCCTGGGACAAGGTCGGCGGCCACGCTGGCGACTATGGCGCGGAGGCCCTGGAGAGGTGAGGACCCCCCCCCCGAGGGGCCCCGTCCACCGCCCCGCCGGCGACCCCCTGCCGTCCTGGCCCGGACCAGCCCCCTCACACTGCGCTTCCCGCCGCAGGATGTTCCTGTCCTTCCCCACCACCAAGACCTACTTCCCCCACTTCGACCTGAGCCACGGCTCCAGCCAGGTCAAAGGCCACGGCAAGAAGGTGGCCGACGCGCTGACCACCGCCGTAGGGCACATAGACGACATGCCCAACGCCCTGTCCGCTCTGAGTGACCTGCACGCGCACAAGCTGCGGGTGGACCCGGTCAATTTCAAGGTGAGCAGGGGCTGCCGGCAGCGGGGGCGGGGCCTGGGGCTTGGAGGGACGGTCTTCCTCCAGGGGGCGAGTCCGGCGGGTTCCCGAAGCTGGGGCCGGCGGCGGCTGCCGCCCGACGCCGCCTGACACCTGTTGCCTGCAGCTCCTGAGCCACTGCCTGCTGGTGACCCTGGCCTGCCACCACCCTGCGGACTTCACCCCTGCCGTGCATGCCTCCTTGGACAAGTTCCTGGCCTCTGTGAGCACCGTGCTGACCTCCAAATACCGTTAAGCTGGAGCCTGGGTGGCCTCCGGGGCCCTCCTCCCTTCCCTGCACCGCACCTCCTGGTCTTTGAATAAAGTCTGAGTGGGTGGCAGCCTGTGTGTGCCTCAGTTCTCTCTGGGGATGTTCCAGGGTTGGGGGTATGCGATGTCTGTGTGGGGTCACAAGGACCGCTCTGCCGATGGGTACGGCAGAAAAGGGCAGGTGTGAAGAGGGGAGGAGAGAGGAGGGGAGTTGAGACTCCCTGAGATCCGTGCCTGGGTGCACCTGAAAACCCCGGGCCTAGAGCATTCCTGGGACTTGCGACTTGTAGTTTGCTGAAATAGTTTGCTGAAATGAAGTCATTCCCCATCTTTACATTGCAGGGCACATGCACATACACACTTGTGCTAAGAATAGCCTGGCATCAAGCCTGGGAGCTGGCAGCTCACCCAGGGTTCCTCCTAATGCAGGTGGAGGGGAAGCCACAGTGGTCACACTCCTTCGCAGTGGCACTGACTCAGCCCCCAACTAGTCTCCATGAAGCCTCCCAAATAGTTGCACAGTATAGATGAAAAAGGGCGAGTGGTGCAACTGCAGACCTCAGACTATCTTCTGCCTCAGTTTAGCACAGCCTGTGGCACTGCATGAGCTGTCAGGAAGAGGCCATTATTTTGAAGCACTTCATTATTTTGTTAGGACAAATGGAGGCCTGAGCTGAAGGTAGAAATACATCAAGTGTACATCCGTGGGCTAGCTGGACTGCGGTGGTGTTTACAACTCATTTATCACAACTAGTTACAGATTGTTGTGTTCCTCCTCCACTCCCCCTGATTCACTTGGTTAAAGAAAAATAAAATTGTAAAAGATGTACATCAGTGGGTGGATGGATAAACAAAATGTGGTCTATACATGCAAGAAAATACCATTCAGCCATAGAAAGAAATGAAGTTCTGATTGGATGTGGCCAGACCTTGAAAACAAGAGAAGTGAAAGAAGCAGACACAAAAGGCTATATAGTGTATGATCCCATTTATATGAAATATTAAGAATAAGCAAATCCTTAGAGACAAAATTAGATGAGTTGTGGGGGGTGGTTGGCTGGAAGGTTACTGGCAACGAGAACAGAGTTTCTGTTTGAGATGATGAAAAATTATGTACTCAATAGTGATGACAGTTGTACAACACTGTGAATGCACTTAATGTCACTGAGTCATACAATTTTTTTGTTCAAATTGGGTTTCTTTTTCTTTTCTTTTCTTTTCTTTTTTTGAGTTGGAGTCTCACTCTGTCACCCAGACTGGAGTGCAGTGGCCGCTCCCGGCCACCGCAGCCTCAACCTGCTGGGCTCAGATGATCCTTTCACCTCAGCTTTCCAAGTAGCTGGAGGTGTACCACCATGCCCGGTTAATTTTTTTTTTTTTTAATTGTAGAAATGAGGTCTCACCAAGTTGCCTAGGCAGGTCTCGAACCTATGGGCTCAAGCAATTCTCTTACCTCAGCCTACCGAAGTGCTAGGATTATAGGCGTGGGCCACCACGCCCAGCGTTTTTAATTTTTGTAGATCCAGGGGGTACAAGTGCAGGTTTGCTACATAGATATACTGTGTAAAAGTGAGGTTTGGGCTTCCACCGTGCCCATGCCCTGAATAGTGAACACTGTACCCAAAAGGTACAGTTTTTCAACCCTCACCTCCCTCGCAGTCCCAGGACCCTTTTTTAAATGGCTAAAATGGTAATTTGTGGTATCTGAATTTTATCCTAAAAAAGTGTTTAAAGGTAAAGAACGTCACAGCACAGAGTGAGTGCTGCCTAGGGACTTCTTGTTTCCACTGGGATACAACCTAGGTGCAACGTTTATGGTGCTGAAGGGGCACCTGTGAGTCGGGCACCTGACATTTGCTATCCACCTAATTCCCACAACAACCCTCATAAGAAGAGGCTGTCATCCTCATCTTACACAATAAATAATAAAATAGACTCAGGGAAGCGTCACACAAGATTCAGAGGCAGAGGAAACTGACTTCCAAGGCCAAAATTCATGTTAAAATTCAGTGTTACTTAACAATACGTGTTAACTACGCCCCCCCATAGTAAACTCCCAAAGATGGCCCAGGGCGCTTGGAAGATCCGAGCGGAGCGCTCGCTGGCCCCCGGGGTGCGGTTCTGGGACCGGGAGGGCGGCTGTAACGCAGCGCGCCAGAGGCCCCAGGACCCGCCGCCCACGCGCGCAGGGCAGTGCGAGAGCAGAGCGCGAGCAGAGCGCGCGGCCCGGCGACAGGATGGAGCTGCGCGCGGCGGATCAGGCGTTGGTGCGCGCGCTGTGGAAGAAGCTGAGCGGCAACGTGGGCGTCTACGCAACGGAGGCCCTGGAGAGGTGAGGAGAGGCTGCGCGCCCCCCGCCCACGCGCCGCGGGCGTGCGACCCCGCCAGCAAGGCCTCACCCTTCAACCCCCTGCAGGACCTTCCTGGCCTTCCCCGCCACCAAGACCTACTTCGTCCACCTGGACCTGCGCCCTGGCTCCGCCCAGGTGAAGGCCCACGGCCAGAAGGTGGCCGACGCGCTGACCCTTGCCGTGGACCACCTGGACGACTTGCCCGGCGCCCTGTCGGCGCTGAGCGACCTGCACGCGCGCAAGCTGCGAGTGGACCCGGTTACCTTCAAGGTGAGCGGCGGGCGGGGCTGCGCTACGGTGCCTGAGCCAGGAGGGTGGGGGGGCGTCAAGGCAGGTGTAGGGGACGCGGGAGTTCACCCCCTCTCACCGCAGCTCCTGGGCCACTGTCTGCTGGTGACCCTCGCCCGGCACTTCCCTGGAGACTTCAGCCCCACCCTGCAGGCGGCGCTGGACAGGTTTCTGAGCCACGTGATCCTGGCGCTGGCCTCCAAGTATCGCTGAACTGCGGGCGCACGGTCGCGGGTCCCCAGTGCTGGAGTAAAGTCCCCGAAGGCCACAGCCTTTGTTTGGTATTCTCTCTGGGCGCCGGGCGGAGCTGCTGCAGGTGAGGGGAGAGCGCCGCCCCTCCCGATGGAGAGGTGAAGGCTGGAGAAGCCCGAGTGGCGCACCGCCAGACGGAGGCCTCTGGGCCAACACGTCCCACCCTTGACCGCTGGACGCCCGGGCGCTAGACGAGATTCAGGCCGCCCCCACGGCCGCGCGGGTTGGGGGTATCGGGTCCCACATTCTATCTCGTGCGCCCAGCCCGGCACCCCGTGCCCTGGTCTCAGTCCCTTCGAGGCACACACCCGAAGTGGGTGGCAGGAAGGGGCCCAGGTCGCCTCGGGCGGCGGGGCTGTCGGTCGGCCGTGGTCGCCGTCCCCGCCGTCCTAGGCTGCTCGTCGAGTCCTCCTCCGACTGTTCTCAGGTCTCCGCATGCTGGACCTGAACCCGCCGCAGAAACCCTTCCCGACTGGAGCGAGGACGCGGCTGGGGAGGAGGAGGTCCCGGGCACATGGGGCTCCGCCCTCGAGAAAATCGGGGCGATGGCGCCCTCTGCCGGCACAGGCGGGACCTGAGCCGGGCTCAGCCCACCCTCGGCACCGCGGCTCCGGCATCCTTTGGGACTTTGGATGTCGCATCCCAAGGCTTGTGACCAAAGCCCCTGTTGCTAGACTCTGTGCCTAGCGGACGGAGGTGGGTCCAGGCCCAACACCTAGTCACGTAGCAAACAAGTGGACCAGGAAGCCGGCCCAGAACCCTGCCCTCATCCCACATCTCTGGCCAGAGGGAAGTTAGAGCGTCTTTCTTTTTTATTTTTTTTTTCATAAAATCAATCATGGTCATTGCAGAAACTTCAGAAAATAACTCCTCCCTCTACTGCACCTCGTGTGTATGTATCCCAGGCCTAGGAATGGGCATAGCACATCCACTATTTCCTCAATGCCCGCTTGATACATGGCAAACTGGGTCATGTGTGAACAAGAGAGAACATGGAAGCAGAGGACACAGATCCAAGAGCACACACATGACACACACAGACGTGCCACACACATGAGGCAGAAACAGGCCCCACACAGACATGTAACATTTAATGTAGAGCTTTGCAGATCCTCCCAGGCACATTTAGAGATATTTTTCTTAAGAAATGATGTCCTCAAAGTGACAATGAGTAAAGGTGGATAGAAAAAAGCCTCAGAGCTGGGCTCGGTGCCTCAGCCTGTAATTCCATGCTTTGGGAGGCTGAGGTGAGTGGATTGCCTGAGCCCGCGGGTTCGAGACCTACCTGGGCAACTTAGTGAGACCTCATCTCTACAATAAATCAAAAAAATTAGCCTGGTGTGGTAGCACACGCCTGTAGTTCCAGCTACTTGGAAAGCTGAGGTGGAAGGATCGCTGAAGCCCAGCAGGTTGAGGCTGCAGTGGCCGGGAGCAGCCACTGCACTCCAGTCTGGGTGACAGAGTGAGACTCCAACTCAAAAAGAAGAAAAAAGAAAAAACCTCAGGACAGGGAATGTGATGGTTAATTTCATGTGTCAGCCTGACTGGGATGTCCACATGGCTAGGAAGCCACTGTTTCTGGAGCTATCTGGGAGGATGCTTCTGGCGAAAGATAGCATGTGAATGGGTGGCCTGTGTAATGAGGATGTCCTCTCCAGCGTGGGTGGGCACCATCCTGTCTGTTGAGGGTGAATACAAAGAAAAGATGGAAGGAGGGCAAATGTGTTCTCTCGGCTTGCACTAGGACATCTGTCTTCTCCTGCCCTTGGGCACTGGTTCTCAGGCCTTCCAGCTTGGGCCAGGATTACACCATTGTCTCCCCTGGCTCCTGGGCCTTCAGGTCTGAACTGGAGCTACACACCAGCTTTCCTGGGCCTCCCTTGCAGATGGCAGATCATGAGACGCCCAGCCTCCATGATCACATGAGCCAATACCTCACAATAAGCCTTTTTCTATATATCTATATCTGTGTATCCTAATGGTTCTATGTCTCTGGAGAACCCTGACTAATACAATGAAGAAAAAAAAACATTATAAGCAAAGTTAAAAGAGGAAATGGGAGAAAAATATTTGCTACATGTATGTGGTAGATAAAGGTTATTAAATTTACAAGACAGACCTCCAAATTACTCTTCTGGCCCTCCACACTGCCCTCCTTTCTAAGTCAGTCAAACCAACAGAAAAACAAGCTAAAGGATAAACAGGCAACTCACAGTATACCAATGACCAATAGACATTTGCAGTGATGTTTAAAGCCATGCAAATTAAAATGCTGATTTAACAATAAGACACCTGTCATTAAAAAAAATTTACCCGCGGGTTCGAGACCCGCCTGGGCAACTTGGCGAGACCTCTTCTCTACAATAAATAAAAAATTAGCTGGGCGTGGTAGCGCGCGCCTGTAGTTCCAGCTACTTGGAAGGCTGAGGTGGATGGATCGCCGGAGCCCAGCAGGTCGAGGCTGTGGTGGCCGGAAGTGGCCACTGCACTCCAGTCTGGGCCACAGAGTGAGACTCAACTCAAAAAAAAAAAAAAATTTAAGCCAGGCACAGAGGCTCACACCTATAATCCCAGCACTTGCAGAGGCAGAGGCGAGAGGATTTACTCAACCTGTGGTTTTGAGAACAGCCTGGGCAACATGGTGAGATCTCATCTCCACAATAAAGCAAAAAATTAGCCAGCCATAGTGGCGCATACCTGTGGTTCCAGTTACCTGGAAGCCCCGAGAAGGAAGGATCACCTGAGGCCTCGGTGGCCATGAGCATGCCACTGCACTCCAGCCTGGGTGACAGAGTGAGACTCCAACCCCCCCCCAAAATTTAAAAAGCAGTATCTGGCCAGGTGTGGTGGCTTACACCTATAATCTCAGCACTTCGGGAGACTGAGGTAGGAGGATTGCTTGAGCCCAGGCGTTTGAGACCAATCTGGGCAAGACCTTGTGTCTACAAAAAAATTGAAAAATTAGCCAGGTGTGGTGGCGCATGCCTGTAGTCCCAGCTACTCAGGAGGCTGAGGAGAGAGCATCCCCTGAGTCCAGGAGATCAGATCTGCAGTGAGCCGTGATTGTGTCACCACACTCCAGCCTGGGCAACAGAGTAAGATCTTGACTTGATAACTAACTAAGCAAATAAATAAATAAATGGGCAACATCTAATACACTCTTTTTTATAAGAGGGTCTCACTATGTTGCCTGGGCAGGAGTGACTTATGACTTTTTCTTTTTAAGTTGGGAAGAATCAAGTTGGTGATCACAGCACCTAACGTCCATGGGCTCTGAAGAAGTCACCAAAACTGGCAGACTTGAGCTGGGGTTTTCTTGGCCTCATGGGCTCATAGGGAAAAGGCCAGCCTAAGGTGATGTGTCTCATAGGTAACTCTTCCCCATAGGGCCCCAAAAGGCTACACACTCACAGCATAATTCACTCTTCTCCTCAAACACAGGGATGGAGTGGGGAAAGACACCCGGGTATTCAGCAGAAAAGGAAAAAACAATTCTCTGATCATTGAAACCACAGGTCCTCTGTGTATTAGCAGCCTCAGTTCATATCACCAGTGTTCCCTTCAAAAAGCCCTCAGGTTGTGGATTTCATATAAAATGGTCTAGACTCAGTCCCCAGGTACATGGCAGAATCAAATAAACCCTTCCTGGAAAAAGGCACTTTATTAGAAGCCTCAAGGACAATGGGCAAGGCTCTCTGCAGACTTAGCAAACACACAGAAATGAGGCTCTAGGCAGGAGAGGTGCAGGCAGATCACACTAGCGTCAGGAATAAGACGTGCAGACTCCATCACAGTATGTCTGCTTACAGCGTTTAAAAAGGTAACGATGAGTTTTTTTGTTTTTATTTTTTGAGTTGGAATCTCACTCTGTCGCCCAGACTGGAGTGCAGTGGCCGCTTCCGGCCACCGCGCCTCGACCTGCTGGGCTCCGGCGATCCTTCCGTCTCAGCCTTCCGAGTAGCCGGAATTACAGGCACGCGCTACCACACCCAGCTAATTTTTTGATTTTACTGTAGAGATGAGGTCTCGCCAAGTTGCCCAGGCGGGTCTGGAACCCGCGGGATCAGGCAATCCACTCACCTCAGCCTCCCAAAGGCGCGGGATTACAGGCTGAGCCACCGAGCCGGCTACAATGAGATTTTAAGTATCTGCAGGGATCTGCAGAATGTTAAAAGTGACATAGCAGATGGAAAAGAGAACCTTTAGAGATTAAAAACAAAGCCGGGCTCGGTGGCTCAGCCCGTAATCCCGCGCCTTTGGGGGGCTGAGGTGAGTGGGTTGCCTGAGCCTGTGGGTTCGAGAAACCCCCCGGGCAACTTGGCGAGGGCCTCATCTCTACAATAAATCAAAATGAGCCAGGCGTGGTAGCCGCACCTGTAGTTCCAGCTACTTGGAAGGCTGAGGCGGAAGGATCACTGGAGCCCAGCAGGTCGAGGCTGCGGTGGCTGGGAGCGGCCACTGCACTCCAGTCTGGGCGACAGAGTGAGACTCCAACTCAAAAAATAATAATAATAAGATAAAATAAAAATATAGCCGGGCTCAGTGGCTCAGCCTGTAATCCCGCGCCTTTGGGAGGCTGAGGTGAGTGGATTGCCTGAGCCCGCGGGTTCGAGACCCGCCTGGGCAGCGAGACCTCATCTCTACAATAAATCAAAAAATCAGCCGGGCGTGGGAGCGCGTGCCTGTAATTCCCGCTACTTGGAAGGCTGAGGGGGAAAGGATCACCCGGGGCCCAGCAGGTCGAGGCTGCGGTGGCTGGGAGCGGCCACTGCACTCCCGTCTGGGCAACGGAGTAAGACTTCAACTCAATAAATAAATAAATAAATAAATAAAAACAGTCACGGGACAACCCCTTCGGGTCCCCTCCCACTGTGAGAGCTTTTCTGTCCTCTCAATAAATCCTGCTTTCTAAAAAATAAATAAATAAAAACAGTCACCAAACCAGGTAAAGCACAGTCAAAGAGAACATGAGTGAATTTAAAAACAGGTCACAGGAAATTATGCAGACCACAACGCTGCATCACCCTGAGCAGAAGTGTCCCCCAAGTTTTTGTGCCCTAGCTCCCCACCAGGCACACCTTAGTCCCATCTGTGGGAGGTCTGAGATGTAAGAAGTAATGAGTAACAAAGAGAGTGAATACAAACATGGTTTGTATGTAATTATGTTTACAGAGTTTAAAAAAAAACTAGATAGACTTAAGAGGCAAGATGGTAACTAAGTCAGGAGTTCAAGTTCTCTGAAGTTCTTTTAACATCTGGGAGGTGGATATTTTCAGTTACTTCAGACTTTGGTAAGTATGTTAGTTCCCTACTGCTACTGTAATAAATTACCACAAATCTGGGTACCTAAAGCAACACAAATGAATTTTTTTTTTTTTTTGATTTGGAGTCTCACTCTGTCGCCCAGACTGGAGTACAGTGGCCGCTCCCGGCCACCGCGGCCTCCACCTGCTGGGCTCCGGCGATCCTTCTGCCTCAGCCTTCTGAGTAGCCAGAATTACAGGCACGCGCTACCATGCCCAGCTCATTTTTTTGATTTATTGTAGAGATGAGGTCTCGCCAAGTTGCCCAGGCAGGTCTTGAACCCGCGGGCTCATGCAATCCACTCACCTCGGCCTCCCAAAGGCGCAGGATTACAGGCTGAGCCACTGAGTCCAGCTAAATGAATTCTTTAATAGTTCAGGAGAACAGAAGTCCAAAACCAGTTTCTTTGTGCTTGCTCAGGAGGCTTTGGGGAGGAATCCATTTTCTTGCCTTTTCCAGCTTCCAGAACTGCATTCCTTGGTTCCTGGCCATTCTTCCATCTTCAGAGCATTTTGCTTTAGTCCTCACAGGGCTTTCCTCTTCTACAATAAATCAAAAAATCAGCCGGGCGTGGTAGCACATGCCTGTAATTCCAGCTACTTGGAAGACTGAGGAGGAAGGATCGCCGGAGCCCAGCAGGTTGAGGCTGCGGTGGCCGGGAGCGGCCACTGCACTCCAGTGTGTAGTGAAATCTCTCTCTGCCTCCTCCTTAACAGGACCCTTGGCATTACACTAGGCCATCGGGATAATCCAGAATAATCTCCCATTTTAAAACCCTTAATCATACCCACAAAATCCCTCTTGTGGAGGAATATGAGACCCAATGAGGTCAGCAGCAACTGGGTAAATCAAGGAAGAAAATCTCAGGATGAGATTTTACAAACATTACAGAGGCTTACGGATAACAGCACAGAGCTATAAAAGCTGGTTAGCCAGCTGTAAAACATCTGCTGTTATTTCCCAGACAAGAAGCAGTTAACGATTGTTGACTATTACTGTTAACTAACCTTATCTTAAAGAAACAAAATACTACTATCGATCAGTACCTTGCAAACCTCTGGAAATTTCCTTTTGCAGACTACCCCCAAAGACAATTTCCCCTGGCCCACACTGGACCCCTCTTATAAAAACATCCCTCTAGCCCCTGACTCTTGGCAGACAACAGACACTCTCTGCTGTCTGGCCCACTGTGCACTTCACAGCGTATCTTCCCTTTAATAAATCTACCTTTTTCAGCCGGGCTCGGTGGCTCAGCCTGTAATCCCACGGCTTGGGAGGCTGAGGTGAGTGGATTGCCTGAGCCATGGGTTCGAGACCCGCCCTGGGCAACTTGGCGAGACCTCATCTCTACAATAAATAAAAAAATTAGCCGGGTGTGGTAGCACGTGCCTGTAGTTCCAGCTACTTGGAAGGCTGAGGCGGAAGGATCGCCAGAGCCCAGCAGGTGGAGGCTGTGGTGGCCGGGAGTGGCCACTGCACTCCAGTCTGGGCGACGGAGTGAGACTCCAATTCAAAAAAAAAAAAAAAAACCTACCTTTTTTTTTTTTTTTTTTTTTTTTTTTGAGTTGGAGTCTCACTCCGTCACCCAGGCTGGAGTGGCACACTCATGGCCACCCCAGCCCTGACTTGCTGGGTTCGGGTGAACCTTCTGCCTCAGCCTTCCAAGTGGCTGGAGCTACAGGCATGTACCACCACAGCTAATGTTTTGATTTACTGTAGAAATGAGGTCTCACCAAATTGCCCAGACTGGTCTCAAACCCATGGGCTCAGGCAATTTTTTTACCTCAGCCTCCCAAAGTGCTGGGATTATAGGCGTGACCACTGTGCCAGGCCGGGATTGGCTTTTTAAATATAAAGTGGTGGGGAACCCCTTCGGGTCCCCTCCCACTGTAGGAGCTTTTCTGTCCCCTCTATAATTCCTGGTTTCTGAAAAAATAATAAATAAATAAATATAAGGTGGTTCGCAGGGGCCCCCTTAGCATCTGTCCCCACTGTTGTCATTAGTGACACTCTGCTTTTATTCTTTGTCTATGTGCCTGATCTTCATCCTTTATTTGGATTAAGTTATGATCAATACAGGCAACAACATATTTGGTTTTATTGCTGCCATCTTATTTTGGGCTGTCAGTCGCACCTCGTCTCTTTTTTTGCTCTCATTGTTTCCACTTTTGGGGGGTTATCTTAGAATATTTTAACATTTCATTTTTTTCCCCCTTCTTTACCAGTTTGGGAGTCATACACTCTATTTCTTTCTTTTTTTTTATAATCAGTATTTTTTATTATGGTTTTGTGGGGTACAGTTAAGGGTTAGATGTACAATTACGTTTCATTCAGGCACCCTGTTGATAAGAGGTGTTTTCCCAGTCCCAGACAGGTATTTGCTACTGTTAATCCCACCCCCCTCCCCCTCATAGTTTCCCAGTACCGTCAGTCTTTTCTTATAGTATTACATTGGATGTTCAAGGTCCATTATATGAGTGAGAACATGTGATATTCTGATCTTTGTTTCTGTGAGAGGTCACTCAGGATTATAGACTCTAGTTCCATCCAGGTTGCTGCGAAATTCATGATTTTGTTCTTTTTTATGGCTGTGTAGTATTCCATCGTGTATATGTACCACATTTTTTTAATCCAGTTCTCTTTTGATGGGCAGCATGGTTGTTTCCAGGTTCTTGCTATTGTGAACAACGCTGCGATAAACATACGCATACACTCTATTTCTATTAACCTGTGGTTACCCCAGAATTTACAACATGCATACTTAACATATGGTAGGCTGAGTAAATGGTTCCCAAAGATATCTAGGCCCTAATCCCTAGAACCTGTGAACGTGACCTTGCATGGCAAAAGGTGTCATGTGTGTGGCCGACTGGGTGTGGCCAGAGTTCTCCAGGGGTGAAAATGTTCACCAAGAGCTATGAATTAAAAAAGGTAGATTTCGGGTTCGAGACCAACCCAGGCAACTAGGCGAGACCTCATCTCTACAATAAATCAAAAAATTAACTGGGTGTGGTGGCACATACCTGTAGTTCCAGCTCTTGGAAGGCTGAGACAAAAGGATCACCTGAGACCAGCAGGTGAAGGCTGCGGTGGCTGTGAGCATGCCACTGCACTCCAACCTAGGCGACGGAGTGAGACTCCAACTCAAAAATAAAATTAAATACATAAATAAATATAAGACACATATAACACAAAGTTTACACTTTCAGTCATTTTTTAGGTGTACAGTTCAGTGGCATTTAGTACATTCATAATGTCATGCAGCCATCACTTCTATCTAGTTCCTGAACTTTTCATCACCCCCAAAATAAAATCCTGTACCAGTACCAGTCACTACCCATTCCTCCCCACCCAGCCCCTGAAAACCACTGCTCTCTACTCGGTATGGATTTACCTATTCTGGGTATTTCATATAAATGAAATTATATAATGTGTCGTTGTTGACAAAAGGATGCCAAACTTTGTAAAATATTTTAAGATGGTTTATTCTTAACCAAACTTGAGGACCTAGACCTATGACATATGTCCCCAGGAGGTTCTGAGAACACGTGTCCACCAGGTTTGAACGGATATTGTGAGGTATTGTCGGAACTCAGACTCCTTGCTTCCACCTGGCTTTTTTCTGCCCCCGTCCACAGGAAGTGGGAGGTCTCTGACAGATATGCACATTCCCAGTCAGGAGTCATAGGGTGCAGGCGGCCAAGCTATAGGATATGCATATTCCCAGTCTTGAGTCCTGGATACAAGTGATGGGCAAGGCCAAAAGCAGTGTAGGCGTCACTCCTAATCGCTGTAATTGTAAATGCATACAGCAACTTGAATAATTAACTTGCTTGATTATACAACTGCTTCCTGTACTGTCCCCAAGCGCCAATTTCTCCCGTAAGTTAAACCAGTGTCTCTCCTGCTGGACCTCCTGGTGACTTCTTTGGAATAGATAAACATTACATGCAAGTCCTCTCAGATTCAGGGCTGCTATGTTACAGTTATAAACAGTTTTAGGGAAGCAGAAGTTACAAAAAACATAAATCAATATATGTGAGATTTTCATTGGTTTGGCCCAGGAAGACAGAACTTTTCCAAGAGGAGATTTTTAGGTTATACGTAGATGTAAGGATTTCTTGATGGACAATTTGTAGTGCCTACCTAAGCAATTTTGCCTCAGGCCTGAACATTCAAAGCCACACTTTTCTTTTTTTTTTTTGAGTTGGAGTCTCACTCTGTCGCCCAGACTGGAGTGCAGTGGCCGCTCCTGGCCACCGCAGCCTCGACCTGCTGGGCTCCAGCGATCCTTCCACCTCAGCCTTCCAAGTAGCTGGAACTACAGGAGCGTGTTACCACGCCTGGCTAATTTTTGATTTATTGTAGAGATGAGGTCTCGCCAAGTTGCCCAGGCGGGTCTCGAACCCGCAGGCTCAGGCAATCCACTCACCTCAGCCCCCAAAGTGCTGGGATTACAGGCTGAGCCTCTAAGCCCGGCTAAAGCCACGCTTTTCTTAGTGCCTGGCCCCTTCTCTCTTTTGAGAAGTGAATATACTCTTTTCTTTTTTTTTTTTTTTTTTTAACTGGAGTCCCACTCTGTTGCCCAGGCTGGGTTGCAGTAGCACACTCACAGCCACCCCAGTGTCCACCTGCTGGGCTCCAGCGATCCTTCAGCCTCAGCCTTCCAAGTAGCCAGAACTACAGGCACGTGCTACCATGCCTGGCTAATTTTTTTTTTTTTTTGAGTTGGAGTCTCACTCGGTCGCCCAAACTGGAGTGCAGTGGCCGCTTCCGGCCACCGCAGCCTCCACCTGCCGGGCTCCAGCGATCCTTCCGCCTCCGCCTTCCAAGTAGCCGGAATTACAGGCATGCGCTACCACAGCCGGCTGATTTTTTGATTTATTGTAGAGATGAGGTCTCGCAGCCCAGGCGGGTCTCGAACCTGCGGGCTCAGGCAATCCACTCACCTCAGCCTCCCAAAGGCGTGGGATTACAGGCTGAGCCACCGAGCCCGGCTAATTTTTAAAATTTATTGTAGAGCTGAGGTCTCATCAAGTTGTCTGGGCTGATCTCGAATCCTCAGGCTCACACATACCACTCACCTCGGCCTCCCAAAATGCTGGGATTACAAGCTAAACCACCGCGCCTGGCCTGTTTAACCTTTTTTTTTTTTTTTTTGAGTTGGAGTCTCACTCTGTCACCCAGACTGAAGTGCAGTGGCCGCTCCCGGCCACTGCTGCTTCGACCCGCTGGGCTCCGGCGATCCTTCTGCCTCAGCCTTCCAAGTAGCTGGAACTACAGGTGCGCGCTACTACGCCCGGCTAATTTTTTGATTTATTGTAGAGATGAGGTCTCGCCAAGTTGCCCAGGCAGGTCTCGAACCCGCGGGCTCAGGCAATCCACTCACCTCAGCCTCCCAAAGGCGCGGGATTACAGGCTGAGCCACCGAGCCCGGCTTGATTTACTTTCTTATTAAAGACTGGGTCTTGACCAGGTATGGTGGCTCAGCCTGTAGTTCTAGCACTTTGGGAGGCTGAGGCGAGAGGATTGCCTGAGCCCGGGGATTCGAGACCAGCCTAGGCAGCTTGGTGAGACCTCGTCTCTACAATGAATCACGAAAATTAGCCCGACGTGGGGGTACATACCTGTAGTTCCAGCTTCTTTGGAAGGCTGAGCCCAGAAGGTCAAGGCTGAGGTGGCTGTGAGCATGCACCAGAGTGAGATTCCAACTCAAAAAAATAAACAAGTAAAGAATGGGTCTTGCTATGCTGGATTCCAACTCCTGACTTCTAGCATTGAGATTATAGGTGCGAGTCACTGCTCCTGGTCCTCTTTTTTCTGTTTCTGTTTTTTAAATTTTGTTTATTTATTTATTTATGTGTTTATGTGTTTGTTTGTCTGTTTTGAGTTGGAGTCATACTCCGTCGCCCAGGCTAGAGTGCAGTGGCACACTCACGGCCACAACGGCGTCAACCTGCTAGGCTCCAGTGATCTTTCCGGACAGTCCCCGGCCAGCCACAGCAGAGAGGCCAGACCCGAAGTCGCAGATGTCCATTGATGCGAAGTGTCCGGACTGCCCAACCCAGACAGAAGGCGATGGGTGGTGTCCAGGGCTGGGAGGGAGTAGGGAGGCTGGGCAGTGACTGCTCGTGGGAAGGGGATTTCCTTTTGGGATGAAAATGATCTGAGACTACATAGTGGTCAACTATGTAGCATTGTGACTACAATAAAAACTACTAAAGTATATGCTTTAAGATGGTAAAGTGTTAATTTTATGTAGGTTTTATTCCCATTTTTAAAAACAACCTTAAGAAAAACAAGTGTATATTACTGTACCCCTCCTTAGACCAACAGGAGTCTAGGGTGGGCCCTGGGAACCTGGCTCAAGGTGTCATGTGGGCGAGGAGCCACTACGCTGACCTGGTTTCCCAAGTTTCCAGGCAGGAGTCCCACAGCCTCCCTCATGCCAGTCACAGCTCACACCTCCGCCCAGAAGGCCCTCCCTGCTGCCAGGGAGCTCAGTGCCCCCGTGTCCCTGCACGCAGCTAAGCACATCACTAGTGTGCCCCTCAAGGCTGGGCCGGCCCTGCTGAATCCTGTGCAGGCTGTGGACCAGCAGAGGCCTGCAACTTCCCGCTTCCCCCAGTTGAATCTAGGCCTGGCTAAAGACATCCGGTGTAATTGGGGGTGCAGCTGAAGAAGCACTGCCTCCCCTGGGCGCAGGGCCTCCCCTGGGCAGCCTGAGGCCTTGGTGTAGGATCAGGGAACCCCCAGGACTCACACCAGGCGCTGATCACTGTCTGCCCCAAAGGCCAGAACCACAGTGAATGGAGGGAGCTTCCAGCCCACAGCAGCCAGGAGGGGCTGAGGACAGACCCCTCTCTGGAGGTGAGCAGGGGTCAGAGCCCAGCCCAGGTGAATTTAGGGGGCCTGGAAGCCACCCTGACCATGTGATCTGCTGGAAGAGTCCTTCATGTTGGCCCACCTGGCACTTTCCTCCTGTGTCCCTGCCTCTCTTGCTTTTTAGAGATAAGGTCTTGCTGTGTTGCCAAGGCTGGTGTTGAACTCCTGGGCTCAAGCAATCCTCCTGCCTTGGCCTCCCAAAGTGGTGGGATTACAGGTGTGAACCACTGTGTCCAGTTCTATGTTCAATTTTTTTTGAGTCAGGGTGTCATGTTGTCTCCTAGGCTGGAGTGCAGTGGCATGATCACGGCACACTGCAGCCTCGATCTCCTGGGCTCAGGTGATCCTCCCACCACCCTCCTGAGTAGCTGGAACAAGGCACACGCCACCACACCTGGGTTTTTTTTTTTTTAGTTTTTATTTTTGTAGAGACAAGTTCTCACTATGCTGTCCAGGCTGGTCTCGAATTTCTGGGCTCGGGCAATTCTCCCACCTCAACCTCCCAAAGTGCTAGGACTAAATCACCATGCCCAGCCTCCATTTTTCAATCTTAAACTCGATAGTATGCCTTCCTTTGACTGATAACTACATGTCAGGGCATTTTTTTCCTTTTTTTTTGAGTTGGAGTCTCACTGTTGCCCAGACTGGAGTGCAGTGGCCGCTCCTGGCCACCGCAGCCTCGACCTGCTGGGCTCCGGTGATCCTTCTGCCTCAGCCTTCCAAGTAGCTGGAACTACAGGCGCGCACTACCACGCCTGGCTTATTTTTTTTTTATTTATTGTATTGATGAGGTCTCGCCAAGTTGCCCAGGCGGGTCTCGAACCCACGGGGTCAGGCAATCCACTCATCTCAGCCTCCCAAAGGCACAGGATTACAGGCTGAACCACCGAGCCCAGCTTAGGACACTTCTAATTGTATGGGATAGAGGCCTGCACAGACTACCTTAAGTAAAAAAAGCTAATTTGGGGCTCACATGTTGAAAAGTGTGTGTTCCCAGCTTCAGGCCCTCCACACTGCAGTGATCTCCAGCATGGGGGCCCTGGCAGCCCCAGGCTTACATCCTGCTAGACTCCTATCCAGAGGAAAGGAAAAGTTTTTTTTTCAGCATCCTTGAAAAAGTCCTGGCTGTATGACACTGTCCCCACATGGGTCGTTTGTAGCCAAGAGGATGGCTCAGAACTGGCTGTGTTCCCATTCCTGGGATGGATGTCAACCCAATCCAAACCACATGAACTCAAGGGGAGGTCCCCAAGAAGACTCAGGCACAGGACCAGGAGGCTCGAGGATCCCGGGGAAGAAGCAGGCTCTCAGCCTCAACTGGGTAGGGGCTACACCAGGAGCAGCAGTACCAAGGCTGAAAGAGCCAGACACCAGCTTCCCTGCAGATGCCGCCTGGGGGGATCAGCCCTGCCTCAAGGACTCAGCCCACTTGGTCCAAGAGCCCCTTGGTGCAGTCCAGTCTGGGGGAGCAGTTGTGGGCCACCCATGCCTCTGGGGGCCCTCTTAATCCAGGAATGTCTGTGCTCTGTCTCTCCAAAACCACCCCTCCATAAATGGTAGTGAAAGCTGCACAAGAACGTGAATGTACCTAATGCCACTAACTACACTGGAAAGTGGTTCAAATACTAAACTTGGCATATATTTTATTATAACAAACCATCTTAAAACACCCCACCCTTCCAGGAGATGAAGGGGTGAGGCAGGAGGCCCTTCTGCAGTCCCAGCTCCAGATTGCCACCCCCTGCCCCTGAAAAGATGCTGCCCAGATGGGGGTCCTCTGCCTGCCTCACCCAGCACCTGCACGTCACAAGCCGCTAGCACAGCCGGGTCAGGAAACGACCTCTTATTCTCATCCTCTTTTCCTCTCCCACCCAATGGATTCCCTGTGCAGGATGTAAAAGTGGCGCAGCCCCTTGCCCAGCTGGTGTGGCGTCAACCGCATACACCAAGCATGGCCATTTATCCTTAAAAAAAAATCAAGCTATGTGCAGAAAAGTCTTCCCAGTGTGCAGAGTACATTGTTGACGGCCCTTCTTTTCTGCTCCATGGGCTGCAGACAAAGGTGCCCCTTGGATGGAGAGTCAAGGGTCTGTTCCACCCAGGAGATCCTCCTGACACTTTAGACTCCACACCGGAGGGATGGTCCCCCAGACCCACACACCTCCCAACAGTCGTCTTCAGCAAGGTTTGTTGTCAAAAGGGTTCACTGAACGCATGAAGTAAAGATGTGGGTCCCCACAGCAGACACCAAGCAGAATCCAGTGCGGGCAGCCTATCTCAGAGAAAGGACAGTGGGAGGGTGGAAAGGGCCACGCTGAGTGCATCACTAAGGCTAGTGGAGACCACCCGACAAGTGTACAAGGGGGACCCAGAAAAAAATCTGTAATTACCCTTTGGAGGGTGGGCCCCTTGTAGTACAGACTTCCTCCAATAGGTATGCTTTCCAGGAACCAATCCGCATCAGTGTATCAGCCAGAGTCATAAGAGGCTGCACTCAGCTTCAGCAAACTTTCTGGGCAGAGTCAATGCACTTGTCCATTTCCGGATGATTGAGTGCACCTGCCTACACGGAGCTGAGTGTTCAGCAGTTCTTGACCCAAAGCGGCATGACCCCCATAACCTCCCCTCCCTATTCACCCTGAGGGACTATTTTGTGTTTCCCCAGATGAAAAAGTCCTCAAAGGGAAACATTTTGCCAGTGTGGAAGAGGTGAAACAAAAAACAGCAGCAGCACTAAAAGGCATCAAAATGGACAAGTTCAAAAACTGTTTTGAGTAGTGGAAATGTATCTCAATAGGTGTATTGCATCAAATGGAGTACTTTGGAGGTGACTGAAGTTTTAACATATAAGAATACACAATTTTTAGCCGGGCTTGGTGGCTCAGCCTATAATCCCGTGTCTTTGAGAGGCTGAGGTGAGTGGATTGCCTGAGCCCATGGGTTCGAGACCCGCCTGGGCAACTTGGCGAGACCTCATCTCTACAATAATCAAAAAATTAGCCAGGCGTGGTAGTGCGCGCCTGTAGTTCCGGCTACTTGGAAGGCTGAGGCAATGGAAGGATCGCCGGAGCCCAGCAGGTCGAGGCTGCCGTGGCCGGGAGCAGCCACTGCCCTCCAGCCTGGGCAACAGAGTGAGAATCCAACTCAAAAAAAAAAAAAAAGAATACACAATTTTTTTATAAATGAATTCTGGTGTTTTTTTGGGTTGAACCTACAGAAGGGTCCCTCCCTCCTCAACCCATTTCCTCCTCTTGCGTAGAGGGTGCTCCTCGCTGTTCCAGCACGGGACTGTCAGGGAAGGACTAGGGATAATAACACAAAGCAGCCTCAGAGGCACTTAACCCTCAGCTGGAGTCAGAGGGCAGAGCGGACAGATGTGGGTGCTAGAGGCCTCTGGCACACCGTTTTTGGTACACTCCATCCCCTGAGAGAAACCAAAGCAAAACACAACTGTCCACAACACAAATTTATGTCTTGATAGAAAAGGGTCCAAACCATTCACAGTGGTAATGGCTCTGAGGATGGAGTTGTCTGGTGAAGTCCCAGGATAACCCAGGCTGCAAAGATACATTCACGGCCCAGGCAGCCACAGCCACTACCACAATTCCAGCTTGGGAACAGGGGAGCTCCTCCCTCCAGGAGCACACACCAGTGGGAAAAGTGCTAGGAGAAATCTCTCCATATCATGGTGCTCTCTGCAAAGCAGAATTCCAAGCACATCTTGCAGATGTTCCCTCCCACCTCCTTTCCTGTGGAGACAGTTGGCCAGGGAAGACCTATTGCTGGGGCGGCAGAGCAGTCCCCCACCCCCAGCCACTGTCCACCTGGAGGGGACAGTCTACAGCAGGGGAGCCACAACATGATGCTGGTAGCTACAAGACCTGGACCATGTGCCCCTGTGTCTCTGCAAAGGCAGAGTGGATGAGGATGACTGTGTTCACAATGGTACCATCAGAAGCCCCCTTCAAAGATTAACCAAAAAATCTCCCAGAGAGTGAAAAGGGGCTCCCAGTGTCCGTATCAGTGGTCAGTCAATTCCCCTTTCAGAAGGGTCTCGTTGGTCTTGAGGTACCTGCCCTGTGTAAAGCAGCAGCAGGAGCTGAGCGTGGGCAACACAGTCAGCTCTGGGGCCGGGCCCCAAACATCCCTCTCCTCTGAGGACTTCTTGGCTGCCACGTGGGTCTTCTCCATGGGTCTTTTGTTGCCCTAAATAACTTCAAAAGGAGAACTTCAGTGCAGCTCACCTGAGCTAGCATCCCAGGATAAGGCTATGGCAATGGCTGACCAGCTAGGTCAGTCCTTCCTAAGGAAGAAGGGGGTCACCTCCTACCCACAGCAGAGCATGCTCCATGGTCTGCAATGGGGTGGGAAAGGGCAGCTCGGACACTCAGAAAGTGTATGTGAAACCCAGTGAACAGACAGTCACGTTCACTTGGCAGTCAAGTGCGGGGGGGCGGGGGCGCCTGGCACACAGCAGGGCCAGAAGTCAAAAGGCAGTCCAACAGTGAGCTGCAGCTCCAGAGGGTAGCAGCAGCATCAGTGCACCCACCTGCGGAGGGCCCAATGAAGAGGCTCTAGAGCAGAGAACAGCAGAGACCCTGCAGCAGCAGTCAGAAAGCAGTCGGTCAGGTTCATTTATTCCTACTCAACAGAACCCCAGAACACAGGAGCAACTCTGTACAACTCTGGAAACTCACAGCTAGCTCCAAAACAATAGAAATTTTAAACTACAAAAGAGGAGTTGTATTCAGCAAATATAAAGGGCAATTCTAGGCCGTGATGAACATTTATCAGACTATGTACAGCGCCCGGGCATGGGCTCAGATCTCGCCGGCCTCCTTCTCCTCTGACTTCCGTGAAGCCGCCTTTCCATTGGTGCTCTCCAGCCTCCTGTCGGTGGACCCTCGCTCGCTCCGCCCGCACTCCCAGGACTCCTCTCTCGATACCCGCTCTCTGGAGAACCTGGGAAACGGGAACCAGAAGCTGAGCGGAGACTGCCGTCCCTTCTGCTTGGCTGTTCAGGAACCCTCACACCAAGCTAGGGAAGGCCATGCACACCTACCACTCCTGGGAGCCCCCAGGAGGCCAGAGGACAGCCAGGCCTGCCCAGTGCACACACAGAGCATTAGGTAGCCATTAAAAACTGACCTTGGCAAATATTTTTAATAAGGAAAGCCTTCACTATAGCATAAATGGAACAAAGGAGAAGATAACAAACTTATACACGTGGAATATGATTCACTACGTAAAAATACAATGGAAAAAGAGACCAGAATAAAAAACCACAAGAGGTCAGCAGAGCCTGGTCAGGACACATGTCTCAGCCACTCTGTGTATCAAAGTAACAGTACACAGCGCCCCAGAGCTCCAACCACGGACCGTGAGTATACAGTCCCTGCTGTATCACCCAGAGCTGTGTGAGCTCCATTACAGCATTCTCACTTGTTCCCAGTCCCCAGAGTCCCACGCACCACTCCCCAACCTCAGTCCCATCAGATACGGCCCCTGGAAAACCCTGGGAACACAGAGAAGGGCTCACTCCTGGTTGCAGCTACCGAAGGAGTCAGAGTAGTTACTTGTATTTCGCACTCCGGTCCCGGGAAGCCCGGCGGTGTCCCCGACTGTGACTTCGGGAACGGCTGCGGTGGCGCCGGTGTCTGTCTCGGGACCGGGACCTGGATGACTTCCGTCGCTCTCGGGAGGCAGATCTTGACCGCCTCCGACGACGGTCCCGGGAGCGTGACCTGGAGCAACCAGAAGGCTCTAAGGCCAAGATGCCACAGGCATCGACACCACAGGGCACCATCTCAAAGTCCTCCTCTTTCAGGGTTCTGTTCACTGCTCCACTGATATGTTCACCTCTCCTACCACAAATTTATAATGTAGGTTTAAAATATTTCCATCAGTTAATCTCTGATGGCTAGACCTTCACAATGATGCCTCATGAAAACATCTAGCTGAGACACCTTGCTGGCCTTCTCTCTCTTAATGGTGGGTCCTGGCCTGCATTAACAGGCAACCCCCATGCCTTGCACCCTTCATAAGCCATCTACTTACCAGATACCAATCATGAGGTAATAAACATAAAGATTTTTTAAATGCTTGTGGAAAAAACATCTGATTGAGAACATTTTCTTTTTTTTTGAGTTGGAGTCTCACTCTGTCGCCCAGACTGGAGTGTAGTGGCTGCTCCTGGCCACCGCAGCCTCAACCTGCTGGGGCTCCAGCAATCCTTCCGCCTCAGCCTTCCAAGTAGCTGGAATTACAGGCGCACGCTACCACGCCCAGCTAATTTTTTAATTTATTGTAGAGATGAGGTCTCACCAAGTTGCCCAGGTGGGTCTCAAACCCGCGGGCTCAGGCAATCCACTCACCTCAGCCTCCCAAGGCACAGGATTACAGGCTGAGCCACCAAGCCCGGCCGATTGAGAACATTTAATGGACCTAGAAACCTACCTTCTGCGATCTCTGGTTCTTGATCCAGACCTAAAGACAAAAAAATAAGATGAACAATTTCCCCAAATCACCCCATTATCCATCATCTGAGGGGAGGTACCCCAAATCTGAGAGGTGAAAAACTTCCCCCAGCTGTTATTTCCTAGCTGCCTACTTGTTCCCAGCCTGAATGGGAAGTTTCAATGATCCTGGGGTGAAGCCAGCTCCCATCCCATAGCTACTCTGGGGGCACACTCAGTGATACCCGAGATTCAAGACCAGTAGCCAGGTAGACACAGCCCTGTTAAGTTATAAGACCCAGAGGAAACCTGTGTGTGCTGAGGGTTAACTGCTAGTCCAACAAGCAGCTCTGAATCTTTATAGTAGACACCAGAAGAGAATGTATAGTCACAGGACAGATGCTAGGGGTTGGGGGAGAAGGGGGAAGCACACCTAGACTCCAAAGTTAAAGCAAAGTCCCAAATTTCAAACACAGGCTTACTGCCAGGTAAGAATCACTGAGTTTGTACTGTCACACAACAAGCAAGCTGTTACAACACAGTCACATTCCACACCCATTCTAACAGCACTGTGCAATCATCAAGGATAAGTGGTCCCACATGCACAACCAATGTGCGTGGTTTAACAGTGACTTTGCATGCAAACATGCCCAACTACAAGTGGTCACCTCTCTGCAAAAAGGGACTGTGTATTTTGCTTAATACATTTCTATATTGCTTGAGTCATTCTATAATCAGAATCTACTGCTGATTACAATGTGACTGTTATAAAGGTTACTGTACAATAAGAAATACAACAAACATTTGCCTTCTGAGCTGTGCACTAAGGAATTCTTTCAGGAAGGCAGTTTTCAGAATTTCAAGGACAATGAGCTTCCCTTCAGGAAGGCATGTTTACTCTGGCTCCTTCTTCCCAGAACTCCAATGGAGATAGCATCTCACACCAAGTATGGTCAGAGACCATACTACTTTCTACCTCCTCCCCACCCTAACCCACCATTCCTAATCTTCCTGCCTCCAGACGGGCCAGAAACCATGAGGTCAGCTTCATTCCTCCTCCACACACCTCACAAACTACCAACAAGTCCCATCAGCTCTATCCTAGAACAAACCCAGACTCTTGCCTGGTTCAAGTTACATTTCCTTCATCTGACTTGCCCAGCCAGCTCCTCACGATGCTGCTTCTAGCCCCATGCCTGATGCCGCTGTGCTCCACAGGGTGGCAGGCACATCCTGGCAGTCAGATCCCATGTTCCTCTGCAAGGAGTTGCCCAGCGACTCCTATCACTAGTAAACAAAGGCCTGAGCCCTTGCCTGGTGGGCTAGGCACACACAAACCTGGGCCAGACTGTGCCTCATTAGCCAGAATTTGCTGTGTGCTCACTTATCTTTCTTATAAAGGTCACTTTAGTACCTAGCAGACCTTCACTATACCAAGCAACCCTGGAATGGATGGAGCAGAGGCTTCCTGAGGCCCAGTGCCCTGGCTCACCTCCTGCTCAGTCGCTCCTCCCGCTCCCTCTCTTCTCTCCTCCTTAAGCGATCCTGATTTCTTTTCTCCTGCTTTTCAGCCACAGTTTTCTAAAAAATGAAAAATGGGAAAATGATGGAAGAGCAAGTTACACAAACTAGTGTGTGAATGCTATTTAATCAACAGAGAAGATCATACATGAAAAAATCCTTTATGTTTTTGAAATTCAGTGACAACTGCATATTCTTATTTCTTTTTTTAGTTGGAGTGTCACTTTGTTGCCCAGACTGGAGTGCAGTGGCACGCTCACAGCCACCGCAGCCTTGACCTGCTGGGCTCAGGTGATCCTTCCGCCTTAGCCTTCCAAGGAGCATGCACCAGCATGCCCAGTTTTTTTTTTGATTGATTGTTGAAATGAGGTCTCGCCAAGTTGCCCAGGCAGGTCTCGAATCCGTGGGCTCAGGCAATCCCCTCACCTCGGCCTCCCAAAGTGCTGGGATTACAGGCGTGAGGCACTGTGCCCAGCCCGACAACTGCATATTCTAAGCAGCGCTATACTTCTAAGTCACAGGACATTGATCATACTGTTTCAAACCAATCCAGGAAGCAAGAAGACTCCATAAAACTTTATGGTCAAAAAAACCAGATGTGTCTGACCAAATACATCTTGTTGCTAGGAGAAGTCCTACTGTGAAAGAGTGGTCAACACTTGGGGTGCTGGGTACTAACCTAGCTTTATTTTTTTATTTTTTGAGTTAGAGTCTCTCTTTTGCACAGGCTAGAGTGCAGTGGCACACTCATGGCCACTGCAGCTTCAACCTGCTGGGCTCAGGCGATCCTTCTGCCTTAGCTTCCCAAGTAGCTGGTACTACAAGCCCACACCACCACACCTGGTTAATTTTTTAATTTACTGTAGAGACAAGGTCTTGCCAAGTTGCCCAGGCTGGTCTTGAACCCCTCCCTGGACTCCAGCAATCCTCTCGCCTCCACCCTGCAAAGTGCTGGGATTACAGACATGAGCCACCATGCCTGGCTGAAGTCTGGCATTTTATTTATTTATTGGAGTCTCACTCTGTCACCCAGGCTGAACTGTAGTGGCATAATCACGACCACCCCAACATCGACCAGCTGGGCTCAGGCGATCCTTCTGCCTCAGCCTTCCAAGTAGCTGAAACTACAGGCGCATGCTACCACGCCTGGCTGATTTTACATTTATTGTAGAGATGAGGTCTCACCTAGTTGCCTAGGCTGGTCTCAAACCCATGGGCTCAGGCAATCCACTCGCCTTGGCCTCCCAAAGTGCTGGGATTACAGGCTGAGCCACCGAGACGTCTGGCATTTTATTTTTATTATTTTTTTTTAAGTTGGAGTCTCACTCTGTCGGCCAGACTGGAGTGTAGTGGCCACTCACGGCCACCGCAGCCTCGAACTGCTGGGCTCCAGCGATCCTTCCACCTCAGCCTTCCGAGTAGCCGGGATTACAGGCATGCGCTATCACGCCCGGCTGATTTTTTGATTTATTGTAGAGATGAGGTCTCCTTGCCCAGGCGGGTCTCGAACCCATGGGCTCAGGCACTCCACTCACCTCAGCCTCCCAAAGGCGCAGGCTGAGTCACCGAGCCCGGCTTAAGTCTGGCATTTTAAAAGGTTAAGGATGAGCCAGGCTCGGTGGCTCAGCCTGTAATCCCACGCCTGGGAGTCTGAGGTGGGTGGACTGCCTGAGCCCGTGGGTTCAAGACCCACCTGGGCAACTTGGCAAGACCTCATCTCTACAATAAATCAAAAATCAGCCGGGCATGGTAGCGCGTGCCTATAGTTCCAGCTGCTTGGAAGGTTGAGGCGGAAGGATTACCAGAGCCCAGCAGGTCGAGGTTGCGGTGGCTGGGAGTGGCCACTGCACTCCAGTCTGGGTGACAGAGTCAGACTCCAACTCAAAAAAAAAAAAAGGTTAAGGATGAAAGTGAGAGCATCTCAGTTCTTATGCATGCTCTTTCCTAAAGCAGAGATGCCTGCTGATATCCTCTCCTTTCCAAATCCCAACCCCTAAAAATCTAGCCTTGTCTCATCTGACAAAAATGCCTTACTTTTATCCACCATGGTGTGAACACCCGAGACTACCATGAGTGAAACCTCCTCTAATTAGGGCACAGAACTCCCTCCCTGTTATCATTAAGAGATGCACTTCCAAATAGTTTGTGTTGTTATGGTCAACTGTATACCACTCATAAGTGATACTGACAAATGATAAAACATGCTTTGTAAATCGAGTTAATACTCCTTAAGATTGCAGGAAAGGCAACCCCCGCAGGTCCCCTTCCACTGTAGGAGCTTTTCCGTCCTCTCAATAAATCCTTTCTCAATAACAACAACAACAAAAAAGATGGTAGGAAAAAATTTCAATATATTCACATTTCTGATGCAGAGATATACATTAAGAAAGTATAAGACTTTTAAATATCCAAAATACTGTATCAGGGCAAAATTCTGAGGTGGTATGGAATGAAATACAATCTAAAAGAGAGGTGGGAATGTAACATTTCCAACTGCTAAGCAGCAAGTTTTTTGGTTTTTTTTTTTTGAGTGGGAGTCTCACTCTGTCACCCAGGCTGGAGTACAGTGGCACACTCACGGCCACCGCAGCCTCGACCTACTAGGCGCAGGCGATCCTTCCACTTGGGCATTCCAAATAGCTGGAAATACAGGTGCACACGATCATGCCCAGCTTATTTTTTGATTTATTGTAGAGATGAGGTCTCACCAAGTGGCCCAGGCTGGTCTTAAACCCCTGAGCTCAGGCAATCCTCTTGCCTCAGCCTCCCAAAATGCGGGGATTATAGGCTTGAGCCACCGTGCCCAGCTTTGTTGTTGTTGTTGTTGTTTTAAAGCAGGATTTATTGAGAGGACAGAAAAACTTCCTCAGTGGGAGGGGACCCAGTCCAGTAGCAAATTTTTAATGAGATGGTAAAAGATATTTTACATCTTTTTTTTTTTTTTTGAGTTGGAGTCTCACTCTGTTGCCCAGACTGGGAGTGCAGTGGCCGCTCCTGGCCACCGCAGCCTCGACCTGATGGGCTCCGGCGATCCTTCTGCCTCAGCCTTCTGAGTAGCCGGAATTACAGGCACGCGCTACCACGCCCGGCTGATTTTTTGATTTATTGTAGAGATGAGGTCTCACCAAGTGGCCCAGGCTGGTCTTAAACCCCTGAGCTCAGGCAATCCTCTTGCCTCAGCCTCCCAAAATGCGGGGATTATAGGCTTGAGCCACCGTGCCCAGCTTTGTTGTTGTTGTTGTTGTTTTAAAGCAGGATTTATTGAGAGGACAGAAAAACTTCCTCAGTGGGAGGGGACCCAGTCCAGTAGCAAATTTTTAATGAGATGGTAAAAGATATTTTACATCTTTTTTTTTTTTTTGAGTTGGAGTCTCACTCTGTTGCCCAGACTGGAGTGCAGTGGCCGCTCCTGGCCACCGCAGCCTCGACCTGATGGGCTCCGGCGATCCTTCTGCCTCAGCCTTCTGAGTAGCCGGAATTACAGGCACGCGCTACCACGCCCGGCTGATTTTTTGATTTATTGTAGAGATGAGGTCTCGCTGCCCAGGCGGGTCTCGAACCCGCGGGCTCAGGCAATCCACTCACCTCAGTATCCCAAAGGCGCAGGATTACAGGCTGAGCCACTGAGCCTGGCTATTTTACATCTTTTATGCTCATAAACTTATAAAGAAACCTCCAACTTAAAAATGTGTGACAGACCGGGCTCAGTGGCTGAGCCTGTAATCCCAGCACTCTGGGAGGCTGAGGCAAGTGGATCAAAAGACTAATCAAAAATTAGCCAGAGCCGGGCTTGGTGGCTCAGCCTGTAATCCCACGCCTTTGGGAGGCTGAGGTGAGTGGAGTGCCTGAGCCCGTGGGTTCGAGACCCACCTGGGCAGTGAGACCTCATCTCTACAATAAATCAAAAAATTAGCCTGGCATGGTAGCGCGTGCCTGTAATTCCGGCTACTTGGAAGGCTGAGGTGGAAGGATCACCGGAGCCCAGCAGGTCGAGGCTGTGGTGGCCGGGAGCAGTCACTGCACTCCAGTCTGGGTGACAGAGTGAGACTCCAACTCAAAAAAAAAAATTAGCCAGGTGTGGTAGTACACGCTAATAGTTCCGGCGACTTGGAAGGCTGAGGCAGAAGGATCGCCGGAGTCCAGCAGGTTGAGGGTGCAGTGGCCAGGAGCGTGCCACTGCCCTCTAGCCTGGGTGACAGAGCCTCCAATTCAAAATAAAAGAACATAGGGTTTTTTTTAATTAAAGAAACGTGAAGGCAGCAAACCCCAAGACTCCTCCAGTTGCTCCAGAAACAATACATTAACATACCCTCAACTGGTCAAGCTTTTCTCGAATCTGAATGAATCCCAAGTGTAACTTGCCCCCGAAGTGATCTGCCAGACGACGGTCATTGTCATGGAGACCAAGGTAGGCTGAGCAGACCTCACAGACACGCAACTTTTGCTGTTGAAAACTGGATGCAGGCATGGAATTTCTGTATTCTTCCTGGAGAAAGGGAACAGAGAAATTAAAGTGAAGTTAAGGTATCCAGAACTGCCCCATATACACACCCACCAAAATGGAAACATTAGATGGGATAGTGGTGACTTTAAGTAAACATTAAAAACTAGTTTACATAGTGTCAGTTATTGATAACCAATGCAATTTTCTTTTTCTTCTTTTTTTTGAGTTGGAGTCCCACTCTGTCGCCCAGGCTGGAGTGCAGTGGCATGCTCATGGTCACCTCAGCGTCGACCTGCTGGGTTCCAGCAATCCTTCCACCTCAGCCTTTCAAGTAGCCGGAACTACAGGCACAAGCTACCATGCACGCTAATTTTTGATTTACTGTAGAGACGAGGTCTTACCATGTTGCCCAGGCTTGTCTCGAACTTGTGGCCTCAGGCAATCCTCTCACCTTGGGCTCCCAAAGTGTTGGGATTTTAGGCTTGAGCCACAGTGCCCAGCCAATTGTCATTTTTTTATTTAAATAATGAACTAATAGTCATAATGTAAGAGCAATTAGGAACACTCAAAACATTCAGATAAACAGGACTCTGTTTTCAGAGACCAGCAGGGAAGGCAGGTCTCCACTCTGCATGTTGAGAGCTTTATAAGGACCAGAGAAGCAAGGGAGCATCTTCAACAAACAAAAAATGAGTGGAATGCCTGAGCCCGCGGGTTCGAGACCCACCTGGGCAGGCGAGACATCATCTCTACAATAAATCAAAAAATTAGCCCGGGAGCAGCCACTGCACTTCAGTCTGGGCGACAGTGAGACTCCAACTCAAAACAAACAAACAAACAAAAAATACAGAGCAATCTATGACGACTGTTCCAGTGTCCAGGAAACTACCCCAGCACAGCTCCAAAAGTTAAAATTTGGAAGGAAAAAAACATTAGACATTTTCTTCAAAGGAAAAAAATGTGTACAACAGAATGACATTTCTTAACAAAAAAAGTTTAAAAAGTAAAGAACAGCCTGGCTCGGTGGCTCAGCCTGTAATCCCACGCCTTTGGGAAGCTGAGGTGAGTGGATTGCCTGAGCCCGCGGGTTCAAAACCCGCCTGGGCAACTTGGCAAGACCTCATCTCTACAATAAATCAAAAATTAGCCGGGCATGGCAGCGCGTGCCTGTAGTTCTGGCTGCTTGGAAGGCTGAGGCGGAAGGATTACCGGAGCCCAGCAGGTAGAGGCTGCGGAGGCCGGGAGCGGCCACTGCACTCTAGTCTGGGTGACTGAGTGAGACTCCAACTCAAAAAAAAAAAAAAAAAGTAAAGAAGATCAAGGCACAGTGGCTCACACCTGTAATCACAGAACTTTGGGAGATGGAGGTGAGAGGACTGCCTGAGCCCATGGGTTCGAGACCAGCCTGGGCAACACGTGGAGACCTTGTCTCTACAATAAATCAAAATATTAGCCAGGCACAGTGGCTCAAGCCTGTAATACCAGCAATTTGGAAGGCTAAGGTGAGAGGATTGCCTGAGCCTGCAGGTTTGAGACCAGCCTGGGCAACATGGTGAGACCCCATCTCTACAATTAAAAAAAAAAAATTAACTCAAAATAGACCATGGACCTAAACGTGAAATATAAAATCATAAAACTCCTAGAAGATAACACAAAAAGTCTACATGACTTTGTGTAGTGCTGTCTTTTCAGATACAACACCAAAGGCACAATCCATGAAAGAAATAGTTAAAAAGGTGGACTTCATAAAAATTTTTTTTTTTTTTAAATTGAATTGGAGTCTTACTCTGTCGCCCAGACTGGAGTGCAGTCGCTGCTCCCGGCCACCGCAGCCTCGACCTGCTGGGCTCCGGCGATCCTTCCGCCTCAGCCTTCCGAGTAGCCGGAATTGCAGGCATGCGCTACCACGCCCGGCTGAGTTTTTGATTTATTGTAGAGATGAAGTCTCGCTGTCCAGGCGGGTCTTGAACCCGAGGGCTCAGGCAATCCACTCACCTCAGCCTCCCAAAGGCGCAGGATTACAGTCTGAGTCACCGAGCCCGGCTCATAAAAATTTAAAACTTTTGCTCTGCAAAATCAATGTCAAGAGAACAAGGTGACAGTCTACAGACTGAAAGAAATTATTTGCGGCCGGGTTCGGTGTCTCAACCTGTAGTCCCAGCACTTTGGGAGGCCAAGATGAGTGGATTGCCAGAGCTCGTGGGTTCGAGACCCACCCGGGCAACTTGGCGAGACCTTGTCTCTACAATAAATAAAAAATTAGCTGGGTGTGGTAGCGCTTGCCTGTAGTTCCAGCTATTTGAAATGCTGAGACAAAAGGATCACCAGAGCCCAGCAGGCCGAGGCTGCGGTGGCCGGGAGCGATCACTGCACTCCAGTCTGGGCGACAGAGTGAGACTCCAACTCAAAAAAAAAAAAAAAAGATGCTCAACACTGTATGCTATTGCCTGAGCCTGCGGGTTCGAGACCCGCCTGGGCAGCAAGACCTCATCTCTACAATAAATCAAAAAATCAGCCAGGCGTGGTAGCGCATGCCTATAATTCCGGCTATTTGGAAGGCTGAGGCGGAAGGATCGCCGGAGCCCAGCAGGTCGAGGCTGTGGTGGCCGGGAGTGGCCACTGCACTCCAGTCTGGACGACAGAGTGAGACTCCAACTCAAAAAAAAAAGAAAATTGCAAATTAAAACAACGATAGGCCAGGCACAGTGGCTCAAGCCTATGATCCCAGCACTTTGGGAGGCCAAGACCTGCAAAAAATTAGCCAGGCATAGTGGCGTTCACCTGTGGTTCCAGCTACTTGGAAGGCTGAAGCAGAAGGATCACCTGAGCCCGGCAGGTCGAGGATGTGAGGTTGCCATGAATGTGCCACTGCACTCCAGCCTGGGTGACAAAATGAAACTCTGACTTAAGAAAAAAATAAAAAAAATTTCAAAGATCATAAAAGTGGAGAAAATATTCCTGGCCTGGTGGCTCATGCCTATAATCCCAGCACTTCGGGAGGTGGAGACAAGAGGACTGCCTGAGCCCAAGGGGTTCGACACCAGCCTGGGCAACTTGGTTGAAACCTCGTCTCTACAATAAATCAGGAAAAATTAGCTGGATGTGGTGGCACACTCCTATAGTTCCAGCTACTTGGAAGACTGAGGCGGAAGGATCACTTGAGCCCAGTAGGTCGAGGCTGTGGTGGCCATGACATGCCACTGCACTTCAGCCTGGACAACAGAGAAATTCCAACTCAAAAAATAAAAATAAATAAATAAAATACCACTATACACCTATCTGAGTGGCCAAAATCCATATACTAAATCCAAATGCTAAAGATGTGAAAAAACTAGCCAGGCTCGATGGCTCAGCCTGTAATCCTGCGCTTTGGGAGGCTGAGGTGAGTGAATTGCCTGAGCTCGCGAGTTCGAGCACCACTTGGGCAACTTGGTGAGACCTCATCTCTACAATAAATCAAAAACTCAGCCGGACATGGTAGCATGCACCCGTAGTTCCAGCTGCTTGGAAGACTGAGGCAGAAGGATCGCCGGATCCCAGCAGGTCGAGGCTGCAGTGGCCGGGAGCAGTCACTGCACTCCAGTCTGGGCGACAGAGTAAGACCGCAACTCAAAAAAAAAAAAAAAAAAAAAAAAAGATGTGGAGAAACAGGAACTCTCATTCATTGCTGGTGGAAATGCAAAATGGTACAGCTACTCTGGAAGACAGATAGGTGGTTTCTTATAAAACTAAACATCTCCTTACCATGACTCAGCAATCATGCTTCTTAGTATTTTTTTTTGAGTCTCACTCTGTCACCCAGACTGGAGTGCAGTGGCCGCTCCCGGCCACCGCAGCCTCGACCTGCTGGGCTCCAATGATCCTTCTGCCTCAGCCTTCCGAGAAGCCAGAATTACAGGCACGCAATACCGTGCATGGCTGATTTTTTGATTTATTGTAGAGATGAGGTCAGGCAATCCACTCACCTCAGCCTCCCAAAGGCGCGGAATTACAAACTGAGCCACCAAGTCCGGCTGCTTCTTAGTAATTACCCAAGAGCTGAAAATGTATGTTCACGCAAAAATCTGTACAAGGATACTTATAGCAGCTTCACTCATCTTTTTGATGTTGAGTTGGAGTCTCACTCTGTTGCTTAGGCTGGAGTACAGTGGCATGATCACAGCTACCCCAGTGTTGATCTGCTGGCTCAAGCGATCCTTCTGCGTCAGCCTTCCTAGTAGCTGGAACTACAGATGTGCACTATCACAACTGGCTAATTTTTTGATTTACTGTAGAGATGAGGTCTCACCAAGCTGCCCAGGATGGAAACCATGGGCTCAGGCAATCCCCTCACCTCAGCCTCCCAAAGTGCTGGGGTCATAAGCTTGAGTCATTACACCCAGCCCAGTTTCATTCTTAATTGCCAAAAGTTAAAAGCAACTAAGATGTCCTTTAGGCCGGACCTGGCGGCTCAGCCTGTAATCCCGCGCCTCTGGGAGGCTGAGGTGAGTGGATTGCCTGAGGCCACAGGTTCGAGTCCCGCCTGGGCAACTTGGCGAGACCTCATCTCTACAATAAATCAAAAATTAGCCGGGCGTGGTAGCGCACACCTGTGGTTCCAGCTACTTGGAAGGCTGAGGCAGAAGGATCACCGGAGCCCAGCAGGTCGAGGCTGCGGTGGCCGGGAGCGGCCACTGCACTCCAGTCTGGGCGAGAGAGACTCCAACTCAAAAAAATAAAAAAAAAGAAAAGAAAACTAGAGAAAAGGTTATTAAGAAAATCATAAAGAAAATATATATACAGTACTACAGTATATCCATTCTGTAAATTCATGTTGTCTGTTTACAAAATCAATCTGTCTGTTTGGGGCTGGGTGCAGTGGCTCACACCTGTAATTCCAGCACTTTGGGAGGCTGGGGATAGAGAAATGCTTGAGCCCAGAACTTTGAGACAACTTGGGCAACATAATGAGAACTCGTCTCAACAAAAATTAAAAAATTAGTCAGGCAAGCGCCTATAGCCCCAGCTACTTGGGAGGCTGAGGCATAAGGATCTTCTGAGCCCAGAAGGCTAAGGCTGTGGTAAGCCACAATTGTGCCACTGCACTTCAGTCTAGGAAAGAGAGACCCCAACTCAAGAAAAAAAACTTCCTACCTGAAATGGCAGGCAATCTCAGCTGCAAATTTCAATCTACTTTACCTATCAAGAATTCAATTTTTTTATAATGTCATGACTTTCCTCTGCTCCTTGGGAGCACTTTCAGCACCACTACTGGCACTTCACATGGGTCTCCTGGTGTTACTTGAAGTTTATGCATCATGATGAAAAATATGCAAGAACCATGAGGCCTCCTTTCACTGCAAAAAGTGACTTACTGGCGAAAGCCACCATGCCTGGCTCCACATACCTCTTATGCATTCATGACATAGTTAACATTTTTCTTAAAATGTTTCAGTATCTCCAGGTTACACGATTTGTCTACAAGTTTTTTTCATCACAAATTTCAAAAGAAATCTGACGTTAATTGGAAAAAATATCCATACCCAGTTGCAATGTCTCATGCCTGTGGTCCCAGTACTTTGAGAGGCCAAGCGGGGAGGACTCCTCAAACCCAGGAGTTCAAGACAAACAAGACTTAGCCAGGTGGGGGGGCACATGACTATAGTCCCAGCTTCTCGGGCAGCTGAGGTAGAAGGATTCCCTAAAATCAGGAGGTTGGATACAGTGAGCTGTGATAATGCCACTGCACTTCAGCCTGAGCAACAGAGTAAAACCCCGACTGGGGGGGAGGGGTGGGGCTAATAATATCCACGTATAAGTGGACCCATGCAGTTAAGTTCGTGTTGTTTGCTAGTATGGTTCCAACTACAGGACAATCTAGCAAAACTATGAAGACAATAAAAAGATCAGTGGTTACCAAGGATAAGGGGGGAGGAATAGGTAGAACACAGGAACTGTAGGGGCAATGAAACTATTTTGTATGATACTACTACAATGGTAGATACATGTCATATATTTTTCAGAACCCACAATGTAAATTGTGGACTCTGGGTGACAACAATGTGTAAGTGCAGGTTCACTGGTAGTAACTAACGTACCACTCTGGGGGATGCTGACAATGGGGGAGGTTGTGTGGGGAATGGAATGCACAGGAAACCTCTGTACCTTCCTCTCAATTTTGCTGTGAACCTAAAACTACTTGAAAAAACAAAACTTATTCGAGTTACGAGTCCCCTTTCTCTAAGACATCTATTTCGCCAACCTCAGCATCTTTCTTCTTTGCACGAACTTTCTCGACTTCCATAAGAATCTTCTGGGATTCATCCACATTTCCTTCAGCCCCCAGCTGCTCAGCTTTAGCAAGGAGTTTTCCTATTTCTTCATTCAACTCATGTACTTTTTCTGCCTGTGGGGCGAGAAAGAATCAGGTAAACAGACCCTAAAAACAAGAGCATGAATGCAAAGGAAGCAAATATTTCTCTTGCTGCATTTCCAATCTGTACTATTGAAAATAAATGAACAGATCAAGATCCACACTGAGTCATCACACATTTAACAACTGTGACATTTATATGGCTTCCAATGAGATTCTGACCATCAACTAAACCTGTATATTGTGATTCAATAAAACCAGTAGTGCCAGGCTCGGTGGCTCAGCCTGTAATCCTGCACCTCTGGGAGGCTGAGGTGAGTGGATTGCCTGAGCCCGCGGGTTCAAGACCCGCCTGGGCAACTTGGCGAGACCTCATCTCCACAATAAATCAAAAAATGAGCCGGGCGTGGTAGCGCGTGCCTGTAGTTCCAGCTACTTGGAAGGCTGAGGCGGAAGGATCGCCGGAGCCCAGCAGGTCGAGGCTGCAGTGGCCGAGAGCGGCCACTGCACTCCAGTCTGGGTGACAGAGTGAGACTCCAACTCAAAAAAAAAATAAATAAATAAAGCCAGTAGCATCTTTGTCATTTCCAACATGGTTCCAAGGATCATGAAATGCTGGTCATTTTCTAGGCTGCTTCATCTTATGTCTTTTAGCACAGTTCAATCTTCTGGGTGTGGATAATAAAATGTCTATGTTTAAATTTAAGTGCATAAGGTCGGGCTCAGTGGCTCAGCCTACAATCCCAGCACTTTGGGAGGCCGAGGCCAGCGGACTGCCTGAGCCCGCGGGTTTGAGACCCGCCTGGGCAACTTGGCGAGACCTCGTCTCTACAATAAATCAAAAACTAGCCGGGCGTGGTAGCATACGCCTGTAGTTCCAGCTACGTGGAAGGCTGAGGCGGAAGGATCACCAGAGTCCAGCAGGTAGAGGCTGCGGTGGCCGGGAGCGGCCACTGCACTCCAGTCTGGGCGACAGAGTGAAACTCCAACTCAAACAAACAAACAAAAAAAAAGTGCATAAATTTATGCTATAAACAAAATACTTAATTATTGGGTTTTACTTTCAGAAACAATTTAGCACCTTTGGTCCAATCAGCAATTGCATATACCCTAATCTTTACATTACTGAAAAGAAAGAACAATGAAAGACTTAGTCCCACTGCAGAGGAAAACAGAAGAGTAATGTAGCTTACAATGAGGCTAGTTATATACAGATCTACCTCATTCTTCATGCCACGATATAGATACAGCATAGTTTAACCATTTCCCTACTCAATTTTCCCCGTTTTACGTGGGGATGGTAAACAAAGATTCTTTTTTTTTTTTTTTTTGAGTTGGAGTCTCATTCTTTTTTTTTTTTTTTTTTGAGTTGGAGTCTCACTCTGTCGCCCAGACTGGAGTGCAGTGGCCGCTCCTCGACCTGCTAGGCTCCGGCGATCTTTCTGCCTCAGCCTTCCAAGTAGCCAGAATTACAGGCATGTGCTACCACGCCCAGCCGATTTTTTGATTTATTGTAGAGATGAGGTCTCGCTTCCCAGGTGGGTCTCGAACCCGCAAGCTCAGGCAATTCACTCACCTCAGCCTCCCAAAGGCGTGGGATTACAGGCTGAGCCACCGAGCCCGGCTTGGAGTCTCATTCTTGACACCCATGCTGGAGTGCAGTGGGATGCTCACGGTCACCGCAGTCTCGACCTGCAAGGCTTAGGCAATCCTTCCGCCTCAGCCTTCCATGTAGCTGGAATAGACGCATGCCACCACATCCAGTTAGCTTTTGTGATTTATTGTAGAGACAAGGTCTCACCAAGTTCCCAGGCTGGTCTCAAACCCCTCAGGCAATCCTCTCGCCTCAGCCTCCCAGAGTGCTGGGATTACAGGCTAAGCCACCATGCCCGTCCAACAAAGTAAGTTTTAAGAATATATCTAGAAGGGGAAAAAATGGACAGAAGCAACAGCTCCTGGGGGAAGGTGGTCAGAGTCCACTGATAAATGAATGTTTGGTCACAGACTTCTGTCCTTACTGGGATAAAACAGAGTACTGACCACCCTGAAGTCACCCAATCCGTGCTAATGGCAAGTTTATAGTGGTCATCCCAGTATTGCAAGATAGTCTTATACCAAAGCCACCCAGACACACCTTTGCAGAAACTTCCGCACTGATCTCCTCCTGTGTTTCCGCCAGCCGTTTCTTGGCAAGCTCAGTTCTCCGATCACACTCTGCAATAAAGGACTCCAAATGATCCATTGCCTAGCACAGGAAAAGCAGAGAGCTATAATAAATTATGCGCACAGTCTTGGCACCCATTTGTTTGATAGGATATATGCTCCAGGGTTGGTTTCTTAAAGCCTGTAGGTTCAATGGGAAGACTTTAAACTAATCTAACACATTCATAATCACATTAAATCAAGGGGGATGTGCTAAACCAAACGACTGTTCAGAAGAATGGTCTTTTCATCTGATTTCCTTGTTTGTTTCCAGAATTTGTAAAAGAACCTCCAACCCTCAATGACATTACCAAGGAATGTTGAGGAAAACTAAAACACTTGGCCACAATAGAGTTCTCTGAGGGACAGAAAGCCCTGAACCAAGACTAGTGCTAGAGGCCCTCTTCTGGAGAGTGGGAAGGGCAGATGATGTACTCACTGGTCTTTGTGAGCCACGTAAATATTATTCCCTCATGTTCTGAGGGTAGAGTCCCCCCTTTCACCTCAAAAACAAAACAATAGAACAAACATTACTGAGAGCTGTGAATACATTTAGTTATTGCCCATTGTCTAACATAGTAGGAAAACTGACTATTATTTACCCAAAGTAAAGGAAAAGAAATCTAGATACCTAATTGCTTATCTAAGAGATGGTGGGAAACAATAAGAAACAAATGAGTAAGACACTACATACTACTAGGCAAAGGCCAACGTAATTTCAGATAAACATACAAATAGGACATCACTTGTCCAACTATCAGTCTACGACCAGTAATCAGAAACAATGAAGTTACACCATGCTAATGTTACACCTTGCTAATGTCAGCATCATGCTGAACATCAAAACAAGTTTGTTCAGCAGTGATAACAAGCTTCAGTGTGATCTGACACCAAAGAAGAAAAGAAAATCTGAGGTGAAGATGAGAAGCCATATGAAAGTTAAGGCAACAGGCCAAGGGGTGATAATCTATGCTACCCCTCTAAAATGGACAGAAGAGAATAAATAGGTCAGCTGGAAGAAAATGCTCCACAAAGATCAGTGCAACACTGGGATGAATCACAGGGACACTGGAAAAGGTTATGGTCTCCTCCAGAAATCTTTCTTTTTTCAAATACATGCATACTTGGGAGTAGACCAAGACAGGGAAGAAGCTCCGAGTCTGCTAGTGTCAAGTATCCCAGAAAAGTAGAGAAAGGCTAAAGCATATCATTCAGAGGCTGACTCCCAGATATCACTCCACAACCTTGGAATTCAAGAATTTCCTCTTGCTACTCACCTAAATATTCTTTGGTAAACACTTCACTATGCACAAATCAAAGAATCAGGAAAGCAAGGGATCTGGCATTTGCTTGCTTATACATACTCGCACACAGTGCTTCCTGGAAAAATGGAGAGCTGGCTGGAGTTCATCAGAACCAAACTGCCAGTGAGCTGATAAGGGCCTGTACTTTCTGTGCTCACTTGGGACACCAGCTCTCAAGAGAACAGCCTCAGATGCCCCAGGCTCACCCCATGCAGCACCTGTCTACTGTCTGTCCAGCAAAGTGATTACACACCTGAGACAGACCCAGAGATTCACTAATCAGCTGTCAAATGGGGAGCAGATGTCTGACAACCCTGTCAATACCTTTAGCAATCAAAGTAATTACCTTCATTTCAGGCAGAATCCAAACTGACAATGAACTCACATGTCTGACAACCTAAAAACTAAAGGGTAAACTTTACCACAGAGAACAAGCAGCCCATGAAAAGGTCTGTCGCCCAGGTTGGAGTGCTGTGGCACACTCTTGGCCATTGCAGCCTTGGTCTGCTGGGTTCAGGTGCTCTTTCCGCCTCTGTCTTTCAAGTAGCTGGAGTTACAGGCACATGCCACCACGCCCGGCTAATTTTTTTGATTTACTGTAGAGATGAGGTCTCACCAAGTTTCCCAGGCTGGTCTTGAACCCATGAGCTCAGGCAATTCTCTCGCCTCGGTCTCCCAAAGTGCTGGGATTATAGGCATGAGCTACCATGTCTGGCCACGAAAAGGTCTTTTAACTGACATGTTCTTTAAAAAGAGACTCTGTTCTAATGTCTGCCCCTCCCCCAAAGTGTTTCTCAACTTCAGACTGGTTCCTAAATTAAAGAGATTTACATGATAAAAAGATACTGGAGTCCAAAAATTAGTTCCTAATCACAATGTACCACTTACTAGAAAGTCATCCAACCTCTATAACCATTTCACAGGGTGATGTGATGAAACATGAATTCCTAAAAGCACCTGAGCAAAGCACCAGCACAAAATCCTCAGTGACCTCACAGCATGGCCGAACCAGGCAGTTTTAGCAGACCTCATCAGTGCTGGAGGAGGCTATCGCTCCACATACAGGACTGTCTGGTGCTGTTCCCAACTCTGCCTGCCCAGCAGCAATGACACCAGCAGGCAATCAGTAAGCCTGAGAGAAGCTCATGCAGTCAGGCAACTGTCACTGCAGACAGGTACCCTTGTGCTGGACTGCATGCTCTACAAGCCTCAGAACTGCCACAGAGGGACTTAGGGTCTCTACTGCACAAATGATGATACTGAAGTACAGCTTCTAAGTTACTAAGTGAAAAAATCAGGACACAAGGGCCTGTGGCTTGGCTCCCAAGTCCCTGCACTTCATCCTTACAACTCTGAGGCTGTCATTGTCAGTTCAGTTTATAGATGCACAAAAGAGAGTAAAATAATTTGCTGAGGGTCACACAGGAATTCTAACCCAGGATATCTGACATAGAAAATTACAATTATTATCTGTAAGACAGAAAAAATAGGTATAATCAGAACTGGTTTCATTTGATATATTAAGGGCAGTCTGGAAATGAACTGATTATGTTGTTCTGAAAACCTGAAAAAACATCACAAAGCAAGACACTTTGGGGAAAAAGGTTAATTATATTTTGACTAAAATAAAAAGATAATTTCTTTACTCTTTCAACATGTGAACACTAAAGAAATGTAGTACTCTGTACCTTTTTCATAGGTTACGTTAACATGATTAATATTGCTGTTTGCCAGTTTACAAGTTGAGAAACTCAAATTTTATTTCTAAATTACCTAATAACAAATATAACACAACCTTTCCCAGAGATTTTCTGGATAAAACACTAGAAAGAAACCAAGGTCATGCCCTGGTATAGTCAGGCTAAGTCTATATTAGGCTAGAAGGAGCCAATGGTGAGGACTGGGAGACATAAAATGCATGAGTTCTGGATGGATCCCAGGTGGAAATGTGCAGAAATTCTACCCACCAAGCTGAGGGTCTAGGCAGGAAATGAAATCCTAAAATAAAAAAAAAAAAAACCTTAGATACCTCTCTGATTGGCAGACCCAAAAGTTTGGTAACATGCTTTGTTAGCTAAAACAAGTAAAAATAGGAATCCTCACGAACTGCTAGTGGGAGCATTCACCTCTCTGGAGAACACTGTTACTACCCAAATGACAAATGCATCTAACTTTTCTAACCCAACAGTTCTACTTCTAGAAAACTTTCCTAAATATACTCAATACATACCAATGTAAATGAGGACCTTTGCCACACAATATCCATCAATGGGAAACTGGTCATATAATAGATATCCATTTTTTGAAATTCTACTTAGTCACAAAAAAGGAGTAAGAAAACTCTTGAGGCCAAGCGTGCTGATTCACACCTGCAACCCCAGCACTTTGGGAGGCTAAGGTGAGAGAACTGTTTGAGCCCAGGAGTTTGAGACCAGCCTGGGAACACAGCAAGACCTCCTCTCTACAAAAGAAATAAAAAAAATTAACCAGGCATGGTGGCACACACCTACAGTCCCAGTTACTTGGGAGGATGGCCTAAGGCCAGAAGGTCCAGGCTGTGGTAAGCCATGATCATGCCATTGCACTCAGCCTGGGTGAATAGAGTGAGACTCCAACTCAAAACAACAACAACAAAAAAGAAAGAAAACTCTTTATGTACAACAGGAAATAAAATAATAGAAAGGTTAAAAGGGAGGGGCAGGCAAGGCACAGTGGCTCATGTCTATAATCCCAGCACTTTGGGAGGCCGAGGCAAGAGGATTGCCTGAGCTCAGGGGTTTGAGACCAACCTGGGTAACTTGGTGAGATCTGTCTTCTACATCAAATAAAAAAATAAGCCGGGCATTTTTTGAGCCAGGTAGTGGGCGCCTGTAGTTTCAGCTACTTGAAAGGCTGAGGCAGAAGGATCAGCTAGCTGTTATTATTGCACACTAGCCTGGGGAACAGAGACTGACTCAAATTAAAAAGGGGGGGAGGTATAGAATAGGTGTATAGTAGACTACCACTTGTATTTTTAAAAAAAGGTGGGGTTGCTTTGGGAGGCTGCAGCAAGGATTGGTGAGGCTAGGAGTTTGAGAGCAGCCTGGGCAACAGCAAGATCTTGTCTCCACAAAAAATTTAAAAATTAGCCAGGCATGATGGTACACACTTGAAGTCCTAGCTACTCAGGGGACTTAGGCTGGAGGTCGAGGCTGCAGTAAGCTGCAATTGTGCCATTGCACTCCATCCTGGGCAACAGAGTGAGACAACAACTCAAAAACAACAACAAAAAAAGAATACAGACATACTTTCCCCTCTGGTATTCACATAAACTCTAAAGGAAAGAGAAACTTTGCTGGATTACCTCTGGAGAAAACCAGGTAGTTGATAGTTAGATGGAGGTTTTCACAACATACCTTTTGTCTTTTAAATTGAGTCACATAATGTTATTCTTTTTTTTTTTTTTTTTTGAGTTGGAGTCTCACTCTGTCACCCAGACTGGAGTGCAGTGGCCGCTCCCAGCCACCGCAGCCTCGACCTGCTGGGCTCCGGAGATCCTTCCACCTCAGCCTTCCAAGCAGCCGGAATTACAGGCATGCACCCGGCTGATTTTTTTGATTTATTGTAGAGATGAGGTCTCACCAAGCTGCCCAGGCGGGTCTCGAACCCGTGGGCTCAGGCAATCCACTCACCTCAGCCTCCCAAGGTGCAGGATTACAGCCTGAGCCACCGAGCTCGGCTTATACTTATTTTAAAAATTAATAAGAGATGCCATAGCCCTAATGAAATAATGTATCTAGGCAATAATCTTCAGCTGCTGCTTAAAGCATTAGACCAACAGCTGGTAGGGACCTTTACAATGAACTGTTCAAGGGGGCTCTCCATACCTAAGCCTCCCAGTGTGATGTAACAAGTGAAGTACACAAGTTTCATCTCTGAAACATTCTTGTCAAAAAAACAAATCTCATGATCAACCTTTCAGATCCAACTCCCAGAGTACAGAAAAATTTCTTTTTTTTTTTTTAAAGAAGCAATTTCTCGCTGTCACCCAGGCTGAGGTGCAGTAGTGCAATCAAAGTTCACTGCAGTCGCAAACTCCTGGGCACCACACCCAGCTAATTTTTTTTGTAGAGAAAGAGTCTTGCCCTGTAACCCAGGCTGGTCTTGAATCCTGGGCTCAAGCAACCCTCCAGCCTCAGCCTTTCAAAGTGCTGGAGTTACAGGCATGAGCCACCACACCTGGGCTCATAAATGATTTTTAGGGTGGTAGAGATGTGACTAACTTCTTTTTTTTTTGAGTTGGAGTTCACTCTGTCGCCCAGACTGGAGTGCAATGGCATGTTCCTGGCCACTGCAGCCTCGACCTGTTGGGCTCCAGCGATCCTTCCGCCTCAGCCTTCCAAGTGGCCGGAACTACAGGTGTGCGCTACTACGCCCGGCTAATTTTTTGATTTATTGTAGATGAGGTCTCGCCAAGTTGCCCAGGCAGGTCTTGAAACCGCAGGCTCAGGCAGTTCACTCACCTCGGCCTCCCAAAGCACAGGATTACAGGCTGAGCCACCCGAGCCCAGCTCATTCTCTTTTCATAGCCATGTACCTTTTCAATATAATGAAGAGCTATAATTTCACCAGTTCCCTACTGAGGAAGTCCACTTAGTTCCTGCCTTCTGCAGTTTATAATGGGGCACATACACTCGGTAGCAAATTTATCTCTGTGCATATTCAAGTGTACCAGTCAGATGTGCTGTCAGACTGGTACTGTTGGGATATGATTTTCCATCTCGAGATGTTGCTGAATTACAGTCACCATGTTGTACATGATGAGGTCACTAGAACCGTATTCACCTTACTATTGAACGTTTATACCCCTTGACTGACATCTCTCTACATCCCCCACTCCTCTGTGTGGTAATTTCTGATATGCTACTATTTCAAGTTTTCACATAGACAAATGTATTCATCTTTCTCTTATAGCTTCTAGGCTTTATAACGTCTCATGATGGCAAAACAAAACTCATTCTAGGGGGATCCAATCTGCTAGTGCTTCAACTAGCTAAGGCACAGTTTTTAACATTTTTCAATGAACAACCCATCTACTCCACCCTGGTTGATCACACGCCCTTCATAATACAGTATACTAAATTACCACATAGATTTCAGTCACTTTCTATAGTCTCAGTTTCTTCCATTAATTTATTCCTTCCCTAACATTAATCAGGCCATTTAAAAAGTGAATTAAGGCCGGGCATGGTGGCTCAAGTCTATAATCCCAGCACTTTGGGAGGTTGAGGCGAGAGGACGGCCTGAGCTCAGGGGGTCAAGACCAGCTTAGGCAACTTGTTGAGACCTCGTCTCTACAAAAAAAAAAAAAAAAAAGGCCGGGTGTCATAGCATGCGCCTGTAGTTCCAGCTACTTGGAAGGTTTGCCTAAACCCAGCTGCTCGTGACTACGGTGGCCATGAGCTTGCCATTGCACTCCAGCCAGGACAATAGAGTAAGACTCCCAACTCAAAAAAAATAAAAATAAAAATAAAGTTTATTAACATTCTGGGTTAGTAAAAATGCTAAGAATTGTGATCCAAAAAGCTGAAATCACTGAGATTTCAACCTATATATCTGTATACCTATCAGTTTGTGAAACCTGACATCTTAAAGTTATGACTTCTTTACATAAGACCACTGGTTTAGACAGAATTTATTCTAAATGTCATGGTTGAGGAAACTCTTTCAGTTCTACATTTTTCACTGGCTCCTTCACTCCGAGCTCAATCCCCTTTCAGTCTTCACTCAGGAACTTGAATGGGATCAAACCCCTCAACTGATCTCTGTTCACATTAGTGATGGAGGATTAGTGATAAAAAAGAACGAAAATGGAGTGACTCTAAATCATATATTCTCAATGGGGGAAGGAGTGAAAATTGGTCTTAAAGAGTAAAAAAAACAAAAAAAGCCGGGCTTGGTGGCTCAGCCTGTAATCCCGCGCCTTTGGGAGGCTGAGGTGCCTGAGTCTGCGGGTTCGAGAACTGCCTGGGCAGGTGAGACCTCATCTCTACAATAAAACCAAAAAATTAGCCGGGCGTGGTAGCACGCACCTGTAATTCCGGCTACTCAGAAGGCTGAGGCAAAAGGATCGCCGGAGCCCAGCAGGCCACTGCACTCCAGTCTGGGCAACAGAGTGAGACTCCAACTCAAAAAAAAAAAAAAAAAAAAATCTGATATTACAATCATTTGCAGTCCACCAAAGGATCACAGTACATAAACACAGATATACAGAATATCCATGGTTTCTAAATTTCATGGGGAAGGGAGGGGGTGTTAATTAGGAAAAAAGTCTAATGGGCTCCTTTGGGGACAATAATGAAAAAAGCTGAGAAATGCTACCTGAAATAGATTCACTAATGTAGATAAAATATGACAGCTAAGCTGGGCTAGGTGGCTCAGCCTGTAATCCTGCACTTTGGGAGGCTAAGGTTGAGTGTATTGCCTGAGCCCGCAGGTTCGAGACCTGCCTGGACAACTTGGCGAGACTTCATCTCTACAATAAATCAAAAAATTAGCAGGGCATGATAGTGCTCGCCTGTAGTTCTAGCTACATGGAAGGCTGAGATGGAAGGATCGCCAGAGTCCAGCAGGTCGAGGCTGTAGTGGCCGGGAGCACGCCGCTGCACTCCAGTCTGGGCGACAGATTGAGACTCCAATTCAAAAAAAAAAAAAAAAAAAAAAAAGACAGCTACGAAATACTAAATAAATGTACATTAAGACAAAAATGACAGCCAGGCGTGGTTAGCACGCACCTGTAATTCCGGCTACTCGGAAGGCTTAGGTGGAAGGATCACCGGAGCCCGGCAGGTCAAGGCTGCAGTGGCCAGGAGCGGCCACTGCACTCCAGTCTGGGCGACAGAGTGAGACTCCAACTCAAAAAAAAAAGGCCAAAATGAAATGCTATCTTACAAACACTACATTACAAAAATTAAAGTCTGATAACACAGTGTTAGTGAGAGTGTATGTACTGCTACTGGGAGTATAAACTGATACAGCTATTTAATTACACAACAGAAACAAGAAAAGGACAACATTAAAGACTTTTCTTGAGAGGATAAACACGGCCATTCCCTACAACCCAGCAATTCCTCTCCTAGAAATATAACCTAGATAAATCCTTATATACAAGACAAAGACATTCAAAAATATCCATAATATTGTCCACAACAGTTAAAAAAAAACAACAAAAAACCTAGAATCAATCCAAATGTCTATGAATAAGGACAGCTTGAGGAATATTCAGCAGCAATGAAAACAAATATTCAACATGAGTAAACAGAAACATAATACTGAACAACAAAAAACAAGTTTTAAAGACACTAGAAAACCATTTTTATAAAGCTCTAAACCAAGAACACACTATTCAAAAAATTATAAAATTGTAATAAAAATATTTGTAAAAGCAAGAAAATAATACATACATTCAGGACAGTGATGAGGTGGTAGACACAACAGAAAGCAGTACTGGCTATGCTCTAGCTCTCAGCTAGAGTGGCAAGAAAACAAGTGTCAATGTATGATTTTGCTTCATAACTTACGTATGTTACATCATTGTTAGTTCAATATTGGGCTCTTTGCAGGAGGAATAAATCAACATCAAATAAAACTTACATCCAATTCAAAAAACAGGTCTCTTTCTTTACTTGCAATCTCATAATCTGCTCGGAGGGCCAAGTCGTGAATTTTGGTACATTCTCCTAAATCCATGCGCTGTGGGAAAGAAAAAATGTACACATGAACATCTACCCATTGCAGAAAGCACGTAACACGACTTGGTATTACAACTTCACCAAGATAAACAATATTTTTTTGAATACTAAAACTACAATTTAAAAAATTAAGAAACAGGATATGGTTGAAAAGCCTTATTTCAAGCTGGGCTCCGTGGCTCAGCCTGTAATCCCACGCCTTTGGGAGGCTGAGGTGAGTGGATTGCCTGAGCCCCCAGGTTTGAGACTCGCCTGGGCAGTGAGACCTCCTCTCTACAATAAATCAAAAAATCAGCCGGGCAAGGTAGCGCATGCCTGCAATTCTGGCTACTTGGAAGGCTGAGGCGGAAGGATTGCCGGAGCCCAGCAGGTCGAGGCTGCGGTGGCCAGGAGCAGCCACTGCACTCCAGTCTGGGCGACAGAGTGGAGACTCCAACTCAGGAAAAAAAAAAAAGCCTTATTTCTCTTTTAACACCATGATTATATGATACTTGGAACTGATGAACTGATGCATTTAACAGCATAAGGTTTATATCTTTTAGGCCCAAAGATAAGTGAACTATAATCATGAAAACTACACAAATTAGCTTTTGCCAGTTTTATTTATTGCTGCATTAGTTGAAGCATTCAGTAAGTGATGGCATCTCCATGTGAGAGGGGACTTTCAAGAAAAAGGCTGGAAAACAGTATCAGTGCAACAAGTTTCTAGGTATTCCTCCTTGCAATCTCAACTACTCAAAATGCTCAGTGATTAAGATGCAGAAACAAGGAAAAAGAAGAGCAGATAGAAATCAGATTTTGGCAATTACAATACAACCTAACTCTTGGCTTTGTGCAGCTTGTTGTATATCAAAGGGAATAAAGCCACACAAGCTGATTCAGGGCCAAATGAATCCTCCAAGCATTCTCCTAACTTAGTAAATGACCTGAGACATGTAACTGGCACACTCAGTTGCCCCATTTGAGAAGCAAAAGGCTCTATGACAAAAAAAAAAAATGACCTATGTTGTAAGATTCATTTGATGTACTATTATGTGTTCTAACTACATGTAGTACATTAGACAACAGTGCATATTTTGTATCTAAGTCCTGAGTACAAGACTCTGTGCAGACACCTTCTGCCTGTGGTCATCTATACAGCAATAGGGAAGTTTGTATGTTGAGGACCAAGGAATCAAGTTATAGGATGCATGTTAACAAGATCAACAACCCAACTATGAGACACCCTCAATCAGACAAAAAAACGTGGCTATGTAACCAGCAAAAAAAAAAAAAAAAGACACCCAGGAATTCCTTTAAACTCAAACTACAAATGTATTCACAACTATTTCAGAAACTTCATGATTTACAAAATCCTAAACATTCTAGGCAAATTAGAGAAGTTTGCAGTATCTGACTCTTGGGACACTGTCATAGAAAGCATGCGCCATGCTCATTAACAAAACCTCGCCAGCAACAAAGCCAGTATTGGGATAGGCAGACAGCTGGTCTGCTTAGTGTGGAGATCTTCATTTTGGCTACAGATAGTTTCTCCTTCACCATTCATACTCTGAAGTCAGAGGAAGCTCATGTCATGTCGGCTACATGGAAGATCTAGAGGGAGGGCAATAATGGTTTTAGAAGCCAGGGCTGAAAATAAAATCACCTCCCTTAAAAACCTGACAATGTTTACTTCATTTACTCTTCTAAGTTCCAGGTACTATTTATATATATTTATATAAATATATACATATATAGTTTTCAACAATGAAACCAAGCATTATAGTTGGAAAAAATGAATGGTGGCTGTCAGAAAAAAATGCTTTAAACAAATAAAGGCTTATAGTTATCACAAATGAAACTAAGCATTATAGCTGAAAAATGAGTGATAGCTTTCAGATAAAAATCCTTTAAATGAGCCAGGCTCGGTGGCTCAGCCTGTAATCCCGCGCCTTTGGGAGGCTGAGGTGAGTGGATTGCCTGAGCCCGCGGGTTCGAGACCCGCCTGGGCAGCGAGACCTCATCTCTACAATAAATAAAAAAATCAGCCAGGCGTGGTAGCGCATGCCTGTAATTCCGGCTACTCGGAAGGCTGAGGCGGAAGGATCGCTGGAGCCCAGCAGGTCGAGGCTGCGGTGGCCGGGAGCGGCCACTGCACTCCAGTCTGGGCGACAGAGTGAGACTCCAACTCAAAAAAAAAAAAAATTCCTTTAAATGGCTGGGCTCCGGTGGCTCAGCCTGTAATCTCAGCACTTTGGGAGGCCAAGGCAAGTGGACTGCTTAAGCCCGCAGATTCGAGACCAGCCTGGGCAACTCGGCGAGACCTCATCTCTACAATAAATCAAAAGATAAGGCAGGCGTGGTAGCATGTGCCTGTAATTCTGGCTACTTGGAAGGCTTAAGTCGAAGATCACCTGAGCCCAGGAGGTCGAGGCTGCAGTGGCCGTAAGTGTGCCACTGCACTCCAGCCTGGGCGACAGAGTGAGATTCCACTTCAAAAAAAAAAAAACTATAAAAATATTATGCCACTCCTTGAAGAAATCAACACATTTATTCAAAATTAGTTAGAATTTAAGAAAGCTAAAGAGAGAAGGATTATCTGCAGTGATTTCAGTCATTTATAGAAAAGGAGTCCTATAAAGACCACCACCGCTTTAAGATTACACATCGACCTCACAGAATACAAGAAACTATCCTTTTTTTTTTTTTTTTGAGTTGGAGTCTCACTCTGTCACCCAGACTGGAGTGCAGTGGCCGCTCCCGGCCACCGCAGCCTCGACCTGCTGGGCTCTGGCAATCCTTCTGCCTCAGCCTTTCGAGTAGCCGGAATTACAGGCATGCGCTACCACGCCCGGCAGATTTTTTGATTTATTGTAGAGATGAGGTCTCGCTGCCCAGGCGGGTCTCGAACCCGCGGGCTCAGGCAATTCACTCACCTCAGCCGCCCAAAGGCGCGAGATTACAGGCTGAGCCACCGAGCCTGGCTCATCCTCTCATTTTAAGGGTGAAATGTTCATGCACTAGGTAGCGTTTTCTACGTGATGAATCATTACTTTTATTATTGTCATTGTGGGGAGAGCATCTACCAGAAAACCACTCAGATTTATTAAACCTTTTCAAGCTGGAATTTCTGACAGTGAATAGGAAATGAATGCCAATCTTTGTACCTCTGTTCTTGGGTTGTTGCCTGCTGTTGGATCTGGTGTAGGAAAATGTTATAACTGTTAGTTACAGATTATTATGGGTACTGATATCAATGCAGATTGACTTCCACCATTCATTCATTCATTCATTCATTTATTTTTTGAGCCGGGCTTGGTGGCTCAGCCTGTAATCCCGCACCTTTGGGAGGCTGAGGTGAGTGGATTGCCTGAGCCTGCGGGTTCAAGACCCGCCTGGGCAACTTGGCGAGACCTCATCTCTACAATAAATCAAAAAAATAAGCCGGGCGTGGTAGCACATGCCTGTAGTTCCAGCTACTTGGAAGGTTGAGGTGAAAGGATTGCCGGAGCCCAGCAGGTAGAGGCAACAGTCTAGGAGACAGAGTGAGACTCCAACTCAAAAAAAAAAAAAATTATTATTTTTTTGAATTGGAGTCTCACTCTGTCCAGGCTGGAGGGCAGTGGAACACTCCCGGCCACTGCAGCCTCGACCTGCTGGGCTCCGGCGATCCTTCCACCTCATCCTTCCAAGTAGCTGGAACTACAGGCATGTGCCACCACACCTGGCTAGTTATTTATTTATTGTAGAGATGAGGTCTCACTGAGTTGACCAGGCTGGTATCGAACCCGTGGACTCAGGCAATACTCTCACGTCAGCCTCCCAAAGTGCTGGGATTATGGGCGTGAACCACCACATCCAGCACTTGCACCATTTAAAAGCAGTTTAGCTGTAGGGTACTTCTGTAGGAACCTGGAATTGTTGGTAAATCCATAGTTGAAGAAGACAGAAGGAGCAGATGGATGTGTACTCTAGTGCAGATGTCAACCATGTTTTCCTTGGTCAGAGCCTTGTGTAGCAGTGCTCTTAATTGCTGGTGAGAAAGATAATCAGAAGGAGGGCATTTTCCACATATGTGTATTATCAAGTATAGAGGAATTCACTAAGTTTTTAATGGACAGCGGGTTTGTGCCAGGCAGTGGAGATAGTGTGCTAGTAATAAAGTCTTTACTCTCATCTGGCTGGGGAAGAGGATGAACATTAAATAAGTAAATGAATAGACAATGAGTTGTTTTAAATTGGAAGATGAGGAAAGGCCACTCAGTGACATCTGGGCAGAGGCCTGAATGGTAAGAACATGTGTGAAGTTTGGGATTACAGTGATCTGGGTGGAGTAGAAAGCAGAGGGACAGAGAGAATGCTGCGGCTGTGTCTGGGCTGGTATGAGCTAGGGGGAGTGGGAGACAGATGAGTATTGAGAAGGCCATGGAATGAGCACAGTCACAGCATGGTTCGGAATTGGGCAGGGGCCATTCGGCAAAGGGAGCTGGAGAAGAAGCAGGCTGAGATTGGGAGGAGGAAGCCCAGGAGACCCATATACAGATGAAGAAAGTGTTTTAGCCGGGCTCGGTGGCTCAGCCTGTAATCCCACGCTTTTGGGAGGCTGAGGTGAGTGGATTGCCTGAGCCCACGGGTTTGAGACCCGCCTGGGCAGCGAGACCTCATCTCTACAATAAATCAAAAACTCAGCCGGGCGTGGTAGCGTGCGCCTGTAATTCCGGCTACTCAGAAGGCTGAGGCGGAAGGATCGCCGGAGCCCAGCAGGTCGAGGCTGCGGTGGCCGGGAGTGGCCACTGCACTCCAGTCTGGGTGACAGAGTGAGACTCCAACTCAAAAAAAAAAAAGAAAGTGTCTTGCAAAGGTTTGAATGAACAGATGTCAGAAGCTGCTGAAAGTAGAATAGGATAAGTATTGGAAATTCAGGTGGGGGTTTTGTAAAGGTTGAGCCTCACTATTGTGGGCTACATGGAGTTGCTGGGTAGTTGAATTATCAGCAGAATAAAAGTGGTTTTGGTCCCTACCCTGCTAAGAGTTTCTGCAGGTCCACAGGTCTGCTGAGATCATCTCCCATCTTTAGTAGGGGGTGGGTCAAGGAGGAATAGAAGGAATTATTTTATTGAGGCTTACGGGAAAATGTGATGTTGATTAGTAAGTTTGGAAGAGTAAGGTAGCAGCTGAAGGGAAGGTAGGGTAACTTGTCTTGATAATACTTTTTTTTTGAGTCAGGGTCTCTGTTGCCCAGGCTGGATTGCAGTAACAGGATCACAGCTCACTTCAGCCTTGATCTTCTGGGCTCAGGCAATCCTTCTGCCTCAGCCTCTTGAATAGCTGTGATTACAGGCATTCACCACATCTGGAAAATTTTAAAATTTTTTGTAGAGACAAGGTCTCACTGTGTTATGCAGGCTGATCTTAAACTCGTGGGCTCAACCAATCCTCTCTCCTTGACCTCTCCAAAGTGCTGGGTATGAGCCACCATACCTGACCAAGAACTTTGTTTTTTGAAGGTTCCAGAGTCTGAGGTTCCAGGTTGCCTGAGGCCGCAGGTTCGAGATCAGCCTGGGCAACATGGTAAGAATCAAAAAATTAGCTGGGCATGGTAGCGCATGCCTGTAGTTCTGACTACTTGGAAAGCTGAGGAGGAAGGATCTCCTGAGTCCAGCAGGTCGAGGCTGCGGTGGCCGTGAGCGTGCCACTGCACTCCAGCCTGGGTGATAGAGTGAGACTCCAACTCAAAAAAAAAGAAAAACAAGTCAACTTGAAAAACCTTCAGTGCCCATACAGCACCCATAATGCACCTACCGTCCCAGCCAGGATGTCATGGGGGCAGCAGTCCAGAAGGTGACTCTTGCAGACACGATCATCTGTAAACTTGACCCTCTGTCTGGTTTCGTCTCCTGAAATTCATTTGTGGTTTTAAATAAGACAATATTATCACGTTAACAATAAAAGGGTATCTGGTACAACAATTCATCCGGATGATTTGCAGACTATCATTTCTGTGTTCTTCCCATCAAACACAATGAAAAGCTGATCTAAAGGTATTTACAACTGGAATAGAATACACTTTTTTTCTTAGACTAAAGAGACCATGAAGAATCACATTTAATGAGGTCTGACTCCATTGTTGTGCCAAAAAAGTCAGAGTCAGAAGTAAAAGGCTGAGCACCAAAAGGCCACTAGACAGACACACACACACACACACACACATACACACACACACACACACACACAGGCAATGAAATTCCAAAAACCCACACCAATGAGAGGGCCATGAACCACCATGGATGACTTACAGAGCTGGTAATTTCCACCAACAAAAGCTACTCAAATCTTTTATGTTATGGACAAATGCTGCACAGGCAGTGTTTTGCCCAAAGTTATGTGACGAGGAAGCTTTCAAACTCTTTCAATGACTTAAATAATCGAGACCTATTCTTCCTATCCCCTTCATTCCCACCCTTAAAAAAGAGAGTTGGCACCTGGGAGTCACTTTTAACAATACCAAAAAAAAAAGCAAAAAGAAACTAGGTTAGTCAATACACACTGTGAGCTCCAACACATACTGTACCCATCTGCATTCTTCAAGACCTCAGCTGCAGAATTTTATGCCCGCTGTTGAAAAGTTTTAAAGGAAAAGTTTTCTTGCCCACACCTGCAGTAAGGAAGTCAGGGGGAATGATACATAAAAGTAAAGTCAAAGTGGTATGTGACAAATTTTAAAGCTAATCTGTGTATATGACACAGTGCTGTGTAATACTAAAGGAGGAATATATTTTAGGATTTGCAAGCATCCAGGATTAATGTAGTGTCTTTTTATTGAAAATGTTTTCTTTCTAAACTACACTTTTAAAGTTACTTGTGAAAAAAACAAACACTTTTTTGTTATAACAGCTTAGAAATTGGTTGTGACTCACGGCTCGATGAACATGAGGCTTTTCTGCAACTCCCTTGCAGATTGATGTAGGCAGGCAAAGATACACTGAACCTTTATAAATAAAATAGAGGGGCCACAATTGTTCAGTTTGTATGAAATAAAAATATGGGCAGCAATTCAAAAGCAACTCAATATACAAAGAAAGCTAAAAAGCGCTTATTCACCTATGAAATAAAGTGCAATGATTGCACAGCCCTGCGAATGTGCCAGTGTGAACTTGCAACTTCATACTTCAGTAGAGAGGAAACGCAAACCACAGCGGGAATACCGTTTTGCAAAGATGCGACCGCTTCTCCTGAGACAACTATGCTCTCAAGTCCTCCCTACAGTACAACCTACCTAACGACTGCCAAGCGCTGGCTAAACAGGTTCTCCGGTGTGGCTAGGGGAAGAGGGGCTGGAAAAGGACTCGGCAGGAGCCACATAAGAAAAGCTCAATGTGCGGCTCCCCTCGCAATGACACAGACCCAGAACGGTCCGGGCCCCTCCCAGCGGGGTCTCAGACGGCGGCCGCCATCCGGCTGCCGCGACCCGGAGGCGGCGCTGGTCCCGGCCCTCCGCCGACTCCCCGGCTCGCAGAGGCGCGCGGGCTGCGGCGCAGGCCGGGGAGAACGAAGCAGGACGGCACGCAGGGAGGAAACGGGCGCCCCACCGACCGCGCGGACTCCGAGAGAGGGCCGCATCCCGCCGCGGGCGCCTCGGAAGCAAGCCGGCTCAGACAAAGGCCTGGCCCAGCGGCCGGCGCGCGGTGGGGGGATGTGGGTGTGGGGAGGCGGGGAGCGGCGCCCCGCGCAGGCGCAGACGACCGCGGCCCCAGCCTCGGGCCGCCCGGCGGCCTCGCCTCACTGCCGCCCAGCCCCTCGCCTGGCCGGCTCCCCGACTCACCATCCCGGGCCGTGCCCATAAGCTGGTCCAGCAGAGCCCGCATCTGCGCCTGGGCGGACATGGTGGCCGGCAAGGGCGGCGAAGGCGGCCGCGACAACTCCTCTCTGGCTGCGGCGGCGGCGGCGGCGGCAGCGGCAACGGCAACGACGAAGGATGGTCGCGTCGGCCTCGAACCCGCTCTGCTCTTTCCCGCCGCGGAGGACGCCGGGAGGAACTGCGTCGACGCCGGCGCGCGGTCTGCTGGGAAAGGTAGTTCCGTAGTGCGGCGCGGAAAGGGTGCTGGGGCCCGAGGGGCGGAGCCAAAAGCCCCACCCTGATTTTACTCCCGACCGCAAGTCCTCAAGCTCTGCGCCCTACGGAGGCTAAACTGCAATGAAATGAAATTCAGTCCATCCAGGACACCACGATAAATCCTGTGTTTTTTCTGGTTAGCCATGAAACCGTGAAAAAATTGTTTCGCTACCCTGACGCTCGGTTTTTTTGCATCTGTGAAATGGGGATTCTAGAGGTGCCTCTCCTACCGCTTTGTGAAAGTGGAATCAACCATGGAATAATGTTACCGTTCTGTGATCCTCGTAGCCGTCCCTCTGTGAGCCCACAGTCTACCATCCATCGGGTAAAACTGGACTGTGTTGTGAATTGCAGCATGCATCTGTGTGTGTGCAGTCTGGCACACTCTTCTACTACATCAAGTGCTTATTACAGACCTTGGGTTTGTCCTATAACTACTGTTGAAATTATAGGTCAGGCTACCCCCTCACCATTGGTCTGGAAACAGCCTCAGTCACGTCCTACAGGGTCGCCCCACTTCCATTCTTTTTTTTTTTTTTTTTTGAGTTGGAGTCTCACTCAGTCGCCCAGACTAGAGTGTTTTGGCATGCTCACGGCCACGCCAGCGTCGATCTGCTGGGCTCAGGCGATCCTTCCGCCTCAGCCTTCCAAGTAGCCAGAATCACAGGGGTGCACCACCACCCCCGACTAATTTTTGAATTTATTGTAGGGACGAGAGCTCGCCAAGTTGCCCAAGCTGGTCTCGAACCCCTGGGCTCCGGCAGTCCTCTCATCTCAGCCGCCTAAAGTGCTAGAATTACAGGTGTGAGTCACCGTGCCAGGCTAACTTCACCATTCAAAGTATTTCACAAATTTAACATTATTGCTGCCCTGAGAGGAAAAAAAAAAGACTTACTTTGAAAGATTCCAACAAAGTTGGCCGGCCAGGCATGTTCATGACCTAGAAGTACCCAAACTCCAGACTAGGATGAGTTTTAAGTAATAAGAGCTGGCTGCAGTGGCATATCTGTTTTCCCAGCTACTCAGGAAATTGAGGCAGGAGAATCACTTGAGCCCCAGGAGCTCCAGGCTCCTGTGCACTCCAGCCTGGGTGACAGAGTGAGACTCTGACTAAAAAAAAGTCCTAAGACCTGACTAATTGTTAAATAACATTCTAGGTCGAGTGCTGTGGCTCATGCCTGTAATCCCAGCACTTTGGGAGCAGAGGCTAAAGGATTGCCTGAGTCCAAGGTTTCAAGACCAGCCTGGGCAAATTGGCAAGCTCTCATCTCTACAATGAATCAAAAAAAAAAAAAAAAAAATTAGCCGTTCATGTTGGTGGGTGCCTGCAGCTCCAGCTACTTGGAAGGCTGAGGCGGAAGAATCACCTAGCCCAGCAGGTCAAGGCTGCGGTGGCCGTGAGTGTGCCACTGTACTCCAACCTGGGTGACAGAGTGAGACTCTGTTTCAAAAAAAAAAAAAAATTCTAAGACACGACTTTGCTTCCAAATGACCATTTGAACAAAGCAATTTAATCATCTGAATTATGGACCTACTAAACTACCAAAATTATTAAAAATCATACAACCAATAAAACAAAAATAAATTCTAAAACATTATACAACCAAATTGGTGACTGTACAGGGAAATGCACACTCTAACAGCTTAATGGAAATTATAAGGCAACTGTGCGCACTCTATCCCAGCAATTATATTTGTCCAAGAATATAGTCTGACATAGTGGCTCGCACCTGTAATCCCACCTTGGGAGGTGAGGGTGAGAGGATTGCCTGAGCCCAGGGGTTAAAGACTAGCCTGGTCAACTTGGTGAGACCTCATCTCTGCAATAAAACAAAAAATAGTTGGGGGTGGTGGCGTACACTTGTAGTTCCAGCAGCTACCTGGAAGGGTGAGGCAGGAAGATCACCTGAGTCCAGCAGGTCAAGGCTGCAGTAGCCGTGAGCACGTCACTGCACTCCAGCCTGGGAGGGGAAAGAAAAAAAAAATGATATATATACCCACACACACACATATAGTCACAGACATGTAAAGGATATTCATTGCTGAATAGCTTATAATAGCAAAAAATGGGGGGGAGTCTGATGATAGCAGAATAATAAAGTAAAAAGTTGGCAAGGCATAGTGGGTCATGCCTGTAATTCTAGCACTTTGGGAGGCCAAGGTGGGATGAATGCTTAAGCCCAGGGGTTCAAGACTAGCCTGGGCAACATAGTGAGACTTTGTTTCTACAAAAAAATTTTAAATTGAGCTAGGCAGGGTGGTGCATGCCTGTAGTCCCAGCTACTTGGAAGACTGAGGTGGAAGGATCACCTGAACCCAACTGGTTGAGACTGTGGTGACCATGAGCATGCCACTGAACTCCAGCTTGGGCAATAGAGTAAGACTCCAACTAAAATAATAATAATAATAATAATAATAATAGCCATTCCAACTAGCATAAGGTGGTATCTCATTGTGGTTTTAATTTGCAGTTCCCTAATGATTAATGATGTTGAGCATTTTTTCATATGTGTGTTGGCCATTGTACATCTTTTTTTTTTTTTTAGTTGAAGACTCACTCCTTTGCCCAGGCTGGAGTCCAATGGCATGCATGCTCACAACCACCCCAGCGTCGACCTTCTGGGCTCTAGCGATCCTTCCGCCTCAGCCTTCTGCGTAGCTGGGACTACAGATGCACGCTACCACACCTGGCTATTTTTTTATTTTATTGTAGAGATGAGGTCTCACCAGGTTGCCTGGGCTGGTCTTGAACCCATGGGCTCAGGCAATCCACTTTCCTCAGCCTCCCAAAGTACTAGGATTACAGGCTGAGCCACTGAGCCCGGCCCTGTACATCTTTTTTTGAGAGATATCTGTTCATATCATTTACCCACTTTTTTAATGGGGTCATTTGTTTTTTCCTGACTGATTTGTTTGAGTTCTTTGTAGATTCTGGATATTAGTCCTTTGTCAGATGTATAGCTTGTGGCCAAGTGCGTTGACTCAGCACTTTGGGAGGTGGAGGAGAGAGGATTGCCTGAGCCCAGAGGTTCGAGACCAGCCTGGACAACATGGCAAGACCTTGCCTCTAAAATAAGTCAAAAAATTTTAGCTGAGTGTGGTGGCATGTACCTGTAGTTCCAGCTACTTAGAAGGCTGAAGTGAAAGGATCGCCTGAGCCCAGCACGTTGAGGCTGTAGTGGCCATGAACATACCACTGCAGTTCAGCCTGGGCAACAGAATGAGACTCTGACTCAAAAAAAAAAAAAAATACAGTTTGCAAATATATTCTCCCATTCTGTAGGTTGCCTATTTGTTCTGTTTATTTATTTATTTTTTTAATTTATTTTTTGAGTCAAGGTCTCACTCTGTCACCTGTCACCCAGACTGGAGTGCAGTGGCACGATCATGGCTCACTGCAGCCTTGACCTCCTGGGCTCAGGCAATCCTTTCGCCTCAGTCTCCCAAGTTGCTGGGAACACAGGCACACATGCCAACATGTCTGGCTAATTTTTTAATTTTTTGTAAAGATGAGGTCTCACTATGTTGCCTAGACTGGTCTTGAACTCCTGGCTCAAGCAATCCTCCCACCTTGGCCTCCTGAAGTGCTGGGATTACAGGCATGAGCCACCACACCTGGCCTCTGTTGATTATTTATTTTGCTCTTTAGTTTAATTAAGTTGTTGTTATTATTATCATTATTATTATTATTTTGAGTTGGAGTCTCACTCTGTCACCCAGGCTGGAGTGCAGTGGCACACTCACGGCCACCCCAGCATTGACCTGCTGGACTCAAGAGATCCTTCCTCCTCGGCTTTCCAAGTAGCTGGAACTATAGGCGCACACTACCATGCCCAACTACTTTTTTTATTTATTGTAGAGACGAGGTCTCACCATGTTGCCCAGGCTGATCTTGAACCCGTGGGCTCAGGCAATCCACTTGCCTCTGTCTCCCAAAGTGCTGGGATTACAAGCTGAGCCACCGAGCCCAGTCTATTATTATTATTATTATTATTATTATTATTATTATTATTGAGTCAGGGTCTCACTCTGTCACTGCAGCCTTGACCTCAAGCGATCCTTCTGCCTCAGCCTTCCAAATATCTGGGACTCCAGGTGCACACCACCACACCCAGCCTAAGTCCCAAAGATTTATTTTTGTTTTTGTTGCATTTGTTTTGGGGGTTTGGGGCATAAATTCTTTGCCCAGGCCAACGTCCAGAAGACTTTTCCCTGGGTTTTCTTCTAGAAATTTTATGGTTGCAGGTCTGACATTTAAGTCTTTAATCCATCTTGAGTTAATTTTTGTATATGGAAAAACGTAGGATCAAGTTTCATTTTTCTGCATGTAGCTATACAATTTTCCCACCATCAGCTCAGCCTGTAATTCCAGCACTTTGGGAGGCTGAGGTGAGTGAATTGTCCGAGCCCGCAGGTTCGAGACCCACCTGGGCAACTTGGTGAGACCTCATCTCTACAATAAATCAAAAAATTAGCCGGGCGTGGTAGCACACACCTGTAGTTCCAGCTACTTGGAAGGCTGAGGCGGAAGGATAGCCAGAGCCCAGCAGGTCGAGGCTGTGGTGGCCAGAAGCGGCCACTGCACTCCAGTCTGGGCGACAGAGTGAAACTGCAACTCAGAACAAACAATTTTCCCACCACCATTTGTTGAATAGTGTGTCCTTTCCCCAGTGTATGTTTTTATCTGCTTTGTCAAGGATTATTTGGTTGTAGGTATTTGAGTTTACTTTTGGATTCTCTATTCTGTTCTATTGGTCCATGTGTCTGCTCTTGTACCAGTATCTTGCTGTTTTGGTTACTACAGCCCTGTAGTATAATTTGAAGCCAGGTATTGTGATACTTCCTCCAGCTTTATTCATTTTTCGTAGGATTTTCTTTTTTTTTTTTTTTGAGTTGGAGTCTCACTCTGTCACCCAGACTGGAGTGCGTGTCCGCTCCCGGCCACCGCAGCCTCGACCTGCTGGGCTCCGGCGATCCTTCCGCCTCAGCCTTCCACGTAGCCGGAACTACAGGTGCGTGCTACTGTAATGGCCAAAAGTTCAATCCAAGAGACCACCAAGAACCAATTCCGATGAAAGTTCAAGAGGGTCTTTATTTACAAGCTCGAGCCTGGACCTCTGCCAACAACTGACACAGCTGAGTACATTCAGAGGCTCTGATTTCTTTAAGCAGGTGCCTTTTATGCTTTTACACAAAGGGAGGAGGAGTTTGGGGGGCTTTCCAGTTTTGTTACCATTTAATTGGGTAGTTCCTCTGGTGGTCAGCTTAATCGTGGAGGATTGGCTAGCCTGACTCGGGCTGCCCTTGGTCCACTAGCTGGGGAAGTTGCAGAGACATCTGGAAACTTAGGTGATTACCCCCTGGCACCTGATTGGTTGTTGCTAAGGGAAAGTGAGATAAGCGAAGAATAACTGGAGCTTTGCAGTTTTTCCCATAACTGGAACTTTAAACAGTGACAGGTTATGTTTTAAGACAGAAAACTAAAAATTAAAAATGGCTGTGCTATTGTCCACAAGCCGATTACATATTTATTGGGTTATAGCATGCTCTTAACCTAAGTCTATGGTATACTTTATTACTGTCCTCTCACTACCATGCCCGGCTAATTTTTTATTTATTGTAGAGACGAGGTCTCGCCAAGTTGCCTGAGTGGATCTCAGACCTGCGGGCTCAGGCAATCCTCTCGCCTCGGCCTCCCAAAGTGCTGGGATTACAGGTTCAACCACCACTGAGCCCGACCTTTTTTGTTGTTGTTGTTGTTGTCAGAGTCTCATTCTGTCACTCGGGCTAGAGTGCAGTGGCATGCTCATGGCCACTGCAGCCTCGACCTGCTGTGCTTAGGCAATCCTTCTACCTCAGCCTTCCAAGTAACTGGAACCACAGACATCCACTACCACGCCCAGCTAATTTTTTGATTTATTGTAGAGACGATGTCTTGCCATGTTGCCCAGGCTGGTCTCAAACCCGTGGGCTCAGGCAGTCCTCTCACCTCAGGCTCCTAAAGTGCTGGGATTACAGGTATGAGCTACCACACCTGGCTTTTCTTAGGATTTGTTTGGCTATTCTGACACTTTTTTGGTTCCATATGAATTTTAGGATTGTTTTTTCTAATGCTTTAAAAAATGATGTTGGTAGTTTGATAGGGATTGCATTGAATCTGTAGATCGCTTTGGGTAATATGTTCATTTTTTTTTTTTTTTTGAGTTGGAGTCTTACTCTGTTGCCCAGACTGGAGTGCAGTGGCCGCTTCCGGCCACCGCAGCCTCGACCTGCTGGGCTCTGGCGATCCTTCCGCCTCAGCCTTCCAAGTAGCCGGAATTACAGGCGCTCGCTATCACACCCGGCTGATTTTTGATTTATTGAAGAGATGAGGTCTCACCAAGTTTCCCAGGCGGGTCTCGAGCCCGCGGGCTCAGGCAGTCTATTCACCTCAGCCTCCCAAAGGCGCGGGATTACAGGCTGAGCCACCAAGCCCGGCTAATATGTTCATTTTAACAATGTTGATTCTTCCAGTCCATGAGCACAGGATGTTTTTCTATTTGTTTGTGCCCTCTACAATTTCTTTCATCGGTGTTTTGTAGTTCTCTTTGCAGAAATCTTTTACCTCCTTGGTTAAATATTTTAGCTTTTTGGATGCTACTGTAAATGAAATTGAGTTCTTGATTTGATTCTCAGCTTGGCCACTATTGGTGTATAGCAGTGCTACTGATTTGTGTATTGATTTTATATCCTGAAGTTACTGAATTCATTTACCAAGTCCGGGAGTCTTCTGAAGGAGTCTTTAGGATTCTCTAGGTATAAGATCGTAGATGTCAGCACACAGAGATAGTTTGATTTCTTCTTTTCCAATTTGGATACCCTTTATTTCTTTCTCTTGCCTGATTGTTCTGGCTACGTCTTCCAGTACTATGTTGAATAGTAGTGAAAGAAGGCATCCTTTCCTCGTTCCAGTTCTGAGGGGGAATACATTCAATTGTTCTCCATTTAGAATGGCATTGGTTGTGGGTTTGCCATATGTGGTTTTTGTTATTTTGAGGAATGTTTCCTCTATGCCTATTTTGCTGAGGGCTTTTATCTTGAAGGAATATTGAATTTCATCAGCATTCCATGTGTCTGGTCCATGTGTCTGCTCTTGTACCAGTATTTTGCTGTTTTGGTTACTACAGCCCTGTAGTATAATTTGAAGCCAGGTGATGCGATACCTCCAGCTTTATTCATTTTTCATAGGATTTCCTTTTTTGTTTATGTGATTTTTGTTTTTAAATCTGTTTAAGCCGGGCTCGGTGGCTCAGCCTGTAATCCCGCGCCTTTGGGAGGCTGAGGTGAGTGGATTGCCTGAGCCTGCGGGTTCGAGACCCGCCTGGGCAAGCGAGACCTTATCTCTACAATAAATCAAAAAATCAGCCAGGCATGGTAGCGCATGCCTGTAATTCTGGCTACATGGAAGGCTGAGGCGGAAGGATCACTGGAGCCCAGCAGGTGAGGCTGCGGTGGCCGGGAGCGGCCACTGCACTCCAGTCTGGGCAACTGAGTGAGACTCCAACTCAAAAAAAAAAAAAATCTGTTTATATGGTGATCATGTTTCTTGATTTGCATATGTTGAACCATCTTTGCATTCCAGGATAAAACCCACTGGATCATGGTGGATTATTTTTCTTTATGTGCTGTTGAATTCAGTTTGGTTTGTTTTTTGTTTTTTTTTTGAGTTGGAGTTTCACTCTGCCACCTAGACTGGAGTGCAGTGGCTGCTCCCGGACACCACAGCCTCGACCTGCTAGCCTCCAGCGATCCTTCCACCTCAGCCTTCCAAGTAGCTGGAACTATAGGCACGCAATATCATGCCCGGCTAATTTTTATTTTTATTTATTTTTATTTTTATATATATTTTTTTGAGTTGGAGTCTCACTGTGTCACCCAGACTGGAGTGCAGTGGCTGCTCCTGGCCACCGCAGCCTCGACCTGCTGGGCTCCAGCGATCCTTCCACCTCAGCCTTCCAAGTAGCTGGAACTATAGGCGTGCGCTAATACGCCCAGCTAATTTTTGATTTATTGTAGAGATGAGGTCTCGCCAAGTTTCCCAGGCGAGTCGCGAACCTGCAGGTTCAGGCAATACACTCACCTTGGCCTCCCAAAGTGTTGGGATTACAGGCTGAGCCACCGAGCCCAGTGGCTAATTTTTTTCTTTTTTATTAGTCTCTCTCCGTAGCCCAGGCTGGAGTGTGGTGGCACACTTGCAGCCACCCCTGTGTCGACCTGCTGGGCTCCAGCGATCCTTCCGCCTCAGCCTTCCAAGTAGCCAAACTATGGGTGTGCGCTATCACACCCAGCTAATTTTTTATTTATTGTAGAGATGAGATCTGGCCAAGTTGCCTGGGCTGGTCTCGAACCCGCGGGCTCAGGCAGTCCATTTGCCTCGGCCTTCCAAAGTGCTAGGTTTACAGGCTGAGTCACCGATCCCAGCCTTTAATTTTCTTTTTTTGTTGTGTCTTTTCCTGGCTTTATATCAGGATGATACTGACTTGGTAAAATGAGTTAGAAAGAGTTCCCTCCTCTTCAGTCTTATGGAATAGCTTCAGTAAAATTAGTACCAGTTCTTCTTTGAAAGTCTGGTAAAATTCAACTATAAAAAAAATCTTATTTTAAAATTCTTAGGCTGGGCACAGTGGCTCATGCCTCTAATCCCAGAACTTTGGGAGTCCAAGATGAGAGGATTGCCTCAGCCCATGAATTCAAGACTAGCCTGAGCAACATGGTGAGATCTTGTCTCTAGGATAAATAAAAAACTTAGCTGGGTGTAGTGGCGCATATCCGTAGTTCCAGCTACTTGGATATCTGAGGTGGAAGAATTGCTTGGCCCAGCAGGTCGAGACTGTGGTAGCCATGAGCATGCCATTGCACTCCAACCTGGGTAACAGTGAAACTCCAACTCAAAATAAATAAATAAATAAATACATTCCTCAAAGAATGCATCAAGCTCACATAGTTTTTATGGTGAATCTTATACCAAACTTTAGAGGAACAGCAAATCATTCCAATCTTATATGAACCCTTCCAAAAAATTGAAAAAGATGAGATAAATAATCCCCAATTCATTCTGTAAGGCCAATATACCTGTTACCAAAACTAAACAAGAATAGTAAAATCAAGAGAGGTTCTAAGCCGGGCTCAGTGGCTCAGCCTGTAATCCCGCACCTTTGGGAGGCTGAGGTGAGTGGATTGCCTGAGCCCACGGGTTCGAGACCCGCCTGGGCAGCGAGACCTCATGTCAATAAACCAAAAAATCAGCTGAGCGTGGGAACGCATGCCTGTAATTCCGGTTACTCAGAAGGCTGAGGCGGAAGGATCGCCAGAGCCCAGCAGAGAGTGGCCACTGCACTCCAGTCTGGGAGACAGAGTGAGACTCCAACTAAAAAAAAAAAAAGAGAGGTTCTAGGTCACTCTCACTCCTAAACATAGAGGAAAACATTGCAAACAAAAGTATCAACAAACAGAATCTAGCAGTGTATACAAAGACAGTACGCTGGCCTGGCCCAGTGCTCAAGCCTATAATTCCCGCACTTTGGGAGGCTGAGGTAAGAGGATTGCCTGAACCTGAGGTTTCAAGACCAGCCTGGGCAGCATGGTGAGACCTCGTCTCTACAATAAATCAAAATTAGCCGGGCATGGTAGCACGCGCCTGTAGTTCCAGCTACTTGGAAGGCTGAGACGGAAGGATCGCCTGAGCCCAGCAGGTCAAGGCTGCGGTGGCCAGGAGCGGCCACTGCACTCCAGTCTGGGCGACAGAGTGAGACTCCAACTAAAAAAAAAAAAAAAAGAAAGTTAATAACAGTTACCATATTAAAAGATTAAAGGAGAAAAAGCACACAATTGTCTCAAGAAATGCAGAAAAGGCAATAAATAAAATTCAGTGGACATCAATGATGAAAATGCTTAGGAAATTAGGAATTCAAAGAAACTTCCCTAACCTGTTAAAGAATATCCACAAAAATTCTACAGCAAATGGGAAAAGATTGAAAGCATTCTCTTTAAAATCAGGAACAGGACTATGCTTCTATTTAGCAGCTCAGAATGGCCTAAAAACAAAATTAAGGACACAAAGACTAAGAAGAAAGAAACAAAATCGTCCTTATTCAGGTGATATTCCTAGAATATATTCAGATTATATTCCTAGAAAATTCAAAAAAATCCACCAACAAAGTATTAAAAATAATAAGTAAGTTTAGAATGGTTGCTGATTTTAAAAAATGCTGGCCGGGCTCAGTGGCTCAGCCTGTAATCCCAGCACTTTGGGAGGCTGAGGTGAGTAGATTACTTGAACCTGAGGGTTCGAGACCAATCTGGGCAACTTGGCAAGACTTCGTCTCTACAATAAAAAAAAAATCAAAAATAACCGGGCATGGTAGAGTCTGCCTGTAGTTCCGGCTCCATGGAAAACTGAGGCGGAAAGATCGCCACAGCCCAGCAAGCAGGTCGACGCTGGGATGGCGGTGAATATTCCACTGCACTCCAGCCTGGGCGACGGAGTGAGACTGCAACTCAAAAAAAAAAATAAAAATAAACCTGTGTTCATCATGACACCAAAAAGTGAAAAGATAAGCCACAAATATCTACAACACACATCACTGACAAAAACATAACATCTGCTGGGCTCAGTGGCTCAGCCTGTAATCCCGCGCCTTTGGGAGGCTGAGGCGAGTGGATTGCCTGAGCCCGCGGGTTCGTGACCCACCTGGGCAACTTGGAGAGACCTCATTTGGAGAGACCTCATCTCTACAATAAATCAAAAAATCAGCCGGGCGTGGTAGCGCATGCCTGTAATTCTGGCTACTCGGAAGGCTGAGGTGGAAGGATCGCCGGAGCCCAGCAGGTCGAGGCTGGGTGGCCGGGAACGGCCACTGCACTCCTATCTGGGCAACAGAGTGAGACTCCAACTAAAAAAAAACATAACATCTAAAAAATAATATTAAGAAAAAGACAAGCCGGGCTCAGTGGCTCAGCCTGTAATCCCGCGCCTTTGGGAGGCTGAGGTGAGTGGATTGCCTGAGTTCGCGGGTTCGACACCCGCCTGGGCAATTTGGGGAGACCTCATCTCTACAATGAATCAAAAATTAGCCGGGCAAGGCGGGCTCGGTGGCTCAGCCTGTAATCCCGCGCCTTTGGGAGGCTGAGGTGAGTGGATTGCCTGAGCCCGCGGGTTCGAGACCCGCTTGGGCAGCGAGACCTCATCTCTACAATAAATCAAAAAAATCAGCCAGGCGGTAGGTGCGCCTGTCATTCGGCTACTTTGGA